>CM038673.1:194362145-194962145 GCA_021605145.1 Aegilops bicornis | reverse complement strand
AGGCCAATCTCATTAACTCAAATATTTTACTTCTGCGATCATATCGTAGAAACTTTTATTTTCTTGTTACGATGATTCTTCACTTCACTCTGAAATTCTTTGAACTTTTCAAATGTTTCAGACTTGTGTTTCATCAAGTAGATATACCCATATCTGCTCAAATCATCTGTGAAGGTCAAAAAATAATGATACCCGCCGCGAGCCTCAACACTCATCGGACCGCATACATGATAATCCCCAAGTGCAGAGAATCATCGTAGCAATTTCCAAAGGTGGAAGTGATAAGTATGGAGTGTCGAACCCAAAAGGACCTAAAGGTAAGATCAATATTCTCTCAAGCCCTATCTGCCACTGATACGACTCTACGTACACAGGACGTTTGCTTCCAACTAGCAACGAGAAATAAAACTACGTTGTGGGTATGAAGAGGATAATTTTTTATGATATCAGAGAGCTAAAGTATAAAAGTAGGTGATGTTATCATAATGTTAGAATATATTACTAAATATTATAAATAGCGAGTGTGGAATAATGGTGGATCGGTGTGCGGAATTGTCCTAGGCAATTGTTAACAAGACCGGTAATCACTATTGCAGTTTCATATGAGGGAGAGGCATAAGCTAACATACTTTGTCTACTTGGATCATATGCACTTATGATTGGAACTTTAGCAAGCATCCGGAACTACTAAAGATCATTAAGGTAAAACCCAACCGTAGCATTAAAGCATCAAGTCCTCTTTATTCCCATACGCAATAATCCCTCTTACTCGGGTTTGTGTTTCAGTCACTCACCAACCCACTATAAGCGAATCATGAACGTATTGCAACACCCTACAGTGGGAATCCCTCATGCTTGCGTGACACGGAGGGAACCATAGGACGGCACCAAAGTAAAACATACAACTCATACCAATATAGATCATCAATCAACCCAAAGACAAAAGGTATCTACTCAAAACATCATAGGATGACAACACATCATTGGATCATAATATGTGGCATAAAGCACCATGTTCAAGTAGGGATTACAGCGGGGTGCGGGAGAGTGCACCGCGTAAAAGTGATGAGGATGGTGATGATGATGGTGATGTTGATGAAGACAATCACCGTGGCGATGATTCCCCTCCCGATGGCACTCCGGAGCCACCGGAAGAGAGGAGGAGAGGTTCTCCCCTTTGTGCTTCCTCCTTCATGGCCTCCACCCTCTGGTCCTTGGCCTTCATGATGATGATGGCCCCTCTAGGATACTCCTCCATGGCCACCGGTGATGATGGCCCCCCTCCGTGAGGTGCCGAGAGGGCCTAGATTGACTTCTCGTAGCTATAGAGGCTTGCGGCGGCGGAACTTCCGCTCTAGGTTTCTTTCTGGAAGTTTGGGTATATATAGAAGAGTTTTGCGTTGATTTCACGTCAGGGGGGGTCTCCGGGCTGTCCACGAGGCAGGGGGCGCGCCCCCCAACCTCATGGGCAGCCCAGGACTCTTCTGGCCTGCTTCTGGTACTCCGTGGGCTTCTTCTGGTCCAAAAATGATCTCCGTCAAGTGGCACGACAATTGGACTCCGTTTAGTTTTCCTTTTCTGCGATACTCTAAAACAAGGAGAAAACAGAAACTGGCACTGTGCTCTAGGTTAATAGGTAAGTCCAAAAAATCATATAAAATATCATATAAATGCATATAAAACATCCTAGAAGGATAGTATAATAGCATGAATACTTCATAAATTATAGATACGTTGGAGACGTATCAGCATCCCCAAGCTTAATTCCTGCTCGTCCTCGAGTAGGTAAATGATAAAAGAAATAATTTATGAAGTGTGAATGCTAGCAAGTGCTTAAGTTTGATCAGTGATAATTCCAATCACTTTTTCTAGCATCATTACATGTCATAACAGTAGCTCATCTCATAAAACTTCCCATGATAAAGTATCAAGCTAATCACATGTTAAAGTATAGATCATAAACTTCCTTGAAAACTAACAAACAATATTCTCAGTCATCAAACAATTGCAATTTATCTTATTTACAGGAAGAGTCTATGTCAGAGCTTTGATTTAGCAAACTCCACATACTCAACTATCATTTAGTCTTTCATGATTGCTAACACTCACGCAATACTCGTGGTTATGGAGTTTTAATCGGACACAGAGAAAGATAGGGGCTTATAGTTTCGCCTCCCAACCTTTTACCTCAAGGGTAATGTCAACAATAATAGCTCATGCTAACTTACATCCAATTAGATATATAAATCAGGATCTTTCCAACACCCTGTGCTTGCCAAAGGATAAAATGTAAAAGGAAAGGTGAAGATCACCATGACTCTTGCATAAGGTAGAAGATAATAATAAAAGATAGGCCCTTCGCAGAGGGAAGCAGAGGTTGCCATGCGCTTTCAAGGTTGGATGCACAAAATCTTAATGCGAAAGAACGTCACTTTATATTGCCCCTTGTGATATGAACGTTTATTATGCAGTCCGTCGCTTTTATTTCTTCCACATCACAAGATCGTATAAACCTTATTTCCTCCACACCAATCAATCATACATATTTAGAAAGCAATTTTTATTGCTTGCACCGATGACAACTTACTTGAAGGATCTTACTCAATCCATAGGTAGATATGGTGGACTCTCATGGCAAAACTGGTTTAAGGGTTTTGGGAAGCACAAGTAGTATCTCTACTTGGTGCAAAGAATTTGGCTAGCATGACGGGGAAGGCAAGCTCAACATGTTGGATGATCCATGACAATATACTTCATTGTAGATATAAGAAAACATAACCAATTACGTTGTCTTCCTTGTCCAACATCAACTCTTTAGCATGTCATATTTTAATGAGTGCTCCCAATCATAAAATATGTCCAATATAGTATATTTATATGTGAAACCTCTCTTCCTTCAATATTCTTTCATGAATTGTTCAAGTGACCAATTCTACGTTTGCTAACTTTCAATAAGTTTACTACCTATACTTATTATGTGTGAAGTCATTACTCCCCATGTTATAAGCATATGAAACATATATAAATTTAGTTTTATGACATTCGATTTATTCAACCATTTACTCATAGGATAAAGGTGAAGCACATGAGTAAATGACAAACTACTCCAAAAGATATGAGTGAAGAACACTGAGTAGTCAAATAATTCACTAGCCATGGGAGGATTATCTTTCATTAAATATTTTAGATCCAATGATTTTATTCAAACAGCAAGTAAAATTGAAAATACGCTCCAAGCAAAACACATATCATGTGACGAATAAAAATATAGCTCCGAGTAAGGTATACCGATAGTTTTGAAGATGAAAGAGGGGATGCCTTCCAGGGCATCCCCAAGCTTCGGTACTTGAGTCTTGCTTGAATATTGCCTTGGGGTGCCTTGGGAATCCCCAAGCTTAAGGTCCTTCCACTCCTTATTCTCCTCATATCGATATCTCACCCAAAACTTGAAAACTTCAATCACACAAAACTTAACCAAACTTCGTGAGATAGGTTAGTATGATAAAGAGCAAACCATTCACTTTCGTACTGTCAAAGACAAAGTTCATAATTGTTCTCACACAATGCCTGCTGTACCATATCATTTCTACAATTTATATTGAGGAATATAAGTCATAGAAATTAGAAAACAAGCAAACTATGCAATGAAAATAGAATCTGTCAAAAACAGAACAATCTGTAATGATCTGAAAAATAACCATACTTCTTCTACTCCAAAAATTATGAAATAAATTGGTGTAAGTGAGGAATTTGTTTATTAATCTTCTTCAAAAAGAATCAACTCAAAATCATTCTTCTGTAAAAAATGACATCTATTCTCTTGAGCGCAAAGTTTCTGTTTTTTTACAGCAAGATCACATTAACTTTCACCCAAGTCTTCCCAAAGGTCTTACTTGGCACTTTATTGAAACAAAAGCTATAAAACATGATTACTAAAGTATCTTAATCATGTAAACACACAAAAACAGTAAGGGTAAATATTGGGTTGTCTCCCAACAAGCGCTTTTCTTTAATGCCTTTTAGCTAGGCATGATGATTTCAATGATGCTCACATAATAGACAAGAATTGAAACACAAAGAGAGCATCATGAATAATATGACTAGCACATTTGAATATAACCTACTTCCTATGCCTAGGGATTTTGTGAGCACACAACTTATGGGAACAAGAATCAACTAGCATAGGAAGGCAAAACAAGTATAACTTCAAAACTTTAAGCACATAGAGAGGAAACTTAATATTATTGCAACTCCTACAAGCATGTATTCCTCCCTCATAATAATTTTCAGTAGTATCATGGATAGCAACTTTGTTCTCATACTCAATTGGAACCTCTTCCAAAATAGTGGAATCATTACTAGCTAAAGTTGACACTCTTCCAAATCATCTTTCAAAAAAATCACACTAAGATTCAACATCCTCCAAAATAGTGGGATCACTAATTCCTAAAGTTGACACTCTTACAAACCCACTTTAAATGATAGTATTATTCATACTCCAAAAGATATAAGTGAAATTCATGGAGCATTCTACAACTAACCAATATCCAAGCTCAAAACGTATAGGTGAAGCACATGAAGCATTCTATCTCATGCTAGCATGGTTCTTAAAATAAAAACAAAAACACAAGGGACACAAATCATATTGAACAAAACAAAAAACCGAGGTATACCGATATTTGTTGAAGAAGAAAGATGGGATGCCAACCGGGGCATCCCCAAGCTTAGATGCTTGAGTATCCTTTGAAATATTTACTTGGGGTGCCTTGGTCATCCCCAAGCTTGAACTCTTGCCTCTCTTTATTCTTCTCATATTGATAGCTCCTCGACCTTCGGACACTTCATCCACACAAAACTTTAACAAAAACTTGTGAGATCCGTTAGTATAACAAAGCAAATCACTACTATAAGTACTGTAATGAAATCATTCTTTATTCATATTGGTGTTAAACCTACTGTATTCCAAGTTCTCTATGGTTCATACCCTCCGATACTAGCCATAGATTCATCGAAATAAGCAAACAACACACGCAAAACAGAATCTGTTAAAAACAGAACAGTCTGTAGTAATCTGGATGTTTGGCCAACTTCTGTAACTCCTAAAATTATGAGCTAAATTTGAAAATTTGAACAATTTGTACAGAAGTAATGTGCAAAAAGTTTCAGACCCATTTGACTTTCCAGTAAAAATGTAGATTCACGCACTACAGCCAAAGTTTATGTTTTTGTTCTGCACATAGTAAGCAAGCAATCAAATCATCCTAAAACCAAAGCTTGGCACATTATTTTTATAATACAATGGATATATAAAAGGGGATAATTATTTACAGAGAAACTTCCATGAAAAATTCTACATTGTTTCTATGAGCATGAACACAAGTGCTCAAGGTCGACCCTCACTTCTTCAATGCATAACTTTCCAATCGCTTCTCTTTTTGAAAAACTTTTCAGGCATGAAATGCAACTATTTTTTTGTATTTTCATTCTTTTAATTTTTTTATGTTTCACCCACAACTAAACAGAAACAAAAAGGGAAAAACAAAATCTACTTAGTGAAGAAAGCAAACAAGCACACACGAGAATATCAACCCCACGCTATTGCTCCCCGGCAACGGCGCCAGAAAAGAGCTTGATAATCCCCAAGTGCAGGGAATCATCATAGCAATTTCCAAAGGTGGAAGTGATAAGTATGGAGTGTCGAACCCACAAGGATCTAAAGGTAAGATCAATATTCTCTCAAGCCCTATCTGCCATCGACATTTAATTTCACGACACCGGACGTTTGCTTCCAACTAGCTACGAGAAATAAAACTACGTTGTGGGTATGAAGAGGATAACTTTGTATGATATCGGAGAGCTAAAATATAAAGTTAGGTGATGTTATCATAATGTTAGAATATATTACTAAATATTATAAATAGAGAGAGTGGAATAATGGTGGATCGGTGTGCGGAATTGTCCTAGGCAATTGTTAACAAGACCACGGTAATCACTATTGCAGTTTCATATGAGGGAGAGGCATAAGCTAACATACTTTATCTAATTGGATCATATGCACTTATGATTGGAACTTTAGCAAGCATCCGCAACTACTAAAGATCATTAAGGTAAAACCCAACCATACCATTAAAGCATCAAGTCCTCTTTATTCCCATAGGCAACAATCCCTCTTACTCGGGTTTGTGTTTCAGACACTCACCAACCCACGATAAGCGAATCAAGAACGTATTGCAACACCCTACAGCGGGAATCCCTCACGCTTGCGTGACACGGAGGGAACCATAGGACGGCACCAAAGTAAAACATACAACTCATACCAATATAGATCATCAATCAACCCAAAGACAAAAGGTATCTACTCAAAACATCATAGGATGACAACACATCATTGGATCATAATATGTGGCATAAAGCACCATGTTCAAGTAGGGATTATAGCGGGGTGCGGGAGAGTGGACCGCGTAAAAGTGATGAGGATGGTGATGATGATGGTGATGTTGATGAAGACGATCATCGTGGCGATGATTCCCCTCCCGATGGCACTCCGGCGCCACCGAAAGAGAGGAGGAGAGGTTCTCCCCCTTTTGCTTCCTCCTTCATGGCCTCCACCCTCTGGTCCTTGGCCTTCATGATGATGATGGCCCCTCCGGGATACTCCTCCATGGCCACCGGTGATGATGGCCCCCTCCGGCAGGGTGCCGGAGAGGGCCTAGATTGACTTCTCGTGGCTACAGAGGCTTGCGGCGGCGGAACTTCTGGACTAGGTTTCTTTCTGGAAGTTTGGGTATATATAGAAGAGTTTTGCGTTGATTTCACGTCAGGGGTCTCCGGCTGTCCACGAGGCGGGGCGCGCCTAGGGGTTGGGCATGCCCCCACCCTCGTGGGCAGCCCGGGACTCTTTCCGCCTCGCTTCGTACTCCGTGGGCTTCTTTCTGGTCCAAAAATGATCTCTGTCAAGTGGCACGTCAATTGGACTCCGTTTAGTTTTCCTTCTCTGCGATACTCTAAAACAAGGAGAAAATAGAAACTGGCACTGGCCTCTAGGTTAATAGGTTAGTCCCAAAAATCATATAAAATATCATTATAAATGCATATAAAACATCCTAGAAGTATAGTATAATAGCATGAATACTTCATAAATTATAGATACGTTGGAGACGTATCAATACATCAGTATGTATTATTTCCAATAAGTCAGTTGCTTGCTCCATTGTTCCAGAGAACGGAGTTTTAGTCATCTTGCCCATGAGGCATGGTTCGCAAGCATCAAGTGATTCATAATCACGTGATTCCAAAAGCCCATCCGCATGGAGTTTCTTCATGCGCTTTACACCAATATGACCTAAACGGCAGTGCCACAAATAAGTTGCACTATCATTATTAACTTTGCATCTTTTGGCTTCAATATTATGAATATGTGTATCACTATGATCAAGATCCAACAAACCATTTTCATTGGGTGTATGACCATAGAAGCTTTTATTCATGTAAACAGAACAACAATTATTCTCTAATTTAAATGAATAACTGTATTGCTATAAACATGATCAAATCATATTCATGCTCAACGCAAACACCAAATAACATTTATTTAGGTTCAACACTAATCTCGAAAGTATAGGGAGTGTGCGATGATGATCATATCAATCTTGAAACTACTTCCAACACACATTGTCACTTCACCCTTAACTAGTTTATATTTATTCTGCAACTCCCGTTTCGAGTTACTACTCTTAGCAACTGAACCAGTATCAAATACCGAGGTGTTGCTATAAACACTAGTAAAGTACACATCAATAACATGTATATCAAATATACCTTTGTTCACTTTGCCATCATTCTTATCCGCCAAATACTTGGGGTAGTTCCGCTTACAGTGACCAGTCCCTTTGAAGTAGAAGCACTTAGTTTCAGGCTTAGGTCCAGACTTGGGCTTCTTCACTTGAGCAGCAACTTGCTTGCCGTTCTTATTGAAGTTCTCCATCTTCCCTTTCCCCTTTTTTTGAAACTAGTTATCTTGTCAACCATCAACACTTGATGTTTTTCTTTGATTTCTACCTTTGCTGATTTTAGCATCGCGAAGAGCTTGGGAATTGTTTTCATCATCCCTTGCATATTATAGTTCATCACGAAGTTCTAGTAACTTGGTGATAGTGACTAGAGAACTTTGTCAATTACTTTCTTATCCGGAAGATTAACTCCCACTTGATTCAAGCAATTGTAGTACTCAAACAATCTGAGCACATGCTCATTGGTTGAGCTATTCTCCTCCATCTTGTAGGCAAAGTACTGTCAGAGGTCTCATACCTCTCGACACGGGCATGAGTATGAAATACCAATTTCAACTCTTGGAACATCTTATATGCTCCGTGGCGTTCAAAACATTTTTGAAGTCCCAGTTCTAAGACATAAAGCATGGTGCACTAAACTATCAAGTAGTCATCATACCGAGATTTTGTCAAAAACGTTCATAACGTCTGTATCTGCTCCTGCAATAGTTCTGTAACCTAGCGGTGCATCAAGGACATAATACTTCTGTGCAGCAATGAGGATAATCCTCAGATCACGGAGCTAGTCCGCATCTTTGCTACTAACATCTTTCAACTTATTTTTCTCTAGGAACATATCAAAATAAAATGGGGAACAACATCGCGAGCTATGATCTACAACATAGATATGCAAATACTATCAGGACTAAGTTCATGATAAATTAAAGTTTAATTAATCATATTACTTAAGAACTCCCACTTAGATAGACATCCCTCTAGTCATCTAAATGATCACGTGATCCAAATCAACTAAACCATGTCCGATCATCACGTGAGATGGAGTAGTTTTCAATGGTGAACATCACTATGTTGATCATATCTACTATATGATTCACGCTCGACCTTTTGGTCTCCAGTGTTTCGAGGCCATATCTGCATATGCTAGGCTCGTCAAGTTTAACCTGAGTATTCCGCGTGTGCAAAACTGTCTTGCACCCGCTGTATTTGAACGTAGAGCTTATCACACCCGATCATCATGTGGTGTCTCAGCACGAAGAACTTTCGCAACGGTGCATACTCAGGGAGAACACTTATACCTTGAAATTTAGTGAGAGAACATCTTATAATGCTATCGTCAAACAAAGCAGAATAAGATGTATAAAAGATAAACATCACATGCTATCAAAATATGTGACATGATATGGCCATCATCATCTTGTGCTTTTGATCTCCATCTCCAAAGTACTAGCATGATCTTCATTGTTACCGGCATGACACCATGATCTCCATCATCTTGATCTTTTATCAACGTGTCGTCACATGGTCATCTCACCAGCTATTGCTTTTGCAACTATTGCTATTGCATAGCGATAAAGTAAAGCAATTACATGGTACTTGAATCTTATGCAATAAAGAGACAACCATAGGGCTCCTGCCAGTTGTCGATAACTTTAACAAAACATGATCATCTCATACAACAATTTATATCTCATCACGTCTTGACCATATCACATCACAACATTCCCTGCAAAAACAAGTTAGACGTCCTCTACTTTGTTGTTGCAAGTTTTACGTGGCTGCTACGGGCTAAGCAAGAACCGTTCTTACCTACGCATCAAAACCACAACGATAGTTCATCAAGTTAGTGCTGTTTTAACCTTCTCAAGGACCGGGCGTAGTCACACTTGGTTCAACTAAAGTTGGAGAAACAGACACCTGCTAGCCACATGTGTGCAAGGCACTTCGGTAGAACCAGTCTCGCGTAAGCGTACGCGTAATGTCGGTCCGGGCCGCTTCATCCAACAATACCGCCGAACCAAAGTATGACATGCTGGTAAGCAGTATGACTTGTATCGTCCACAACTCACTTGTGTTCTACTCGTGCATATAACATCTACGCATAAACATGGCTCGGATGCCACTGTTGGGGAACGTAGTAATTTCAAAAAAAATCCTACGCACACGCAAGATCATGGTGATGCATAGCAACGAGAGGGGAGAGTGTTGTCTACGTACCCTCGTAGACTGTCGTAAGCGGAAGTGTTTATCAACGCGGTTGATGTAGTCGTACACCTTCACGATCCGTCCAGATCAAGTACCGAACGTACGGCACCTCCGCATTCAGCACACGTTCAGCTCGATGACGTCCTCGCCTTCTCGATCCAGCAAGAGGGGCGAAGTAGTAGATGAGTTCGGACAGGACGACGGTGTGGTGACTGTGTTGGTGAAGAACAATCTCCGCAGGGCTTCGCCTATGCGCTACAAAAACTATGACGGAGGATAAACTAGAGGGGACGGGGTTGCCGGCACACGGCTTGGTGTTTCTTGATATGCCTTTGGTGCTAGCCCTTCTCCTCTATTTATATGTTGAGCCTTGGGGTCGAAACTTGGAGTAAAAGCCTCCACAAAGTCAGTTTCACCTGAAAGGCAAGAGTCCTTCTTGGACTCCAAGGCCAGACGCCAGGGTTCCCGGCGTCTGGACACAGATGCCAGGGACCCTGGCGTCTAGCCCCTTGACTCCACAAAACTTCGTTTTGCGCTTTCCAAAAACCTTGTGGGCTTTCCCCTTTGGCCCAAATAAAGTGTTCTCGTACCCATACATTTCGGGAAACATCCGGAACCTCTTCCGGTGAATTCCGAAACCCTTCCGGACACTAAACATTATTATCACATATATCAATCTTTATCTCGGGACCATTCCGGAGTTCCTCGTCATGTTCGTGATCTTATCCGGGACTCCGAACAATATTCGGCCACCAACATACATAACTCATATAATACTATATCGTCAACGAACGTTAAGCCTGCGGACCCTACGGGTTCGAGAACTACGTAGACATGATTGAGACATCTCTCTGGTCAATAACCAATAGCGGAACCTGGATGCCCATATTGGCTCCCACATATTCTACGAAGATCTTTATCGGTCGAACTGCATAACAACATGCGTTGTTCCCTTTGTCATCGATATGTTACTTGCCCGAGATTCGATCATCGGTATCTCAATACCTAGCTCAATCTCGTTACCGGCAAGTCTCTTTACTCGTTCCGTAATACATCATCCCGCAACTAACTCATTAGTTACAATGCTTGCAAGGCTTATAGTGATATGCATTACCGAGTGGGCCCACAGATACCTCTCCGACAATCGGAGTGACAAATCCTAATCTCGAAATACGCCAACCCACCAAGTACCTTCGGAGACATCTGTAGAGCTCCTTTATAATCACCCAGTTACATTGTGACGTTTGGTAGCACACAAAGTGTTCCTCCGATAAACGGGAGTTGCATAATCTCATAGTCATAGGAACATGTATAAGTCATGAAGAAAGCAATAGCAGAATACTAAATGATCAAGTGCTAAGCTGACGGAATGGGTCAAGTCAATCACATCATTCTCCTAATGATGTGATCCCGTTAATCAAATGACAACTCGTGTCTATGTCTAGGAAACATAACCATCTTTGATCAACGAGCTAGTCAAGTAGAGGCATACTAGTGACACTCTGTTTTGTCTATGTATTCACACATGTATCAAGTTTCCGGTTAATACATAGCATGAATAATAAACATTTATCATGAAATAAGGAAATAAATAATAACTTTGTTATTGCCTCTAGGGCATATTTCCTTCAGAAGTCTGCTAGCACCTGAGATTTAATTGCTCGGTGCGACTGGTATGTTATTTCAAACGGTAGGAGCTCTATGGCCCATTTGGCGATACGCCCTATTCCATCACAGTTATCAATTATGTCACTTAACGGGACATCAGATGCCACGGTTACCGAGCACTCTTGAAAGTAGTGCTGAAGTTTTCTCGATGCCATAAAAACGGCATATGCTATCTTTTAATAGTGAGGGTAGCATGTCTTGCATGGTGTTAACACCTCAGAGACGTAATAAACAGGGTTTTGGACTTTGAATTTGTGACCCTCCATGTCTCGTTCCACCATGAGTACTGCGCTGGCCACCTGGTTTGTGGACAAGATGTACAATATCATTGGCTCACATATGCCTACTGCTGCCAAGACTGGGTTTGTAGCAAGGAGGGCCTTGGTTTCTTCTAGGGCTGCTGCTACACCCTCGGTCCATTTGAAGGTATTTGTTTGTTTGAGAAGCCTATAGAGGGGTAAGGCTTTTTCCCCGAGCCGTGAGATGAAACGACTTAGAGCCTCTAGGCAGCCTGCTAGTTTTTGAACATGCTGGAGCTCAATTGGCACCTCTAGTCGGTCTAGGGCTCTTATTTTTGCCGGGTTGGCTTCGATTCCTCGGCTGGATACGATGAAGCCGAGGAGCTTTCCAGCTGGTACTCCAAAGACACATTTCTCCGGGTTGAGTTTGATTTGATATTCCCGCGGGCTAGCAACCATATCTTGGAGGTTGTCGACCAATTGTCTGACGTGTTTGGTTTTGACAACCACATCATCGGCATAGGCCTGGACAGTTTATTCGATGTGTTTTTTCAAGCATATTGAATAATGCGCTGGTATGTAGTGCCAGCGTTCTTCAGCCCAGAAGGCATTGTGTTGAACCAGGACGGCCCATAGGGCGTGATAAATGTTGTTGCGACCTGCTCGGATTCCTTCATCTTTATTTGATGATATTCTGAGTAGGCATCCAGAAAGCACAGCAAATCATGTCCGACTATGGCATCCACGATCTAATGGATACGTGGTAATGGGAAGGGGGCCTTAGGGCAAGCCTTATTGAGGTCTTTGAAATCAACGCACACGTGCCAGGACATGTCCTTCTTTGGTACCATGACCAAATTTGGTGAGCCAGTCAGGGTGTTTGATGTCCCGTATGAATCCGGCCTCGAGAAGCTTGGCCAGTTCCTCACCCATCGCTTGACGCTTAGGTTCGGAGAAGCGCCAAAGTGCTTGCTTGACGGGTTTATTTCCCTTTAAGATGTTCAAGCTATGTTCGGCGAGCCTGTGGGGTATTCCCAGCATGTCAGAAGGATGCCAGGCGAATATATCCCAATTTTCGTTGAGAAAATTGCACAGGGTCTCGTCGATCTGTGGCTTGAGGTTTGCCCAAATTTACGTTGTTTTATTTGGGTCTGTGGGCTGTACTTGAAATTTTACAATGTCATCAACTGGTTTGAACGAGGTCAACTTCAGCCATTTGTCAAGGATGACATCGTCCTGATCAACTTCGGCTCGCAGTGACGTAAGTTCCTCGTCCGCGAGGGCTTCAGATAGAGTTTCCAGGGCGAGTGACACTGTTTTGTTCTTGGCTTTGAGTGCTCTGTCAGGGTCACTGGAGATGGTTATTATCCCATTGGGGCCCGACATTTTGAGCTTCATGTAGCTGTAGTGTGGGACTACTTGGGATTTTGAAAAGGCGCTCGTCCGAGTAGAGCGCGATATTCGCTCTTGAAAGGGGCGATATGGAATGTTACCTCTTTGGATCGGTAGTTATCTGGTGTTTCGAAGACCACATCCAAGGTAATTTTTCCACTGCAACGCACCTCTCATCTTGGTATTATACCTTTAAAGGTGGTTTGGCTCTGTTCGCTGTGCGATTTATCGATTTACATATTTTCCAGAGTATCTATGTATATCAAGTTAAGGTTGTTGCCTTCGTCCATTAGTACCTTCCGGAGGCGGCAGCTACCCATGACTGGGTCTAGTACTAGCGCGGCGGGCACCTATTCGGGGTAGACCTTGGCTGATCTTTATGATCAAAAGTGATCGACGTGTCTATCCACGCCCCCCGAACTGGTACTTCCCTAATGGAATTGACTTCCTATAGGGCCCGCTTGCCCTGGTTATTAGATGTGAATGTATCGTAAATCATCAAGACATCGTCTTCGCCCGAGAACACCTTGGCATGCTGCAGTGTGCCAGTGAGGAGGGCTAGGCCGCCTTTAGCCACCTGCCTCACCACCAGTCGCGAAGGCTATGGGTGGGGCATGAATTCAACAAGATGGAGTGTATTGGGCATGGCTTGTCCAAGTAGCTATCGAGCGTTGTCCCATATCGGTCGGTGATTTTCTTCTTTTTTGTAGGCTGATCAACTGACTTATGCCGCACGTAGGGCTCATGCCGAGGTGCGAGTCTATCACGCTTCAATTTGTTGAGCAGATCGAATCTGCCTTTTTCCGTGCCAGCTAGGCATCTTCGATATTGCAGAACTTTGACACTAGATAGGATAATTCTGGAAGTGTTTGAACTCATCAGAAGGTGAGGGAGTTCGAAACGCATGTATCTTTGCATCTGCGCTGAAAGGCTGCTATTATGTCGGAGTCCTGGTAGTCTGGTATGCCGTCTATGACAGACGAAAACCTGTCCCAAAATTGCCTGATCGATTTGTCAGGAAGTTGTTGCACGTAGGCGAGATCCAGACATCAGGATGTCCTGAATTATCGGGAAGATATTCGATGTGGGAGGTGGGTGGGAAAGTTCCTTCGGTCTTTACAGACTGAGGGCTTTACGTGTTGATGTTTTCAGCCCGCTAGGGGCAAGCAGTCACCGGATCGTGCGTGCTGATTTGAAGATCAGACACGCAGGCCGTTTCTGGAAAGCTATCATCAGAGTCACTTTCCAGGAAGTACCTCAGCCCTTCAGCTTCTACGGAGTGTTCGGCCGGGGTAAAAAAGAGGTCATGGATCACCTCTTGCTCGCGAAGGGGAGAGCATGATTCCACTATGGGGTTTTTTGAGCATGGGAACCGTGCCTTGGAGGTTGGAGTCGTTGATCGACGAACCCATCGATCCTACGTTGATCCTTAGACTAGAACTCTCAGTGAAAGTACCAGTGTCAGAGTGAAATCCGATAGACCTCGGGGTAGGGGGTCCCGAGCCGTGGATCTCGGATTGATGGTAAGAGGAACAGGGGAGACGATGTTTACCCAGGTTCAGGCCCTCTTGACGGAGGTAAAACCCTACGTCCTACTCTTGTTTATATTGATGGAGATGTATCAAGTACAGAGTTGATCTACCTCGAGTTCTTAACACTACAAAAAAAAGACACATCCGTGACATTTCCTCGAGTTCCACTATGAAAAAAAATTATGTCATACATATGACACTTCTATGACGATAATTGTGACAAAACCCGGTATCATCATAGATGTGGTGGGCTCCTACTTCTATGACAAAAAATCATGACAGAAAATGGGCTTTTCGTCTGGGCGGGCGGAGACGCACCTGCATGACATTCTTTGGGCTGTCCATGACGGAAAAACCGTGGTAGAAGCGAGGGGAGGAAAATTTCGGGAGTTCGGTTCACGGTGGGAGGTCGGGGCCGAGCGATGCTGCGTTTCTCAGACGCAGACGTCTGTGTGTGTAGGCGTTGGCTCTAATCGAACCCGAGCAAGGCGTTGGGCTCTAATCGAACCCGGCGATTGCCTTTGCGCAGGATGCGCGTTCATCGAACCCGGCGCGATCGATCGATGATCGTTAATCGAACCCGATCAGCGATTTCGCTCTGCTGCTAACTGAAGCCGATCGATGCAGCCTCTGGGATGAACAGTGAGCGTTGCGGAGGGGTTTGGATGAACAGTGAGCGGTGGCATTGCCTCTGGATGAACAGGACCTCGTGGTGTGCTAGAGGGCTGGATGAACATTAGACGGTGGAGGGGTGCCCATGGAGGGGTGGTTGAACAGGACCCCCTGGTGTGGAGGGCTGGATGAACAGTAGACGGTGGAGGGGTGGTTGAACAGTAGCCGGTGGAGTAGCGCATGGTGGAGGCTTGATGAACAGGAGCCCGTGGAGGCTGGAGGAGGTCGACGGTAGCCCGTGGAGGCTGGAGGAGGTCGACGGTGGAGATGAACAGTATCCCGTGGAGTCCTGCTTTGCGACGCCACACCCCTCCCGGCGAACAGGACCCCGTTTGACCGTGGCGCTCCAACACAAGTACGCTTTCGTCTGCTTTTGCGGTATGCCACACCCCTCCACCCCTGCTGGACCAGAGGAGGTCCGTTTAAATCCGTATTGCACGCCACACCCTCCCGATCAACAGGACCCCGTTTCGACCTTAGGAGGTCCGCTTTCTCCGCTTTCGCAGTACGCCACACCCTCCCAATCAACGGGACCCCGTTCGAACGTAGGGAGGTCTGTTTCCTCCGTTGTGCGATACGCCAGCCTCGTTTCCATCGCTGTTCCGGCCCAAGCCCTCCCGATGAACACGACCACGCATTCCGTTCCGACCCGGCGGTTGGCTCCACGCTGCCTGCTGCCTCCCGATGAATACGACACATTCCGTTGCCTCCCCATGAACACGACGCACTCTGTTGGCTCCCCATGAACACGACGACGACGTTGTTTCTCTGTTCTGACCCAGCCATGTACACGAGCCCTGGCCGTACGTATGCGCGTGTAGGCGTTCGAGACCCCGCCCGTATGTACACATACGTGGCCGTATTTTCTTTCTTGCACCACGCCAGACGACGACGTGTACATGCTACGTCGCGGCGCCTCTACTTACGTGCGCCTCTACAATGACCGGTATGTACGCATTACCGTTCGCGACCAGAATGACAACGCCACGACGCTTCGACCAGTGGGTCCCGACCGCCGAGCACTTCCTTGCGTGCGAAGATGTAGCTGGTGGGTCCCAGCAGTCAGGGGGGCGAATCATGTTTTTTTGCCCGGACGCACTTCCTTGCATGCGAAGATGTAGCCGGTGGGTCCCAGCATTCAGGGGGCGAATCGTTTTTTTGCCCAGACGCACTTCCTTGCGTGCGAAGGTGTAGCTGGTGGGTCCCATCAGTCAGGGGGACAAATCATTTTTTTTTGCCCGGACGCACTTCCTTGCGTGCGAAGATGAAGCTGGTGGGTCCCAGCAGTCAGGGGGAAACATTTTTTTCACGAAATACTGGTGGCCCGCCCGGTGGGTCCCTGCTGTAAGGTGGAGGAATAATTATTTTCCGCGTAATAAGGAGGCACTTCCTTGCGACTGCCGTGGACCCAGTTGTCAGCCTCCACGACAAAGACTCTTCCGATGGAAGTCGGTCGTTGACCACATTGACCATGCCGCCACGAGAGCAAGACGGCGGTGGACGATGGTGAGGCCTAGGAAGGGGACGACGGAGCCGGGGAAGACAGCGGTGGAAGCCAGCAGAGGAGTCTGAGGTTCACCGGTTCGGCTGCGGTGTGAGGCTGCCGTCGCCGCAGAATAACAGGGGGTGTGGGTGAGTAGAGGGATGCCCTGGCCAGCGGTGGGAGTAGTAGGGGGCGCTGAGGCCTGCGCGGCAGCACAGCCGACCACGGGAGGCGGGAGCAGGCGTCCCGCCGGCGCTGCTTTGGCGGCTGGAGCAAGAAGATCAGAGATTGAAGAAACACGACGGCTGTTGGATTGACATCCAACGGTTACGTCTGCTAGAATCGTTTGTTGACGTATATAATAACTAAAAAAATCTTGCATACGCATCAACTAAACAGGACCACAAGTCAAACCACTCCTTCTTTATTTTAATAATTTATATATAGGTCATGGCAACTTCTTATGCAATTTATTGCAGTCGTTTTTTTTTGGTTGGCCAGGGCCAATTTCGCATATTTCTATGGGTTCCAAACTATTTTTAATACCGAAATGTGGAGCCGGATTTAAAGTACTTTGAAGATATATTTCAATTAGGTTAATGCCCAGTGAAATAGGAATCTGAAAATGTGAAAAAATCAGAAATTATAAAGTAATTGCCAATTTGTCATCTGTTTTTATATTTACAACCCATTTCATATTACTTTCAAGATTTGCGGCGTCTTGAAAGAGTTGCAGCCCATCGTATGTAGAAAAATAAGTAGGCCTAGATTGGGTATTCTTCGAAAAAATAAATCGGGCTCATTTTTACAAAGAAAAAATAGTTGGGCTGGTCACATGGTGAACATAAAATATAAGCACAGGCTAGACGGGCCTGACCAGTTCAAACCCTGCTCCGTCTCAACAATACCAAACAAAAAATAATACTGGTCGAGTAGCTATGTCAAATGATTCAGCCGATCTGTTTATGTTCTCTTGTCTATTGACTATATACGCTCACAATGTCGTGGGTCCCAGATGTCGAGAAAACACTAGGAGGAAGCATTTTATTTTTCCATACCGACGCAGGGCCCCTACTGTCATCCTCTCTACGTACTCCTGCCGATTCCTGTTGTTTGTTGACCATGTTGACAACGCGAGAGGGCGGCGCCGAGGCGAGCGCACCAAAGCGCACGGAGGACGTCAGCGTGAACACTTTAGGAGACGGCGGGGCGGCGATGCGTGCGCTAAGGCGCAACCAGCTGTGGGAGGCGGAAGCAGGCGGCCCTGCCGGTGCTGGTTTGGTTTTGGCGGCTGGAGGAAGACAGGACTGAAGAAACACAACAGACTGTAAAAGCAGCAGGAGTTCTTAACAACCTTAATCAAACCAAGAGGGGCACTTAACAACCAAAGTCGAAAGCAGTATGAGTACTTATACAGGTTCAACTGCATAAAGCACGCCTCGAGCAGTGCTACTTTTCCCTGATTAACCAAGGGTGAGGCCGCCAAGCCCTGTGACAAGGCCCAGGCGCCACCCAGCGCTTCCACAACCTTCTGAAAGCAGCTTCATCACGCAACGTGGTCAATAAACAGGATATTCTCTTTAGAGCCATGGAAAAGCATGAACATAATCTTCTGTCCTATTCTCCAAGATGGACGGGCCTTCATTATTTGAGACCACCCATGAATAAGTATCTTTTTCACCTCCAAGGGGAATTGAGTAGGTCGACATAAACATCATGTTGTGACCAAGCGCAAGTCCGACCCGACCATAGTCAAGCATCTCAGATAGGAACAATAGAACTCGGCAGTTCTGTTTCAAGAAGATCACAGCTATAAAACTGTGTATAAGCAATAGTTTATGAACAACATATATAATGTAAAACAGCTCGTACCATAAGTTTCTCGACACGCTTGGACCTGTTCAACGAGTGCAGCAAAGGGCACACATATACCACGTGGCCTTCCACCATTTAAACGCCCCACAAGGACCTCAAGACGATCAAGAAAGTGTAGGAACTTGTGGATGTCGATCGATCAACTTCAAAGCCATTAGTAACAGCAGCGTTATTACAGAGTAACAAACGAAAGCATCGCTTAACTCTGAAAAAACCTACACGTGCCATAAATTATAAGAAAATAATAGATAGAAGTAGCATCTTCGTGAGAGATTCGTTGCTACTTCTAAAGTTAAATTGTGATTAGTTAGACATAATAGGTGGATTAAGAAGTAATCGAGGCAACAAGCAAGAACTAGATACAAAACTAACATGGATGAACAATTGGAACGACGTCGGGGTGGAAGATTGCTTGAAGATGAGACCAGGTTCTCGCTATTTCCATCAACATTCGTGGCGCCAACTTTCAGCCCGTAACACTTGAGAAAGTTTATCCAAGTTCGCCATAAAAAAGCAGCGATCTTCTTGGTTCATGAACCCAACTCGGAACTTCTATCCATGGCTTGTCTTCACTGTGACCATTAAACTAGTGTATTCAGTTATGGCAAGGCCGAGCATCTTGAGTACATGTGTTCTGGCAGAGCAAACAATACACTGCAGGAAAAATAATATGAGAAGACAGCATGTTCAAAAAAACCCCACCCTCCCGGATAGAAAAGAGGATTCTAGGAACATACTATGCGCGTTTCAAATTGCTGTGTTAGGATGAGAAGTAACAAGTGTGGCGTCTCACGAGGGGAGCGAGAAACCTCAGAGGGTACTCGCACTTTGGGCAATCGCAAATGAAACACACTAGATTCGATGGGAAGAAAAATGCATCAACGCGCGGCTGCCATCCTAGGATTACTCGCGACCAAGGGACTTGGATTTATCGGGGATGGATGAAGAATTCGTAGCTGGTTCTCCATGAGAAAACCCTATGCAATCGCCGAGAGGGGGTTTTCTCTGAACAAGCAGACGAGGGAGAAGGGGATTTAGGCCCAGTGAAATATTGCCGCTTCCTCCGTACAGCTTACTGCTTAAGCTGGAAGGGGGGGGGGGTTGTGATTTGACGGCTCATTGGGCATTACTACGGTGTTACGACCGGGGTGTGTCTACCGTGAAGTTGTGCACTCTAATTTGTGCATATGGCACATGGACCACATTGCCGGTTGCCCCACATATCAGCGAAAGGAAGTAGAAAGACATGAGTAACTAGTTACACATAAATATATTTTTTGACAAAGAGATACTCCCTCTCTAAAGAAATATACAAATATTTTATATCACAGGCTCACCTTGCCGAGAAATATACTCCCTCTGCAACGCACGGTCATTATGGGGGTTCAGCTTTTTTTATGGGGGTTCAGCTGAGAATATAATACTCAGATAGGCTCACGGTTTGGACTTTGGGCCGCAGCCGAATTCTCGCATGTTTGGGGGCCCATGTGTTCTACCTCGGCGCTTTTCATATTGCAAGCGATCGGTACGGCGCTGGTTTTAGATGCTATCGCAAGGCGAATACACAAAATTGAATAAAGCACGGCAGTTATTGGAATGAAATCGAAGGGCAGTTCCTAACCAGCAATCAGAGTTGCAATTCTATCAACGATATACCATGTGATAAATAATACTGTCGTACTACTTATACACACTGGACACTTGTTTCACCATGCCAGATTATTACATCAAAATCTCTCGGAGGATAGATCAGTCCGGTAGTTGCTTGCTGCTACTGAAGAATTTCAAAGTTGATTTGGACCAGCTCTCCTTGCCAAGAAAGTTCGATTTTGACATCACCCCTACCACAAGATATGATTTAGATTTGAACCTTGACCATCCTTTAGCATCAATCATCCAGCGACCATCCTTTGTACTTACGGTATATTGAGCAGGTTCATTCACACCAAGGTTGCGCATGGTAAGAGAAACTTGGCCGCGGTCGCCCGGATTGTTGAACGACTCCATCATTGCTCTAGGAATTCTCTGTTTGCAAACAAGAAGACATACTCAAATAGTTAGATCAACACAGTGAATCATGTGAAACAACATGGAAATAAAAAAGAACGAAGCACTTGGGCGGCCAATGCTTACCAAGAAGGTGGACATGTCGGTTTTTGTAAGGACTTTCGTATATGAAGTGTGAACTGCAGCCCGATCATTGCGGTGCAACCGCATCGGGCCGGAGCAGATGCAAGTGCAAGTGTTGGTGCAGGTGCGAAGCCGCTGCTGCGGAGATGGTCCTCCTTGTAGAGTTGGTGCCGTGTCGAGCAGCTGCCGTGTCGATTCCCGATCCTCCCAGAGATCGATCGATCACCGACGCTGTCGGTGCCCAATCCTCATTTGGATCGGGTCTTTGCGTTGTCGATGCTGCTAGAAACAGCTGCCGGTGATCGTCTGTCTTGCGAGACAGCGGCGATCGTGTCTGATGCCGCTATGGTCAGCTTTCTAACTTGACTAGGATCCGTGACCATGATCCAGTTTTTCTTCATTTCTTTAAACGCGAGAAGGACTAATTGTGGCGCTTTTTGTTAAACCAAACTAGAGTTCATCATAGGGATTCAGCTTGTACTCGGACAAATGGTGATCCAATTTTTTCCAAGAATATAAGTGATGGACGGTGCCTTCGCCATCTTGACACGACATAATAAGTGAAACCTGCAAAAAAAGCCATCGTAGAGCAAACCAAACGGTTTATTATGTGATGAATGTCACATGGCAAAACCTGCATCGTAAAATTGCAGGAAAAGAAAGCAAACATGACATTAAATCAATAAGATTTAGATAGTAAATCAATAAGATTTACTTGATGTGACATGAGCGAATCCTTACCAGGAAATCACTATGTTGAAGTACTAAACAGAAGATTGATCGTCCAACTACGCGTGGCATGCAAGGGCCCCGCCTACTCCCAGAAGCATGACAGTCCAAAGGTCGTGAGAAATCATATGGACCGAACATCCATGGGACTGGAAATCCTGGTGGGTGCGATAAACCCTGTAATGCATACAGATATTGGAGTGTAACCATAATTGATAAACCGTCCTCACAAAAAATATGATCTGGATACTTCAAAATATACAGACTGAAGTGAGTGGACAAACATTAACATAGACCGTTCTCGGGATCGACCACACACCAAAAGCGGCAGTACTAATAAACAATACAGGGTTCACAAACACAAATCAAGTACTGAACAATAGTACTTACTACAGACAAGCAAAGTTGCACTAACTAAACTCTGCATACTATTTCTTGCCACCGACCTACGGGATGAAACCCGCATAACTGACTAGACCATGGACTTTGTGTGAGATGTCTACATACACCATCACCATCTTGTCAACCTTGGAGAACCTAACCTAGTGGTATTTCCACTCATAAACATGATGATGAAGACAGGCCACATCAGATTTGTTGGGAAGCTTTACAAGAACCACACCCTTCGTAATCGAAGGCACAGCCAGGAAATTGTTGTGGTCAAGTACAGCCTCGAGAACACGCGTGACAACAATGCTACAGGAAAACACTAGTTCAGGACACGTTGCGACAAGGACACAGCAGCTGGATAGTTCAGCAACAGAACTCATCATCTGGTCGTCCAGTTCACACGGCATGACTTTGAGAACTTCATCTCCACCGCGGACCTGGTTCTAATTCAAACAGAAACCATATTTTATTACTACCTCCATTCAGAAATATAAGATTATTTTCAATATTATACTCCATATATGACTACATATACGCATAGAAATGAGTGAACAAAGACGCTAGAACATGTCTTCAAAGGCATGAGAGCAAAGGGATTACATGCAATATCCATAACACAAGTTACTGAGGCAAATATACCCTCTTAAAAGGTAGCATTGATGTTCATAAACTACTCCCTCCGTCCCAAAATTCTTGTCTTAGATTTGTCTAGATACGGATGTATCAAGTCACATTTTAGTATTAGATACATCTGTATCTAGACAAATCTAAGACAAGAAATTTGGGATAGAGGGAGTAGTTGAAAGTAATCTATAAGAAATCAGTGTCAACCTCTCGCATGTTTTGGTCAAAAGAGGAATTTAGAACCGTCATTTGGCACACTAAAATCACATGCAAGATCACCCAAAAAGTTGTAATACCAGTACTAGTACTGCGTGCTAGATGAAAAAACATGATCAAGATCGAGAAAAAGATCGTCAACAAGAGACATTACCTAGACTTGCTTAATGAGGGATCCCGGAGAGGGGGGCTTGGACAGGGCGATGGCTTTGAGCTTGTCTGCGGTAGTCTCGGCGGGGTGTTTGCTTCTTCTTCGCACCATGAGCCTCGACGGTTTTGGCCAGAGCCATAGACATCATGTCGGCCGGGTGCTCGGCGTTCATCCAAGAGAGGAAGCTGAGAGAGAAGAGTGAAAGGAGGAACGAGATGAGGGAGAAGCGAAGCGAGTGGGGGTTTTCTTCAAGAGAGGAAGCTGAGAGAGAAGAATGAAATGATGGTTGCTTCGTCCGTCCAACTTACTGCTGGAAAGGAGGGGGCTTTATGATTTGACGGCTCATTGGGCATTACTGCGGCGGTTCGATCAAGGTAGTCTACCATCACTCTACTACAGAGTAATTTAGTGCATGGCTGGTGGACCCAGGTGCTGGATGTCCCACACGTCGGTGAAAGTGAGTAATTTACTGCATGGCTGGAGGAGGATCCGCACGGTAGAGCGTGTCCACTGTTTTTCATTCTGAAGAAAAAAATGATTACAGCAAGTGTTTCCACTCGAGTGCGAAACACGGCAGCCACTTGAACATACACAGTGCTCCTACTACTAGGCATGTGCAGTGGTTCATACGTCAGTACTACACAATCTTGTTGCTAGTGTAGTAAGATATGACGATAACAAATGATGTTGTGCGATGTCAACTACTCCTATATGTAACATAGTACCGCTTTTTCGACCGTCCGGGTCGAGAATGAGCGTGAGATCAATGTTAACAGAACTAGGTCCACAACGCACGGAGAATACGGTGCTACTGATCTCCCTAAACATGAACCATATGAAGCAAGTGTTAGTGGGTGTATGAAGGGTGCACGGATGGGAGCAAAAGTTCCCTTCTCGACCCACTTTTGGGTGTTTGGCGAGTGCATGAAGGATGCAGGAGTCCACACTAGTAGGTTGACAAAAATACACGAAGAGGAAACAGCTATATTGAGATGAGAATGCAACCAAACACACCCACACGCTTTGTGCATAAAGGATCGATCTGCACCGTTCGAAGTTTGATCCAACGGTAATGTTGCGCCGAGACATGGACATGCCCATGCAGAGGGCGCCTAAACACCACCGAAGTCCCTCTGCTTCTCGAGGCGCATGACGTTGGTGATGCAGGGTGCAACCGCCTGCAGAGCCCGCTCCCGGTCGACGGGAGCCAGCTCATCAAAGACGGCATCCAATGGCACGAATGGATTCCGGTGACGGAGCCCTGAAAGGATTCGCCCGGCAACGGCGACGGCAGCCCGCAACCCCTCCTTATCCAGCTCAGCCCCCACCATCACGCGGAGACGGCTCAGGTCCTCGGAGATATAGGTGAAGAAGGAGACCAGGTCAGGAAGCCGCAACTCGTTGAAGTCGACCGGGTGGTCGAACGGGTTTAGCCCGACGGCCGGCAACGTCGCGCTGGCATGACGGTAGGCATCGCGCAGCCGCAACACGTGCGTGGCAACTTGGTTCACCAAGTGGCTGAGGCGATCCTGACCTCATCACGATCGGCCCGCCGCTGGCCCGCTGCCCCCGACAGCCCTATCGTATCTCCCGCTTTCTGCAGCAACGCCGCCGATGCATCGAGCATCTTTGTGGTGGACGCCTGCCGCTTTTGAAACTCCGTGAACTCCCGCACATAACGGAGGAGCATGGAACTCCTCTCCTCCTTGAGCTCACGGAGCTCCACGTCCTTGGCCCTGAGCTCCGCATCCTTGGCATGGAGCTCCTTTGTCAGGCGCCTCACCTCAGACTCCGTGATCTGCTGCGCCGCCATGGCACTAGGTAGAAGCAATGGGGAGAGGAATCAAAGGGGGCGAAATGGCTGAAAGGCAATGCAATCTACGGGAAGGCAGAGGGAGCGGGGCATCTTTTGGTTTTCACCACGGTAAAACACCAGTCGAAGACTTCTCACATCAGGGAGCAGTGGGTTTTTAGAGGCGGAGTCATCGTGCCTAATTGCTGCCGCGCCTGCTCCCGTCAATCAAAAAATTTAAAATCCTGCCACGCCTGCTCCCGTCAATCAAAAAAATTAAAAATCATGCCGCACCCAAACACCAGAGCAACGCCGCGGTGGATATTTAAATTTACATGCCGCATCGTTGATAGCGCCTGTCCCCGCGCGGGTGCCAGTGCCCCCCTTAGCGGCATGGACGGCCGCCGTCGACCACTTCCTTGCACCAAAGCCAGTCGCCTCCTCCCGCCAGTTGACTCGCTCCGAAGTCCAGAACATTTTGGCCTTCCTTGAAGCTAGGCCAACGTCCAGGAGTACGCCAACAACGGCGCAAGACGCCGCCGTCGCCGTCGGTCAGTGGCCCAACGACACACAGAGCACGGCAGAGGAGCCGCTTCCCACCGCGAGACGCCCCCGCCGCCGCCGCGTAATCTAAATTTGCCATGAAAAACGTTCGGATTGCCATGCTTAAAATCCGAAAGTTTATCATTTTCGTTTATTTTATATCGATCGTCGTATAATTTAAAGTCGGAGTCGATCGAACGAAATGTATGGTTTGATCGATTGAATGTTACGCTAGAGCCGTATCAAATTAAATATAAAACGTCATCAAGCCACATGTATTCCTTGTCATCCAACGACCTAGACTGCTTCTATGTCGAGCGCTCAACACGTTTAGCGTGCAGTTAATTTCATGCCAAAAATAGTGCTAATCACATGACAACACGCAAATAATATCCTATTAGTTAATATCCGCATGCACTTCATATACTTCCAAATTAACGTGCATTGCACGTACACACTGACTAGTGCTGCTAGTACGTGAAACAGGTGTCGTGACTTGTGAACGCGTCCAGATATGGTCAAGGGCAACATCGCCCGCGAGTTATTCCTGTTTGCCCATGCGTCTAAACGCAGAAGGGGAGGAGAGAGAGAGCACACATGGAACCCACCAGTAAGTGAAGGCGAATAGTACTAATAATATTACATGTTATCCATTAATTAGGCTGTGGTAATATAAAAACATTATGTGAACAAAGGGGGTACAACAAACATTGCTATTCTATGTATGTTGCCTATTGACGTGCGGCTTGAAGGCCCAGTCGCATGTTCGATCCTCGTCCTTTATTTTTTAATTTGTATATGGGTTCAAATTTGTTTCATGACATGTGGGCCCCCCGGTGTGTAGTTTGTAGCACTTTAATTTTTGGGTCAAAATTTGTTCCATTCCAAGTGGACTATCGGTGTGTAGTTTTGTTGGTTATTTATAATAATTAAAGAGAACAACATAGTTTTTTCAATAATACCATGGTGCGACGTTGAAGGCAAGAAAGGACGTGCGAGAGAGCGATGACCGAGCCAGAGGGAAATCAACTAGGGGAGTTGCGTGGGTTGCAACGGTGTTTGGAGTAGTTGTGGGCCGAATGCTACGAAAATATAATCTAAACCGACCGGAATAAATGCCTACACAAATTAATCCAAGGTTGGAGTGCCCTCGCAATGTAAATAGCTCCGGCTGCGTGGGATGGAGAGGTAGTAGCTTCAACGCGTGGAAGATACGGTGAGAAAGCGAGGTCAATCGAGAGACATATAGATAAAGAGACAAAGTGAGTGTGGTCCGACATTCATTGAACAAATATATATGCTCCGGAGAGATATTGTCCGATTGAGCTTTTGGCAAGGGTGAGGGCTGTAAGATAGAGCTTGAGAGATGATCCGATCTGCAGGCGTGTAGATATATTTTGTGCGTGGGAGGAAGCAAGGTCAACCGATCACATAGGGTCGCCGTGCGATCGAAAGAGTGATACGGGTTGGAGAGAGTGACCTAGATAGACGATGTTCGTGAGAGAGTATACAATGTTGTTCATCATATACCATGGTGTTCATCAAGAGTGAGACGGGTTGAATCCATCCAAAAGTTTTCTCACTACCATGGTGTTCATCATATACATATGAATTTGTATTAAAAAAGTAGCGTGGATACAGTGAAATGCGAAATCCACGTTAGAATTTGAGATCGCTACGTGACACACACTCTAATTCAAAAATCTAACTACGTGACACACACTCTAATTCAAATAACTAATTATGTGACACACACTCTAATCCACGTTAGCGTGGGTATTCAATTTTTTTTCAAATAACTCCTCATTAATTAATTTATAGTACTCCCTCTGTTCACTTCTATAAGACCTTGAGACATTTCAGACAATGTGCAAAACAGTTCATTTTAAGTTGTCTGAAACAACTTACAAAAGTGAACGGATGGAGTATCTCGTTTCGAATGACTAATTATTGCAAGGAAAACACGGCCATGGTAATACATACAGATTCGTTTGCAAACGAAAGAAGATTCGTTTCCATTCTCAAATGTAGGCGCACCACGCAAACCAGGGTCGTGTCGGGGTGGACGCTGCTTCGGTGCCTTAAAGGCAACTGCCTTTGGGTGGCCCGACATGTGGGCCAAAGCAACCTGTTGGGCCCACATGTCATTGACATTAAAGCGGTGCCTTAAGGCACCGGCTTATAGTCTGTCAGTGGTGGTCGCGTGTCCGATTGTCGGCGGACACGCAGCACCCAAAGCAACCCACCACCCCCTCCCCAAAAAAAGGGCAGCGACAATATAAGTTCAAGGCTTCCACGTTTCTGATTGAAATATCTGGTGGCCCCGATTCCAGCCCTGCAAAATCTCTCTTCTCCACCGCCCCCTTCCGCGCCCAGATTGCTCAAATCCCTAATTCACCGCCAACCCTCGAATCGCCCCTCGTCTCGTCTCTTTCCCCACCGTTCCCCACCTCTGTGCTGGAGGACGACGAAGAAGATGGCGGTCGCGCTTCACCACCGCACCGGAGCTACCTCATCTACGCCCTCGTCCACCGCACCGGGTGGTCCATCGACAACGTCGGCCGCCGCAACCGACGTGCCTCACAGACACCGAGTTCCACTGCATCAGGTGCGCTTCACCGACGCCGTCTCCCAGCTCACCGGGGCTACTTCACCAAGCACATCATCGCACCTCCGCCCCCCGAGGTCGTTGGGGCTTCACCAACGGTCTCGTCCACCGCATCATAGCGCTCCGCTGCCACTCAAGATCTGCATCCGCGCTGCCAGCCAACGCCAGCGCATCACCCTCAACGGCTCTGAAGTGACCCACACTCTAGCTAGGCGAGCATGCCCAAACACCGGCCCGAACTAGGTATCCACACATCACTCCCTTGTGCATTGTTCCGACGATGTTTGGATATCCTTTCACTGCTCTCTTAGCTTACACGCTTATGCAACTCTGACTTTAACTCTTATTTCTTCTGGAGATATCATCTAAAACAAGAAAATCCATTTTTTAGCGAAGCATGACGGCGCTACGGGATCTGGTACACATCCTGCACACCCGTATAACCTTGTAAGTATCTGTCCTCCGGTACAACATCAAGGTTGATTCCTCTTATTTGATCAACCATTCGCCGTGTCAAAAATGCAGAGGGGGATGCAAGGAGCACAAGGCCTGCACATCCAAGCAAGTGGTAACATGGACTTGTACATGGAACATCCCAAGCACAAGCAGAGCTGCAGTGAGCCTGTACAACAAGCTAGCGTAAGTCCCTGCATTTCATTTAATCTGTACTGGCATTCATGTATGATTTGTATGCAGTGGCTGATCCACGAATTCAAGTTACCAGGGGTGAATATTTAACTTAAAAAATACGAAGGCACTTGCACTCCGAAAATCAACATAACTTGAGAAATGTGAAGCTACATGCACTTTGAAAACCAGCTAATGATCCAAAGTAGTTCAGATTATAAACACTAAATGATGCAAGCACCAAAAAACACAAAATGCAACATGGTGTACAAGGACTACAAACATGGTCTGTACCTACTTGAATTATTTGTTCTCTAGCTGAAAATAGCGAAGTGTAATTGCACGTATAACCAGTGCGCAAACTGCATATCAATATATCTATCCTGCACAAGTATGCCAATAGTTTCAAACAACAGATTAGAAAAGTATTTATGCTATGTTGTGATGATACGGGGACTTTCTGGTAGATGGCCTCGATGTTTCCTCAAGCTATGAAAATGCACTATAATTTTCTTATCATCAATGCCTGCAAATATCTGTCTCTCTCAACATAGTAGATCATCATTAGACACTAAATCCTTCAATGAGCTTGAAAAATGCTTGCATTAGATCCCTCATCAGACACTATATGTTCATCACCAGGAGCATGTAAAATGTTTGCATCAAACCCTTCATTAGCAGTCTGTTCATTAGACACTTCAGGCTCAAGAACAACATGAGCTTGTATGTTTGCACCGGAAACTTGATTAGATACATCGATTCAGTATTGATTGGGGAGTTATAAAATAAGTAGAAATTGGTTTCATTTTCTCATAGATTCCCTACATACAAGCAGTTTTACAACACCGTCGGGTTTAACTATTGGCCAGAAATTGAAGAGTTGAATTAGATATAATCAGGGATGTGATGTACACTTTCGTTGCGCATGCTACTCTTGCAAGCTCATTTGTCCGTTTGTGCAAGCTCGATGCCATGCCCGTGCTGCCGCCGCTGCCTCCCACGCAAGCTACACCCAGGGTTGGATCTTCATCTTCTTGTCCTTCCGTTCACTTGAAGCCCGGCAACCGCCCTCCAACGAGGGCGCAAGGAAGTGTTGTGTCGGTCTGTCCAGCGGCGCCTAGGTTAGGAGCAAACCAGACTGGAGGCTGGAGCGAATGAATTGGGATTTTTCCTGCTGTCGATCGATATGGGAGGCGCTCGTTTGGGCCGCGAGCCTGCTATTGGGACTGCCTTGCTCTTATGTTATTGGCCTATCCAAATTGAATCATTTTTCTTCATTTTTTACATTGCTCGCCGTGTGTTGGGACGAACAAAACTAGCATGGGCCAACCCGGACGACTCAAACTAGGTGCACACTTTCCAGCCACACAGGCGGCCGCCGGTACCAGCCCCTATGGTGGCGTCGCCCCTTTTGCGTGTATGATTGGATAGTGAAAAATATTCCAGTGGCGCTTTTGTTTTGCCCACAGAATGGTTGAATTGCTTGTTTCTATGAACTGAGTTTGCCAATAATGTGAAGGATGCCTGACTTTTCATCCTATTGTAGATTGCTTAGATCTTGATATGCCAAAAGTAATCGCATGAAATATACAGTAAAAGCTAGTGTGATGTGTTTGGCTACAACTAGTCTGACTACACGTCCTCATATAACATATCAAGGACGCACCATCTTACCAGATTAAACATTGGACTTACACATGCAAAGGTGTGGGAAGAAAGAAGTATTGGGACTGCGTATCCAAGCAATTGATGCCATGGACTCCTTCGTACAACCTTGTAAACGAAAAAAGAAGTTGCGGTGTGTGCAGTACAAAGAACTAGCGTAAGTTCGATTACACGCTTATCGGAATTTTAGTTAGCCACTTATTGCAAAATTGTTAAATTATGTTGCTTGGCTTAATTTAGTTTGCTACTGATTACATAATGGCACAGCCTCTTAATCATATTGTAGACTGCGTCAATCTATGTGTTTGATACTTACTGTTAAGAATTACCTGTTTGTCTTAACTTAAATATCTACTTGTTTGTTTAATCGCATTCTTTGCCGCAACAGCGGGTTACAATGATGTTAATAACTACTTTTCAGCATCCAATTGAAACTCTTTAATTCCTTGTTGGTTTAACTGGTTTGCTGTTATAACTCCCAGTGAGATGTTTTTCTAACTTCAACTTTTCTGAATCCAATCGGCACTTTAATGGCAAAATAGGTTAGCCCAAGATCAAAGAAAGAGGTCCCCATGGACGTTGCATCATCCCACAGCAGTGGCACCAGCCCAATGGTGCATTATGAATTGCCAACTGCTGATGCTCTAGAGGCTAAACAAGTGGTAGAAAGAGATTACATACGCACTTAGAGATGAAGTTGACATGTTGAGGAAGCAAATAGCACAATCAGAAGCAGTACTCAAGACAACCATTAAATATTTGGTGGATTTCAAAACGAAGCAAGCTGAGACTGACCAGATTGTTAAGGTCCTGAAGGGAAAAAGGAAATTAAATTCCTACTTGCTAAATCATTGGTGAAATGTTCTTTCCATAGTTGAATAACCTTTGTGTTGTCTGTTCGTGTAATCAATCAAACCATTTGTTTTAGAGATCATGTAATAATTGTTTTTTTTTGGTTTGTAATTTTATTTGAGCACAAGTCTGTATTAATTGATAAGACTCGGAGACATTTCATTTGGATTGCTGTGCGGGACCTACAAATATGTTAATCGGGCTGAATGTGCATTCAGCAATAGTAGTAGTGTAGATGGACCATAAGTGGCACGCATCGGAAAGGGCCAAGATCTTTGGCTAAAAAAGGATCTTTGTTGTAGCAAAAAAAGTACAATGACTGGCTTATGTATGTTAGTTGATATTATTGATCCATATACTCTATAAGTGTATATATCTCTATTAGTTCTCTACATTCTTGGTTGATTGACTCGGTATTTGAATCTTGATACATCGCTTGTGTACATATCTAAATGGGAGTACACATTATGCTGCGTGTGACATTTGAGTTGGACATGAAGTGTTCCAAATATTCAATTCACCTTAAACTGGATTCTAGTTTACGAATTTGAGTATCGGCATTTGTAAACCATATTCATATATGACAGTGGAATACATCTTTGTCGTCCTTTTGAAGAAATATAAAAACACATAGAATGATTTATGAAGATTCATATAGGAATACAAAATGGATTCGAATTTAGTTGCCAGGGTAAACGTGGATGCTTATTGTCCCAAAATTCGAAAGAAGCAGCAAAATGTCCACTCCCACGTCGCCTGCCCGAAGCCAAGTGTTTGGGAGATGGAAATTACTGTCTACCCATTACACGGACTATCCATCGTCCCGATTTCCACTACTCTAAATAGGGGTAGGTTAGTAACTTCAATTAGACGTGACACGACCGCCTCTGAGCCCATCCCGGCACGGTGGGCGTCAAACATGGGCGGAAAAACACATTTGATTCAAGCTCGTCCAAAATACCTCTGTTTCTCCCTCCATTCCCCATTCATACACGGTGGGCGGAAAAACAAACTCGACTCGGCCGAAATCGATGTAGGCCAATATTTTCAATAGGGGCAGGTTTGTAACTTCACTCAGACGTGACACAACCGCCCTACCTGTCAGCCTCGTTCATACAACGTGGGCGCCAACCATGGGCGCCAACCACCCTCTCCTCGCCCGAAATCGCTCTGGGCAAATATTGGCGACATGCGAGATTACCGTCCTATCCCCAACCGACGAGACGTCCAAATTTTAAACGGGGGCTAAGTTCGTAACTTTCCCATATTTCAGATATCGCCGCATCCCAAAAACATGGTTCCCGTACCTCACCCTCCATTTTCCCATTCATACACCGTCGCGCTTAGAACACCCCATCCCCACACCAGCCTCCGTCCTCCACCCCATCCATCGCCCGTCCTCCACCACATCTATCGCCACCGTCCTCCACCATGTCAAGCGCCTACCAAGACCGCGTCGTCCCATCGCTAGAGATGGTCGTTTCTCATCCACGGCTGACGAACCAATAGCCTTGCATCGCGTCCTCTCGCTTCATCGGTAAATGCGTCCTCTTTGCCGGGCCGCCACACGACCTTCTCTTCCACCGCAACGGGACTTATCCCCGATGCACCCGTCTCACCGTCAGTAGATCTGCTTCAACGCCACCGGCTGTACCATCGCACCCCGATGCCTACAGCGCCGCAAGAGAGGTGGTACTTCATATCTCCTCAACTTTTGATCTCAACCAGAAAATAGATCTTAACTTGGTTACTCTACTTTCTTTTCAGCTCTTAGAATTTTGTTCTTAGTTCAAGCAAACAATGGATGCTAAATATCATTTCTCGGTTTGCAGCTTCAAATCTGCCATGGCACAGCCATAATACAGTTTAATTGATCATGCTTAGGGTTTAACTGATCATGTTGGTTCCGTGGTGGTTTCTTTAATAGAAATCGGAGGGGAAACCCTCTTTTGCTAAAAAAATATGCTTAGAGTTTTCCCCTTTTATGATCACTATATGATCAGAATACGTGCTTCGTGTCATAATAACACTGATCCACCCATCAAGCTAAACAAGCTTAGTTGTTCAAATACGAATATGATATTATTAAAACAGAGTTGTTTAATTGGTCAGCTAAATGTTCCTAAATTAGTTTCGAAAATGCATGTTCGCCGCTCGGATGTGTATGTCTCTGAGGTGCCCACGGTGGGCGGCCCACCACAGGATTTTGGGTCGTCCTGCCCCGATTCCCCTCTCGCTATGCGCTTCCGATCTCTACCGCCGCTTTGCCTGCTGGTGACTTCCGTCCCGGACGACATGACTCTAGGAGGAGATGCTGGGACTAACAGAGGCCGAGGAGCCGCCCAACAGCGTCACCGCTGCCAAGGCGCCGCCCGTGCCTACCTTCCCGATCCGTTCAGGGCTCGGGCATGCGGCACCCACCAAGCCAACCCGATTTATCACGAGATACGTCCTCAACACTCAGCCCACTCCTCATCACCCATTTTCTAATTGATTCATTACTCAAGAGGGCAAGACTGTCATTAGGGTTTGTTGTGTGCTCTGCTACCTACACTTAATGGTTCAGATGTATTTCGCAATCTTTAGTACCTCTACAGTTCACATGGTGTTCACAAGTCCGGCCCTCGGAACAAAAACTAGTCATTTTGGATTGTTGGTCGTAGTGACATTGACCCAGATTACTACTGCAAGCCAGGTTTGTTGACAATTTTACTTGTCTTTCTTACTCATTTGATATAATATCCAATTATTCACGTCGATTAGTTGCAACCAATAAGTGCTAGATAAACTTCTTCATTCAGATTTTGGACGGTCTCTTACTGCAGTTACAATTCTGCATACTTGTCCTAATAAGCTCTCAAGTAAATGATTGATTCACTACATTTATGCTTGCCTTGTCATATTTGTTGTCAATATTCTTTTAGGGTGGACCACCCTGTTTCTAAATACTGGAACCATAGACATGAGTGAATAGTATTTATCTATGTGATCTCTTCCATCATGTGTGGGTAACGAACAACTGCGTTGTATAGAAAGAAAGTGTCATTTCCAGCTTTTACATAGGTTTCGATCTTTTACATGGAATACAATCTGCCTACTTGCTTTGTGTCGCACTACCAACACTCCACCCTTGAAGCTAAACATTACGCCACTCATAATTGCTTAGTTTATTTGTTGTAATACGTATGATTCTAATGTTCCTACTTCAGTTTTGAAATGTGTGCCTGCCTGTTATAGAGACATAAGGGGTTTGTATTTCTGTGTGTCGTCTGGTCAGCACAATTGGGGAGGTGAACTTTGCATATGCAGGGGTTTATAGGGAGACACTCTCCGAGTTGAATCCGCAATGCATTCCATAGATAATCTGACTACTTTTTATGTTTTCATGAATCTCAGATTCTGAACAACATCATAATGATTATGAGCTTGCGCGCATGAAAAGAATAAAGCAGAACGGTGCCATGGCTATCAAACTTGGCATTAAGGGACTGAAATCAAGTCAGGATGCAATGCAATGCAATGCAAACGCTCTCCACCTACAGATTCATGCTCAGAATATGATCCTAATAGTTATTCTGAGCTACAGGGAGACCTAAGTCAATGTAGCTCCTTAGTGGAGGAGTCAGAGGAAGATGCCCTATCTTATTCACCCATCAAGGTACTTGCTCTAACTTTCCAAGGTTACATTGCTCGCACATATCTTGTAACTGATGCTTTGCATTGCTTCTACTTTGTTGAACTGCCATTAGCTTAGTTTACACATCGTGTATGTGAATACGCCCTGCCTATCCATTTTCAGTACATATTTCATCTATCATCATACCATATTTATCCATTCAAATGTTGTTCTTGTGTATTAGATGTTCAAAAGGAAGAGGGTGATTGCTGATCGTGGAGGAGCACAAGCAAAGTATTTGGAAAAGGTAGTGGCACCTGATAAATCAAATAGCCCATTAGGAGTAGTTGCAATATCACCTGACCCACAAAATACCCCAACTCTAGCAGACTCTAGCCCTACTACGCTGGTCATTTCTGATGCCCCTACTCAGCAGACACCAACTGCAGCAAACAGTATGATTATGCCAGTTGACATAGCACAAGCTGTACGATGCAAAACCCCCATTCCAGCAAAGAGTACACCGAATCCAGTTGCCAAATCCCTTTTCGAACCAGAGAGAGCCCCAATTGCAGCAAATAGGACCCGAGTTCCATTTCTTCCGAGTTTAGAAAACGAAGGTTATGTTGTTGTCAGGAACTTTGTGCGCATCTTTCCTTCATGGAAAGATTATACATGAACAGAACAATTTCCGCCTTCCTCCGCAACTTACGCGTAAGTAATGTACTAATGTTATTCATGGTCATTATCGCATATGTTTACGATGTAAGACACAACATTTCATTCTTTTAAATAGGCGAGGAGCAAACCGGATTGTGATGACGAGCAAGGGTTGGTTGCGCTTTTCAAGCACTCGTTGATGAAGTATCATTCCTACCTAAGGCAAGCGCACTTTGATGGAAAGCCTCTGAACGAAATTTCTGTAAAGTCTCTGGTGCTACATTTATCCGACGGTGAATGGAATAATCTTGTTACACATTGGTCTCGGCTGCAGCGTAAGGTACTGTCTATGATATCACATCACAATTTGAACTACATTTCTGCATTTGCCTTAATGTCTCACTTGTACGAAAATCATGTAGCGTAAGAACATCCGTTCTCAAAGGACCCTGAGAATCTCGCAACTATATCGCATTAATCGCATTGCTCTTGTGAGTACCTCTTGCCCTGTATGACCATACTTACTTTCATAGCTGTTTGATTATGTAGCATCACTGCACATGTTAGCCTCGTAATCGTCCATTTGGTGGACATTATAAGATCCGTATGGACTCGTACAAAAATTTAGAATCAACCCAATGCTTTTGAAGAGGTTTAGCTTTGCAGTCCTCTTGTAAGGACTGAACGTGGTCTATCACTGTACTTACATTAACAGCTACTTCCAGGATTGGTAGTTGATTATGTAGCATCAATCTGCATCTTATCTTCATTATCCTCTATCCCTTCCAGTATTATCATATCTATAATTACTCTCTACAAAATGTAGAGTATAGGCAATGCTTATGAAGAACATTCTGTGTTGAAATTCTTGAGTTATCCTTCCCTTGACATGGAGAAGGGATATATAAAGCCAGTGTTAACTGTTAATGTAAGTCAGTCCTTCTAAAGCCTTTATCCTCAACTGCTGTTTAATTTGCTCATACTCCCTATCGTTTACTGCTGTTTAGTTTGTTGTTTCTACCAAAATGCATGTTCGTAAGAACCGTAAGTTCTAAGTTTTACTTGTAAAACCAAATTCCTTATTCATACCATGCACATTACTTAATACTCCCTATATGTATGCTTGTTTTTGCGGATCTATAATCCAGTGTGTGGTGAAGCAGCCCACGTTTGCACCTTGTCATCTCTTGTTTTATCTTACGGATGTGGCTGATGATATGAACAACATGCCATGCACTTTATCCAAAATATATACAATGATTTTCTTTGCCTTTCATCTATGCTTGTTATGTTGACATGGTAATCCAGTAGTGTGGTGAAGCTCCCCGCATTATGAACAATGCCAAATTATGCTATTGATATTTTGAACTTACTCTTTATTTTCTAATTTGAAATTGGATAGAATTGACAGAACAGTTATCATCTTTGTTTATACACATGCAAAACCTGTTGTCAGTGTCAAAACCGGCGGACCTCGGGTAGGGGGTCCCGAACTGTGCGTCTAGGCGGATGGTAACAGGAGACAAGGGACACGATGTTTTTACCCAGGTTCGGGCCCTCTCGATGGAGGTAAAACCCTACTCCTGCTTGATTAATATTGACGATATGGGTAGTACAAGAGTAGATCTACCACGAGATCGAGAGGCTAAACCCTAGAAACTAGCCTATGGTATGATTGTTGTTCGCCCCACGGACTAAAACCCTCCGGTTTATATAGACACCGGAGAGGGTTAGGGTTACATAGAGTCAGTTACAAATGGGAGGAGATCTACATATCCGTATCGCCAAACTTGCCTTCCACGCCAAGGAAAGTCCCATCCGGACACAGGACGAAGTCTTCAATCCTATATCTTCATAGTCCAGGAGTCCGGCCAAGGTTATAGTCCGGCCATCCGGACACCCCCTAATCCAGGACTCCCTCAGTAACCCCTGAACCAGGGTTCAATGACGACGAGTCCGGCGCGCAGATTGTCTTCGGCATTGCAAGGCGGGTTCCTCCTCCGAATACTTCATAGAAGATTTTGAACACAAGGATAGTGTCCGGCTCTGCAAAATAAGTTCCACATACCACCGTAGAGAGAATAATATTTACACAAATCCAATCTGCTGACGTATTTCGCAACGTGACATCACACCACGGCCAAGCCTTTATTTGAATCGTTTTTACTGTCCCACCTCAGCGCGTTTAGCGAGGCGGTTTCCTTGGCACGTCTTGTCGAAGCAGAGATCGTGTCCCCTTATTCCGGGATTCTCATCAATACGGGCGTGGGTAACCCAACCGTGCCATTAATTTACGGTGATTGGGAGATATGCGAGTTTTACCAGGCTGGTGGGGGCACATAATTTCGTCCGCCCATATAAGGGGATAAGGATCCACCTTTTCCATCTACGCCTTCTTCCTCCTTTGCTTATCCATCTTCACGCACTCGAGCTCCAGCGCCCAAGTCCGCACATCTTACCTCAACCTTCTCCAGCCATGTCCGGAGCGGGAGGCAAGTGGATGGTCTCCTCCGTCATGGAGGGACACATCAAGGAGCTGAGGAAAGCCAGATACTTGTCCAATGGCATCGCGCACCGACTCCCCGACAAGGGGCAGCTCATCCCCACCCCCAGGCCCAATGAGAGGGTGGTGTTCCTCACCCATTTCCTCCGCGGACTAGGTTTCCCACTTCACCCATTTGTCTGGGGACTCATGTTCTACTACGGCCTGGATTTCCACGATCTGGCCCCGAACTTCATCCTCAATATCTCGACGTTCATCTCGTGTGCGAGGCCTTCCTCTGCATCCAGCCCCACTTCGGCTTATGGCTGAAGACCTTCAATGTCAAACCGAAGGTAGTGGGCGGCCGTCAAGCGGAGTGCAGAGGCGCCATGGTGGGCAAGATGCCCAACGTTACATGGCTCGAGGGCTCCTTCGTGGAGACCATAAAAGGGTGGCAATCGGGGTGGTTCTACATCACCTAGCCGCGTGACCCTGAATGGGCAGTGGCCCCCGAATTCCGATCTGGCTTCCCTACACGGCTCACCTCTTGGAAAGAGACGAGCTTGTCGTGGGGTAATTCGGAGGAGCTGACCGGACTCCAAACCTGCGTCCAAAACCTGGTGAGCAAGAAGCTCAAACTCGTCAACGTAGTCCAGGTCATGCTCATCCGCCGGATCCTCCCGTGCCAACAACGGGCTTTCAGTTTGTGGGAGTTTGATCCGGACAAAGACCGAACCTGAGTAGGCTCTTCGACACTACGTACGAAGACGCCTAGAAGGTGTTGTTCAAGGGCGCCGAGGCCCCCGCATCCGCTACCGAGGATCGCGGATTCAGTGCGCAGCATCAAGCCAACGCGGTAAGCTATCTTACCCTTTACGGGTTACTTGTTTTCCATAGTTCGATTCTATGCGGGATCTAAACTCCCTTACCTTTGACAGGATTGTCAGAAGACATCCGGACAGATTGACTGTCCGGCTCCCTTGCCCGAAGACCCAGCGGACGCCCGCTTACGGGGCTGCTGGTTTCGGCACCTTACGTGGTGCCGGAGAAGAAGGCCAAGAAGAAGGCCATGGGAACTCGAAAGAGTTCCCGGCGCCCGGTGGTGTCGGATTCATCGTCCGATGACTCCGAGGCGCGCTCCTCCTCCGAAGACGAGGAGGAGGAAGAAGAGGCCTCTCCCCCTCCAGCGGGGGAAGGAATAAAAAGGAAAGCCGCCCCAACCGGGGGGGGGGGGGGGCGGAGGGTCCAAGAAGGGAAGGACCCTTCCTCCGGACTACTCCACCAACACCGACGACTGCGAAGAGGAGTGGCCGTCTAGGGCCAAGCCCCTGGCAAAATCATAAGTATCAGGATACCAGAATAACTCATGGCGTTCCTTTATTGCACAGTATCTTCTAACGCCGAATATAATCATGCACTCCGCCCAAGGCCGGGCTCGATGCTTCGTTGAGCGGATCCCTGGATTCGTCGGATGTGAATAGCCTTTCACTTCCGACTGCTACCTCCCCTCGTCCTACGGACGATGCCGAGGTGGAGTCCCAAAAGGGTCCAAGCCAGGAGGGGGTGGTCCTGGACGCGCCGCAAGGCGACCTCCCGGACTCCAGGCGCAACGGGGACAAAACCCCCAAGGGCTCCCAGTCCGGCCCTAGGCCGGACACCGCACCGGAACCTTCAACGGTTCCGAAATCCGGCAGGCGGCCCCCTAGTAAGAAGGGCAAGCCTATGGAGCCGGTGACCTCCGTCCATCCGGAGGCACCGAATAATCTGCTAGAGGTGCTTAACGGCGCCTCCATCGACGAGGAGCACCGCACTATTATGAGTGAGGTGATCCAGAAGGTTCAGTCCGCCAAGAGCGGGCTGACTGAAGCCTGTGCCAGCCTTCTAACTGGCTTTGAGGTATGTATTTAAGATATGTAAAAATATTACCGCATAGACAGTAGCCTCGATGTTTCGGTTTGGTGTTAGGAAAGAAAAGCCGGCGAGGATCAAAAGATATACGCAGGAGTCTAACATAAGTATGTCAATATGGGAATGCAGGTTGCGCCATCTTGACCTACGCCGCATGCATGCGGAAGTCGATGCATTGAAGCAGAGCCTCGAGCGGTCCGAGAACGAGCTCGGCCTTGCCAAAAAGTAGCTCGAAGACAAGGAAGGTAAGTAATACCTTATTTAAGTATATATAAAAAAGATGTGGTTGCAAAAAATGATAGGACCAACGTGAGTATTACAGGGGCCACAACCCAGGTGGCAACCCTGAAGGAAGCGCTATCCAAGGCCGAAGAAAATGCGACCGTGGAGCGTACCCAGCGAGAGAAGCAGGAGGCGCGGGTGGCGGAGGTGCAGCAAGAGCCTGGGCTCGTGGAAAAACACGAGAGTTTGGAGCTTGACTCAAAGACTCGAGAGTCCGAGCTCGCCTCGGCGCTTGAGAGCGCCAAATCTGCCAAGGCCGAAGCCCAAAAAGCCCTCCAGGAAATTGAGGCGATGAAGATGATAGCGGCGGGTAAGGCATTCTTTATGAAAAGCAAGTACGTGAAAGTGAATTACTTGTTACTTACCCGAGTCCAGAGCTCTCCAGGAGCATTCGCAGATCTTCCCCGGAGTGTGTCCGACGCCTCCGCATTCTACCGAGCTGAAGAGGGGAGCTCGACTGAGAAGGTGTTCTGGTCTCGATATCTTTGAGGCCGGACACCAGTGCCCATGGCGACCGGTGAAGCAGCTGGTCGAGCTCTATAAGGTGGCCTAACAGGCCATGAAGGGTCTCATAGTCCGGCTATGGCATGGGGAAGCCATGCCTGGAAGCTCCTTCGGGCTGGTGAGGCGGCTGGTGGATGCATGTCCATGGCTTGAAGTCATCAAGCGCTCTGTATGCATCGAAGGTGCTCAGAGGCCCTTGCCCGTGCTAAAGTGCACTTTGAGGGCAAGATGGACGCCGAGAAGCTTGTGACGGATGGACCACCGCCCGGGCAAGGAGCATCGCAAGCCGAGATGTATTATGAGGGCGTCTGAAGGGTGCCCGCCTTTATAGCGGATGAGTGCTCCAAAGATTTAATTTTTGGGTAAACTCGCATTTGTGATCCTGTCGCTGAAAACTTGTTCATATCGCTAAAGCAACGCTTTTGAATTTAAAATATTACCTTATGTGCGGCCGTTTATTAAAATTGAGAGATGGCGAGTCGTCGGCTTCGCCCCCATGCATGAAAGTCTTTGGGGTGTTCGGGATAAACTTGAGCGCTTTTTTCCCATTCTTGGGTCGTTCGAGGGAGGCGCTCAACACAACGAACAAGGCAATCGGACTATAATGCTTGAACACTCTCACTTAGCCATAGACTTCTATAATTTTAAATTTCGGCGAAGCCCCTAGTATTCGGAAGACCGAGTTCGGGCGCTATCACGCCTAGGCCGAACAAAGCCGACTCCTCGCTCTAAGCGGCATAAGTCTTTAGGGAATCGAAAACCTCTCGAACTGACCAGCTCTCGCACTATCATGACGGTCAGTTTTAGCTTTCTCCGAGGTGCTTAGCCCAGCTCAACCGGGCACAATCGCAGTGGTTCTCCCGATGCTACCTTAGCGATATAACGGAACGTAAGGTACCAAAACATGGGAGCCGGCAAACCCAACTATTGACCCAAGACATGATTGAAGCCGATGCATATAATGTTATAAGTTCGGGTGCCGCACTCATGAGAGTGTTGGACTTCTCACACCATATTATGGGGTACGTAAGCCCCTGGTGTATTGGCCGTACCAAAGTGTCACGGTTGCATAATGTCATAACTGAACATATTTTTATAAAAAAGGAATGCAATAATAGACGAAAGCTATGTATTGTTTATTCGAAAAGGCTGCGGTAAAAGCAGGACGATACAAATAGTGCGATAAGCAAGAGATGGGACTATTTGACATGTCCCCCTCCAGGGGCGAGCTGCGGGATAATATGTGAAACAAGTATACTGCTCGTTATAGAGACCACCTGGACACTCGACGTAGCTTTCTGCCTCCCTGGCTGTTGCATCGTGTGTTCGGTGATTGTACTGCCGGACAGGCCTTCCGTAGAGTGGAGTCCTGAAAGTAAGAAGAAAAAAACAATGACACAATTGGGAGCCCCTGGTGCGGTTGAGCCACATTTTGGGCATGCCGTGGTCGTGCCCCTCCCCCTATGCCCATGGTATTTCCAGAGCGTAGTTATGTACGCGTAGTACTGGTTTCGCAATTTCGCGAGGGCTGGGGTTGGGGCCACATTGCTACACTTGCTCGGAACGTGCCAGGCAGTCTTGTTGTAGGTTACTCCGGGCGCGCTTGACGGTGTCCGGATGTTTAATAGCCGGACTGGAGAATTGCCTTGAAAGGCTGCTTTGTACTTCCGCCACGAGGGCCGCCGTATGCTCCTCCGTTCGGAGAGAGCGTTTAGTGTTTCCATTGACCGTAATGACTCCTCGAGGGCCTGGCATCTTGAGCTTGAGGTACGCGTAGTGCGGCACCGCATTGAACTTTGCAAATGCGGTTCGTCCGAGCAGTGCGTGATAGCCACTGCGGAACGAGACTATGTCGAAGATTAACTCCTCACTTCGGAAATTATCCGGGGATCCGAAGACAACCTCAAGTGTAACTCAGCCTGTACAGTTGGCCTCTACACCTGGTATGACTCCTTTAAAGGTCGTCTTTGTGGGTTTAATCCTTGAGGGATCTATGCCCATTTTCGCACTGTATCCTGATAAAGCAGGTTCAGGCTGCTGCCGCCGTCCATAAGGACTCTAGTGAGGCGAAATCCGTCAATGATTGGGTCTAGAACCAATGCGGCGAATCCGCCATGGCGGATGCTAGTGGGGTGGTCCCTTCGATCAAAAGTGATCGGGCAGAGGACCATGGGTTGGGGCGGCTGGCTCCAACGCATATCGCCCCTCGAGTGCACGCTTCCGCTCCCTTTTGGGGATGTGGGTTGCGTATATCATGTTCACCGTTCGCACTTGTGGGGGAAACCCTTACATCCCCTATTGTTCGGGCGGCCGGGCTCCTCCTCGTCATTCTTGTGCAGCCCCTTGTCTCGCTTTCGCACTTAACTTGCCTGCTTGAACACCCAACAATCCTTGTTGGTGTGATTGGCTGGTTTTCGGGGTGTCGTGTATCCGCACGCAGCGATCGAGTATTCGGTCCAAACTGGACGGGCCCAGAGTATTTCTTTTAAATGGCTTTTTCCGCTGACCGGGTTTAGAGCCTCTGAATTCGGCATTAACTGCCGTATCCTCAGCATTGTTGCCGTTAACGCGGCACTTTTGCTTGTTGCGACACGACCTGCCATTGTTGTCCTTGGTATCTGAATTACCAGGGCTCTTGGTCATATTATTACTACGAGCTAGCCAGCTGTCTTCTCCCGCGCAAAAGCGGGTCATGAGTGTTGTGAGGGCTGCCATGGATTTCGGCTTTTCCTGTCCTAGGTGCCGAGCAAGCCACTCGTTGCGGATGTTATGCTTGAAGGCTGCAAGGGCCTCTGCGTCCGGACAGTCGACTATTTGATTTTTCTTGGTTAGGAACCGTGTCCAAAATTGTCTGGCCAATTCCTCTGGCTGCTGAATTATGTGGCTTAGGTCATCGGCATCTGGTGGTCGCACATAGGTGCCCTGGAAATTGTCGAGGAATGCGGCTTCCAGGTCCTCCCAACAACCAATTGACTCTGCTGGCAAGCTGTTAAGCCAATGCTGAGCTGGTCCTTTAAGCTTGAGTGGGAGGTATTTGATGGCGTGTAGATCATCACCGCGGGCCATGTGGATATGAAGGAGATAATCCTTGATCCATACCGCAGGATCTATTGTGCCATCGTATGATTCGATGTTTACGGGTTTGAAACCCTCAGGGATTTGATGATCCATTACTTCATCTGTGAAGCATAGTGGGTGTCTGCGGCGCTTTGTGTCTTTGGGCTATATCACGACGTAGCTCAAACGAGCTTTGTCTACTTTGTTCGGCCCGGCCGGATTTACCATATCCAACATGACGGTTATCGTCACGTGTCGTGGGGCGCCCACGAGATCCATAGATTGATCTTGTTTGCCTTGGCTTGTCCTCCAATATATCTCGCAGGTCTGGTGCATTTCCCCGTGCCTTGGTATTATTTGAGAGACGCCGGGGTGCGGCTTGAATGGAGGGCCGAGAGGCCTCTCTATCGTGGCCACGAGGTGGCCGGTCGGCCGGATCATGCACTGGTGATGTAGGTCTGGGTGCTTCCTCCTCTAATCGGGGTAGCAACCTGCGCTTTGGGTAGCTCTTGGAGGGGCGTTCGAGTTCGTACTCTTCGGCCGCAAGGACTTCAGTCCATATGTCGGCTAGCAAGTCTTGGTCAGCTCTAAGCTGTTGCTGTTTTTTCTTGAGGCTGCTCGCCGTGGCCATAAGCCTGCATTTGAAATGCTCTTGTTCGACGGGATCCTCAGGCACGACAAATTAAGTAAATCGCCGAGGCTTGCCTGCTTTCGGAGGGAGGCATGTAATTATCGTCCTCTACCTCTCTGTCTGCCGCCTCTCTCATGGGGGCTAGCTTCTCCATCCTCTGTGCTTTGAATCCTCGCTAGAGGGGGTTGTCTTCGCACCGTCCGGGTGTTATTATCTCCCGTGCGGAATCGCTGCTTTTTGCTTTGGCGGGATTCTGCGGCGCCATCGACGCCGGGCGCTTAGGCTTCTTCTTGGAGGGTCATCCTCCGTTGTTCCATCGTCGTTCCTTCTTTTGGGGTGTCCACCATGTATATGCCATACGACAAGGTGGCCTTCCGGTGCCTGTAGCCTTTGGTTCTTGGTAAATCTCCTGCATTGGCGTCCATACCGTCGATGTCATCGGAGTCGAAGTCGAGCATGTCGGTTAAATCATCGACAGTGGCTACGAAGTGGGTGGTGGGTGGGCTTTGAATTTCTTCGTCATCCGCATCCCAACCTTGCTGACCATAGTCCGGCCAGGGCTCTCCTGATAAAGAGAGAGACTTTAGTGAATTCAGAATGTCATCGAAGGGCGAGTGTTGAAAGGTGTCCGCGGCGGTGAACTCCATGATCGGTGCCCAATCGGATTCGATTGGCAGGGGCGCGGAAGGTTCGGAGTCCGGAGGGGAGTCCGGCACCTCGGAGTCACAAGCTTCGCAAAGGACAAGGATGGTGTTCGGCTCAATCGCCGTAGAGATTGCAGCCCCTAAGGCGGTGTCCAGCAACCCGTCCTCGATTAGCCTTGATCCGAGCCGAGGGTCGGAGCGGACATCGGTGCGGCCTCCAGAGCCTTTGTTCCGGTGGCAGAGCTAAATCATGCCCATCGTGCCAGTCTTTGCGGCGCTTGGCAGCGTGGCTCGAATCCATCGAAGATCAAGTCTCTGTGGACATCACCGTGTAGTTCAAACTTCCAAATCTGACACGATGGCGGGGCGTAGCTTTCGATCCGCTTCCGGATGGCTGCTTAATTGGCCCACAGTGCAAAGCCGCCGAATACGAAGATCTGTCTGGGGAGAAAAGTCTCGCCCTGGACCGCATCATTGTTGATGATCGCAGGAACCATCGGGCCTAAAGGTGACGACACAGAGGAACTCTCAATGAAAGCACCAATGTCGGTGTCAAAACCGGCGGATCTCGGGTAGGGGGTCCCGAACTGTGTGTCTAGGCAGATGATAACAGGAGACAAGGGACACGATGTTTTACCTGTGTTCGGGCCCTCTCGATGGAGGTAAAACCCTACTCCCGCTTGATTAATATTGACGATATGGGTAGTAAGAGTAGATCTACCACGAGATCGAGAGGCTAAACCCTAGAAGCTAGCCTATGGTATGATTGTTGTTCGTCCCACGGACTAAAACCCTCCGGTTTATATAGACACGGAGAGGGTTAGGGTTACATAGATTCGGTTACAAATGGGAGGAGATCTACATATCCAGACGCCAAGCTTGCCTTCCACGCCAAGGAAAGTCCCATCCGGACACGGGACGAAGTCTTCAATCTTGTATCTTCATAGTCCAGGAGTCCGGCCAAAGGTTATAGTCCGTCCATCCGGACACCCCCTAATCCAGGACTCCCTCACCTGTAATCTCTCTGCTTTGTTTCAGGGTGATATGACGAATGGCATGCACAAGTCTGCTGAAGGCTGTGAGACAAACCCAACATATGTTGCAGCAAAGAAGGCAAAACACCTTGAAGATAGCGAGACAACCCCAAAGTCTTGTCTTGATGCAGTGTTCAAGTTACTTGAGACTAACAGTCAGACAAGCTCACGTAATTCGTTATGCGAATCGGTTCGACTTCTTCGGTCCCAAGTTCTAGCAGAAAGGCATTACGCAACTCAACTTCGACTTGAAGTCCTATCTCTAAGAAAGATTGTGGAGAACACCAATGAGAACCTCATCGCTAAACAGCTACACTGGAAGCTATGACCGACATGCTAGGCGGTCTCACAGCCTTGCTCAAGACTCATGCAGCAATTCCTGCGCAAGGCTAACCTTTCTTGAACTGTCTTGGAAGTGCTCTCGGTTCAGTATTATTTTGTTACGCTGCAATGGTGCCCAGTTTTTGTAATCTGCTTCTTCGTTGCACTTTATGATCACTGGTGGCGAACTTCGATGCCCATTCGATGTAATATACATTAAATCATTTATTGTATAGTGTAGGTTTATTCTTAGTTACTATGCTGTAATTTCTTTATTGTATAGAATAGGTTTGTTCTTAATTCCTACTAATTATTGCCATCATTCGCTATCTGAAAAAAAAATCAGATGTAGTCGACCGGACCGAAACATTCGACTCTAACGGGCCAGGTTTTTAGCGGGCCACAATTGGGCCGGCATGTGTCTTTCTTGGTCCTGAATGATTGGGGCCTTCACACATTGCGCCAGGCCCAAACTTACACCGACCTATATTTTAGTTGGGCCTTTTGTCGACCCTGCGCTTAGTTTGGCCCAGGTAGCGTTGGGCCATTGACAGGCTGAATATTGTACCGGCCTGTTATGGCCGAGATGAAACCACGGGCCTTTAGCAGGCCAAAATGCATGTTGGGCCTCAATTTTCACTAGTCGTCGACGGGCCTTCAGCAGGCCGAAATGTAGACCTGGCTGTTTTGGGCCCAATTAGCTCACGGGCCGTTACCAGGCCGAAACATATCTCGGGCCTTAGTTAGCCCACTGATATCATGGGCCTTTAAGAGGCCGAAAGCTTAGTACAGGAATCAACGGGCCGAATTATGCGACAGGCCTTTAATAGGCCCAAAGTCACGTTGGGCTTAACTGTTGCCACCTTTAGCACGGTCTGTTAGTGGGCCCGATGTCCCATCGGACCATATATGGCCCATGGGCAGCACGGGTCATTCCCAGGCCGAAAGTCACACCGGGCTGAAATGGGCCCATGTCTACATCAGGCCTCTAACAGGCCGAAAGTCACTCGGCTGTAGTTGGGTCCAAATATTCGGCGAACAATTAACGGGCCAGACCGGCTTCGTCATAAATGGGCCCAAATATTGGGCGAATAATTAACGGGCCAGATCGGCTTCGGGCCGTAAATGGGCCCAAATATTGGGCGAACAATTAGCGGGCCAGATCCGCTTCGGCCGTAAATGGGCCTTTATTAAGCGAGCCGTTATTGGGCTGGCCCACTAGTACTTGATTAAGTTCTCACGGGCCTTTGACCGGGCCGCCTTTTTAACCTATATGGGCCTCTGTTGGGCATATAGCCACGTGTCGACGTATCATAGGCATGTCTCCTCCAATGGACGGCGACATCCGCCCACCGACGAGTGACAGTGTTCCTTCGCCAATCAATTTTACACGTGGAAATTTCCCATTGGTCAGGGCTGTTAATGGGTTATCAGATCCAAAATCCGACCCGATAGCTTAACGGCGTTCCGTCACGGTGGATGCCACGTGTCGGTCACCCTTGACGAAAGCACTTCTGTGACATGCGATTTATCGTCATGGAAGTGGACACTTCCGTGATGATAATTTTGGTAATGTCATGGAACACTTCTCTGACAAAGATTGTGTATGACTATCTTGATTCTGTCATAAATTTGTCATGGATGTACATGCATGACAAAAAACGCGACCTACTGTGACAAACACGTATCATCACGGAAGTGTATTTTTTTTGTAGTGTAAGTTGTGTTCTACCTCTAGGGCTAGGTGAATGTAATTGTGATTCGGCAACCTCTATAGGCTAAACCCCTTGGCTTATATACATGCCAGGTAGGGCATCTAGGGTTACATGGTCGGTATCCAGGGCATCACATGGAGGCGGTAGAAGATGTCTTGGAGCCTACGCCAAGTCTTTGATAGATGAGGTCTTGAACAGTCGTGTAGCTTCCAGAGTCCATCTTGACGAGAGTGAGGGCCCACCGGCCCAGCCCGTGGACCATGTGCCGACTAGGTTAGTACCCCCTAATCCGGGACACCGTCACCTTGTTGGAGGCCAGCAATCGTGAATATCTACAAGCCTCTAGGCTCGGGTGGGATTCTCAGCTGGTTAGTATTAGGCGTTGCAAACTCATGGCGAAAGAGAAGGGGTGGCAATAAGCCTTGTCAACACGGGAGATCTCCTTGCTAGGATGGCCCACGCGTGGGTGTACTTTGATGCAGCCCGCAAGTAAGATTGAGTAGTCGTCGGATACAATGCTCCTACGGGGGGCTGGGACGGTACGACAAACGATGTAGCCCTCAAACCCATCTCATAGGAGGATCTCTTCGACTCTCCTCAAACTTTAACACGGCAAGGTCAATACTAGGTGATTCATGTTACCTTGGATCATGGATGGAAAATTTGATTTGATTAAGGTGCTAAGGTGCACTTATAGCGCCATCACATCAATGCTTTGTATAAGAAGCCAAAGGGTAAGAGAAACACTGATTTATTATTGATAGTTCGTTCGTAAAACAAAACTAATAAACTAAATGTAAAAGAGAGAGGAAAATCGACATAGCATGTTCTTGATTTTGTGTGTGGTGGCTCATGACTCCTGTTTTAGCATGCTTCGGGCCTCTCAGCCATGCGCTCCTCCTTCATGTCATTTGGAACAGGATGAATCAGCTGGTGGTTCTTGGGCGGCTGGCGTTGGGCCGCCATTTCTCTGTTTCTTGATCTCTTTTGAGGAAACCTCAGTGCACTCCTGTTGTTCTTCTCGGAGCTCAGCTTCCGCATGCTCTAGGTGGGCGACCTCTACTTCATGCCTGTTTTTGGTGTCGCTAGAGATAGTGATGACGCTGTTTGGACCAGGCATTTTAAGCTTCATGTAGGTGTAGCAGGAGATGGCCATGAACTTGACGAATGCTGGTCATCCTAACAAGGAATTGTATCCACCTTTGAATGGGACCACCTCAAAACATGATTCCTCTATGCGGAAGTCTCCTCAGTGCCAAAGATGACCTCCAACATGATCTGGCGAGTGGTTCGGCCTTATTTCTAGGTACTATGCTATGGAAGTGTGCTGGCGAAGGTCATAGGATGGTTATGGGTAGGCCCAATTTCTACATCGTGGTAGCGTACATGATGTTGAGGCCGGATCCACCGTCCATGAGCACCTTTGATAACTAGCAGCCTCCAATGATGGGTCGACGACGAGCGCATTATTCCCTCGGTTTGGGATATAATCTAGGTGGTAGGTAAGCCCGAAGGAGATGGTGTGATTCTGTCAGCCCACTGCAAACTAGGGTACCATGGGCCACCTACCTATGGCCCAAGAAGCGATACATGGAGAAGGCCTTAAGAGGCAGCCCAGCCTACCGAAGACCACGACCAACAACAGGCGGCCTTGAGAGGCCTCCCACTCGGGGGGGCGCATAGCACGGGTCACGTGCCTATCACGTGGGTGAAGCGCCTACAACAGGTCATGACAGCGAAGATCGTGCAAGCCAGGTGCGGCCAGGCCAGGTTTCCTCTTTGGTGATAAGGGAGCAGCATCGCCTACCTTCTTCCAAAGCAAGTCCCAAAGCTTTCCGCTTTGGTGAAAGAATACCAAGACGATGAGGCGCGCTAGGCCGGATGTCATCATGGAGCCCTCCAGCATGTCATGGATAACATCTTTAGTAGACGGAGACTACTTTTGTCAAGATAAGCATGGGTGCCTGTCCTCCTTTGAATTGCCACCGTGTGGTAGCCCTTCCCGCCAATATTTTCAGGGGAAGAGGACCAGGGCACCTATAAAAGGGGCAATGCTACCGGCATAGATGGGGGTCACGCAATTGACCCCTGAAGCTCTCATCTACCTTGTAGCTCTAGAGCAATATCTCCCCAAGCAATCTCACCAAGCAGGAGTAGGGTTTTACACCGCACGGTGGCCCGAACCTGGGTAGCTCGTTGTGTCCCTGTCATGCCTTGTGTGTTCTTGTCGTGCTTTGCTAGCTTGTAGCCATGCCCAAGTCCCGTCAAGCCTCTAGGTAGTGAATCAGGCCCCCAGAGCTCGAGCCAGGGTTTTTGGGAGGATTTCCTGGGCCTAGAATCAATCCCCCGACATTTGGCGTGCCAGGTAGGGGGCGTGGTTTGGCGCCTTCAGCCTCAACATCAACATGGCCGACGTGCGACGCTAGGGCGCCCTGCGCAGGGCCACTCGAGTCCAGACGGAACCCATCGTCAACGACAACCGTCGTCGCCGAGCTCGTGCAGCCACCAAGGGTGTGACAAGGGAGGTGGAGGCTTCCTCCGCCTACTCATCTGTGCAGCCGCACCTGCAGCCGTCGGCCCACACCACCACCACGTCTTCGCTCGCCCGCCGCGACCTACCGGCTCTGCAGGCCGTGATGCTCATGGTGCAGGAGCTGCTACGCTACCACCCCATCGAGGTCGGGTACGTGCCTGGCTCGCACGCATCACCGACCTCAATGCCGCCGGAGATGCCCCGGTTCCTTCTCGCCCTCTACCGCCCCCGTCATCGCATGGAGCGAGAAGCTCTTCATCAATGACGAGCTAGACTTTGTGGTTGAGCTATTCGACCTCGCCGACAAGTGCGCCAATGCTGAAGAGGGCCGCCTCTTTCCCCACAACGATCCTGATGCGGATCCTGACGTCGCCAAGTCCAATGTCAAGGATGCCAAGCACAGGGGCACTGCCATTTTGGTGGAGCCTGAGCATAAGCACGGCCACAACCGCGACGAAGCCTAGAAGGATGGTCGACCCTTCTGCGCCTACCACAACATGCATTCCCACAACACCGAAGACTGCCACGAGCTCAAGCTGCTTCGTGACGGCCGGCAAGAGAGGCGCAGCGACCACAACGAGTGCGGCTCGGGCCGCAGCGGCAACCACAGCGGTGGCCCCAGGAGAGATCGTTACGACAACAACAACTACCGGCAAGCCTGGTAGAACCAGCCTCAGTAGGCTAACCCTCAGCAGGCCAACGCCACCCTGCCATGCCACGGTGGGAACAACGATATCCTCCCTGATGAGGAAGCTGGGGACTATTAGGAGCCTTGCAGGGTGGCCTGCATCCTCGGCGGAACCCAGGCTCCCCCGTCCAACCGCCACTTCAATCAGTTTTCTCAAGAGATGAACGCGGCCTTCCCGGGGGTAGAGGCCTCCAGGCCCCTCAAGTGGTCGTAGTACCCAATCTCCTTCGACATCGCTGACCACCCCAAGTCTACAAAGTCGGTGGGCACCATCCCCTTGCTGTGAACGCCCACCATCAACAATGTTGCTATCACCAAGACGCTCATCAACGGCGGCGCATGCCTCAGTGTGCTCTCTGTGGAGACCTTTGAACAACTCCAGGTGCCCTACAAGCGCTGATGTCGACAAGGCCCTTCTCGGACATAATCGACGGCTCCACTTTACCTCTGGGGCAAGTGCGCCTTCCCATCACCTTCGGCTCCCGCATCGAGCTCATCGACTTCGACATGGCGCACATTGGGCTGCCCTACAATGCCACCTTGGGCTACCACGCGCTCGCCCAAGTTCATGGAAGTAACTCACCACACCTACAACACCGTCAAGCTTCCGGACTGCAGTGGGACCATCACCATCCGTTGCGATGAGAAGGACGCGATGCGCACCATCGAACACGCCTACAAGGCCGCCGCCACCACGTACGCCGCCGACCAAGATGAGCCTGGGCTTGATGAGCCCACACCTGCGAAGAAGAAGCCATAGTTCTCTCAAGCATGCGTCGAGATGGAGAAAGTGTCGCTGGACGGCAGTTGTGGGATTTGGGGTTCCGGCAAACCCTTAAGGTTCAAACACTGGCGTGCGCGCGAAGTCTTTCCCTCCTACCGATCTACGCTCTGGCTCGCTAGGATCTTGCGGACGAACTCGACGAACTCACGACACAAAGAGACATAGGGTTTATACTGGTTCGGGCCACCGATGTGGTGTAATACCCTACTCCAGTGTGGTGGTGGTGGATTGCCTCTTGGGCTGATGATGAACAGTATAAGGGAAGAACAGCCTCCCGAGGTTGAGGTGTTCTTGTGACTAGGCTCTCGATCGGATTGGATAAAGCTAAGATCAGATGCCTCTACTATGGTGGCTAGCTCTACTTATATAGGCCCTGGTCCTCTTCCCAAATATCGAGCGGGAAGGGAGCCAACAATGGCGGGCAAATTTGAAGGGGCACATCTAGTACATGCTATCCTAACAAAAGCGGCCTTCGCCTGCGAAATGCTCTGGGGTGACGCCGTCTTGGGCTCCACGATGACCTCCACCTTGCCGTCCTCCTGGTCTTGGTCTCATTGCACCAATATGGCAACCTTTGCCTGATGCCTCGGTACTCTTCGCCTGCGCTTGCCTCCTTAGCACCAAAGAGGAAATGGGGACACTGCGCGCACTGGCACCCGCCTGGCGCCGTTCGTCATGGCTCACGTCACGGGAGTCTCGTGAGGTTTGCCCCGCCTTGATATCTCTGCTCCTCGTGAGCCTGCCTGGCTAGGCCACTCCAGAGGAGGTCCTGCGTCGTCTGCCTTGCGAGGCTTGGACCTTCGCGAGGGTCTTGGGTGCCTCGTTGATGAAGTTGGGCGTCTGACGCTGCTTAGCCACGCCGTGGGCAGGCCGCAGTGCAAGTCCGGGGATCCCGTTCCGGGTGACGCCGACAGTAGCCCCCGGGCCCAAGGTGCGCTCGGGCTTGGCTTAGCGGTGAAGCCAAGGGTCAAGTTCGGAGCACCACGGGCCCAAAGGCCTGTGGCCTCGGTCGATGCGTGGTGGTTGATTGGACGTGGGCGTCTCCGCTTCCCCATGCTGCCTCGGCAACTGCATGACTTGACAAGTCCCTGCGACATGCAAGGAAAACCATCATTACCTGCGATTGTGGGAGACGTCGGTTGGCCTTCTCTGGCTATAAATGGGGAGGGGCGAAGCACCCGCTGCCCATCTCTTCCTCGCTTGCTTGCTGCTCTGCTCCATTGCTTGCGGTGCCACCGATGGCGCCACGAAAGAAGTTCTCTGCCGCTGAGAAAGGAGAGGCCTCTCCCGAGGGCCCCAGTTCCCCGGTGCCCAAGTGCGGACCTGGCCGGCCGCGCAAGCACGCCGCGTCTCCCACCGTGGCCCACCGTCGAGGAGGCGCCACGGCGCACGGAGGGGATCGTCCCATCCATGGTGGTTCGGCCAACGAGGGGAGGCGCGCGATGGTGGCGTGGCCTCCCCGCCCGCGCTTCCATTCGGCTGAGGTGTCACCGGACTTCGTTGTCTGGTCGGAGAGCATGGCCGGAAACTGGCTCCAACTTCCGCTCTTCTTCGCCGGTGAACTGTCGGCCTCTGGTCCGGGCGGGCTCTGGCTGCAGGCGGACGGCTGCTGCATCAGGGCCTCTTGGGTCGCGGTCGAGACCTCCACCGCGGGCAACATAGCCCTGGCCCGCGGCTGGAAAACGATCGCCCGCGCGCGCGGCTTGGGCAGGCGTTGCACCCTCCACTTCAGGTACGATGGTGAGTCGACCCTCTATGTGAGGGTGTTCGGGGAGGATGGTCGTCGCACAGGGTGCTGCCCCGAGGCGAACGACGGCGAGGAGGTGCTCAGCCTTGGTGACGGTCGCGATGAGGACGAGGGCGAGCCTGCCCTCGGCGGCGGCCGCGTCTCCTCCGGCTATGGCGGCTCTTCCTCTGGTGACAACTCCAGCAGTGGTGGCTATGATCAGCCACCACGCCGCCGCACCCGCTTCGAAGGGGGCAGCGGGTCATCTCGTCGTCGCGTCTCCGTGAAGCGTGAGGAGGGGTCCGGCTAGGCTTGGGGCGTCGCCTAGGGCCTGCCTCTGCGGATTGCTGCGACACGGCTTCGCTTAGCTTTTTCTTTCTTTCCTGCATCGGAAAAACGAAACCAGTTTGGGCCCAGAGGGGCGTGTATCGAATTGTAGCTCTTTGATTAATGCACTGTGTGTGTCGTTCCTATGCAATGTTGCTATTTTGCGCGAGGATAACTTAACCTGGTGCGTTTGGGACGTCCTTTTCCTCACGAGGTGCCTGCATTCGCCCAGAAACTTCAAATATTCCGTTAGGGGGTGCGCTTAGCAGATTTGCTATCCACCCAAGCCTTGTCTTGGCGCTTTGTATCGCGGTACCTGAGGGGCACGGATGGGAGAGATGCGACAGCTTCCAGGCTCGAACGAGGGTGGCTCGCGAGAAGGCAGAGAGAAGAAAAACGCTCACGAGGGCACCTGCCTAGCCCCCTCGCGAGGTATGCGAGAGAGAAAACACGAGCAAACCAAAGCCGAAAGATGTGGTAAAGGGTTGGGAAACCAAATCAGCAACTAATACCAAGAGCAACTTCGATTGGGGAAAAGCAAGCCAACTACGGAAAGCAAATGAAAAGCTTCGTCCGGAACCTAATCTGGTCTTCAAGTCTTCTCACCAGCGCGGAGCTAAGTGTTGTCCACTAGGCGTGGGAGGGAGCCCCAGGGCCGGAGGCCGGCGCTCCTGAGACTCCGAGGCGTGTACAGCCCCACTCATTATTACGTGAGAGTGTCATGGGCGGCGATTCTTCACAGGCACCGGGCCTTCTTCATGTGCCTGGGCCTTTCTTCTCGTGCTCTAGGCCTTGCTTCTCAGGCTCTGGGCCCTGCTTCATGGATAGAACTTCCGGAGGTGCTGGATGTTCCAGGCATTCTGGATGGGCGTCCCATCCTGCGTCTCCAGGTGTGCCGCACCCGGCCTGGAGACGTGAACGACCCTAAACGGGCCCTCCCACATGGGTGAAAGCTTGTGCAGCCCTTCCCTGGAGAGGACCCGTCTCAGGACAAGGTCGCCTACCTCGAGCGTCCTAGTGCGGATGTTGCGGCAATGGTACCTCCGCAGAGCTTGCTGGTACCTTGCCACCCTCAACGCGGCTTCGCGACGGCGCTCCTCCCCCAGCACGAGATCCATCTCAGCGTGGCCCCTGCTGCGTTTCATCGAACGCCGGGACTCAAGGAGCAATGCTTGACCTCGTGAGGAAGGACTGCCTCAGCTCCGTAGACGAGGAAGAATGGAGTCTTGCCCGTTGGCTTGGTGGCAGTGGTACGAATGGACCACAGCACGGACTGGAGTTCTTCGTACCAGCCCCTGCCGCATGCCTCCAGCTTCTTCTTGAAGGTCCTGGTCTTGAGACCCCTTAGGACCTTAGCGTTGGCGCGTTTTGCCTGACCATTACTCCTGGGGTGGGCCACCGAAGCGTAGCAGATCTGCGTTCCAAGGTTAGCACAGTAGGTTTTGAAGAGGTTACAAGTAAACTGCGAGCCGTTATCTGTGATGATGTGGTTGGGAACCCCGAAGCGGCTCACGAGGCCCTTGATGAACTTGGCAGCAGAGCCGGCCGGAATGGTACGAACGGCTTCCACTTCCGCCCACTTGGTGAACTTGTCGATGGCGACGTAGAGATAGCGGTAGCCCCCTGGCGCCCGTGGGAACGGGCCCAAGATGTCCAGCCCCTAGACCGCGAACGGCCACGTGAGCAGTATGGTTTGGAGGCCCTGTGCAGGCTGATGGATCTGCTTGGCATGGAATTAGCAGGCTTCACAAGACTTCACCAGCTCGACTGCATCATTGAGAGTTGTTGGCCAGTAGAACCCGCCGCGGAAGACTTTGCCGACAAGGGTCCTTGATGACGAGTGATGTCCACAGACCCCGCAGTTTATGTCTATCAGCAGCTCCCTTCCCTGGTCGCTGGAGATACAGCGCAGTGTGAGATCGTTCGGCCATTTCCTGTACAGCTCGCCATCTTGAATGCAGTACGCTGTGGCCTGTCGGGCCACGCGCTCCGCATCTTCTTCTTTCTCCGGCAGCGTCCCGTGCATCAGGTACTCCTTAAATTCCTTGTCCAGCACTTCTCCTGAGGCTCGAGCGCCAAGAGCAGCCGAGCTCCTGAGGTTGGGCCGCAAGCTGGGGCTCCCGTGGCCGGGGGCTGTGGGAGTTCCTCCCGAGGCTGAGTCGCGCTTGAAAGAGGTGGTGTAGCCGATGGCTTGAAGAGCCGCTCTTCGAAGACGCCGGGCTCTTGCGGCTTCCGCTTGGATGCTCTCTTGGCGATGTCGTCGGCTTCCTTGTTGGTGCCCCGGGGCACGTGCAGCAGCTCCAGGCCCAAGAACTTCTTTTCCATCTTGCGCACCTCCGCAAGGTAGGCCTCCATGTGATCGTCCTTCGGTTTGTACACTTTGTTGGAGAAGTTGACGAGGAGCTGCGAGTCGCGCTTGACGGTGAGGCGCTTCACCCCTAGAGCTGCCGCAGCCTTCAGGCCAGCTATGAGGCCTTCGTATTCTGCGATGTTGTTGGAGACCTTCTCGTCGTGCTAGAAGCAGAGTTGCACGGCGTAGTAGAGCTTATCCTGTCACAGCCCTAGATCTTTGTTTGTAATTAGTTGCATCTTCATCCATGTCATCATGTTTATATTTCAATGAACTTGAAATGGGGACATATGAAACCCTCAGAAATCAGTTCAAAAATAACCAACCTTAAAATCTTCTCAAATGAGTCCAAAGAAATGTTCCTGTTACTCTGTGAAAATATTGGTACGAGGTAAAATTCAAACCAATATTTTTGGAATCACAGAAATATTTATTTTGGGCCTTCGACTTAAATCAATGACATATTTGAGTTGAATTTATTTCTGTTATATAAGAAATAAAGTTCAAATATTTTTGTAAACTGCATGTGACCTTGGACTAGTTTCTGAGCTTACATAGCAATTTACAGAAAGTTCAAAAAATGATTTGATGTTTTAAATCAAATAAAAAAAATTGCAGAAAATAGAAAATCAGAGAGAGAGAGAGAGAACCTACCTGGGCCACTTACCTGGCCAGCCCAAATTTAATCGGCTCGGTGCAGTCATCCCTAACCTCTGCCAAGAGGCGAGGGCGGGACAAGACGTGCGTCGCGAGGCGCCACGCCTCCTCCTACTTGCTGCCGAGCCTCTAGACGCGTGGGTGAACGCCCCGTTGCCGTCCCGATCCACCCGACCCCTCTCACTCTCCCCCTGCTCTCTCCCTCGCTCATCCCCAATGAACCGAGCGCCACCGTCGCCGCCGGCAAGCACCACCGCGGCCACCGTCTCCCCCTCGCCTCTCCGACATGCCTAGGAGCTCCGCCACCATCGCCTACGCCTCCATGTTGACTCATGCGACTCCAAACGCCACCGAATGCCATATTCGCCTTCGTCTTCAACCTCGGGCACCCGAGCCCATCTCCGGTCGATTCGGCGCCGCCAGGACTTCCCCGAGCACGTTGAGGCCACCTCTGCACTCACCGTGAGCTCCTGATTCTCCCCCTGTGTTTGCCCCCTCCATTTCCGTCTCCTAGCTCCGTCTTCCACCACGGTTGAAGCTCGCCGCCGCCATCGCCCGTCGCCGTCGTGGCCACAGCCACTTGGGCTTGATCCCGAGCACGTCACCATCTTCACCGCACTCGCAGGAGCCCAACGCACACCCCCATGCGCCTCGCCGTGCCCCGTAGCCTCGGGTTCGACCTCGCCCGACTCCGGCGACCGCCAAGGTCGCCGCCCGAGTTCGGCCACCCCGAGCTCCACCACCGCCACCAAACGCTGCGGCCTGATCCCAGCTACGCGTAGATGCCCTCCGCCGCTCATTTGGTCGCCGGAACGCGCTAATGCACTCCCACCGCCGCGTCTGGCCTCGCCGGCGGCTAAACACCGGCGGGTTTGACCCCTTTGACTGGGTGGGCCCAGGTTGACTCCCCCTGAGTCTATGACAAGTGGGGCCCGCTCTGCTAAATAACTTAGGTTAACACTAACTAAATTTAGTTAGTTTAAATAACTACTGACATGCGGGACCCACTGGTCAGTTTGACCCGGTCCGTGCCCCGTTGACCTGCTGACATCATGATGATGTCAGGCTGACGCAGTAATGCCCTTTTCTGGATTTATTCTTATACAGGAAATTCCAGAAATTATCCAAAACTTCTAAAATTCATAGAAAATCAACCGTAACTCCAAATCAAACAAATTATATATGAAAAATGATCAGAAAAATCCAATCTATCCATCTGTACTAGTTTCATGCATGTTAGAACACTTTAACTTTGCTGTTTAGGTGAAACAAGTTAATGCACTAATATGACCTCTTAAAATGGGTTTGCATTTGAATCTTTGGTTCAAATGGACTCATCTCAATCTGTTCTAGCTTGCATTAGCCCAAAAACACATTCATATTGCCATGTCATAGCATGCATCATATTGCACATTGCATTGATCGTGTTTCTTCTCTGTTTGTCGGTGTTGTTCCCCCTCGATAGACGTTGTACCGACGTTGTGATCGTTGACACTGATGAAGACGCAATGCTATCTTCAGAAGTGCCAGGCAAGCAAAACCCCCTTGTTCGTTCCGATAAAATCCCACTCTCACGCTCCTGCTCTCTTTTACTGCATTAGGACAACAGCGATTCATCTGTTACTTGTTGCGGTAGCTGAACCCCTTTATCCTCCGTGATGACTGTCATTCCACAAGAAATAGATGAAACCCACTAGCATGAGTAGGAGTTGTTTGAGCCTTGTTGTGCCTACTCATTCATGCTTGTTTGTCATGCCTGCTTTGCTTAGAGTTGAGTCAGGTCCGATTCATCGAGGATGAATCGGAGGTGTGTGAACATGTCCCACTGTGTGTGAGCTAAGTGTGTGAACACGATTTGGTAAAGGTAGCGGTGAGAGGCCATGTAGGAGTACATGGTGGGTTGTCCCATTGAAGCCGTCCTCGAGAACTGAGTTACGTGTTTGTGATCCATGAACAGTTACTACCACACATTGGGATCCTTAATTGACTCTCGGCTTCTTAACCACCCTTGTTCTCTGTCCAGGAGTTGCAACTAGTTTCTGGTGTTTGTAGGTTATGTGTTGGAGGCCGTGCGTAGCGCTGACCCTAGGGGTGGGCTATGATGCGGTAGATACAACGTGGCACGGTGTACCGGGAGCCCGTTTGGTGCTCGGGAACCCTGCTCACATCGTTCGGGTCCGTATGTGGAAACCTCGGCCGGACTCCCTGCGGATGGAACCTGAATAGGCGATAAACCTGGACTAGAGACTTGAGTGTTTAGGTAGGCCGTGGCCGACACCCTCGTTGGGCTTCCGCTTGAAGGTTGCCGAGTACATGTCGTGTAAACGGCGGTAAGTGGTGAGAGCGTGTGTGAAGAAGTACACCCCTGCAGGGTTAACATCATCTATTCGAATAGCCGTGTCCGCGGTAAAGGACTGGGGTTACCTATATCAGTTTATAGACAAGTGAAAGTGGATACTCTAAAATGCGCAAGATAAGCGTGAGTGCTATGGATGGCGTTCTCGTAGGGAGACGGGAGCGGATCCATAGTGGTGTATTGATTTGGTGAATATGTGGACTTGTGTGCGCCACCTCAAAAGAGTTACTTGCAGTCATAGTTCAGGATAGCCACCTAGTCAAAGCTGACTTGCTGCAGTCAAACTCCACCACCCCCTTTGTTGATACTAATGCATATGTAGCTAGTTCTGATGTAAGTCTTGTTGGGTACATTTGTACTCATGTTTGCTTATTTTATGTTTTGCAGAGAGACGTCAGTCCCCCTAGTAGTTCCGTGTGGACTTCGACGTATAGCTTGATACCTCATCTACGATCTTGTGCCCCCAGCAGGATCTGGTAGATAGTCAGGCTTCTAAGCTTTTTCATTTGTAGATGTCTGTACTCAGACATGTTGAGCTTCCTCTTGTGCTTTGACTTGTATGTTTCAATGTTGGGTCATGAGACCCATGTTTGTAATATCTCGCTCCTCGGAGCCTAATGAATAAATACTTGAGTCGTAGAGTTATGTTGTGATGCCATGTTGTATTTACACATATCGAGCATATTATGTGTATGATTGAAATGCTTGGTATGTGTGGGATCCGACAATCTAGTTGTTTATTGTCACAGCCCTAGAAATCTTCTTGTAATTAGTAGCATTGCATCCATGCATCATTTTCATTTTCAATTAAACTTTAAACGGGGACTGACCAAACCCTAGCACCAAATGAATTCAAATAGGCTTAAATAAAATCACTTCCAATAAACCCAAAGTGACTTGTGAAAAGTCCATAATTTTGAAACCGGTGAAAACCCACGACAAAAATTGGTGCATATTTTCCCTAGGTCATTTCAGGTTTTTGGATTAAATCATAAGTATTTGAATTGGAGCATTTAATGGCTATAAATATTTTAAATGCTTCAATAATTATGAAAACATTTGAGGGCTGTTAGTAAACATTTTAAAAGTGCCCACTAATTTTCTCAGGAGTTTTAAAAATGGTTTAGTATTATTACTAAATCAAAAACAGAAAAGAAATAGAAAAACAGAACAAAAATAGAAATAAGAGAGAAAGAGAAAGGCTTACCTGGCGCCACCCAGCAGGCCCACCTGCCGGCCCAGCCACCACCACTCCAAATGAGTTGCTTGGCTTGGCCAGGGCAAGCACCGCCGACGGTGAGCATAGCATGCGTGCCACGCAGCTGCCCGCCGCCACTCCCCTCGCCGAGCTGCCAACGTGGACGAACCCTCTCTCTCCCCGACCTTGCAGACTCTCGCCCTCCCCTCCGGCTCCTCTCCATCGCCTCCCCGACGCCGCTCGAGACGCCACCGTCGCCGCTTGCCGCCGCGATCGCGGCCCAACTCCGTCCCGCGCCATCTCACCGTGTCCGACGGTTCGTTGTCGACTTACGCCGACCAGCCAAGCCGCACGACGCCGGAGCCTGCATCATCCCGCCGCCGTCGTCTTCAACCTCGGGCCGCCCCAGATCGCCGTCGCCCGTTCCGACCGCCCGAGCCTTCCCGAGCACGCCGACCAACCTCGCGGCTTCTCCGTGAGCTTTGAACCTCCCCGTGCTTTCTGTTTCGCCCCTAGAATACCGTAGACGCCGCGTCTCTTGTGCCCGAACGCGCCGCCGCCTGACCACGTCGTCGGCGTTGCTCCCGTGACCATTTGGTCACGGGCTTGTGCCCGTCACACTCCTCGCGCCGCGTAGAGGCTATAGGTGCTAGCGCCACACCACCTAGGCCACTGCAGCCACGCGCACGAGCTGGCCCGAGCTTCGGCCTCCGCCAAACTTCGCTGCCGGCGGCGTTCGCCACTCCCGCCAAGCCATCACCACCGGGTTATGGCGAGCACCACCGCCGTAGCTGCTCTCCGCGTAGCAAATGGAGCCCTGTGGGCAAATCCCGCAGCACGCCGCCGCGTCTAGCCTCGCCGGCGGCTGAACGCCGGCAGGCTTTGACCCGCTTACCGGCGGGTTTGAACCATTGACGTTGACTGGGTGGGCCAAAGTTGACTTCCCCGAGTCAATGACAAGTGGGCCCCCCTCTGCTAACTAACCAGATTAGTTTAACTAAAATCAGTTAGTTACACTAACTACTAACACGCAGGGCCCACAGGTCAGTTTGACCTGGACCAGCCCCGTCGACCACTGACGTCACACAGACGTCATGCCGACGCAATAAACCCCTTTTCTGGATTTTAAATAAATCTAAACGATTTATTTATTCCAGAAAATAACCAAAACTTCTAAAAATCATAGAAAATCAACCGTAGCTCAAAATGAAATAATTTATATATGAAAAATGATCAGAAAAATCCAATCTATCCATCTATACCATTTTCATGCATGTTTGAACAATGATTGTCCTCTGTTTTGGACAAAACAAATAGAGGGCATTTAAATAATCATATATGGAGTTGGAATTGAATCATGTATTCAAACCAACTTCATTTAAATCATAGCTAGATGCATTAGCTCAAATGACATCATATTGCCATGTCATGATCATTCATCATATTGTGGCATTGCATTGATTGTGTTCTTTCCCAGTTGCCGGTGTTTGTCCCCTCTCGATAGACGTGGTTCCGACGATGAGTTCGATGGCACCGATGAAGAGCTATAATATCTTCAGAAGTGCCAGGCAAGCAGAACCCCCTTGTTCATTTTGATACAATCCCACTCTCTCGCTCCTGCTCTCTTTTACTGCATTAGGACAACAACGATTCATCTGTTACTTGCTGCGGTAGCTGAACCCCTTTATCCTCTGCATGACCTGTCATTCCACAGTAAATAGATGAAACCCACTAGCATGAGTAGGAGTTGTTTGAGCCCTATTGTGCCTACTCATACTTGCTTGTTTGTCATGCCTGCTACTGATTAGAGATGAGTCAGGTCTGATTCATCGGGGATGAATCGGAGTGGTGTGAACATGTCCTACTATGTGTGAGCTAAGTGTGTGAACACGATTTGGTAAAGGTAGCGGTGAGAGGCCATGTAGGAGTACATGGTGGGTTGTCTCATTGAAGCCGTCCTTAGGAACTGAGTTCTGTGTTTGTGATCCATGATTCAGCTACTACCATGCATTGGGCCCTGAAATATGACCCCGCTCGACTTCTTAATCACCCTTGTCCTCTGTCCAGGAGTTGCAATTAGTTTTTGGTGTTTGTAGGATATGTGTTGAAGGCCGTGCATAGTGCTGACCTTAGGGGTGGGCTATGATGCGGTAGATACACCGTGGCCCGGTGTGCAATGCCCGCTTGGTATCTCGGGAACCTGTACACATCGTTCGGGGCCGTATGTGGAAACCTTGGCCGGACTCCCAGCGGATGGAACCTGAATAGGTGATAAACCCTGACTAGAGACTTGAATGTTTAGGTAGGTCGTGGTCTACACCCACGTCGGCTTTCGCTTGAAGTCTGCCGAGCACATGTCGTGTGCAGACGCTAAGTGGTGGAAACATGTATGAAGAAGTACACCCCTGCAGGATAAATATCATGTATTCGAATAGCCGTGTCCGCGGTAAAGGACTTCTGGGTTGCCTATAAAGTTCATTGACAAGTGAAAGTGGATACTCTAAAATGCGCAAGATAAGCGTGAGTGCTATGGATGGCGTTCTCGTAGGAAGACGGGAGCGGATCCATAGTGGTGTATTGATATGGTGAATATGTGGACTCGTAGCGCCACCTCAAAAGAGTTACTTGCAAATGTAGTTCAGGGATAGCCACCGAGTCAAAGTTGGCTTGCTGCAGTCAAACTCCACCACCCCCTATGTTGATAATGATGCATATGTAGTTAGTTCTGATGTAAGTCTTGCTGAGTACATTTGTACTCACGTTTGCTTATTTTACGTTTTGCAGAGAGACGTCAGTGTCGCTAGTAGTTCCGCATGGACTTCGACGTTTAGCTTGTTACCTCGGCTACGATCTTGTGCCCTCGGCAGGATCTGGTAGATAGTCAGTCTTCTAAGCCTTTTCATTTGTAGATGTCTGTACTCAGACATGTTAAGCTTCCGCGTGTGCTTTGTTTTTGTATGCTCTGAATGTTGGGCCATGAGACCCATGTTTGTAATATCTCGCTCCTCGGAGCCTAATGAATAAATATTTGAGTCGTAGAGTTATGTTGTGATGCCATGTTGTATTTACACATATTGAGCATATTGTGTGCATGTTTGAAATGCTTGGTATGTGTGGGATCGACAATCTAGTTGTTTATCCTTGGCAGCCTCTCATATGGGGAAATGTAGTCTAGTGCTTCTCGAGCGATAGTAGTCCGCTACAAAGACGGTTCACCGGAGTCCTGCTAGCCAGCACTACTGCCTGTGACACTTGATCGGCGACATGTGTTTCACTTCGTTCATGTGTCTGCCCTTCGGGGAAATGTCACGCTGGTGACATCCGGAGTGCTGTCTAGCTCGCTATAGTCCGGGTTCCCGAGTCCTGTTAGCCCAAAGGTTACAGCCCGGATTCACACTGGCGACCAACATGCTCGATGTGATTCATGTATACTGTCCCCATGGGTTAGTGTCGCTTTGGGTTCCACGACTAGCCATGTCGGCCCGGGTTCTCTGTCATATGGATGCTAGCAACACTATCATATACGTGAGCCAAAAGGCGCAAACGGTCCCGGGCCATGGTAAGGCGACACCCGTGGGAATACCGTGCGTGAGGCCGCAAAGTGATATGAGGTGTTACTGGCTAGATCGATGTGATTTGGAATCGGGGTCCTGACAGTGTTGGTATCAGAGCCTGACTGCCTGTTGGATTAGCAAGCCAAACTGGTCGAAGTTGTGTCTAGAAACGCTTTAGTTATGTAAGGGAATTGATTGTGGGAGGGAACGTAAGGCTCTTTTTACTCCTTATACCTCATGGCCTTCTGATCTGAGTCATCCTCTTCTCTTCTACGGGGATTAAGAATTAGGCTTCTTATCTATCTATTAGGATGACGTGTTACTAATCCATAGACTTTTAAGATTGTTGGTTTTACGCCCCAGTTCAGTTTCTACTACTTCCGTATGTTCATAGCTGGTCTCAGAACCTTGATATTGTGATGTTGAGTGGTCATGCCACTATTTTGCAGGATGTCTCAAATCATTTTGAGCATTTACAGCCGTTATGTTGTCCGAGTCATCCCAGATTTCTAAATAGTCTGATGCGCTTGCAAATCCCTTCTCTCTGTTTCTAATGTTCATTTGGGTCAGATTAATCACACAAATTAGTGTGTTGAGGTACTCCGCTGCCTTGACATATATGTTGGAGTTATTATTATGACCCTAGGTGTTTTAGGAAGTCACCTAGTAATTTAGCAATGCTTTTGTATCCCCAGTGTGATGATTCTGGCCATTATTCTTGAAAGCATCCCGTGATGTTATTAGTTAGTAGGCATTCTATTCCTGGGTTCTTGAACCCGAGATTCACCCTACTTACTTCATGTTGATAGTGTTGCTCGTACATTTAGGTTATTAGTAACTTTGCGATAGTCCTCGAGGTTTGTGGTATATCGTTCTTCCAATACCATGAACCATTTTGGCAGAAGTTCTCTTGAACCGAAAGATCACAAACAGAGTGCTCTTGACGAGTTCTCAATTCTATGTTGTTATTCTGCCACTTCTACCTTTCTGCATGGGTTATCCGGAAGAAACCTGTTGAACTTGGTTTGACATAATAATCTATGCATCCACAACTCAGAAAGATATATGTTCCCTTGAGTTGTCCCTCTTCTTTTGTATTCCGACCATCGTCTATCAATTGATAGTCAAGAGTATGCGTGCATTCGTTTATCGATGCCTACTACTCTTGTGGTCCGTCAAGCCATTCTATTCCGGAATGACTAGGAGAAACAAACTCCAGTACCTTATCCATATCTAGGATTGGGTCAAAGCAATTGTATTCCGCGGATCAAAATGCCAAACCAGCTTTTGCTCTGCTGTGCCTTAGAGTGTTACCATCCTTATGTCAAGAGTGTCTTGAGAATTGCACCACCTCTTATGAATTCTTGACACAGTGATACTTCTCGCCTCATTATTCATTCCTCGGTTCCGTGTTGTCGCAACCGGAATGCCGACAAGTGAATCGTGATGTGTGAAATCGATACTGCTAGCAACTTTGTTGCTTGGTAGTTAATGGACAATATTCTCATTCTTAGCGTGTTGGTTATTAAATCATCATCCTAAGATTGATCGTGCTACCTAGTCCTTATTTCTGGTGCACGCCTCGATCAATAAGTTAGGATTGTGTCAATCCCTCACTCTTTTGATCATATCGTCTTGCCCTGAAAAGCAAGATTGTTCTCGAGCTTAGTAACATATCGGTGGTTCGTAATATTCCGGATATCTTCTCGGAGGTATTGCCGAGTTGTTTCCTGACTGTTATGTTGAGCTCGTGATCATGTTGGTTTTCTTATAAACCACCCATTCTCCAAGAATCTGTGTTGAATACCCTGAGCTAGTTGGTTAAGATGAACAACAACTTGGAGAGTTGGAAGATAAAAGCTTGCCTAACTTAGTTCGTTCCAAAGGGATATTATTGTGTAGTGTGTGTTGAAGAAAGATGATATCTTCATCGATTGGTCCCTGTGATCAGTTGTTGGATCTGTTGTCTTGCCAAAACTTTGACTTGAGTATGGGCTATCATCAAGTCAAATCAGAACCAACGATGTTCGTAATGTTGTCTTACTCGTGGTTGATCCCTCGAGCATACACCATTACATCTTTTGGTCTGACCAATGCTATCACCGTGTTCACATGATGGTGGAAGTCCAGTGATATGGAAATTCCGATGAATTGCTGTTAAGCCCATCAGCAGCATTTTGTCTCCCCCGTGATTCATGTTGAACATCAACCTAGTGTTGGAAACTTTTGTAAGCAATGTCTTCGTGTTCCGTTCATGAAGCTTATGCTTGGATGGAAGAAGTGACTCCCCCGAATTCATGTGCGTTTGGTGCAAGTTGCCGCTGTGAATTTGAGAAAGGTTGTTTTTGTTTCCTCTGGTACCATTCCAAGTCAGTCATGCATGTGCGAAGTATTCTATGGTCTGATAGACTGATCATCTTCATTCCATATGAATTTCCTAGCACAACAAGCCACTGATTGATTTGTTCAAGGAGAAGAAGTTCCTTCATAAGAGCTAATCATATGACTTATGCAAGGGCTTCGCTCTCCGCGATGATGGTTCCCCACCTGAAACTCGGTAGTGTTTTGTTGTAAGACTACCATGTGGTCATGCTTGTCTGGGACAGCGTGTTCACATGTGTTTAGCAGAACCAGCTCATGTTTTGGAGCTTGCTACCTTGGTTCATTCCTCGAGAATCTCACAACGCCATCTCGTCGAATCGTGTTGCAAACTTTTCTTTTCAGACATGTGAGTCTGAAGTATCCTATTTCTAACCAGATCTGAATCTCAGGCAGATATGATGGTTGGAACATTCCCAGCAGTTGCATTTTGTTCCCAGCTTGCACCGCCATTGTGCCAATTCCCATGGGCTGCCCTCTCAGCAATTGTTATTTAGGATCATCTTCAAAAGTGGTTCTACCATGGGTCCCATCCATTTCCGATGATAAGCAAAATCATCCATCGCGTTGTCTTCAACAAGGTAGTCGACATCATCCATTCTAGTCCGAGTATGTCATTCTTTCGAACTCCTTCGAATGATCGATTGTAAATTGCCTTAAGCTGGTATGAAGAGTTTCAATGATCTATGGATCAAAAGTAATTCTTTTTGCCACTTAAGGGAGCAGTTCAACGAGACACCTTTTCCAAGGAGCCCCGTTACAGAATCATGGCAATTATTTCCTCGCCACCTTGACACCGTCCACCATCTTTCTAAGCGTGGAATTGTTTCCCACTAAATCAAACCCCGTCATTTGTTCTTCCATCCCTCTCGATGTGTTCTGTGTCTCAATTCAAGATGTTTCAACATCTCATTTCGCGAGTTGTTCTTGTATAGCTCGATCTTCGAGAAGATCAATCCTAGTATAGTTTCTTTACGTCGTCATCGGCGTGGATGAAGATTTCAAAAGTGAGGATGTCAAGATCAACGTATGCAACGAATCAACAACCTTATGAGGTGCAACCTGGATCGAGAAGATTGTGTTAGTCTTGTACCCCCTCTATCTTCTTACCTCATGTCTTGAATCTCGGGACGAGATTCTTGTTTAGTGGGGGTGAGTTGTCACAGCCCTAGAAATCTTCTTGTAATTAGTAGCATTGCATCCATGCATCATTTTCATTTCATTTTCAATTGAACTTGAAATGGGGGCTGACCAAACCCTAGCACCAAATGAATTCAAATAGGCTCAAATAAAATCACTTCCAATAAACCCAAAGTGACTTCAGGAAAAGTCCATAATTTTTGAAACTGGTGAAAACCCCTGACAAAAATTGGTGCATATTTTCCCTAGGTCATTTCAGGTTTTTGGATTAAATCATAAGTATTTGAATTGGAGCATTTAATGGCTATAAATATTTTAAATTCTACAATAATTACGAAAACATTTGAGGTTGTTAGTAAACATTTTAAAACTGCCCACAAATTTTCTCAGGAGTTTTAAAAATGGTTTAGTATTATTACTAAATCAAAAACAGAAAAGAAATAGAAAAACAGAACAAAAATAGAAATAAGAGAGAAAGAGAAAGGCTTACCTGGCACCACCCAAGTGAGCCCACCGCCCAGCCCAACCACCGCTCCAGCGAGCTGCTTGGCTTGGCCAGGCAGGCAAGCAGCTGCTCGACGGTGAGCACAGCATGCATGCCACGCTGCTGCCCGCCGCCTCGCCACTCCCCTCGTCGAGCTGCCGACGTGGGACGAACCCTCTCTCTCTCCCCGACCTCGCAGACTCTCGCCCTCCCCTCTGGCTCCTCCATCTCGCCCTCCCCGACGCCGCTCGAGACGTCACCGTCGCCGCCGCTCGCCGCAGCCGCGTCCAACACCGTCCCCGTGCCCTCTCACCGTGTCCGGACGGTTCGTCGTCGTCGACTACGTCGACTAGCCAAGCCGCACGACGCCGGAGCCCCTGCATCATCCCCGCCGCCGTCGTCTTCAACCTCGGGCCGCCCTAGATCGTCGTCGTCGTTCCGACCGCACCGAGCCTTCCCCGAGCATGCTAACCATCCCTGCGGTTTCTTTGTGAGCTGCTGAACCTCCCCGTGCTTTCTGTTTCGCCCCTAGAATACCGTAGACGCCACGTCTCTTGTGCCCGAACGCGCCGCCGCCTGACCACGTCGCCGGCGTTGCTCCGGTGACCATTTGGTCACGGGCTTGTGCCCGTCACACTCCTCGCGCCGTGTAGAGGATGTAGGTGCTAGCGCCACACCGCCTAGGCCACTGCAGCCACGCGCACGAGCTGGCCCGAGCTTCGGCCTCCGCCAAACTCGTCGTCGGCGATGCTCCAGCCACTCCCCGGCCAAGCCATCACCACGGCTGGTTGCGGGCGAGCACCAGCTGCCCGTAGCTGCTCTCCGCGTAGCAAATGGAGCCCTGTGGGCAAATCCGCAAGAGCAGCTGCGTGCAGCCTCGCCGGCGGCTAAACGCCGGCAGGCTTTGACCCGCTGACCGGCGGGTTTGAACCGTTGACGTTGACTGGGTGGGCCCAAGTTGACTTCCCCGAGTCAATGACAAGTGCCCCCCCCCCTCTGCTAACTAACCAGATTAGTTTAACTAAAATCAGTTAGTTACACTAACTACTGACACGCAGGGCCCATAGGTCAGTTTGACCTGGAACAGCCCCGTTGACCACTGACGTCACACAGACGTCATGCCGACGCAATAAACCCCTTTTCTGGATTTTTAAATAAATCTAAACGATTTATTTATTCCAGAAAATAACCAAAACTTCTAAAAATCATAGAAAATCAACCGTAGCTCAGAATCAAATAATTTATATATGAAAAGTAATCAGAAAAATCCAATCTATCCATCTGTACTATTTTCATGCATGTTTGAACAATGATTTTCCTCTGTTTTGGACAAAACAAATAAAGGGCATTTAAATAATCATATATGGAGTTGGAATTGAATCATGTATTCAAACCAATTTCATTTAAATCATAGCTAGATGCATTAGCTCAAATCACAGCATATTGCCATGTCATGATCATGCATCATATTGTGGCATTGCATTGATTGTGTTCTTTCTCAGTTGCCGGTGTTTGTTCCCTCTCGATAGACGTGGTTCCGACGATGAGTTCGACGACACCGATGAAGAGCTATAATATCTTCAGAAGTGCCAGGCAATCAGAACCCCCTTGTTCATTTTGATACAATCCCACTCTCTCGCCTCCTGCTCCCTTTTACTGCATTAGGACAATAACGATTCATCTGTTACTTGTTGCGGTAGCTGAACCCCTTTATCCTCTGCATGACCTGTCATTCCACAGTAAATAGATAAAACCCACTAGCATGGGTAGGAGTTATTTGAGCCCTGTTGTGCCTACTCATACTTGCTTGTTTGTCATGCCTGCTACTGCTTAGAGTTGAGTCAGGTCTGATTCATCGGGGATGAATAGGAGTGGTGTGAACATGTCCTACTATGTGTGAGCTAAGTGTGTGAACATGATTTGGTAAAGGTAGCGGTGAGAGGCCATATAGGAGTACATGGTGGGTTGTCTCATTGAAGCCGTCCTTAGGAACTGAGTTCTGTGTTTGTGATCCATGATTCAGCTACTACCATGCATTGGGCCCTGAAATATGACCCCGCTCAACTTCTTAATCACCCTTGTCCTCTGTCCAGGAGTTGCAATTAGTTGTTTGTAGGATATGCGTTGGAGGCCGTGCATAGCGCTGACCTTAGGCGTGGGCTATGATGCGGTAGATACACCGTGGCCCGATGTACCGAATGCCCGTTTGGTATCTCGGGAACCCTGCACACATCGTTCGGGGCCGTATGTGGAAACCTCGGCCGGACTCCCTGTGGATGGAACCTGAATAGGCGATAAACCTGGACTAGAGACTTGAGTGTTTAGGTAGGTCGTGGTCTACACCCACGTCGGCTTTCGCTTGAAGTCTGCCTAGCACATGTCGTGTTCAGACGCTAAGTGGTGGAAACATGTATGAAGAAGTACACCCCTGCAGGGTAAATATCATCTATTCGAATAGCCGTGTCCGCGGTAAAGGACTTCTGGGTTGCCTATAAAGTTCATTGACAAGTGAAAGTGGATACTCTAAAATGCGCAAGATAAGCATGAGTGCTATGGATGGCGTTCTCGTAGGAAGACGGGAGCAGATCCATAGTGGTGTATTGATATGGTGAATATGTGGACTCGTGTGCGCCACCTCAAAAGAGTTACTTGCAGTCGTAGTTCAGGATAGCCACCGAGTCAAAGCTGGCTTGCTGCAGCCAAACTCCACCACCCCTTTGTTGATAATGATGCATATGTAGTTAGTTCTGATGTAAGTCTTCTTTGAGTACATTTGTACTCACGTTTGCTTATTTTATGTTTTGCAGAGAGACGTCAGTCTCGCTAGTAGTTCCGCGTGGACTTCGACATTTAGCTTGTTACCTCAGCTACGATCTTGTGCCCTCGGCAGGATCTGGTAGATAGTCAGTCTTCTAAGCCTTTTCATTTGTAGATGTCTGTACTCATACATGTTAAGCTTCCGCGTGTGCTTTGTTTTTGTATGTTTCACGAATGTTGGGTCATGAGACCCATGTTTGTAATAGCTCGCTCCTCGAGCCTAATGAATAAATATTTGAGTCAGAGAGTTATGTTGTGATGCCATGTTGTATTTACACATATTGAGCATATTGTGTGCATGTTTGAAATGCTTGGTATTTGTGGGACCCGACAATCTAGTTTTTGATCCTTGGCAGCCTATCATATGGGGTAATGTAGTCTCGTGCTTCTGAGCGTTAGTAGTCGGCTTCAGCCCGGTTCACCGGAGTCCTGCTAGCCCAAAGACTATTGCCTGTGACACTTGACTGGCTGGCATGTGTTTCACTGCCTCGTTCTGTTCTTCGGGAAATGTCACGCGGTGACATCCGGAGTCCTGTCTAGCTTGCTGATCCGGGTTCCCGAGTCCTGTTAGCCTAGTGCTACGGCACAGATTCACACGCTGGCGGCCGACATGCTCGATGTGATTCATGTATGCCTGTCCCCATGGGTTAGTGCCGCTTTGGGTTCACGACTAGCCATGTCGGCCCGGGTTCTCTGTCATATGGATGCTAGCGACACTATCATATACGTGAGCCAAAAGGCGCAAACGCTCCCGGGCCATGGTAAGGCAACAACCGTGGGAATACCGTGCGTGAGTCCGCAAAGTGATATGAGGTGTTACCGGCTAGATCGATGTGATTTGGAATCGGGGTCCTGACATTTATCCTTGGCAGCCTCTCTTATGGGGAAATGTAGTCTAGTGCTTCCATGAGCCATAGTAGTCAGCTACAGCCCGGTTCACCGGAGTCCTGCTAGCCCAAAGACTACCGCCAGACACTTGATCGGCCGGCATGTGTTTCCGCCGTTCTGTTTACGTCCCTTCGGGAAATGTCACGCGGTGACATCCGGAGTCCTGCCTAGCCTGCTACAGCCCGGGTTCCCGGAGTTCTGTTAGCCCAGTGCTACAGCCCGGATTCACTCGCTGTTGACCGACATGCTCGAAGTTGATTCATGTATGCATGTCCCCATGGGTTAGCGCCGCTTTGGGTTCACGACTAGCCATGTCGGCACGGGTTCTCTGTCATATGGATGCTAGCAACACTATCATATACGTGAGCCAAAAGGCGCAAACGGTCCCGGCTAATGGTAAGGCGACACCCGTGGGAATATCGTGCGTGAGGCCGCAAAGTGATATGAGGTGTTACCGGCTAGATCGATGTGACTTGGAATCGGGGTCCTGACAGCTTTGGTATCGAGCTGTTGCTCAGAGGATTACTAAGCCAAACTGGTCGAAGTTGTGTCTAAACATGCTTTAGTTATGTAAGGGAATTGATTTTGGAAGGGAACGTAAGGCTCTTTTTACTCCTTATACCTCATGGACTTCTGATCTGAGTCACCTCTTCTCTTCTACGGGGATTAAGAACTAGGCCTTCTCGTCTATCTATCAGGATGGCATGTTACTAACCCATAGACCGTTAAGATTGTTTGTTTGAAGCCCTAGTTCAGTTTCTACTACTTCCATGTGTTCATAGTTGGTCTCGGAACCTTGATTTTGTGCTTCTGAGTGGTTATGCTACCATTTTTGCAGGATGTCTCTAATCTTTTTCTGAGCATTTACAGCTGTTATGTTGTCCGAGTCATCCCAGGTCTCTAAATAGTCTGATGCATTTGCAAATCCCTTCTTTCCGTTCCCGATGTTCCTTTGGGCCAGGTTAATCACACTAATTGCTGAGTTGAGGTATTCTATTTCCTCGACATATATGTTGGAGTTATTATTATGACCCTTGGTGTTTTAGGGAGTCACCTAGTAAACTTGCCATGTTTTGTGTTCCCCGTGTGATGATTCCGGCCATCATTCTCGAAAGCATCCTGTGATGCCATTTAGTAGTAGGTATTCTATTCTTGGGTTCTTGAACCAGAGATTCACCCTACTTACCTCATGTTGATAGTGTTTGCTAGTTTCTTTAGGATATTAGTAACTTTGTGATAGTCCTCGAGGTCCGTGGTATTTCCTTCTCCCAAATACCATGAACCATTAAAGCAGAAGTTCGTTGAACCAAAATACCACAATCAGAGTACTCTCGAGGAGTTCTCCATTCATAATTGTGATTCAGCCAGCTCTACCTCTCTGCATGGGTTATCCGGAAGAAATGTTGAGCTTCGCTCGACATACTAATCTATGCATCCACAACTCAGAAAATCATATGTTCCTTTGAGTTGTCCCTCTTTACTTGTATCCTGATCTCCGTCTATCAATTTGTAGTTAGGAGTAGTCGTGCACTCGTGCTCATCGATGCCCATTATTCTTGTGGTCCGTCAAGCCATTCTATTTTAGAATGACTAGGAGAAACAAACTCCAGTACCTTATCCATTTCCAGGATTGGGACAAAACAGTTGTATTCCGCGGGTCAAATGCCAAACCAGCTTTTGTTCTGTTCTACCTTGGAGTGTTACCATCTTTATGTCAAGAATGTCATGAGAATTGCACCACCTCTTATAAATTCTTGACGCAGTGATACTTCTCGCTATCATTATTCATTCCTCGGTCCCATGTTGTTCTAACCGGAATGCCGACAAGTGAACCATGATGTGTGAAATCAATACTCCTAGCAACTCCGTTGCTTGGTAGTAAATGGACCATATTCTCATTCTTAGCGTGTTGGTTATTGAATCATCATTCTAAGATAGATTGTGCTACCTAGTCCTTATTTCTGGTGCACTCTTAGATCAATGAGTTAGGATTATATCAATCCCTTGCTCTTTGATCATATCGTCTTGCCCTGAAAAGCAAGATTGTTCTCGAGCTTAGTAATATATCTATGGTTCGTGACTTTCCAAATATCTTCTTGGAAGTGCTACCAGGTTGTCACACGACCGCTATGTTAAGTTCGTGATCAAGTTGGTTTCTTGTAAACCACCCCTTCTCCAAGAATCCGTGTTGGATACCCCTGAGCTAGTTTGTTAAGCTAAACAACAACTTGGAGAGTTGGAAGATGAAAGCTTTTCTGACTTAGTTCATTTTAAGGGATATCCTTTTGAGTGTGTGTTGAAGAAAGATGATATCTTCATCAATTGGTCCTCGTGATCAGTTGTTGGATCTATTGCCTTGTCAAAACTTTGACTTGAGTATGGGCCATCGTCAAGTCAAATCAGAACCAACGATGTCCGTAATGTTGTCTTACTCGTGGTTGATCCCTCGAGCATACACCATTACATCTTTTGGTCTAACCAATGCTATCACTGTGTTCACATGTTGGTGGAAGTCCAGTGATATGGAAATTCCGATGAGTTATTGTTGAACCCCATCAGCAGCATATTGTCTCCCCCATGATTCATGCTGAACATCAACCTAGTGTTGAAAATTTTATAAGCAATGCCTTCGTGTTCCGTTCATGAAGCTTATGCTTGGATGGAAGGAGTGACTTCCTCGAATTCATGTGCATTTGGTGCAAGATGTCGCCGTGAGTTCGAGAAAGATTTTTTTTGTTCCTCTGGTACCATACCAAGTAAGTCATGCATGTGTGAAGTATGCTATGGTTTGACAGGCACGCAACCTTCATTCCATATGTATCCCTAGCACACCAAGCCACTAACTGATTTGTTCAAGGAGAAGAAGTTCCTTCTTAGGAGCATGCCTTATGCAAGGACTTCATTATCCTTGATGATGGTTCCCCACCTAAACTCGGTAGTGTTTTGTTGTAAGACTACCATGTGGTCATGCTTGTCTGGGACAACGTGTTCACATGTGTTTAGCAGAACCAGCTCATGTTTTGGAGCATGCTACCTTAGTTCATTCCTCGAGAATCTCGCAACGCAATCTCGTCGAATCGTGTTGCAAACTTTCTTTCATACATGCTGAGTCTGAAGTATCCTATCACCAATCGGATCTTAATCTCAGGCAGATATGATGGTTGGAACATTCCCAACAGCTATGCCTTGTTCCCAGCTTGCACCGCCATTGTGCCAATTTCCCATGGCTGCCCTTCTCAAAGCTTGCTGTCCAAGATCATCTTTAAAAGTGGACTTGTCATGGGTCCCATCCATTTCCGGTAATAAGCAAATCATCCTTTGCGTTGTCTTCAACAAGGTAGTCCACATCATCCATTCTAGTCCGGGTATGCCATCCCTTTGTACTCCGCCAAATGATTGTTGTGAATTGCCTTAGGCTGGTATAAAGAGTTTCAATGATCTCTGAATCAAAAGTAATTCTTTCTGCCACTTAAGTGAATAGTTCTTCGAGTCACCTTTTCCAAAGTGCCCCGTTACGGGACCATGGCAATTATTTCCTCGCCACCTTGACACCGTCCACCATCTTTCTAAGCGTGGAATTGTTGCCCACCAAATCAAACCCCGTCCGCTTGTTCTTCCATCCCTCTCGATGTGTTTCGTGTCTCAGCTCGAGATTTTTCAATGTCTCACCGATGAGTGGTCCTGAGTTGTTCGATCTTCGAGAAGATCGATCCTTCTGGAGTTTTCCCTTTCCTCTCATTGTCATGTTAGTTGGAGTTCTCAGAGCAAGACATCAAGACAAAGATGGTGATCGTGTCAACGTTCTTATGAAGTGCAACCTGGACCGTGAAGACCGTGTTAGCTTGTGCCCCTCCGCCTTCTTACCTCACGACTTGAATCTCGGACGAGATTCTTGTTTAGTGGGGGTGAGTTGTCACAGCCCTAGATCTTTGTTTGTAATTAGTTGCATCTTCATCCATGTCATCATGTTTATATTTCAATGAACTTGAAATGGGGACATGTGAAACCCTCAGAAATCAGTTCAAAAATAACCGACCATAAAATCTTCTCAAATGAGTCCAAAGAAATGTTCTTGTTACTCTGTGAAAATATTGGTACGAGGTAAAATTCAAACCAATATTTTTGGAATCACAGAAATATTTATTTTGGGCCTTTGACTTAAATCAATGACATATTTGAGTTGAATTTATTTACATTATATAAGAAATAAAGTTCAAATATTTTTGTAAACCGCATGTGACCTTGGACTAGTTTCTGAGCTTACATAGCAATTTACAGAAAGTTCAAAAAATGATTTGATGTTTTAAATCAAATCAAAACAAATTGCAGAAAATAGAAAACATTAATAAATAGAAAATTAGAGAGAGAGAGAGAGAGAGAACCTACCTGGGCCACTTACCTGGCAGCCCAGCCCACTGGCCTGGTGCCAGTCATCCCTAACCTCTACCAGTAGGCAGAGGCGGGACAAGACGCGCGCTGAGGCGCCACGCCTCCTCGCTTGCCGCCGAGCCTCACGGGACGCGTGGGTGAACGCCCCGTTGCTGTCCCGATCCACCCGACCCCTCTCACTCTCCCCCTGCTCTCTCCCTCGCTCATCCCCAACTAACCGAGCGCCACCGTCGCCGCCGACAAGCACCACCGTGGCCACCGCCTCCCCCTCGCCTCTCCGACACGCCTAGGAGCTCCGCCACCGTCGCCTACGCCTCCCTGTTGACTCACGCGCCTCCAAACGCCGCCGAACGCTGTCTTCGCCTTCGTCTTCAACCTCGGGCACCCGAGCCCGTCTCCGGTCGATTCGGCGCCGCCAGAACTTCCCGAACCTTGGCAGGGCCACCTCTGCACTCGCCGTGAGCTCCTGATTCTCCCCACATGTGTTCGCCCCCTCCATTTAGTCTCCCTAGCTCCGTCTTCCACCATGGCGAAAGCTTGCCGCCGCCACCGCGTCGCCCGTCGTGGCCTGACCACTTGGGCTTGATCCCGAGCACGTCACCATCTTCACCGCACTCGCAGGAGCCCAACACACACCCCCATGCGCCTCGCCGTGCCCCGTAGCCTCGGGTTCGACCTCGCCCGACTCCGGCGATCACCAAGGTCGTCACCGGCGACGTTCCCGGCCACCCCGAGCTCCACCACCGCCACCAAACGTTGCGGCCTGATCCCATCTACGCGTAGATGCCCTCTGCCACTCATTTGGTCGCCGGAACGCGCTAATGCACTCCCACCGCCGCTTCTGGCCTCGCCGGCGGCTAAACGCCGGCGGGTTTGACCCCGTTGACTTTGACTGGGTGGGCCCAGGTTGACTCCCCCTGAGTCTATGACAAGTGGGGCCCGCTCTGCTAATTAACTTAGGTTAACACTAACTAAATTTAGTTAGTTTAAATAACTACTGACATGCGGGACCCACTGGTCAGTTTGACCAGTCCGTGCCTCTATTGACCTGCTGACATCATGATGATGTCAGTCGACGCAGATAATGCCCTTTTCTCGGATTTATTCTTATACAGAAATTCCAGAAATTATCCAAAACTTCTAAAATTCATAGAAAATCAACCGTAACTCCAAATCAAACAAATTATATATGAAAAATGATCAGAAAAATCCAATCTATCCATATGTACTAGTTTCATGCATGTTAGAACAATTTAACCTTGCTGTTTAGGTGAAACAAGTTAATGCACTAATATGACCTCTTAAAATGGGTTTGCATTTTAATCTTTGGTTCAAATGGACTCATCTCAATCTATTCTAGCTTGCATTAGCCCAAAAACACATTCATATTGCCATGTCATAGCATGCATCATATTGTGCATTGCATTGATCGTGTTTCTTCTCTGTTTGTCGGTGTTGTTCCCCCTCGATAGACGTTGTACCGACGTTGTGATCGCTGACATCGATGAAGACGCAATGCTATCTTCGTAAGTGCTGTGCAAGCAAAACCCCTTGTTCATTCCGATACAATCCCACTCTCTCGCTCCTGCTCTCTTTATCGCATTAGGACAACAGCGATTCATCACATTACTTGCTGCGTAGCTGAACCCCTTTATCCTCTCGTGATGACCCGACATTCCACAAGAAATAGATGAAACCCACTAGCATGAGTAGGAGTTGTTTGAGCCTTGTTGTGCCTACTCATTCATGCTTGTTTCTCATGCCTACTACCGCTTAGAGTTGAGTCAGTCGATTCATCGAGGATGAATCGAGGTGTGTGAACATGTCCTCATCGTGTGTGAGCTAAGTGTGTGAACACGATTTGGTAAAGGTAGCGGTGAGAGGCCATGTAGGAGTACATGGTGGGTTGTCTCATTGAAGCCGCCCTCGTGAACTGAGTTCTGTGTTTGTGATCCATGAACAGTTACTACCACACATTGGGATCCTTAATTGACTCTCTCGGCTTCTTAACCACCCTTGTTCTCTGTCCAGAGTTGCAACTAGTTTCGGTGTTTGTAGGTTATGTGTTGGAGGCCGTATGTAGCGCTGACCCTAGGGGTGGGCTACGATGCGGTAGATACACCGTGGCACGGTGTCTGTAAGGGCGCCCGCTTGGTGTCTCGGGAACCCCGCTCACATCGTTCGGGACGTATGTGGAAACCTCGGCCGACTCCTGCGGATGGAACCCGAATAGGTGATAAACCTAGACTAGAGACTTGAGTGTTTAGGTAGGCCGTGGCCGACACCCTCGTTGGGCTTCCGCTTGAAGGTTGCCGAGTACATGTCGTGTAAACGGCGGTAAGTGGTGAGAGCGTGTGTGAATAAGTACACCCCTGCAGGGTTAACATCATCTATTCGAATAGCGGTAAGTGGTTTCCGCTTGAAGGTTGCCGAGTACATGTCGTGTAAACGGCGGTAAGTGGTGAGAGCGTGTGTGAAGAAGTACACCCCTACAGGGTTAACATCATCTATTCGAATAGCCGTGTCCGCGGTAAAGGACTTCTGGGTTACCTATATCAGTTCATAGACAAGTGAAAGTGGATACTCTAAAATGCGCAAGATAAGCGTGAGTGCTATGGATGGCGTTCTCGTGAGGGAGACGGGAGCGGATCCATAGTGGTGTATTGATTTGGTGAATATGTGGACTTGTGTGCGCCACCTCAAAAGAGTTACTTGCAAATGTAGTTCAGATAGCCACCGAGTCAAAGCTGGCTTGTCAGTCAAACTCAACCACCCCCTTTGTTGATACTAATGCATATGTAGCTAGTTCTGATGTAAGTCTTGTTGGGTACATTTGTACTCACGTTTGCTTATTTTATGTTTTGCAGAGAGAAGTCAGTCTCGCTAGTAGTTCCGTGTGGACTTCGACGTTTAGCTTGATACCTCAGCTACGATCTTGTTGTTGGAAATATGCCCTAGAGGCAATAATAAATTAGTTATTATTATATTTCCTTGTTCACGATAATCGTTTATTATCCATGCTATAATTGTATTGATAGGAAACTCAGATACATGTGTGGGTACATAGACAACACCATGTCCCTAGTAAGCCTCTAGTTGACTAGCTCGTTGATCAATAGATGGTTATGGTTTCGACCATGGACATTGGATGTCATTGATAACGGGATCACATCATTAGGAGAATGATGTGATGGACAAAGACCCAATCCTAAGCCTAGCACAAAGATCGTAGTTCGTATGCTAAAGCTTTTCTAATGTCAAGTATCATTTCCTTAGACCATGAGATTGTGCAACTCCCGGATACCGTAGGAATGCTTTGGATGTACCAAACGTCACAACGTAACTGGGTGGCTATAAAGGTGCATTACGGTATCTCCGAAAGTGTCTGTTGGGTTGTACGAATCGAGACTGGGATTTGTCACTCCGGTTAATGGAGAGGTATCTCCGGGCCCACTCGGTAGGACATCATCATAATGTGCACAATGTGACCAAGGGGTTGATCACGGGATGATGTGTTACGGAACGAGTAAAGAGACTTGCCGCAGAATCTAGATTGAACAAGGTATCGGGATACCGACGATCGAATCTCGGCAAGTATAAATACCGCTAGATAAAGGGAATTGTATACGGGATTGATTGAGTCCTTGACATCGTGGTTCATCCGATGAGATCATCGTGGAACATGTGGGAGCCAACATGGGTATCCAGATCCGCTGTTGGTTATTGACCGAGAACGCCTCGGTCATGTCTACATGTCTCCCGAACCCGTAGGGTCTACACACTTAAGGTTCGATGACGCTTAGGGTTATAAAGGAAGTTTGTATGTGGTTACCGAATGTTGTTCGAGTCCCGGATGAGATCTCGGACGTCACGAGGAGTTCCGGAATGGTCCGGAGGTAAAGATTTATATATGGAAAGTTGTTGTTCGGGTTAGGAAAAAGTTCGGGTTTTTTCGGTATTGTACCGGAAGCTTCAGAAGGTTCGGAGGATTCGGAGGGGTCCGGAGATCCGGAAATTGTTCCACCACGTCCAATACAGTAGCATGGGCTGTAGGGGGCGCCCTAGCCTTAATGGGCCAGGGGCACCAGCCCCCCCAAAGGCCCATGCGCATGGGAGGGGAAACCCTAAGGGGGAGGGCCTCCACTTGACTTGGGTGGCACTCCTCCCCTCTGGCCGCCCCAAGTCCCATCTAGGGCTGGCCGCACCCCTTGGGGTGGAAACCCTAAAGGGGCGCAGCCCCCTTTCCCCTATATATACTTGAGGTTTTGGGCTGCCCAACACACATGAGTTCTCTCCCTCTTGGTGCAGCCCTGCCTCTCCTCCTCCTCCTCTCCCTTGGTGCTTGGCTAAGCCCTGCGGGATTGCCATGCTCCTCCATCACCACCATGTCGTTGTGTTGCTGCTGGATGGAGTCTTCCTCAACCTCTCCCTCTCTCCTTGCTGGATCAAGGCGTGGGAGACGCCACCGGCTGTACGTGTGTTGAACGCGGAGGTGCCGTCTGCTCGGCACTAGGATCTCCGGTGATTTGGATCACGACAGTCACGACTCCTTCAACCCCGTTCTCTTGAACGCTTCCGCTTGGCGATCTACAAGGGTATGTAGATGCACTCTCCTTCCCTCGTTGCTAGATTCTCCATAGATTGATCTTGGTGATGCGTAGAAAATTTTGAATTTATGCTACGTTCCCCAACAGTGGCATCATGAGCTAGGTCTATTGCGTAGATTCTTTGCACGAGTAGAACACAAAGTAGTTGTGGGCGTTGATGATATTCAATATGCTTACGTTACTAGTCCAATCTTGTTTCGACGGTATTGTGGGATGAAGCGGCCGGACCGACCTTACACGCATTCTTACGTGGAGATGTGTTCCACTTAATGACATGCACTTGGTGCATAAGGTGGCTAGCGGTGCCGCCTCTCCCACTTTAGTCGGAACGGATTCGATGAAAAGGGTCCTTATGAAGGGTAAATAGCAATTGGCATATCACGTTGTGGTTTTATGAGGTAAGAAACGTTCTTGCTAGAAACCCATAGCAGCCACGTAAAACATGCAAACAACAATTAGAGGACGTCTAACTTGTTTTTGCAGGGTATGCTATGTGATGTGATATGGCCAAGAAGAATGTGATGAATGATATGTGATGTATGAGATTGATCATGTTCTTGTAATAGGATTCACGACTTGCATGTCGATGAGTATGACAACCGGCAGGAGCCATAGGAGTTGTCTTTATTTATTGTATGACCTGCGTGTCATTGAACAACGCCATGTAATTACTTTTACGTTATTGCTAACCGGTAGCCATAGTAGTAGAAGTAATAGTTGGCTAGACAACTTCATGAGGACACGATGATGGAGATCATGATGATGGAGATCATGGTGTCATGCGGTGACGATGATGATCATGGAGCCCTCAAGATGGAGATCAAAAGGAGCAAAATGATATTGGCCATATCATGTCACTATATAATTGCATGTGATGTTTATTATGTTTATGCATCTTGTTTACTTAGAACGACGGTAGTAAATAAGATGATCCCTTACACAAATTTCAAGAAGTGTTCTCCCTCGACTGCAGGCACCGCTGTTACAGTTCGTCGCTTCTAAGCACCACGTGATGATCGGGTGTGATGGATTCTTACGCTCACATACAACGGGTGTAAGACAGATTTACACAAAGAAAAAACACTTGGGGTTAACTTGACGAGCCTAGCATGTGCGCATATGGCCTCGGAACACGGAGAGCGAAAGGTCGAGCATGAGTCGATAGTAGATACGATCAACATGAAGATGTTCACCGATGATGACTAGTCCGTCTCACGTGATGATCGGACACGGCCTAGTTGACTCGGATCATGTAATCACTTAGATGACTAGAGGGATGTCTATTCGAGTGGGAGTTCATAAGATGAACTTAATTATCTTGAACATAGTCAAAAGACCTTTTGCAAATTATGTCGTAAGCTCGCGCTTTAGTTCCACTGTTTAGATATGTTCCTAGAGAAAATATAGTTGAAAGTTGAAAGTAGCGATTATGCGGACAGAAAAAGCTTATGTCCTTAATGCACCGCTCGGTGTCTTGAACCCCAAACATCGCCCTGTGGATGTTGCGAACATCGGACATACAAGTTTTGATAACTACGTGATAGTTCGCTTAAACGGTTTAGAGTTGAGGCACGAAAAGGCGTTTTGAAAATGTCGCGTAACATATGAGATGTTTCGAGGGCTGAAATTAGGATTTCAGGCTCGTGCCGATGTCAAGAGGTATAAGACCTCCGACAATTGTCTTAGCCTGCAAACTAAGGGAGAAAAGCTCAATCGTTGAGCTTGTGCTCAGATTGTCTGAAGTGCAACAATCACTTGAACCGAGTGGGAGTTGATCTTCCAGATGAGATAGTGATGTTTCTCCAAAGTCATTGCCACCAAGCTGCTAGAGCTTCGTGGATGAACTATAACATATCGGGGATAGATATGATGATCCTTGAAGTATTCGCGATGTTTGACACCGCCGAAAGTAGAAATCAAGAAGGAGCATCAATTGTTGATGGTTGGTGAAACCACTAGTTTCAAGAAGGGCAAGGGCAAGAAGGGACACTTCATGAAACGGCAAATCAGTTGTCGCTCCAGGTTAAGAAACCTAAGGTTGAACCCAAACCCAAGACTAAGTGCTTACGTAATAAGGGGAACGACCCTTTGGAGCAGAATTACCCTAGATACTTGGTAGATGAGAAGGCTGGCAAGGTCGATAGAAGTATATTGGATATGCATTATGTTAATGTGTACTTTACTAGCACTCCTAGTAGCACCGTGGTATTAGATACCGGTTCGGTTGCTAAGTGTTAGTAACTCGAAATAAAAGCTACTGAGAATCAAGCGGAGACTAGCTAAAGGTGAGCCGACGATATGTGTTGGAATTGTTTCCAAGGTTGATATGATCAAACATCGCACGCTCCCTCTACCATCAAGATTAGTATTAAACCAGAATAATTATCATTTGGTGTTTATGCGTTGAGCATAGACATGATTGGATTATGTCTATCGCAATACGGTTATTCATTTAAGGAGAATAATGGTTACTCTATTTATTTGAATAATACCTTCGATGGTCTTGCACCTAAATAATTGGTTTATTGAATCGATCGTAGTGATACACATTTTCATGCCAAAAGTATAAGATAGTAATGATAGTACCACTTACTTGTGGCACTGCCATGTAAGTCATATTGGTGTAAAACGCATGAAGAAGCTCCATGTTGATGGATCTTTGGACTCACTCATTTTTGAAAAGTTTGAGACATGCAAACCATGTCTATTGGTGTATACGCATGATGAAACTCCATGCAGATGGATCGTTTGGACTCACTTGATTTTGAATCACTTGAGATATGCAAAACATACCACATGGGCAAGATGACTGAAAAGCCTCGGTTTCAGTAAGATGGAACAAGATAGCAACTTGTTGGAAGTAACACATTTTGATGTGTGCAGTCCAATGAGTGCTGAGGCATGCAGTGAATATCGTTATGTTATGACTTCACAGATGATTCGAGTAGATGTTGAGTATATTTACTTGATGAAGCACAAGTCTGAATTATTGAATGGTTCAAGTAATTTCAGAGTAAAGTTGAAGATCATCGTGACAAGAGGATAGAATGTCTATGATATGATCATAGAGATGAATATCTGAAGTTACGAAGTTTTGGCACACAATTAAGACATTGTGCAAATTGTTTCACAAGTAATACCGCCGTGAACACCGTAGTGTGATGGTGTGTCCGAACATCATAGTTGCACTCTATTGGATATGGTGCGTACCATGATGTCTCTTATCGAATTACCACTATCGTTCATGGGTTAGGCATTAGAGACAACCGCACTCACTTTAATGGGGCACCACATAATTCCGTTGAGACGACACCGTTTGGAGAAACATAAGTTGTCGTTTCTTGAAAGTTTGGGGCTGCGACGCTTATGTGGAAAAGTTTCAGGTTGATAAGCTCGAACCCAAAGCGGATAAAATGCATCTTCATAGGACACCCAAATCAGTTGGGTATACCTCCTAATTCATATCCGAAAGCAATAGGGATTGTTTCTTGAATCGGGTCCTTTCTCGAGGAAAAGTTTGTCTCGGAAAGTTGAGTGGGAGGATGGTGGAGACTTGATGAGCTTATTGAACCGTCACTTCAACTAGTGTGTAGCAGGGCACAGGAAGTTGTTCCTGTGGCACCTACACCAATTGAAGTAGGAGCCTATGATAGTGATCATGAAGTTTCGGATCAAGTCACTACCGTACCTCGTAGGGTGACAAGGATGCGTACTACTTCAGAGTGGTACGCAATCCTGTCTTAGAGGTCATGTTGCTAGACAACAATGAACCTACGAGATATGGAGAAGCGATGGTGGGCCCAAATTCCGACGAATGGCTCGAGGCCATAAAATCCGAGAAAGGATCCATGACTTTGGTGGACTTGCCCGATGATCGGCAAGCCATTGAGATAAATGGATCTTTAAGAAGAAGACGGACGTGGGCGGTAATGTCACCGCCTATGAAGCTCGACTTGTGGCGAAGAGTTTTTCACAAGTTCAAAGAGTTGCCTACGATGAGATTTTCTCATCCGTAGCGATGCTTAAGTCCGTCGGAATCATGTTAGCATTAGCTGCATTTATGAGATCTGGCAGATGGATGTCAAAACAAGTTTCCATACCAGTCTTCATAAGGAAAGGTTGTATGTGATACAATCAGAAAGTTTTTGTCGATCCTAAGGATGCTAAAAGGTATGCTGGCTCTAGCGATCCTTCTAAGGACTGGAGTAAGCATCTCAGAGTTGGAATGTGCGCTTTGATGAGATGATCAAAGATTTTGGGTTTATACAAAGTTTATGAGAAACTTGTATTTCCAAAGAAGTGAGTGGGAGCAATCAGAGAATTTCCGATGAGTATATGTTGTTGACATATTGTTGATCGTAAATAATGTAGAATTTACGGAAAGCATACATGGTTATTTACAGGTGTTTTCAATAGAAAACCTGGATTAAGCTACTTGAACATTGAGCATCAAGATCTATAAGGATAGATCAAAAACGCTTAATGGTACTTTCAAATGAGCACATACCTTGACATAATCTTGAAGGTGTTCAAGATGGATCGATCAAAGAAGGAGTTCTTCGCTGAGTTGTAAGGTATGAAGTTAAGACTTAAAGCTCGACCACGGCAGAAAAGAGAGAAAGTACGAAGGTCGTCCCCTATGCTTTAGACGTAGGCTCTACAGTATGCTATGCTAAGTACCGCACCGGTTGTGTGCCTTGCTACATATCTGGCAAGAGAGTACAAAGGTGATCAAGGAGTAGATCACCGTGACAATGGTCAAAATTGTCCTTGGAGTAAATAAGGACATGTTTCTCGATTATGGAGGTGATAAAGAGTTCAAGCAAAGGGTTACGTCCGATGCAAACTTTAACACCTATACGAGTGACTCTGAGTAGCAAACCGGATATGTATAGTGGAGCAACCATTTGGAATAGCTCCAAGTGGAGCGTGGAAGCAGCATTTACAATATGACATAGAGAATTATGAAGAACATATGGATCTGAATGTTACAGACCCGTTGACTAAAACCTCTCTCACAAGCAAAACATGATCAAACCCCAGAACTCATTGAGTCTTAATCACATGATGATGTGAACTAGTTTAATGACACTAGTAAACTCTTTGGATGTTGGTCACATGGCGATGTGACCTATCACTGTTGATCACATGGCGATGTGAACTAGATTATTGACTCTAGTGCAAGTGGGAGACTGTTGGAAATATGCCCTAGAGGCAATAATAAATTAGTTATTATTATATTTCCTTGTTCACGATAATCGGTTATTATCCATGCTATAATTGTATTGATAGGAAACTCAGATACATGTGTGGGTACATAGACAACACCATGTCCCTAGTAAGCCTCTAGTTGACTAGCTCGTTGATCAATAGATGGTTATGGTTTCCTGACCATGGACATTGGATGTCATTGATAACGGGATCACATCATTAGGAGAATGATGTGATGGACAAAGACCCAATCCTAAGCCTAGCACAAAGATCGTAGTTCGTATGCTAAAGCTTTTCTAATGTCAAGTATCATTTCCTTAGACCATGAGATTGTGCAACTCCGGATACCGTAGGAATGCTTTGGGTGTACCAAACGTCACAACGAATCGGGTGGCTATAAAGGTGCATTACGTGTATCTCCGAAAGTGTCTCATTGGGTTGGCACGAATCGAGACTGGATTTGTCACTCCGGTTAATGGAGAGGTATCTCTGGGCCCTTTCGGTAGGACATCATCATAATGTGCACAATGTGACCAAGGGGTTGATCACGGGATGATGTGTTACTGAACGAGTAAAGAGACTTCTGCCGGTAACGAGATTGAACAAGGTATCGGGATACCGACGATCGAATCTCGGGCAAGTATAAATACCGCTAGATAAAGGGAATTGTATACGGGATTGATTGAGTCCTTGACATCGTGGTTCATCCGATGAGATCATCGTGGAACATGTGGGAGCCAACATGGGTATCCAGATCCCGCTGTTGGTTATTGACCGGAGAACGTCTCGGTCATGTCTACATGTCTCCCGAACCCGTAGGGTCTACACACTTAAGGTTCGATGACGCTAGGGTTATAAAGGAAGTTTGTATGTGGTTACCGAATGTTGTTGGAGTCCCGGATGAGATCCCGGACGTCACGAGGAGTTCCGGAATGGTCCGGAGGTAAAGATTTATATATGGAAAGTTGTTGTTCGGGTTAGGAAAAAGTTCGGGTTTTTCGGTATTGTACCGGGAAGCTTCGAGAAGGTTCCGGAGGATTCGGAGGGGTCCGGAGATTCGAAATTGTTCCACCACGTCCAATACAGTAGCATGGGCTGTAGGGGGCGCCCTAGCCTTAATGGGCCAGGGGCACCAGCCCCCAAGGCCCATGCGCATGGGAGGGGGAAACCCTAAGGGGAGGGCCTCCACTTGACTTGGGAGGCACTCCTCCCTCTTGGCCGCCCCCAAGTCCCATCTAGGGCTGGCCGCACCCCTTGGGGTGGAAACCCTAAAGGGGCGCAGCCCCTTTCCCCTATATATACTTGAGGTTTTGGGCTGCCCAACACACATGAGTTCTCTCCTCTTGGTGCAGCCCCGCCTCCTCCTCCTCCTCTCCCTTGGTGCTTGGCTAAGCCTGCTGGATTGCCACGCTCCTCCATCACCACCATGTCGTTGTGTTGCTGCTGGATGGAGTCTTCCTCAACCTCTCCCTCTCTCCTTGCTGGATCAAGGCGTGGGACGCCACCGCCCTGCACGTGTGTTGAACAGCGGAGGTGCCGTCTGCTCGGCACTAGGATCTCCGGTGATTTGGATCACGACGAGTACGACTCCTTCAACCCCGTTCTCTTGAACGCTGGCTTGGCGATCTACAAGGGTATGTAGATGCACTCTCCTTCCCTCGTTGCTAGATTCTCCATAGATTGATCTTGGTGATGCGTAGAAAATTTTGAATTTATGCTACGTTCCCCAACACTTGTGCCCCCGGCAGGATCTGGTAGATAGTCAGGATTCTAAGCTTTTTCATTTATAGATGCATGTACTCAGACATGTTAAGCTTCCACTTGTGCTTTGACTTGTATGCTCTGAATGTTGGGTCATGAGACCCATGTTTGTAATATCTCGATCCTCGGAGCCTAATGAATAAATACTTGAGTCGTAGAGTTATGTTGTGATGCCATGTTGTATTTACACATATCGAGCATATTGTGTGTATGATTGAAATGCTTGGTATGTGTGGGATCCGACAATGTAGTTGTTTATCCTTGGCAGCCTCTCTTATGGGGAAATGTAGTCTAGTGCTTCCATGAGCCAAAGTAGTCCGCTACAGCCCGGTTCACCGGAGTCCTGCTAGCCCAAAGACTACCGCCAGACACTTGACTGGCCGGCATGTGTTTCACTTCGCTCGTGTCTTCCCTTTTCGGGAAATGTCACACGATGACTCCGGAGTCCTGCCTAGCCTGCTACAGCCCGGGTTCCCAGAGTCCTGTTAGCCCAGTGCTACAGCCCGGATTCACACGCTGTTGACCGACATGCTCGAAGTTGATTCATGTATGCCTGTCCCCATGGGTTAGCGCCGCTTTGGGTTCACGACTAGCCATGTCGGCTCGGGTTCTCTGTCATATGGATGCTAGCGACACTATCATATACGTGAGCCAAAAGGCGCAAACGGTCCCGGGCCATGGTAAGGCGACACCCGTGGGAATACCGTGCGTGAGGCCGCAAAGTGATATGAGGTGTTACCGGCTAGATTGATGTGACTTGGAATCAGGGTCCTGACATATCCTGAGTGCGCGAGATGAGCACTGCTCCAGCCCCCGCGTACTGGTGCGCAAAGGCGCCATCGAAATGCATGACCCAGCCGTCTAGTGCCTCACTTCCCGGGGAGGTGGATCGGTCTTCTCCTTCCTCAAGAGTCGGGGCATCTGTCCATTCCGCCACAAAATCGGTGAGTGCGGCTCACATGATGACCCTGGTGGTGCTGAATTCCAGCTGGAATGCTTGCAGCTCGATGTTCCATTCCGTGACCCTCCCGGCCGAGTTTGGGCTCCTGAGTACCCTCTCCAATGGGTAAGATGAGACGACCTTGATGGGGTGCCCTTGAAAGTAGTGTCGCAGCTTGCGCGAGGCCACCAAGAGTGCGAGCAGGAGTTTTTGCGGCATGGGGTAGCGCGCCCTTGCGTCCCGCAGTACGGTGCTGACGAAGTATACCGGGTGCTCAACGAGGGCTGGCACACTGTTGGAGCTCGGGTCCTGCGGAGACTGCGGCGTATCGTGGGCGGAGGATTTCCTGAGACTTGGCCATCTTCAGGGGCTTCCGTGATGTTGCCCTGCCGCGCTTGATCTTCCGCCGCTGATGGCTCTGGTGCGCCTTCATGACCCTGTGCTGCATCAACTCTGGCTTGGCGCAGCACCCCCTTGTCTTGGCGCTCCTCCCGAACCGCCACCAGCGCCGCGCTGGCGGAGTATGGGGTGGAGGCAAGGTAAAGTACCAGAGGCTCAAGAGGCCATGGTGCCACCATCACCGGGGGGCTGGTGAGTATTTCTTGAGGTCTTGGAAGGCTCGGTCGGCCTCCGGGGTCCACTCGAAGGGGCCCTTCTTCTTCAGGATCTTAAAGAAGGGCAAGGCGCACTCGCCAAGCTTGGAGATGAAACGCCCTAACGCGGTCACCCATCCTGCCAGCTTCTGCATCTCCTTGAGGGACTGTGGTGGGCTCATGTCTTCGATAGCCTTTTCTCCGGGTTCGCCTCGATCCCTCTGTGGGATACAAGAAACCCTAGCAACTTGCCAGAGGGGACACCAAACACGCACTTCTCCGGGTTAAGCCTCAAGTTCACCCGGCGCAAACTCTCAAAGGTCTCCTCCAAGTCCTGGATCAACGTCCTCGCCTCGCGAGATTTGACCACTATGTCATCAACGTAGGCCTCTGTGTTCCTGCCGAGCTGCCGCCCCAAGGCAATGTGCAACAGCCGCTGAAAGGTTGCGCCCGTGTTGCGAAGGCCAAAAGGCATGAAGGTGTAGCAGTACACCCCACACGGCGTTAGGAAGGACGTCTTCTCCACATCCTCCACTGCCATCTTGATTTGATGGTATCCAGAGAACGCATCCAGGAAACATAACAAGTCGCACTCTGCGATGGAGTCGACGATTTGATTGATGCGCGGAAGGGGGAACAGATCTTGAGGGTAAGCTTTGTTAAGGTTGGTGAAGTCGACGCACATCCGTTCCTTCCCACCTTTCTTCGGCACCACGACAAGGTTCGCCAGCCATTCGGGGTATCGAACCTCTCGGATGGTACCCGCTGCCTCCAGCTTGCGCGTCTCTTGGACGATGAAGGCCTGCTTCTCTCTGGACTGCCGTCTTTGTCCGCTGCTTTACGGGGCGTATGTTGGGGCACACCCTTCGATGATGCTGGATCACCTCTCTCGGAACCCCTACCAGCTGGTTGGGCTCCCATGCGAATATCTCCTTGTTTGCGCGCAAAAACCTTACCAAAGCTTCTTCTTGTCCCAGGTCAAGGCTGGTTCCTATGGTAAAGGTGGCTCCTGAAGACCCGTCCTCGTCAACAGGCACCTGCTTGGTCTCCTCCTTGTCTTGGGTGAACAACTGCTTCTTCTTGGTGGGCGCGGTCTCCTTGGCCTCGGCGTACTGGTGCTGGCTGGTTGTGCTGCTACCACGGCCTTGCAGGCAAGCCTGAGCGCTGTCACTGCTTCCTTGGTGTCCCCCTTGATGGTGAGGACGCCCTTGCTCCCTGGCATCTTCATGAGGTTGTAGGCCGGGTGAGTCGCCGCCATGAACTGAGCAAGAGCCGGGTACCCGAGTATGGCATTGTACGGGAGACCGATGCGGGCGATGTCGAAGTCCACCAACTCAGTGTGGTAGTTGTCGCGCGTGCCGAAGATGACCGGGAGGTGGATCTGCCCCAGAGAGTAGGCAGCTCCGCCGCCCACTCCCAAAAAAGGCTTGCTGAGGTTGAGCCTCTCGGGCGGCACGTGGAGGAGGCTGAAGGCTTCTGCTACCTCTTGAGCACTGCGTTGGATTTCCTCGAAGATGAGAGGATGGTGCAGCAAAGTAGCATAAGTATTTCCCTCAGTTTTTGAGAACCAAGGTATCAATCCAGTAGGAGACCACGCACAAGTCCCTCGTACCTACACAAAACGATAGCTACTCGCAACCAACGCTTAGGGGTTGTCAATCCCTTCACGGTCACTTACGAGGGTGAGATCTGATAGAGAAGATAAATAATATTTTTGGTATTTTTGATATATATATGCAAAGTAAAAAGTAAAAGCAAAGTAAAAAAAGTGATAGAGATTAATATGATGAGAATAGACCCGGGGCCATAGGTTTCACTAGTGGCTTCTCTCAAGAGCATAGATTTTCTACAGTGGGTGAACAAATTACTGTTGAGCAATTGACAGAATTGAGCATAGTTATGAGTATATCTAGGCAATGATCATGTATATAGGCATCACGTCCGAGACAAGTAGATCGAAACGATTCTTCATCTACTCTTTGTTACTCCACACATCGACCGCTATCCAACATGCATCTAGAGTATTAAGTTAAAACAGAGTAACGCCTAAGCAAGATGACATGATGTAGAGGGATAAATTCATGCAATATGATAAAAAACCATCTTGTTATCCTCGATGGCAACAATACAATACGTGCCTTGCAACCCTTTACATCCTTTGGGTAAGGACACCGCAAGATTGAACCCAAAGCTAACCACTTCTCCCATTGCAAGAACTACCAATCTAGTTGGCCAAACCAAACGGATAATTCGAAGAGACTTGCAAAGATAACTCAATCATACATAAAAGAATTCAAAGAAGAATCAAATATTTTCCATAGATAAGCTGGATCATAAACCCACAATTCATCGGTCTCAACAAACACACCGCAAAAAGAAGATTACATCGAATAGATCTCCACAAGAGAGGGGGAGAACATTGTATTGAGATCCAAAAAGAAAGAACAAGCCATCTAGCTACTAGATATGGAACCGAAGGTCTGAAGTAAACTACTCACACTTCATCGGAGGGGCTATGGTGTTGATGTAGAAGCCCTCCGTGGTGGATGCCCCCTCCGGCGGAGCTCCGGAACAGGCCCCAAGATGGGATCACGTGGATACAGAAAGTTGCGGCGGTGGAATTAGGTTTTTGGCTCCTATTCTGATCGTTTGGGGATACGTAGGTATATATAGGAGGAAGGAGTACGTCGGTGGGCGTCAGGTGGCCCACGAGGTAGGGGGGCGCGCCCTCCACCCTCGTGACCGCCTCTGGCACTTCTTGGAGTAGGGTCCAAGTCTCCTAGATCACGTTCGGTTGGAAATCACGTTCCCAAAGGTTTCATTCCGTTTGGACACCGTTTGATATTCCATTTCTAGGAAACACTGAAATAGGCAAAAAACAACAATTCTAGGCTGGGCCTCCGGTTAATAGGTTAGTCCCAAAAGTAATATAAAAGTGGAAAATAAAGCCCATTATAGTCCAAAACAGTAGATAAAGTAGCATGGAGCAATCAAAAATTATAGATACGTTGGAGACGATCGTGCATCCCCAAGCTTAATTCCTGCTCGTCCTCGAGTAGGTAAATGATAAAAGAGAATTTTTGATGTGGAGTGATACTTTGGCATAATTTCAATGTAAATCTTCTTAATCATGGTATGAATATTCAGATCTGAAAGATTCAAGACAAAAGTTCATATTGACATAAAAATAATAATACTTCAAGCATACTAACTAAGCAATTATGTCTTGTCAAAATAACATGGCCAAAGAAAGTTATCCCTACAAAATCATATGGTTCTGCTATGCTCCATCTTCCCCACACAAAGTATTTAAATCATGCACAACCCCGATGACAAACCAAGCAATTGTTTCATACTTTAACATTTTCAAAACTTTTTCAATCTTCACGCAATACATGAGCGTGAGCCATGGATATAGCACTATATGTGGAATAGAATGGTGGTTGTGGAGAAGACAAAAGGAGGGAAGATAGTCTCACATCAACTAGGCATATCAATGGGCTATGGAGATGCCCATCAATAGATATCAATGTGAGTGAGTAGGGATTGCCATGCAACGGATGCACTAGAGCTATAAGTATATGAAAGCTCAACAAAAGAAACTAAGTGGGTGTGCATCCAACTCGCTTGCTCACGAAGACCTAGGGCATTTGAGGAAGCCCATCATTGGAATATACAAGCCAAGTTCTATTATGAAAAATTCCCACTAGTATATAAAAGTGACAAAATGGGAGACTCTCTGTCATGAAGATCAAGGTGCTACTTTGAAGCACAAGTGTGGTAAAAGGATAGTAACATTGTCCCTTCTCTCTTTTTCTCTCATTTTTTTATTTGGGCCTTTTCTCTTTTTTTATGGCCTCTTTTTTTTTGTCCTGAGTCTCATCCTGACTTGTGGGGGAATCATAGTCTCCATCATCCTTTCCTCACTTGGGACAATGTTCTAATAATGATGATCATCACACTTTTATTTTTCTTACAACTCAACAATTACAACTCGATACTTAGAACAAAATATGACTCTATATGAATGCCTCCGGTGTATCGGATATGCAATGATTCATGAGTGACATGTATGAAAGAATTATGAATGGTGGCTTTGCCACAAATACAATGTCAACTACATGATCATGCTAAGCAATATGACAATGATGGAGCGTGTCATAATAAACAGAACAGTGGAAAGTTGCATGGCAATATCTCTCGGAATGGCTATGGAAATGCCATGATAGGTAGGTATGGTGGCTGTTTTGAGGAAGGTATATGGTGGGTGTATGTTACCGGCGAAAAGTAAAAGTGTATTAGAGAGGCTAGCAATGGTGGAAGGATGGGAAAAAAGTGTGTATGATCCATGGACTCAACATTAGTCATAAAGAACTCATATACTTATTGCAAAAATCTAGAAGTTATCAAAGAGAAGTATTACGCGCATGCTCCTAGGGGGATAGATTGGTAGGAAAAGACCATCGCTCGTCCCCGACCGCCACTCATAAGGAAGACAATCAATAAATAAATCATGCTCCAAGTTCATCACATAACGGTTCACCATACGTGCATGCTACGGGAATCACAAACTTCAACATAAGTATTATTTAAATTCACAACTACTCAACTAGCATGACTCTAATATCACCATCTTCATATCTCAAAACAATTATCAAGCATCAAACTTATCTTACAATGCACTCAAAAGAAAGTTTCACATATCTTGAATACCAAGTATATTAACATTAAGCAAATTACCATGTTATTAACGACTCTCAAAATAATATAAGTGAAGCAAGAGAGATCAAGTTTCTTTAAAAAAATCCACCACCGTGCTCTAAAAGATCTAAGTGAAGCACTAGAGCAAAAATTATCACGCTCAAAAGATATAAGTGAAGCACTATGAGCAAAAACTATCAAGCTCAAAAGATATAAGTGAAGCACATAGAGTATTCTATCAAATTCCAATTCATGTATGGCTCTCTCAAAAGGTATGTAAATAAAAGATGATTGTGGTAAACTAACAAGCAAAGACGCAAATAATACAAGACGCCCCAAGCAAAACACATATCATGTGGTGAATAAAAATATAGCTCCAAGTAAATTACCGATGGAAGTGGATTTAAAGAGGGATGCCTTCCGGGCATCCCCAAGCTTTGACTTTTGGTGTCCTTGGATTATCTTGGGGGTGCCATGGGCATGCCCAAGCTTAGGCTCTTGCCACTCCTTGTTCCATAAACCATCAAAAGAATTCACCCAAAACTTGAAAACTTCACAACACAAAACTCAATAGAAATCTCGTGAGCTCCGTTAGAGAAAGAAAACAAAAGACCACTTTAAGGTACTGTAATGAACTCATTCTTTATTTATATTGGTGTTAAACCTACTGTATTCCAACTTATCTATGGATCATAAACTATTTTACTAGCCATAGATTCATCAAAATAAGCAAACAACACACGCAAAACAGAATCTGTCAAAAACAGAACAGTCTGTAGTAATCTGTTACTAACGCAAACTTCTAGAAACCCAAAAATTCTACAAGAATTATAAGACCTGGACAATTTGTTTATTGATCAGCAGCAATTGGAATCAGTCTTTTATCACGTTCTGGTTATTTTTAACAATTCGGGCACTGAGCGCAAAGTTTCTGGAAATTACAGCAAGATCAAATAACTATCATCCAAGAAGATCCAATAGGTCTAGCTTGGCACAAACACTAATTAAAACATAAAACCACATCTAAACAGAGGCTAGATGGATTATTTATTCTAAACAGAAGCAAAAACAAAAACACAAAATAAAATTGGGTTGCCTCCCAACAAGCGCTATCGCTTAACGCCCTAGCTAGGCATAAAAGCAAGGATAGATCTAGGTATTGTCATCTTTGGTAGGCAATCCATAAGTGGCTCTCATGATAGATTCATATGGTAATTTTATTTTCTTTCTAGGTAAGTGTTCCATACCCTTCTTTAAGGGAAATTGGAATCTAATGTTTCCTTCCTTCATATCAATAATTGCACCAATCGTTCTAAGGAAAGGTCTACCAAAAATAATAGGACATGAAGGATTGCAATCTATATCAAGAACGATAAAATATACGGGCACATAATTCCTATTTGCAACAATAAGAACATCATTAATTCTTCCCATAGGCTTTTTAATAGTGGAATCCACAAGATGCAAGTTTAGAGAGCAATCATCAAAATCACGGAAATCTAGCAAATCGCATAAAGTTTTGGGAATATTAGAGACACTAGCACCCAAATCACACAAAGCATGAAACTCATAATATTTAATTTTAATTTTAATGGTAGGTTCCCACTCATCATAGAGTTTTATAGGGATAGAAACTTTCAACTCAAGTTTTTCTTCATAAGATTGCATCAAGGCATCAATAATGTGTTCGGTAAAGGCCTTATTTTGACTATAAGCATGAGGAGAATCTAGCACAGATTGCAACAAGGAAATACAATCAATTAAAGAGCAATTTTCATAATTAAATTCCTTGAGATCCAAAATAGTGGGTTTAGCAGAAGAGAATCTAGCATAGATTGCAACAAGGAAATACAATCAATTAAAGAGCAATTTTCATAATTAAATTCCTTGAGATCCAAAATAGTGGGTTTAGCAACGTCTTGGTTTTCATTTATTTCAATCCCACTTTTATCAGTTTCATCATCAAGATCTAAAAACTCCGAATTCTTAGAACGCCTTCTGGGTAAAGGAAGATCATATTCAGTTTCATCAAGATTCATATTGCAAAACAAAGATTTAATAGGGGACACATCAATAACTTATAGATCTTCATCTTGATTTTCATAGGAATTGGAAGAACACGCTTTAATAAAGGCATCTTTGGAAGCACGCATCCTAGCGGTTCTTTCCTTGCACTCATCAATGGAAATTCTCATGGCTTTGACAGACTCATTGATATCATGCTTAGGAGGAATAAATCTAAGCTTTAAAGAATCAATTTCAAGAGAAATTCTATCAACGTTCCTAGCCAAATCATCAACTTTAAGCAATTTCTCTTCAAGCAAAGCATTAAAATTCTTTTGTGAATTCATAAACTCTTTAACACTACTCTCAAATTCATCTTATTAAAATTTCCATAAGAGTTGTTGTAGGAATTTCCATAATTATTAGAAGGATTACTAGGATAAGGCCTAGGATTAAAATTCCCTCTATACGCGTTGTTTCCAAAACTATTCCTACCAACAAAATTCACATCCATAGATTTATTATTATTCTCAAGCAAAGTAGATAAAGGCATATCATTAGGATCAAGAGGAGTATTTTAGGAGCAAACATCTTCATAAGTTCATCCATCTTTTCACTCAAAACATTGATTTCTTCTATAGCATGCACTTTTTACTAGAAGATCTTTCGGTGTGCCATTGAGAATAATTAGCCATAATATTATCAAGCAATTTGGTAGCATCTCCTAATGTAATTTCCATAAAAGTGCCTCCCGCGGCCGAATCTAAAAGATTTCTAGAAGCAAAATTAAATCTGGCATAGAAATTTTGTATGATCATCCATAAATTCAAACCATGAGTAGGGCAATTGCGAAGCATTAATTTCATTCTTTCCCAAGATAGGGCAACATGCTCATGATCAAGTTGTTTTAAATTCATGATATCGTTCCTAAGAGTGATAATCTTAGCGGGAGGAAAATACTTAGAGATAAAAGCATCTTTGCACTTGTTCCAAGAATCAATACTATTTTTAGGCAAAGATGAAAACCAAACTTTAGCACGATATCTAAGTGAAAACGGAAATAACTTCAATTTGACAATATTGTTATCCGTATCTTTCTTCTTTTGCATCTCACACAAACATACAAAATTATTCAGATGAATAGCGGCATCTTCACTAGGAAGGCCGGCGAATTGATCTTTCATAACAAGATTCAGCAAAGTGGTATTGATTTCACAAGACTCATCATTATTAAGAGGAGCAATCGGAGTACTAAGGAAATCATTATTTTTGGTATTCGAGAAATCACACAATTTGGTATTATCTTGCGCCATGGCAACAAGTAATCCAACACACAAGCAAGCGAAGGCAACGGGAAAAAGGCAAACGAGAAAGAGAGGAGGAGATTGGGAAAGAGAGGCGAATAAAACGGCAAGGGTGAAGTGGGGAGAGGAAAAGCGAGAGGCAAATGGCAAATAATGTAATGCGAGAGATAGGGATTGTGATGGGTACTTGGTATGGTTGACTTGCTTGCGAGAGCCTCCCCGGCAACGGCGCCAGAAATTCTTCTTGCTACCTCTTGAGCACTGCGTTGGATTTCCCCGAAGAGGAGAGGATGATGCAGCAAAGTAGCGTAAGTATTTCCCTCAGTTTTTGCGAACCAAGGTATCAATCCAATAGGAGACCACGCACAAGTCCCTCGTACCTACACAAAACGATAGCTACTCGCAACCAACGCTTAGGGGTTGTCAATCCCTTCACGGTCACTTACGAGGGTGAGATCTGATAGAGAAGATAAATAATATTTTTGGTATTTTTGATAGATAGATGCAAAGTAAAGTAAAAGCAAAGTAAAAACAAAGCAAGAAAATAAAGTGATAGAGATTAATATGATGAGAATAGATCCGGGGGCCATAGGTTTCACTAGTGGCTTCTCTCAAGAGCATAGATTTTCTACGGTTGGTGAACAAATTACTATTGAGCAATTGACAGAATTGAGCATAGTTATGAGTATATCTAGGCAATGATCATGTATATAGGCATCACGTCCGAGACAAGTAGACCAAACGATTCTCAAGATCTACTACTATTACTCCACTCATCGACCGCTATCCAGCATGCATCTAGAGTATTAAGTTAAAAACAGAGTAACGCCTTAAGCAAGATGACATGATGTAGAGGGATAAATTCATGCAATATGATAAAAAACCCATCTTGTTATCCTCGATGGCAACAATACAATACGTGCCTTGCAACCCTTTCTGTCACTTGGTAAGGACACCGCAAGATTGAACCCAAAGCTAAGCACTTCTCCCATTGCAAGAACTACCAATCTAGTTGGCCAAACCAAACGGATAATTCAAATAGACTTGCAAAGATAACTCAATCATACATAAAAGAATTCTGATAAGAATCAAATATTTTCCATAGATAAGATGGATCATAAACCCACAATTCATCGGTCTCAACAAACACACCAAGAAAAAGAAGATTACATCGAATAGATCTCCACAAGAGAGGGGCGAACATTGTATTGAGATCCAAAAGAAAGAAGAAGCCATCTAGCTACTAGCTATGGACCCGAAGGTCTGAAGTAAACTACTCACACTTCATCGGAGGGGCTATGGTGTTGATGTAGAAGCCCTCCATGGTGGATGCCTCCCATGTGAGCTTCGGAACAGGCCCCAAGATGGGATCTCGTGTATACAGAAAGTTGCGGCGGTGGAATTAGGTTTCTGGCTCCTATTCTGATCGTTTGGGATACGTAGGTATATATAGGAGGAAGGAGCACGTCGGTGGAGCGTCAGGGGGCCCACGAGGTAGGGGGGCGTGCCCTCCACCCTCGTGACCGCCTCTGGCACTTCTTGGAGTAGGGTCCAAGTCTCCTGGATCACGTTCGGTTGGAAAATCACGTTCCCGAAGGTTTCATTCCGTTTGGGCTCCGTTTGATATTCCGTTTCTTGGAAACACTGAAATAGGCAAAAAAACAGCAATTCTGGGCCGGGCCTCCGGTTAATAGGTTAGTCCCAAAAGTAATATAAAAGTGGAAAATAAAGCCCATTATAGTCCAAAACAATAGATAAAGTAGCATGGAGCAATCAAAAATTATAGATACGTTGGAGATGTATCAGCCTCTATGGAGAGCGAGTTGAGGCCGGCACCACCGTCGATGAGGGACTTGGTGACGGCCACGTTGCAGATAGTAGGCGTGCAAAGCATTGGGAGCATGCCAGAGCCGGCGGTGGAGCCGGGGTGGTCTTCTGGACCGAAGGTGAGGTCGGCCTCCGGCACAGCCCAACCCGGCGGAGCCCCCGGGCGCTCGGAGGCTTCCCCAATCTGATGAAAGAAAGGCTTGACGTGGCAATCGGAAGGCGGCGCTCGGGAGCCACCCAGCAGCACCGCGACTGCGTAGTGCGCCGGCACCGCGTAGCGCGCGGTGAATAGGTTGTGGAGTTCCTCCCAGGACGCCACCGTGGACCCCGGGAGGTTAAGCAGCCAGGCGCGCGGCTCGCCGGCGAGAGCCATGGGGAACCAGTTGGCCATGATCTTGTCGTCGCCTCCGGCATCGAGGACGGCCTCCTCAGACGCTGTAAACGGGCGCTGGTCCGCCAGCGCCGTAACGGCGGCATCTCCGGCTTGAACTTGGTTGGCCACCGCACCCGCCGTAGGGCAGGGGCCAGGGCCCGGTACCCACACTCCATGTTGCTGGTGTCGGTTGCCAAGGCGGGAGGCGGCGCACCTGCCATGGGAAGAGCTCCGGCGCACCCCTACATGGCGCGCCAAATGTCGGATGTGGGGTTCCGGCAAACCCTTAAGGTTCGAACACTGGGGTGCGCGCGAAGTCTTTCCCTCCTACCGATCTACGCTCTGGCTCGCTAGGATCTTGCGGATGAACTCGACGAACTCACGACACAAAGAGACACAGGGTTTATACTGGTTCGGGCCACCGATGTGGTGTAATACCCTACTCCAGTGTAGTGGTGGTGGATTGCCTCTTGGGCTGATGATGAACAGTACAAGGGAAGAACAGCCTCCCGAGGTTGAGGTGTTCTTATGACTAGGCTCTCGATCGGATTGGATCAAGCTAAGATCAGATGCCTCTACTGTGGTGGCTAGCTCTACTTATATAGGCCCTGGTCCTCTTCCCAAATATCGAGCGGGAAGGGAGCCAACAACGGCGGGCAAATTTGAAGGGGGACAGCTTGTACATGCTATCCTGACAAAAGCGGTCTTCACCTGCGAAAAGCTCTGGGGTGACGCCATCTTGGGCTCCAATGACCTCCGCCTTGCCGTCCTCCTGGTCTTGGTCTCGTTGCACCAATATGGCAACCTTTGCCTGATGCCTCGGTACTCTTAAATGCCGCTTGCCTCCTTAGCACCAAAGAGGAAATGGGGACGCTGCGCGCACTGGCGCCCGCCTGGCGCCGTTCGTCATGGCTCACGTCACGGGAGTCTCGTGAGGTTTGCCCCGCCTTGATATCTCCGCTCCTTGTGAGCCTGCCTGGCTAGGCCACTCCAGAGGAGGTCCTGCGTCGTCCGCCTCACGAGGCTTGGACCTTGCGAGGGTCTTGGGTGCCTCGTTGATGAAGTTGGGCGTCTGACTGCTAGCTATACGCCATGGGCAGGCAAGTCTGGGGACCCCCGTTTCCAGAACGCCGACAGCAGTGGCTCCGGGGCCACCTTACCGGTTGGTTCTAGCTCTTATTAACATCTTAATTTTTAAAAATATACTCTGATTTGGCTAAATACCGTTGATTGGTTCAAGCTTGTGGAGCAAAGACAAAATTAATGGCTCACCTACTGTGCACATTCTCTACCTTATTTTCCTCTGTAGACGGCGACCACCTTATTTCTGAATCGTTAACTGATGTACCTCGGGTACCCATCCTCCGTGGAAATTCAGAGCAGACGTTCAAGGTCCCCTGGGGTCTTAATTCCCGAGGAAATGATCTTATTTGGACATTATGCGCTTGCTTGTTTATTACTATGTTGAACATCACTTACTTAGAGACGGAGGTTCAAATGGTTTAACTCTTCTGTGGCAGACTGCATATTCAGGACATGATCTGTGGCATAAATGTGCGTTTTAGTCTTGTGCAGCCGAATGGTTTTGATTTTTTTTTAGGGGTTTTGAGTTTTCTTTCTAGATCTGCATGTGGCCAGCATATGACCATGATTGATGCTGGTACATAATAGCACGTGGTTGTGTTCAATCCTGACGAACTTTCATTTCACATGGAAATTTTTTTATTTACATGCGTCTTTTTAATTTATGAGTTTGGGGTTCTAAGGACTGACAAATAATCTATTATGATTATTGACTGAAAATATATTGCATGGTAATACCTTCATAGTGCACAGCTACAAAGTTCACTTAGTATAATATATAATACTTTGAAATCATGTACTCGTCCTACAGAAAATAATAATCTTGTTTGCTTGAATCTTACATGATTTTTGTTCAATTATTTTTCTAGATTATAATTGGAGTGGCAAAAAAATAAAATAAAATGGTTGCTCTCTACAAGAACCACACTAATCAGTAATACAGCTGCTAATATTTAGTTTGTGCCATCTTTCCAGATACTCTTTCGCATATGATTCATAACAGGTATCATCAGTGGGAAACTTTGCCATGTTTAGCTGCAAAGGAACCCGCAATTAAGCATCCAAGTATATGGTATAGTAGTAATTGGGGATGAAGTGTATCACATGCAGCAACAAGGCCCACCTGTACAGAGATCACAGCCCCACTTGCCACCATAATTGACCCAGCTGCTCTGTAGGCCCAACGACATTGAGGTTTATACTTACGAGACTAGTAGGCTAACAATTATCAAAGGTGTACGGTACGCTGTACAGTACGTTAGGCATAATACAATCATTGTTTCCAACTTGGCTTGTTTGTAAGGAAAAAGAGCCGCCATTGTATTGTCTTTAAAAAAAACATCCAGCATGTTGCTTGGCTTCAATGATTTAGCAAAAGTGAGCGGTAACAAGTTTGATCAAGAGATCGCATGAATGACAGAGAAAAGGAGAAATAAAAATAGCCATGGGCTCTAGCTAGACGGAAGAAATTAGGCCAGCCGGATTGAAATATTGATCAGTGAAGATGGAGGGTAGCTCTGGCGACTCGGGCAACACGGCCGCATCGCGCGCCCCCTCATCTCCGGCGCCCCCCGCCGCCGCCCCGTCCCCGGCCGCCCCTCCGCCGCCTGCTTCCGCCCGCGCTGGCCCTCTTCCGCTGGTGGAGACGCCTCCTCACTTGCGTCAACCCTGGCCCCGAGTCCGATGGTCCAACTTTCTTTGGAGCAGACGAGTGGAGTCATCGTGACCCGGCCCGGCTCGTCCCCCCCCCTCCGTGCCCTTGATCTTGCTGCCCCGCCACGTGTGGTTACCGGCCCGGCCTCCCGCGGGAGCGCTGGTGCCTCTGACCCGCGGCCGGCGCCGCAGATCCGCCCGAGGAGTCTGTCTCGTGCGGCGAGGGCCCAAGGCTCTGCCTTGTAGAGGGGGCGGACTCGTCACCGCCGCTCCTGGGGTGTTGCCGGCCGGTCTGACCTGGGGGCTGCCCGTTCGACATGGCGGGCCGTGCCCTCCCCGCCCGTCCTCCTTCCCTCGCCCTGTCGGATCCCAACCATCCTCGGCGGCGGCTCCCTGGCGCCCGTCCTCCGGCGATCGCCGTTTCACCCCTTCATCGCAGCTTTCGGCTCCTCCAACCTCCGGTTCCGGCCTTCCTCCTCCCCCGGACTGCTCTGGCCGATTGCGCGTCGCGTCTCCGCTCCGGCGTTGGCGGCAGCGCCGACGGCTCGGCGTGGGGAAACCCTGCCCGTCCCGCCTTCCCCCGGTCGCGTGCCTTGTGGCGGGCGAGGCATCTGCCACGGCCGGCTTCCTCCCTCCCTTTCGGCCCATCTGGGCGGCTCGGGCTGCACCGTGGCCCGTCCCTCCCCCCCCCCCTCTCCCCCCCGCTCCCAGCTCCCCGCGCTGCTGGGCCAGACCGGATGGGCCGCGCTCTCACTACGGGCCTCCCCGTGTGCCCTAGGCCCTCTCCGCGGGCACAGGGGATTTGCCCCCCCCCTGTGGCCTCCTTGTGCAGCCGTCTCCTCCCTCAGCCACCGCTCTCCCCTCGTCTCCCCGCCCGCCCTCACCGACGCCCCCGCTCGTCGCCTCCTCACCTCCTACGGCCGACCTTCCTCCTTCTCCCCCCTCTCCGGCCATGCCTAGGGAGTGGGAGGACGACGAGGCTCGCCGCAAGCGCCGATATGAAGACTGTCGGGACCCTCCGCGCCTCCCGATGCGCCTGGCCGTGAGGATGACCTCTCGCGTGAGCTGCGTGACTGGAGGCGCCTGGGGACCGGGCGCTCCCGGCCACTCGACCGTCATGGGCCTTCCCGCCTCCCTCCCCGCCCGCCGCTGCCCGGCAGCCGGCCCCGTCTGGACGCTCTCTCCGTCACTCGCGCATCGCCGTGGTCGTAGCCCCTCTCCGACCCGCCCACCCCCTACTCCTCCCTCCTCGCCAGTTAGCCCCTCCGGCGACCGTGCCTCCACGCAAATACGTGCCTCCTCACGCCGCCGTCTCCGCCCCCCAATCGGGCTCCGTGGCCGGGGCCGGTCCCAACCTTGGCCGCCAAGGGGCGGGCCGCAAGAAGAAGCGTCGCCAAGCTCGACCTCCGGCTACCCTGGTCGTCGCGGCCGCGGGCTCCGTCGCGGTGTTGGGCCCCGTCTCCGGCCTCCCTTCACCTCCCTGCTTCAACTGTGGGGAGGGCGGCCATGGTCAAGTCAACTGCCCCAACCCGCCCTGCTGCTACATCTGCAAGGACCCGGACCACCCTGCTCTGCTCTGCCCCGACAAACCCTTGACCGACGAGCTCCGGATGTATGGGCACGGGATTGAAGGGTTGGGCTTCTTCCATATTGAGCTCCCCGACCTCGCTCCCCCGAATCCCTCCCTCCAGGCCATCGTGACGGTGGTGGACGGGCTTCGCCCGAGATGATCGAGGCCGAGCTTAACAACCTGTACCGCCGTCAGTGGGACTGGTAGGTCACCCCGACTTCCGGGACGGTGTTCTCCGTGATCTTCCCTGACGTCCTCAGCCACGGATACGCGACTCGCAGCGATCAGATCACTCTCGCCCTCAACAAGATCATTGTCGACATCTCCGAGCCGATTCTCGACCCCAAGGCGGTGGCGGTGCTGGACACGGCCTGGATTCTCATCGCCGGCTTCCCCGACATTGCGAGGTCCGAGCGGGTCATTCGCCAGATGTCTCGAATCCTCGGCAAGGTGGTCGTCGTGGACGTGCTCTCCCTTCGCAAGGAGGAGGAGGAGGTCCGGGTCAAGGTCAAGTGCCTGGACTCCTCCAGGCTTCGTGCTACCGTCCGGGTCTTCTTCAACGACCAGGGCTTCGACCTGCGGATCGCTCCTGAGCCCCCTAACCACGTGGGCCGCCCTCACTTCTCCGACGACGGTCCTCCTGGGGGTGGAGCTGGTGGTGACTACCGTGGACGCCACCACCGCCGTGCCGCCCGCTCGGATGACGAGGAGGCCTCGGAGGACAGCTACTCCCGGTCCCCCTCTCCTGACCCTCGCGCTCCGTCCACGGGTCAGGGGGCCGGCAGGTCGGGCTCGGCTCCTCGGCTCCAGGGGCGCCGGTGGACTCTCCGGCCGGTCTCTCGGACGAGAGCGACACGTCTAGTGTCGGCTTGCTTGTCTTCCCCGCCTCCTCCCCACGCTCCCCGGTCGCCTCTCCACAGACCCTCGCTACCATCGAGACGTCTGCTCCATCTCCTCTGCCGGTCTCTCTGCCCCCCCTCCCCCGCCCTCTTGGCAATTAGCGGGACCCGTGGCCGTGGCGGACCCGGCTCCGATCCTCGCCCCGATGGAGGTCTCGCCTGTGCCCCCTCCATCCGCCCCGGACGTGGTTCCTGTTGGGGTTGTGTGCTCGGCCCCACCTGAGCCGGCCGCCCCTGCCCCCTGCTGCGATGACTTCTCCGACCGCTGCTCCACCCGCTCCGCTCCTCCTGGGATGCTCCACTCTAGAGTCCCTGCCGACCGACAGGTTGGCCCTGGAGGCATGCGGGGAGGTGCGTGTGACCACCCCGGTGGCTGCTCCTCCCTCACGCGCCTTTGCCTACCTCGGCGTGGCCGGTCGACCTCCTCCCCGGTGACGGCCTCCCGCCACAGTGCTCGGCTCGACGCGGCCCGCCCGGATGGTAGCCCCGCTCTACCCATCCCCACATGTGCTGAGCTCCGGGCTGCTGCCCGGAATCTGGAGCCAGGTACTCATGTCGTCCCCTCCTCTACTGCTACTTGCTCCTTTTCTGCGCTCGAGTCAGTTCCGCCTGGCCACCTAGTGAAGGTGGCTACGGACTCTGCGATCATCTTCAGGGGGGAGGTTGCTCCCCCCTTAGTTCAGATAGAGGCCATTCGGGCCCGTGAGATTCTTGACGGTAGACTTGTGGAGGCCCGTGCGGCTATGCTCACCCCTCCCACCCGTCCGGCCCCCTCGGAGGACGCCACCCCGGCACAGCCGCAGCGTGTTGGTGGCCTCCTTCCGCTTGCTTCTTCCGACCTTCGTGGCCGCACACGTTCTCGCACCGCCGCCCTCCGTGCTCAAAGCGCGTCTCGCGTCCTGGGGTCAAGCAGCCCCCCAATGGCCTCTTAATGCGTGCCCTCTTCTGGAACATCCGTGGCTTCGGCCATGATGGCGGCCTCCGCCAACTCATCGAATACATTCGCGGTGAACACATTGACATTGTCGCCATCCAAGAAACCATGCGCACGGAGTTATATCTCCCGGAGCTCGATCGTCTGAGCTCCCATCTATTTGCTTGGCATTGGCTCCCTTCTAGTGGGAGCACTGGCCATTCGGGTGGCATCCTTTTAGGTGTGAAGGATGCCACCTTCGAGGTGGGTAGCATGGATCGAGGCCAGTTCTTTGTTAGCATGGAACTCTTTGAGCGGGCGCTTAACTTCAAGTGGGAGGTCATCATCCTCTACGGCCCTGCTGACCACAGTAGGTCCTCCTCCTTCCTCGAGGAGCTCCACCGGAAGGTCTCGGCGGCTTCGCTTCCGGTGGTGGTTGGCGGTGACTTTAACCTCCTCCGATTCGTAGAGGACAAGAGCAACTCGAACGTTAACTTGGCGCGGATGCAGATGTTTAATAACTGCATTGCTGACCTCGGTCTCCGTGAGATTGATAGGATTGGTGCCAGATTTACCTGGACCAATCACCAGGCCTCCCCGACCCAGTCCGTCCTGGACCGGGTCCTAGTTTCCCCGGAATGGGACCTCCGCTGCTCCCTTGCTTACCTCCGGGCCATCACCCGGATTGGCTCTGATCACGCCCCCCTCCTCCTGTCCTCCGCCGACGAGCAGCCACTGATCCCCCCCCCCCCGTTCTGGTTTGAGACTTTCTGGCTGTCCCAGACTGGATTTGTGGAGGCGGTCGTTGCACGCTGGGTGGAGGCTCGAGCCCACCCTCATCCCCGTCCCCCCGTGGCCATAGACTCATGTCACTTCTGTGCCAAGCGGGGCCGACAGTTCATGAAGAGTTGGGGTGCCAACTTGGGGCGTGACCTCCGCGAGCGCAAGCAGGCCCTCCTGTCTGCCATCCAGGCATGAGACATGCGTGCCGACGCGATCGGCCTCTCTCCTGACGAGTGGCTGTCCCGGTACGACTTGGAAGACCAACTCTCCGTCATCTACTCCGATGAGGAGGCTTATTGGCGCCTTCGTGGTGCTCAGAAATGGGTGTTGAAGGACGATGCAAACACGACATACTTTCAGGCCATTGCGAATGGCCATCGTAGAGCAACACCATCCCCCTCCTCTGGGATGGTCCAACTCTCCTCCAGTCCCCCCGTGACATCCGGGCCCATGTTGATGGGTTTTATAGGGCCCTGTTCTCCACTGCTCCTAGGAGCGGCCTCTCTTTGGCTCTCGATTGCTGGACCGGCCCCCAGCTGGTCTCCGTCGTTGACAACGCGGCCCTCACGGCCCCCTTCTCCGAGAGCGAGGTTTGGGCCGCCATTAAAGCCATGAACCCTACCTCGGCGGCGGGACCTGATGGCCTTCCGGTCAAATTCTTCTAGACCTTCTGGAATGTGATTAAACCTGAGATCATGGCCATCTTCGACGAGTTCTACATTGGGTCCATCGATGTCGGACGCCTCAACTATGGGATCATCTCGCTCATCCCCAAGGTCCCTGGGGCTTCCGACATTCGCCAGTTCCGCCGATCACGGTCATCAACGTGATTTTTCGAATTCTGGCGAAAGGGTTCGCTAATAGGGTGACCCTGCTACCGGACCGCATTACTCACCCCAACCAGTCCGCCTTTATCCAAGGCCGGTATATCCTGGATGGGGTGCTAGTTCTTCACGAAGTCCTCCATGAGGTTTGCTCTAGGCACCTCAAGGCGGTGTTTTTGAAGATCGATTTTCATAAAGCCTACAACACGGTCAGTTGGCCCTTCCTTCAGGAAGTTCTGCTCTGGAAAGGTTTTGACGATCGTGGGTCTCTAGAGTGATGCAGATGGTCTCCTGCGGTTGCACTGTTGTGAACATCAATGGAGAGATCGGCCCTTACTTCCCCACATCTTGTGGGGTTAGGCAAGGCGACCCCTTATCCCCATTCTTGTTCAATATGGTGGTGGATGCGCTTGCCACCATTCTGGATAAGGCTAAGGCCACGGGCCATATTCGTGGGATCACCCCCACCTGGCCGGCGGATACGGGATCTCCCTCCTCTAGTACGGCGACGACACCATCATCATGGTCGAAGGCTCTGATGTGGACATCTCAAACCTTAAGTTCCTCCTCCTCTGCTTCCAACAAATGGTTGGCCTCAAGATCAACTTCGACAAGAGTGATGTGATGGTGATGGGCTACTCTCCTGCGGAATCCCTGCTCATTGCCAACCGGCTCAACTGCCGCCTGGGCTCCTTCCCCATGACCTACCTGGGAATGCCCATTAGTGACACTCAACTCACAGTCGCTGACCTTCGTCCGACTGTGGCCAAGTTACAAACACGCATCGAGCCTTGGCGGGGTAGGTGGCTGTCGAAGGCGCTTCGGACGATCCTCATCGACTCCTCCCTCTCCAGCCTCCTCTTATTCCTCATGAGCTTCTACAGCCTACACGAGACGCTCCACAATGAAATCGCCAAGGTCCAGTCCCGCTTCTACTGGGCTGGCGACAATAATAAATAGAAGTACCATATGGTCAGCTGGCCTGACATTTGCAAACCCCGGGAACAAGGTGGCCTCGGTATCATGTGCTCTAAACGCATGAATATTGCTCTCCCATCCGGCTGGTTTGGCGCATCTCGCAAGGGCACGGTGGCCTCTGGTTATACATAATCTGGAATAAGTACTTGCATGGTCAACCCCTTGCCTTCTGCCAGCGCTCTGGCGGCTCCCAATTCTGGCAGTCGGTTGTCCAACTTCTCCCAGTCCTCCGCATCGGGACCACCATCTCGGTTGGATCTGGGGCTGCTACGATGTTCTGGTTTGACCAGTGGGCCGGCGACTCCCCCTTCGCGGCTCGCTTCCCCGACCTCTTCTCCATTGTTGTTGAACCCATGATCTCAGTTGAGAGGGCCCTTATTGACTTAGGGCGCCTGTCGGTGTCAAAACCGGTGGATCTCGGGTAGGGGGTCCCGAACTATTCGTCTAGGCGGATGGTAATAGGAGACAAGGAACACGATGTTTTTACCCAGGTTCGGGCCCTCTCGATGGAGGTAATACCCTACTCCTGCTTGATTAATATTGATGATATGGGTAGTACAAGGGTAGATCTACCACGAGATCAGAGAGGCTAAACCCTAGAAGCTAGCCTATGGTATGATTGTTGTTCGTCCTACGGACTAAAACCCTCCGGTTTATACAGGCACCGAAGAGGGTTAGGGTTACACAGATTCGGTTACAATGGTAGTAAATCTACATATCCGTATCGCCAAGCTTGCCTTCCACGCCAAGGAAATTCCCATCCGGACACGGGACAAAGTCTTCAATCTTGTATCTTCAAAGTCCAGGAGTCCGGCCAAAGGCTATAGTCCAGCTATCCGGACACCCCCTAATCCAGGACTCCCTCAGTAGCCCTTGAACCAAGCTTCAATGACGACGAGTCCGGCGCGCATATTGTCTTCGGCATTGCAAGGCGGGTTCCTCCTATGAATACTTCATAGAAGATTTTGAACACAAGGATAGTGTCCGGCTCTGAAAAATAAGTTCCACATACCACCGTAGAGAGAATAATATTTACACAAGTTCACTCTGCTGACGTATTTCGCGGCGTGACATCACACCACGGCCAAGCCTTTATTCGAATCGTTTTTTACTGTCCCACCTTAGCGCGTTTAGCGAGGCGGTTTCCTTGGCACGTCTTGTCAAAGCAGAGATCGTGTCCCCTTATTCCGGGATTCTCATCAATACGGGCGTGGGTAACCCAACCGCGCCATTGATTACGGCGCTTGGGAGATAAGCGAGTTTTATCAGGCCGGTGGGGACGCATAGCTTTGTCCATCCATATAAGGGGATAAGGATCCACTTTTTCACACATGCCTTCTTCCTCCTTTGCTTATACATTTCACAAGACTTTTCGAGCTCCAGGCGCCCAAGTCCGCACATCCCACCTCAACCTTCTCCAACTATGTCCGGAGCGGGAGGCAAGTGGATGGCCTCCTCCGTCACGGAGGGGCACATCAAAAAGCTGCGGAAGGCGGATACTTGTCCGACGACATCACAAGATCGGCTCCTCGACAAAGGGCAGCTCATCCCACCCTCAGGCCCCATGAGAGGGTGGTGTTCCTCCCCACTTCCTCCGCGAACTAGGGTTTCCACTTCACCCATTTGTCCGGGGCTCATGTTCTACTACGGCCTAGATTTCCATGATCTGGCCCACATTTCATCCTCAACATCTCGGCGTTCATCGTCGTGTGTGAGGCCTTCCTCTGCATCCAGCCCCACTTCGGCTTGTGGCTGAAGACCTTCAATGTCAAGCCGAAGGTAGTGGGCGGCCGCCAAGCGGAGTGCGGAGGTGCCATGGTGGGCAAGATGGCCAACGTCCTATGGCTCGAGGGCTCCTTCGTGGAGACCATAAAGGGGTGGCAATCGGGGTGGTTCTACATCACCGAGCTGCGCGACTCCAAATGGGCAGCGGCCCCCGAATTCCGATCTGGCTTCCCTACACGGCTCACCTCATGGAAAGAGACGGGCCTGACGTGGTGTAATTCGGAAGAGCTGACCGGACTCCAAACCTGCGTCCGAAACCTGGTGGACAAGAAGCTCAAGCTTGTCAACGTAGTCCAGGTTATGCTCATCCGCCGTATCCTCCCATGCCAAAGAACGGGCCTTCAACTTGTGGGAGTTTGATCCGCACAGCACCAAACCTTGAGCCGGCTCTTCGACACTACGTCTGAAGATGCCCGGAAGGTCTTGTTCAAGGCGCCGAGGCTCCGCATCCGCCATCAAGATCGCGGATTCAGCTCATGACATCAAGCCAGCGAGGTAACCTATTTTACCCTTTACGGGACTCTTTTTCATAGTTTGACTCTATGCGGGATCTAAAACTCCCTCACCTTTGACAGATCGGCAGAAGACGTCCCGGACAGGGTTGACTGTCGGCTCCTTGCCGAAGACCCAATGGACGCCCGCTTGATGGGGCTGCTGGTTCCGGCACCCACGTGGCGCCGAGAAGAAGGCCAAGAAGAAGGCCACGGAACTCGGAGGAGTTCGGCGCCAGTGTTGTCGGACTCATCGTCCGATGACTCAGGCGGACTCCTCCAGCCAAGACGAGGAGGAGGAAGAGGCCTCTCCCGGTGGGGAGAGAAGAAAAGGAAGGCCACCCCAACTGGGGAGGCCGGAGGGTCCAAGAAGGGAAGGACCCTCCCTCCGGACTACACCACCAACACCGACGACGGTGGAGAGGAGTGGCCACCAAGGACCAAGCCTCTGGCGAGATCGTAAGTGTCCGGATACCAGAATAACTCATGGCGTTCCATTTGTCGCACAGCATCTTCTAACGCCGAATATAACCATGCAGTCCGCCTAGAGGCGGCTCGACGCTTTCGTCCGAGCGGCTCCCTGGATTCGTCGGATATGAATAGCACCTCACTCCCGACCGCCTCGTCTCCTCCCGCCGCGGATGACGTCGGGATGGAGTCCCAAAAGGGGCCCAGCCAGGAGGAGGTGGCCCTGGAGGCACCGCAAGGCGACCTCCCGGACTCCGGGCGCAAAGGGGATAAAACTCCAAAGGGCTTTAAGTCCGGCCCTGTGCCGGACTCCGCATCAAACCTTCAAAGTGGTTACGAGTCCGACAGCGACCCCATCGTAAGAAGGGCAAGATCGCAACGCCGGTGACCTCCGTCCAACCGGAGGCACCGGATAATATGATGGAGGCGCTTAACGGCGCTTCCATCGACGAGGAGCACCGCACTGTTATGACTGTGGTGATCCAGAAAGTTCAGTCCGCCAAGAGCGTGCTGATTGAAGCCTGTGCCAGCCTTCTAGCAGGCTTTGAGGTATGTATTTAAGATATGTAAAAATATTACCGCATAGAGCGGTAGCCTCGATGCTCAGCTTTGGTGTTCGGAAAGAAATAGCCGAACCGAGGATCTAAAAAGATATCTGTGAGGAGTCTAACATAAGTATGTCAATATGGGATTGCAGGCTACGCTGCTGACCTCTGCCGCACTGACTGCGGAGGTTGATGCATTAAAGCAGAGCCTCGAGCGGTTCGAGAACGAGCTCGGACTTGCCAAAAAGCAGCTCGAGAACAAGGAAGGTAACTAATACCTTATGGGAGTATTTAAAAGATGTGGTTGCAAAAGATGACAGGAATAACGTGAATACTGCAGGGGCCACGAACAAGGTGGCGACCCTGAAGGAAGCGGTGTCCAAGGCCGAAAGCAATGCGGCCGTGGAGCGCACCGAGCGAGAGAAGCAGGAGGCGCGGGTGACGGAGGTGCGGCAAGAGCTCCAGGCTCTCGTGGAAAAACATGAGAGTTTGGAGCGTGACTCAAAGACTCGAGAGTCCGAGCTCGCCTCCGCCCTTGAGAGCGCCAAAGCCGCTAAGGCCGAAGCCCAAAAAGCCCTCCATGAAATTGAGGCGATGAAGAAGATAGCGGCGGGTAAGGCATTCTATATGCAAAGCAAGCATGTGAAAGTGAATTATCTGTTACTCACCCGAATCCGGAGCTCTCCAGGAGCATTCCCAGATCTGCCCTGCAGTGTGTCTGATGCTGCCGCATTCTACCGAGCCGAGGAGGGAAGCTCAACGGAGAAGGTGTTCTGGTCTCAGTATGCTGAGGCCGGACACCCGGTGCCCTTAAGCGACCAGTTGAAGCAGTTGGTCGAGCTCCATAAGGTGGCCGAACAGGCCATGAAAGGCCTCATAGTTCGGCCGTGGCCTAAGGAAGCCATACCTGGGAGCTACTTCGGGCTGGTGAGGCGGTGGTGGACGCCTTTGTCCATGGGTTGAAGTCGTCAAGCGCTCCGTCTGCATCGAAGGTGCCGTGGGGCCTTGCCCGTGCTAAGGTGCACTAGGGCAAGATGGACGCTGAGAAGCTTGTGACGGACGGACCACCACCACGCAAGGAGCATCGCAAGCCTGAAATGTATTATGAGGGCGTCCTGAAGGGTGCCCGCCTTATAGCAGATGAATGCTCCAAAGATGTAATTTTTTAGTAGACTCGCATTTGTTATCCTGTGCGCTGAAAACTTGTTCATATGCGCTAAGCAACACTTTTGAATTTAAAATATTACCTTCTGTGCGGCCGTGTATTAAATTTGGGAGATGGCGAGGCGTCGGCTTCAGCCCCCATGCCACGAGTGCTGGGGTGTTTGGGATAAACTTGAGCGCTCTTGTTCCCATTCTTGGGTCCTTCGAGGGAGGCGCTCAACCCAACGAACAAGGCAACCAGACTATAATGCTTGAACACTCTCACTTAGCCATAGAATTCTATAATTTTAAATTTAGTGAAGCCCCCGGTATTCGGAAGACCGAGTTCGGGCGCTATCCACGCCTAGGTTGGACAATGCCGACTCCTCGCTCTAAGCGGCATACGTCTTTAGGGACTCAAAAACCTCTCGAACAGCGATCGGCTCTCGCCCTATCATGACGGTCAGTTTTAGCTTTCTCCACTGAGGTGCTTAACCCAGCTCAACCGGGGCACAATCGCAGTGGTTCTCCTAGCGCTACCTTAGCCGATATAACGGAACATAAGGTACCAAAACATGGGAGTCGAGCAAACCCAACTATTGACCCAAGACATGATTCGGAGCCGATGCATATAATGCTATAAGTTCAGGGTGCCGCACTTGTGGAAGTGTTCGGACTTATCACACCATGTTGTGGGGTACTTAAGCCCCTGGTGTATTGCCCGTACCAAAGTGTACGGTTGCACAGTGTCATAAATGAACATATATATAGAGAAAAAAGGGAATTCAATAATAGGCAGAAGCTATGTATTGTTTATTCAAAAGGGCTGCAGTAAGACAAGAACGATACAAATAGTGCGATAAGCAAGGGACGAGACTTTTTGACATGTCCCCCTCCAGGGGTAAGCTGCGGGATGGTGTGTAAAACAGGTATACCGCTTCGTAATAGAGACCACTGGACACTCGACGAAGCTTTCGCTTCCCCGGCTGTTGCATCGTGTGTTCGGTGATTCTCTTGCCGAGCGGGCTTCGTGAGAACGGAGTCCCGAAAGTAAAAAAGAAAGAAGAAAAGAATGACACAATCGGGAGCCCCGGTGCGGTTGAGCCGCATTCGGGCATGCCGTGGTCGCCCCTCCCCTATGCCCATGGTATTTCCAGAGCGTAATTATATGCAGCGTAGTACTGGTTTAGCAATTTCGCAAGGGCTGGGGTTTGGGCCGCATTGCTATGCGTTTCGGAACGATATAGCGGTCTTGTTGTAGGTTACTCCGGCGCGATTGACGGTGTGTCCGGACGTTTAACTGTCGGACTCGAGAATTGCCTTAAGAGGCTGCTTTGTACTTCCGCCGCGAGGGCCGCTGTATGCTCCTCCGTCCGGAGAGAGCGTTTGGTGTTTCCATTGACCGTAATGACTCCTTGAGGACCTGGCATCTTGAACTTGAGATATGCGTAGTGCGGCACCGCATTGAACTTTGCAAATGCGATTCGTCTAAGCAGTGCGTGATAGCCGCTGCGGAATGGGACTATGTCGAAGATTAACTCCTCGCTTTGGAAGTTATCCGGGGATCCGAAGACCACTTCAAGTGTAGCCGAGCCTGTATAGTTAGCCTCCACACCTGGTATGACGTCTTTGAGGGTCGTCTTCGTGGGTTTAATCCTTGATGGGTCTATGCCCATTTTGCGCACTGTATCCTGATAAAGCAGGTTCAGGCCGCTGCCGCCGTCCATTAGGACTCTAGTCAGGTGAAATCCGTCAATGATTGGGTCTAGAACCAATGCGGCGAATCCGCCATGGCGGATGCTAGTGGGGTGGTCCCTTCGATCAAAAGTGATCGGGCAGGAAGTCCATGGGTTGAACTTTGGGGCGGCGGCTCCATCGCATATCGTCCCTTTAGTGCACGCTTCCGCTCCCTTTTGGGTATGTGGGTTGCGTATATCATGTTCACCGTCCGCACTTGTGGGGGAAGCCCTTCATCCTCTATTGTTCGTGGCCGGGGCTCCTCCTCGCATCGCTATGCAGCCCTTGTCATTGTTTTCAGCATTTAACTTGCACTGCTGTTTGAACACCCAACAACCCTGTTGGTGTGATTGGCTGGTTTTTCGGGGGTGCCGTGTATCTGGCACGAGCGATCGAGTATTCGGTCCAAATTGGACGGGCCCGGAGTATTTCTTTTAAATGGCTTTTTCTGCTGACCGGGTTTAGAGCTTCTGAATCCGGCATTGACTGCCGTATCCTAAGCATTATCGCCGTTAATGCAGCACTTGTGCTTGTTGCGACGCGACCTGCCATTGCTGTCCTTGGTATCCGAATTACCAGGGCTCTTGGTCATGTTGTTATTACGAGCTAGCCAGCTGTCCTCTCCCGTGCAAAAGCGGGTCATGAGTGTTGTGAGGGCTTCCATGGATTTCGGCTTTTCCTGTCCTAGGTGCCGGGCAAGCTACTCGTCGCGGATGTTGTGTTTGAAGGCTGCAAGTGCCTCTACATCCGGACAATCGACAATTTGATTTTTCTTGATTAGGAACCGTGTCTAGAATTGGCTGGCCGATTCCTCTGGCTGCTGAATTATGTGGCTTAGGTCATCAGCGTCTGGTGGTCGCACATATGTGCCCTGGAAATTGTCGAGGAATGCGGCTTCCAGGTATTCCCAACAACCAATTGACTCTGCTGGCAAGCTGTTAAGCCAATGTTGGGCTGGTCCTTTAAGCTTGAGTGGGAGGTATTTGATGACGTGTAGATCATCACCGCGGGCCATGTGGATGTGAAGGAGATAGTCCTCGATCCAAACCGCAGGATCTGTTGTGCCATCGTATGATTCAATGTTTACGGGTTTGAGACCCTCAGGGATTTGATGATCCATCACTTCATCTGTGAAGCATAGTGGGTGTCTTGGCGCCTCAGTATTGGGCTATATCACGACGCAGCTCAAATGAGCTTTGTCTCATCGTGTTCGGCCCGGCCGGAGTTGCCATATCCGGCGTGACGGTTATCGTCACGTGTCGCGGGGCGCCCACGCGATCCGTAGATCGATCTTGTTTGCCTTGCCTTGTCCTCCAATATATCTCGCAGGTCTGGCGCATTTCCCCGCGCCTTGGTATTTTTTGAGCGACGATGGGGTGCGGCTTGAGTTGAGGGCCGAGAGGCCTCTCTGTCGCGGCCACGAGGTGGTCGGTCAGCCGTGTCATGCGCTGGTGATGTAGATTTGGGTGCTTCCTCCTCTAATCGGGGTAGCAGCCTGCGTTTTGGGTAGCTCTTGAGGGGCGCTCGAGTTCATACTCTTGACCGCAAGGACTTCAATCCATCTGTCAGCTAGCAAGTCTTGGTCAGCTCTAAGTTGTTGCTGCTTTTTCTTGAGGCTGCTTGCCGTGGCCATGAGCCTGCGTTTGAAACGCTCTTGTTCGACGGGATCCTCGGGCATGACGAATTCGTCGTCGTCGAGGCTTGCCTCATCTTCGGAGGGAGGCATGTAATTATCGTCCTCTACCTCTCTTTCTGCCGCTCTCTCATGAGGGCTGGCTTCTCCATCCTCCTACGCTGAATCCTGCTGGAGGGGGTTGTCTTCGCACCGTCTCGGTGTTATTGTCTCCTGCGGGAATCACAGCTTTTGCTGTATGGATTTAGAGCGGCGCCGCTGACGCCGGCGCTTAGGCTGTTTCTTGGAGGGGTCATCCTCCATTGTTCCATCGCCATTCCCTTCTTTTGGGATGTCCACCATGTATATGTCGTATGATGAGGTGGCCTTCCAAAGTGCCACGTGGGCGCTAGTTCTGGGTCGTCTCCTGCATCGTCGTCCATACCGTCGATGTCTTCGGAGTCGAAGTCGAGAATGTCGGTTAAATCATCGACAGTGGCTACGAAGTGGGTGGTGGGTGGGCTTTGAATTTCTTCCTCGTCCGCATCCCAGCCTTCCTGACCATAATCCGGCTAGGGCTCTCCTGATAAAGAGAGAGACTTTAGTGAATTCAGGATGTCGCCAAAGGGCGAGTGCTGAAATATGTCATGCGATGAATTCCATGATCGGTGCCCAATCGGATTCGATTGGCGGGGCGGCGAAGGTCTCGAGTCCGGAGAGGAGTCCGCTACCTTGGAGTTACGAGCTTCGCAAAGGACGGGGTAGGTGTACGGCTCAATCGCCGTAGAGATTGCAGCCCTCGAGGCGGTGTCTAGCCACCCGTCCTCGATCGGCGCAGTCGGCTCCGAGCTAAAGGTCGGAGCGGACACTAGTGCGGCCTCCAGGACACTGTTCGGCGGCAGAGCTAGATCATGCCCCTCGTGATAAAGGCGGGCGCGCTTCGGCTGCGGGCTCGAACCCGTCGAAGATTAAGTCTCCGCGGACGTCAGCCGTGTAGTTCAAACTTCCAAATCTGACCTAGTGGCCAGGGGCGGAACTTTCAATCTGCTCCAGATGGCCAAGCGAGTTGGCCCGCAGTGCAAAGCCGCCGAATACGAAGATCTGTCCAGGGAGAAAAGTCTCACCTGGAGCGCATCGTCGTTGATGATCAGAGGAGCCATTGGGCCTAAGGATGACGACACAGAGGAACTCTCAATGAAAGCACCAATGTCGGTGTCAAAACCGGCGGATCTCGGGTAGGGGGTCCCGAACTGTGCGTCTAGGCGGATGGTAACGAGAGACAAGGGACACGATATTTTTACCCAGGTTCGGGCCCTCTCAATGGAGGTAATACCCTACTCCTGCTTGATTAATATTGATGATATGGGTAGTACAAGAGTAGATCTACCATGAGAACAGAGAGGCTAAACCCTATAAGCTAGCCTATGGTATGATTGTTGTTCGTCCTACGGACTAAAACCCTCCGGTTTATATAGGCACCGAAGAGGGTTAGGGTTACACAGAGTCGGTTACAATGGTAGGAAATCTACATATCCGTATCGCCATGCTTGCCTTCCACGCCAAGGAAAGTCCCATCCGGACACGGGACGAAGTCTTCAATCTTGTATCTTCAAAGTCCAGGAGTCTGGCCAAAGGCTATAGTCTGGCTATTTGGACACCCCCTAATCTAGGACTCCCTCAGCGCCTCACGTTCCGTAGGCCATTTGGGCCTTCGGATCCCGCCGCCTGGAAGGATTTTCTTGATTGTGTGGCTCTCCATGAGCCGAGGGTGGACGCTGGCCCGGATCAAGTAAGATGGCGCCTTGAGCCTTCGGGCCAATTCTCCACCAAGTCCTTATACCAGGCCATCGCCCCCTCCTCCGCTCCCCCCCCCCCCACATATGGCGGTGTGGTTCATTCGCCTTCGACTGAAGATTCAGATCTTCATGTGGCAGTGGATTCGCGGTCGGACCCCGTCTGGGGTTGAGGTCCTCAAACGCAATGGCCCAGGCTCTGGCTTATGCCTCCTGTGTGGTGTCCCCAAAGACTCGAATCACATCTTCTTCTCCTGTGTGTCAACTCAAATTGTCTGGAGCTGCTTTAGGGAGGTGGTGGGTGGGAATTGGTGTCATACCAACTTCTCCGACCTATTCACTGAACTCCATAACTCCCCCTTGTCCTCGCGCCACATTAGGTGGCTTGAGATTGGGGCGATCGCTTGGACCTTTTGGATGATTCACAACAAGCTTGTGATTCAGCGCACTCCTCTTCGGCGGGCTACTGGCGCTCTTTTCAAACTGTCTGGTAACTTGCAGCTTTGGCGGCCGCTTAGCCGCGATTCACGATCGAGACACCATCTCCGCCTTCATCACCGACCTTCGCTCGATGGCCGTCCGTCTTTCGCCGCCACCACCGCCACCACCCCCGCAGCCTGACTAGACGTCTCCTGCGCGCCAGCGCGCTCCTGTGCCTGCTGCCTCTTGAGCACTGCGTTGGATTTCCCCGAAGAGGAGAGGATGATGCAGCAAAGTAGCGTAAGTATTTCCTTCAGGTTTTGAGAACCAAGGTATCAATCCAAGATGGGAGGCCACGACAAGTCCCTCGTACATGCACAAAACGATAGCTCCTCGCAACAAACGCGATTAGGGGTTGTCAATCCCTTCACGGTCACTTACGAGAGTGAGATCTGATAGAGATGATAGATAATATTTTTGGTATTTTTGGTATAGAGATGCAAAGTGAAAAGTAAAAAACAAAGTAAAAACAAAGCAAGTATTAAAGTAATGGAGATTGATATGATGAGAATAGACCCAGGGGCCATAGGTTTCACTAGTGGCTTCTCTCAAGAGCATAAGTATTCTATGGTGGGTGAACAAATTACTATTGAGCAATTGACAGAATTGAGCATAATTATGAGTATATCTAGGTATGACATGTATATAGGCATCACATCCGTGACAAGTAGACCGAAACGATTCTGCATCTACTACTATTACTCCACTCATCGACCGCTATCCAACATGCATCTAGAGTATTAAGTTAAAAACAGAGTAACGCCTTAAGCAAGATGACATGATGTAGAGGGATAAATTCATGCAATATGATAAATACCCCATCTTGTTATCCTCGATGGCAACAATACAATATGTGCCTTGCAACCCTTCCTGTCACTGGGTAAGGACACCGCAAGATTGAACCCAAAGCTAAACACTTCTCCCATTGCAAGAACTACCAACCTAGTTGGCCAAACCAAACGGATAATTCGAAGAGACTTGCAAAGATAACCAATCATACATAAAAGAATTCAGAGAAGATTCAAATATTATTCATAGATAAGCTGGATCATAAACCCACAATTCATCGGTCTCAACAAACACACCGCAAAAAGAAGATTACATCGAATAGATCTCCACGAGAGAGGGGAGAACATTGTATTGAGATCCAAAAGGAGAGAAGAATCCATCTAGCTACTAGCTATGGACCTGAAGGTCTGAAGTAAACTACTCACACTTCATCGAAGGGGCTATGGTGTTGATGTAGAAGCCCTCCGTGGTGGATGCCCCCTCCAGCGGAGCTCCGAAACAGGCCCCAAGATGGGATCTCGTGGATACAGGAAGTTGCGGCGGTGGAATTAGGTTTTTGGCTCCTGTTACGATCGTTTGAAGTGCGTGAGGTATATATAGGAGGAAGGAGTACGTCGGTGGAGCAGGGGGCCATGAGGCCATGAGGCGCCCCCACCCTCGTGACCGCCTCTTTTGTTCCTTGGAGTAGGGTCCAAGTCCTGGATCACATTCGGTGAGAAAATCACGTTCGAAGGTTTCATTACATTTGGACTCGGTTGATATTCCGTTTCTTGAAACACCGAAATAGGCAAAAAATAGCAATCGGGCTGGGCCTCCGGTTAATAGGTTAGTCCCAAAAATAATATAAAAGTGGAAAATAAAGCCCAATATGGTCCAAAACAGTAGATAAAGGAGCATGGAGCAATCAAAAATTATAGATACGTTGGAGACGTATCAGTGCCCACCTTTTTTCCTTTCTTTTGGGCTTGTTGAGCTGTGCCCTTAGCTGAACCTTTTGTACTTCCTGTTGTGTGTCTTGGGTGTGTTTGTGTGAACTAGGCCATGTTTGTGCACTATCTGGCGGTTTGCTTTATTTATAAAGTGGGGCGAAAGCCTTTTTCAGTAGCTAGACGGAATTTCTCACGTCGGATCCCCCAAGGGACGTATAAAATACTTCGGCCCAGCCAGGTGCCTAAGTTCAAAATTCATGCCAACTTTTTCTCTGAATGTGCAGCAGTTCTTTTCCTGCTAGATCTCCCAAGTGTTCATTAGGATGATCATGGATATCGTTGCTCTTCGAGTGCGTCCGGGGTTGGTTTCTGAATGATGCATTACATTGCTTGGGAAGTGTTGCATGCAGAGGCCCAGGTCCCTGGGGTTAGAGCGCCAAAACCACTCTTCTAGCATCCTTGGACCAAATCTTCGTCTTCCCTGACAACAGGCTTTCCAGAAGAGGGACTTGAAGTTGGGGTGAGAGGCGGCCGGAAACTGCAGGCTATAAGTGGAGCTTGTTGATTACTCTCCTGATGTGGCGGCATGCCATCCGATTGCACAGTATGGTGGACGCAATTTGTAGAAATATCCATAGTGCCAGAAATTGATGGGTGATCCCACCGGTTTCATTGTGACAGAGATCACTAACCCAGGTGAAATTGTGCAATGCATCAGCAACAGTCTTGTTCTTCTGTCTCGAGTGACAGTACAAAGCAGGGAAGGTGAAGTGCAACGCCCCACTGTCAATCGCGAACACTACCCAAAAGTTGCAGTGCCTAGGTTGCCAATTGACATCGTCGTGGCTTTTGAAAACAGGGTGCGGTCTTCATCCCCGCACGGTGGTGGAGAACCAAACCAAAGGCGACTGGCTACTGCCAGGCCAACCATAGCTATTGTAAGGGAAGCGTGCGGCTGAACTTTGGTAGGTCATGGATGTCGAGGACACTGTGTTACACTTGCGAGCATAACTGCTGCGAGTTGACCTTGCAATGTCCACAAGTGATCTCCTTGTCGTCGATCCAGAGGAAGCGGCGTCGAGCCTTGTCAATTTCCCTGAATAATTTTTGGGCGTATGTAGTACCGCCAGGAAAAAGGTGGGCATGGCAGTGAGCACACATCTAACAAAAACGATACGCCCAACCGCGTTCATGAGCTGACCCTTCCACCCAACGAGTCGTGCTCGAATTCTATCTAAGATGCATTGCATATGGACCACTCACAGCCGAGACAGCATGATTGGCAAACCTAAATATTTGATGGGAAAATCAACTTTCTACCAACCAAAATTTTGGAGAACCTCATCGAGATCAATGCTGTCGCACCTAATCGCCCCTACTGAAGATTTTTTTTCATATTGATCCTAAGGCATGTGGAATCACCGAAGCACTGCAGAATGTTAATTAGATCATCGATTTCTTCTCTAACAGGGTTGGCGAAGATGACCGCGTCGTCTAGGTACAAACTTGCTCGCATCTTGACACACCTGCCAGGCAACGGCTTCAATATCCCCTAATCAGCGGCTGTGGCCAACAGCCGGTGTAGGCTTGATAGCGAGGATAAATATATAGGAGTGGTGACAAAGGGTCACCTTGCATCAGCCCGTGGTGGTGCAAAATTTGCTCCCATGGCATCTCATTTAGCAAGCATTCAGAGGAGGCCAATGACAGGATCATGGTATCCAATCAGATGGATAGCACCTTTGCAATTAACTGAAGGAAATATGCCTTAGAGGCAATAATAAAGTTGTTATTTATATTTTCTTATATCATGATAAATGTTTATTATTCATGATAGCCTTTGTATTAACCGGAAACTAGTACATGTGTGAATACATAGACAAACAGAGTGTCCCTAGTATGCCTCTACTTGACTAGCTCGTTAATAAAAAATGGTTAAGTTTCCTAGCCATAGACATGTGTTGTCATTTGATGAACGGGATCACATCATTAGAGAATGATGTGATGGACAAGACCCATGCGTTAGCTTAGCACTATGATCGTTTAGTTTATTGTTATTGCTTTCTTCATGACTTATACATCTTCCTACGGCTATGAGATTATGCAACTCCCGAATACCGGAGGAACACTTAGTGTGCTATCAAACGTCACAACGTAACTGGGTGATTATAAATATGCTCTACATGTGTCTCCGATGGTGTTTGTTGAGTTGGCATAGATTGAGATTAGGATTTGTCACTCTGATTGTCGGAGAGGTATCTTTGGGCCCTCTCGGTAATGCTCATCACTATAAGCCTTGCAAGCAATGTGAATAATGAGTTAGTTACAGGATGATGCATTACAGAACGAGTAAAGAGACTTGCCGGTAACGAGATTGACTTAGGTATGATGATGCCGACGATCGAATCTCGGGCAAGTAACATACCGGTGACAAAGGGAACAGCGTATGTTATTATGCGGTTTGACCGATAAAGATCTTCGTAGAATCTATGGGAGCCAATATGAGCATCCAAGTTCTGCAATTGGTTATTGACCGGAGATGTGTCTCGGTCATGTCTACATAGTTCTCGAACCCGTAGGGTCCGCACGCTTAAGGTTCGATGACGATTTGTATTATGAGTTATGTGATTTGCTGTACCAAAGTTTGTTCGGAGTCCCGGATGAGATCACGGACATGACGAGGAGTCTCGAAATGGTCGAGACATAAATATTCATATATTGGAAGGTTACATTCAGACACCGGAATGGTTCGGGTCGTTTCGGATGAGTTTCGGACTACCGGGGGTTACTGGACCCCCCGCCCCCGAGAAGTTATTGGGCCTCATGGGCCTAGTGGTGGAAGAGAGGAGGCAGGCCAGGGAGTGGCGTGCGTCCCGCCTAGCCCAAACCGAATTTGACTAGGGTTGGGGGGCCCTCCCCCCTTTCCGTCTCTTCTCCTCCTCCTTCCCCCCTTCTACTTGTGGGAATAGGAAAGGGAGGGTGTCGGTTTCAACACCGGCAGATCTCGGGTAGGGGGTCCCGAACTGTGTGTCTAAGGATCGAGGGTAACCGGAGGCAGGGGACACAATGTTTAAATAGGTTCAGGCCCTCTTAATGGAGGTAATACCCTACTTCCTGCTTGATTGACTTTGATGAGTATAGGGGTTACAAGAGTTGATCTACCTCGAGATCGTAATGGCTAAACGCTAGATGTCTAGCCTATATGATTATGATTTCCTCTATGGACTAAACCGTACGATTTTTATAGACACGGAGGAGGCTAGGGTTGTACAGAGTCAGTTTACAGAGAAAGGAATCTTCATGTCCGAACGCCAAGCTTGCCATCCACGCAAAGGAGAGTCCCATCCGGACACGGGGGAAAGCCTTCTATCTTGTATCTTCGCAGCCCATTAGTCCGGCCCATGTTACATAGCCCAGACACCTGAGGACCCCCTAATCCAGGACTCCCTCAGTAGCCCCTGAACCAGGCTTCAATGACGATGTGTCCGGCGCGCAGATTGTCTTTGGCATTGCAAGGCAGGTTCCTCCTTCGAATACTCCAAAGTATTCCTCCGAACAAGAGATCTATATTCGGCTCTGTATTACAAGTTAACCTTCCAACCATAAAAGCATAATACTTAAAATATATCCATCGACAGCTTTTTCCGGCAAAACGTCACGTTTGGTTCTGCTATCATTTCGAACCATTTTTGGGCCTCCCGCCCTGCGTTTCAATACACAACTCCCATTGACACATCTTGTCAAAACGGAGATCGTGTCCCCTTATTGCGGGATTCTCATCAATACGAGTTTTGGTAACCTAACCGTATTGTTCGCACGACCCTTGGGAACAGGCGAGTTTTAAGGCTCGAGGGAGGGGGACGCTTGATATTCGTAGTCCATATAAGTGGATAGAATCCAACTCTTCCGCCTCTCCATCCTCGAGCTTCAGCGCCCAAGTTCCAAGCTTTTCTCCCCTCAGCAACTCCTCCGACCATGGCCGGCAATCAAGGCAAGTGGATAACCTCCTCCGTCACGGATCAGAACATCCACTGGTGCGCGTTGGTCCTAAACAAATGGTTTTTAACCCCTTTCCGCGACGGCATTTGGAACCATCGCCAAGTGAGTGTGGGAGATAGGCGGGCCCTTCCCACATGACCCAGAAACCGTCGGGGATATACCCTCCTGGCACACAGTTTGGCAAAATGAGGTCGTGTGCGACCGGCGAGCACTCAAATACGGAAATACATACATTAGAGCTAAAAATACAATTATACGGCGAAATTGTTTCCGGACGCAAGTACATCCCACACAGTCAGTCCCCGCTAAACATTTCCGTTCATATGCACATCCTAAACAGTCGCTCCAAGGAAAACATTTCCGTTCACAGGTACATCACACACAATTTTTCCTGTTAAAATCGTTTGTGTTATTGAATGTATCACACACGGTCTGTACAAGAAATTGTGTGGCAAAGGCTATCCATCACACACAGTTTTTATGTGGTCAACGTTTGTGCAAGATGGCCTAACGCAAACATTTTTCAAGAGAAAGTTGTGTGTGATTGTTCATTGATCCAACACGGTTTATTCCTAGAAACCGTGTGTGTTGCCTGATGTCATCGCCCACGGTATTTTGTCAACAATCGTTTGCAATAGCAAAACACAATTAGCAGGCTAATTCTCCATTAGCAGGCTAATTCTCCATTAGCAGCCTAATTATCTGATTATTCATAATCCATTTATTAATCTAATTGATATTTCATATTAAGCACACAATATATTTCATTTCCATATTAAGGAAGCAGAATTTCATAATAGAAATACATCAGAGTACAACATGATATAGCTTCAGCACTCAGATACCCCATTACACAACTACACGAGCAGCAAGTTCCACATGCAACATGTAGAACCTTTCGAAATTTGCATCATAGACGGTATATAGACAAATGCATCTCATCTGGAAAACTGCTGAAGCGGAAGGCGAATATTGAACCTTCATTCATGTTGAAGGTCTTTACAACTTTAGGCTAGTGCCTGTGGATGATTGACAGTCCGTCCTTCGTCCTCTTCAGGAACACTTAAATATTGAACCGTGGGTGTTGTATGAAAACCTTCCTCGCCTCCTGACCATAGAGGTGGTTTGAGAGGTAATCATCAGTGAATTGCTTTGGAAAGGCCTGAAAACAAGTATGTGCATAAATATCTTCTCTATATTGGAAATGGGGCAAAGGAATAAAAAAAGGCAAGGTATAATAGTTAGTACCATCTTGTAGTGAACTGATGTCTTCTTCATTGTGCAGACAAAGATCTTGTTGTTTTTTTCGCTAATTTCTTTATCCTAACAATCTTTCTAGGTTTCTTGATTTGATTGATATTCATGGACAACTCATTTCCCCATATGCAAAAAGGGTCGAACAGTGGGTCAAAACCTCTGACAGCAGGACCTACATGTGCAAGACCAATAATGTGCACAATAATGTGCTATTAGACAAGGGGCCATGCACATGCTAACCTCGACTGTAAACCTCAGTGCTTCCCATTGTTTCCCTGCAACACATATAAGGTAGTTAGTCATCAGGTTAAGTAAGGGTTCGCATGCTATCAGTAAAATATGCTGATGAAAAATAAGCACATTGCAGATTCATCAGATTAATTCAAGCCACACAGAAAACCCATTTACCCAAACCAAGCAAGATTAAGAACTAGGAAATATAGCACTTGTTGTCGGTGTCAAAGCCGGCGGATCTCGGGTAGGGGGTCCCGAACTGTGCGTCTACGATCGATGGTAACAGGAGACGGGGGACACGATGTTTATCCAGGTTCTGTCCCTCTCTACGGAGGTAATACCCTACTTCCTGCTTGATTGATCTTGATGAATATGAGTGTTAGAAGAGTTGATCTACCATGAGATCGTAATGGCTAAACCCTAGAAGTCTAGCCTATGAGGATATGGTCATGAATCTGTCCTATCCGGACTATGTTCTGCGGTTTATATAGACTCCGGAGAGATCTAGGGTTACATGAGGTCGGTTACATAGGAGGAAATCTTCATAATAGGTCACCTGGCTTGCCTTCCACGCTAAGTAGAGTCCAATCCGGACACGGGTGCAGTCTTCGGTCTTCATGTCTTCACAGCCCATCAGTCTGGCCCAGTAGATAACAGGCCGGACGCCTGAGGACCCCTTAATCCAGGACTCCCTCAGTAGCCCCCGAACCAGGCTTCAATGATGAGGTGTTCGGTGCGTAGATAGTCTTCGATGTTGCAAGGCGGGTTCCCTCTCCAAGTAATATATTCGGCCATTGATCCAATGTCGCCTCCTTGGCTTCTGTACTTTAAATAATCTCCACCCTCCATGTGTCGAGTGAATGTGGAAAGCCAGGGTATTTTGCGAATAACACCTCGTCCATGCAGGGAAGAGCGTCTATTTAAAGAGATTGGATCCTAGATCCATTCTGCGCCACGCAGAAAAGATCCCCAGAGACTGCTTAGGAGAAACCATTCCAGCATGGCTAGTGTTCCCAGCTCCTCCGCTCATCCCAGCCCAGAGGAAGGTGAGTGGTAGAGGTGTTCTGTGTCTCATAGCCAATTAATAAAGTTGCAAACGCAGGGATTCCTCCCCCTGCAGATCTAGTCCCTATTCGAACGGGGCTAGCTTCCTTCAATGAGGGGACTCAGGCAGAGGACTTCCCCAATCTGTCTGGGGGAGAGCGAGTGTGTTTTGTCCCCTTCCTGCTAAGAGGCGTTGGATTTCCAATCCATTCGTTCCTCCGAGGGCTTATGGAGTATTACAGCCTCCAACTGCACAACTTCACTCCGGCCTCTATTCTGAACATTGCGGGTTACGTCGCTTTATGCGAATTATTTTTGGGCGTCGAGGCTCATTCCGAGTTGTGGAGGAAGTTGTTATGTCTCGTCCCACGCAACCACGAAGAGTCAATATTTGGAGTGGGCGGAGCCGAAGTATGGCGCGTCGCCAATACCGGATATCTATCCGGCACTCCAAGGAAGGTGTCTGATGAATGGCCCTCCGAATGGTTCTATATTGAGGACGCCGCGCTTCCCGGCCCGGTTTGAAAGGGTCTTCCTGAATTTGCGTGGGTCCCGCTGAAGAAACACCACAGTTGGCGTCCCCGGAGCCTTGAAGAGGAGGACGGCGTGGAGGTTCGTCAGCTGATGAGCAAGATAAAAGAGCTCGCTCAGTCCGGGCTCACAGTTATTGGGATTATGGCGATCTCCATAGCGCGAGGGATCCAGCCGCTCCAATACAAAGGGCTTCCAAGGTGGCACTACAATGGGGAGGATGACGCCTCTTGCTGCGGCCGGAAAGGTCCGGACACCCCTGCCACTTTGGCTAAGATATTAGCCGAACTGTTCAAAGGGGAGGAAAAGGAATTTCTTCGCATTAAACTCAGAGACGGGTACTCTATGTATAATCCTCCCAGTCAGGTAAGGCCCAACCCCTCTGTTTTTGCTCCTTCCATCTCCGAATTGCCTTTGATAAATTTCTAGCTTGTTTGCTTATGACAGCATTGGCGGCAAGTCACTGAGGGATTTCATAGTCCCGTCCCGCAGCCGGAGGATCACAACCGGGAGCTTGATCCCGGGTTTGAAGAGGATCCGGATATATTTGTGGTGCTCGTGGTGAAGGAAATATGCCCTAGAGGCAATAATGAAGTTATTATTTATTTCCTCATATCATGATAAATGTTTATTTTTCATGCTAGAATTGTATTACCCGGAAACATAATACATGTGTGAATACATAGACAAACATAATGTCACTAGTGTGCCTCTACTTGACTAGATCATTAATCAAAGATGGTTATGTTTCCTAACCATAGACATGTGTTGTCATTTGATTAATGGGGTCACATTATTAGGAGAATAATGTGATGGACTTGACCCATTCCGTTAGCCTAGCACTTGATCGTTTAGTATGTTGCTATTGCTTTCTTCATGACTTATACAAAGTTCCTACAACTATGAGATTATGCAACTCCCGTTCTTTGTAGGAACACTTTGTGTGCTACCAAACGTCACAACGTAATCGGGTGATTATAAAGGAGCTCTCTGGTGTCTCCAAAGGTACATGTTGAGTTGGCGTATTTGAGATTAGGTTTTGTCACTCCGATTGGAGAGGTATCTACAGGCCCTCTCGGTAATGCACATCACTACAAGCCTTGCAAGCAATGTAGCTAATGAGTTAGTTACGGAATGATGCATTATGTAACGAGTAAAGAGACTTACCGGTAACGAGATTGAACTAGGTATTGGATAACGAGATCAAATCTCGGGCAAGTAACATACCGATGACAAAGGGAACAACGTATGTTGTTATGCGGTTTGCCCGATAAAGATCTTTGTAGAATATGTAGGAGCCAATATGAGCATCTAGGTTACACTATTGGTTATTGACCGGAAACAGTTCTAGGTCATGTCTACATAGTTCTCGAACCCGTAGGGTCCACACGCTTAACGTTACGATGACAGTTTTATTATGAGTTTATAAGTTTTGATGTACCGAAGGTTGTTCGGAGTCCCGGATGTGATCACGGACATGACGAGGAGTCTCGAAATGGTTGAAACATAAAGATTGATATATTGACGACTATATTAGGACCTTTGGAATTGTTCCGGGTGATTTCGGAGAAAATCGGAGTTGGGAGGGGTTACCGGAACCCCCGGGAAGTATTGGGCCTTAGTGGGCTGAGGGGAGAGGGCAGCAGCCCAGAGGTGGCGCCCCATGGGGAGTCTGAATTGGACTAGGAGGGGCGCGCCCTCTTCCTCTCCCTCTCCCTCTCTTTCCTTCCCCTTCCTCCTTCCTAGTGGGACTAGGAAAGGGAGTCCTACTCCCACTAGGAGGAGGACTCCCCCTCCTTGGCGCCCCCCTAGGGTCGGCCGGCCTCCCCTTGCTCCTTTATATACAGGGGGGGGGCACCCCAAGACACACAAGTTGATCTTCGTGATCGCTCCTAGCCGTGTGCGGTGCCCCTCCACCATATTCCACCTCGGTCATATCGTTGCGGATTAGGCGAAGCCTGCGTCGGTAGAACATCATCATCGCTACCACGCTGCGTCGTGTTAACGGAACTCATCCCGACACCCTGCTTTGGATCGAGTCCGGGATCATCATCGAGCTGAACGTGTGCTGAACTCGGAGGTGCCGTGACGTTCGGTACTTGGATCGGTCGGATCGTGAAGACGACGACTACATCAACAGCGTTGTCATAACGCTTCCGCTTCGGTCTCACGAGTGCGTGGACAACACTCTCCCTCTCGTTGCTATGCATCACCATGATCCTTGCATGTGCGTAGGAATTTTTTGAAATTACTACGTTCCCCAACAAAGGGCATCCGAGCCTGGTTTTATGCATAGATGTTATATGCACGAGTAGAACACAAGTGAGTTGTGGGCGATACAAGTCATACCGCTTACCAAAGCATGTCATACTTTGGTTGGCGGTATTGTTGGATGAAGCGGCCCGGACCGACATTACAGTGACGCTTACGCCGAGACTGGTTTTACCGCCGTGCTTTGCACCACGGTGACTAGCGGGTGTCAGTTTCTCCAACTTTAGTTGAACCGAGTGTGGCTACGCCCGGTCCTTGCGAAGGTTAAAACAGCACTAACTTGACGAACTATCGTTGTGGTTTTGATGCGTAGGTAAGAACGGTTCTTGCTCAGCCCGTAGCAGCCACGTAAAACTTGCAACAACAAAGTAGAGGACGTCTAACTTGTTTTGCAGGGCATGTTGTGATGTGATATGGTCAAGACGTGATGCTATATTTTATTGTATGAGATGATCATGTTTTGTAACCGGTTATCGGCAACTGGCAGGAGCCATATGGTTGTCGCTTTATTGTATGAAATGCAAACGCCATGTAATGCTTTACTTTATCACTAAGCAGTAGCGATAGTCGTAGAAGCATAAGATTGGCGAGACGACAACGATGCTACGATGGAGATCAAGGTGTCCCGCCGGTGACGATGGTGATCACGACGGTGCTTCGGAGATGGAGATCACAAGCACAAGATGATGATGGCCATATCATATCACTTATATTGATTGCATGTGATGTTTATCCTTTTATGCATCTTATCTTGCTTTGATTGATGGTAGCATTTTAAGATGATCTCTCACTAATTATCAAGAAGTGTTCTCCCTGAGTATGCACCGTTGAGAAAGTTCTTCGTGTTGAGACACCACGTGATGATCGGGTGTGATAGGCTCTACGTTCAAATACAACGGGTGCAAAACAGTTGCACACGCAGAATACTCAGGTTAAACTTGACGAGCCTAGCATATATAGATATGGCCTCGGAACACGGAGACCGAAAGGTCGTGCGTGAATCATATAGTAGATATGATCAACATAGTGATGTTCACCATTGAAACTACTCCATCTCACGTGATGATCGGACATGGTTTAGTTGATTTGGATCACGTGATCACTTAGATGACTAGAGAGATGTCTGTCTAAGTGGGAGTTCTTAAGTAATATGATTAAATTGAACTTAAATTTATCATGAACTTAGTACCTGATAGTATTTTGATTGTCTATCTTTGTTGTAGATAGATGGCTCGTGTTGTTGTTCCGTTGAATTTTAATGCGTTCCTTGAGAAAGCTAAGTTGAAAGATGATGGTAGCAATTACACGGATCGGGTCCAGAATCTCGAGGATTATCCTCATTGCTGCACGGAAAGAATTACGTCTGGAAGCACCGCTGGGTGCCGAACCTGCTCATTGATCTGGCGGCGGCGTTAAGAACGTCTGGCGAGCAAAGTCGATGACTACTCGATAGTTCGGTGTGCCATGCTTTACTGATTTGGAACCGGGCCTTCAACGACATTTTGAGCGTCATGGAGCATATGAGATGTTCCAGGAGTTGAAGTTAATATTTCAAGCAAATGCCGGATTGAGAGATATGAAGTCTCCAATAAGTTCTATAGCTGCAAGATGGAGGAGAATTGTTACGTCGTTGAACATATAATCAAAATGTTCGGGTATAATAATCACTTGATTCAACCGGGAGTTAATCTTCACGATGATAGTGTCATTGACTAATTCTTCAATCATCGCCACCAAGCTACAAGAGCTTCGTGATGAACTATAATATGCAAGGGATGGACAAGACTATTCCCGAGCTCTTCGCAATGCTAAAAGCTGCGGAAGTAGAAATCAAGAAGGAGCATCAAGTGTTGATGGTTAACAAGATCACTAGTTTCAAGAAAAGGGGCAAAGGAAAGAAGAAGGGGAACTTCAAAAAGAACAAAGAAGCAAGTTGCTGCTCAAGAGAAGAAACCCAAGTCCGGACCTAAGCTCGAGATCGAGTACTTCTACCGCAAATTTGGACACTAGAAGCGGAACTGCCCCAAGAATTTGGCAGATAAGAATGATGGCAAAGTGAACAAAGGTATATGTGATATACATGTTATTTATGTGTACCTTACTGATGCTCGCAGTAGCACCTGGGTATTTGATACTAGTTCTGTTGCTAATATTTGCAACTCGAAACAGGGACTACGGATTAAGCGAAGATTGGCTAAGGACGAGGTGACGATGCGCGTGGGAAATGGTTCCAAAGTCGATGTGATCGCGGTCGGCACGCTACCTCTACATCTACCATCGGGATTAGTTTTAGACCTAAATAATTGTTATTTGGTGCGGCGTTGAGCATGAACATTATATCTGGATCTTGTTTGATGCGAGACGGTTATTCATTTAAATCAGAGAATAATGGTTGTTCTATTTATATGAGTAATATCTTTTATGGTCACGCACCCTTGAAGAGTGGTCTATTTTTATTAAATCTCGATAGTAGTAATACACATATTCATAATGTTGAAACCAAAAGATGCAGAGTTGATAATGATAGTGCAACTTATTTGTGGCACTGCCGTTTAGGTCATATCGGTGTAAAACACATGAAGAAACTCCATACTTATGGACTTTTGGAATCACTTGATTATGAATCACTTGGTACTTGCGAACCGTGTCTCATGGGCAAGATGACTAAAACGCCGTTCTCTGGAACTATGGAGAGAGCAACAGATTTGTTGGAAATCATACATACAGATGTATGTGGTCCGATGAATGTTGAGGCTCGTGGCGGATATCGTTATTTTCTCACCTTCACTGATGATTTAAGCAGATATGGGTATATCTACTTGATGAAACACAAGTCTGAAACATTTGAAAAGTTCAAAGAATTTCAGAGTGGTGGAAAATCATCGTAACAAGAAAATAAAATTTCTAAGATCTGATCATGGAGGAGAATATTTGAGTTACGAGTTTGGTTTACATTTGAAACAATGCGGAATAGTTTCGCAACTAACACCACCCGGAACACCACAACGAAATGGTGTGTCCGAACATCGTAATCGTACTTTACTAGATATGGTGCGATCCATGATGTCTCTTACTGATTTACCGCTATCGTTTTGGGGTTATGCTTTAGATACGGCCTCATTCACGTTAAATAGGGCACCATCAAAATCCGTTGAGACGACGCCTTATGAACTATGGTTTGGCAAGAAACCAAAGTTGTTGTTTCTTAAAGTTTGGGGCTGCGATGCTTATGTGAAGAAACTTCAACCAGATAAGCTCGAACCCAAATCGGAGAAATGTGTCTTCATAGGATACCCAAAAGAGACTATTGGGTACACCTTCTATCACAGATCTGAAGGCAAGATTTTTTTTGCTAAATTCGGATCCTTTCTAGAGAAGGAGTTTCTCTCGAAAGAAGTGAGTGGGAGGAAAGTAGAACTTGATGTGGTAACTGTACCTGCTCCCTTATTGGAAAGTAGTTCATCACAAGAACCGGTTCTGTGACAACTACACCAATCGGTGAGGAAGCTAATGATACCGATCATGAAACTTCAGAGATCAAGTTACTACCGAACTCAGAGGGTCTACCAGAGTAAGATCCGCACCAAAGTGGTACGGTAATCCTATTACGAAGTCATGTTACTTGACCATGGCGAACCCACGAACTACGAGGAAGCGATGATGAGCCCAAATTCGCAAAATGGCTTGAGGCCATGAAATGCGAGATGGGATCCATGTATGAAAACAAAGTATGGACTTTGGTTGACTTGCCCGATGATCGGCAAGCCATAGAAAATAAATGGATCTTCAAGAAGAAGACTGACGATGATGGTAATGTAACTATCTACAAAGCTCGACTTGTTGCAAAAGGTTTTTGACAAGTTCAAAGGGTTGACTACGATGAGACTTTCTCACCCGTAGCGATGCTTAAGTCTGTCCGAATCATGTTAGCAATTTCCGCATTTTATGATTATGAAATTTGGCAAATGGATGTCAAACCGCATTCTGAATGGATTTACGGAAGAAGAATTGTATATGATGCAACCGGAAGGTTTTGTCGATCCAAAAGGTACTAACAAAGTGTGCAAGCTCCAAATGATCCATTTATGGACTGGTGCAAGCATCTTGGAGTTGGAATAAATGCTTTGATAGTGTGATCAAAGCATATGGTTTTATACAGACTTTTGGAGAAGCCTGTATTTACAAGCAAGTGAGTGGGAGCTCTATAGCATTTCTGATATTATATGTAGATGACATATTGTTAATTGGAAATGATATAGAATTTCTGGATAGCATAAAGGGATACTTGAATAAAAGTTTTTCAATGAAACACCTCGGTGAAGCTGCTTACATATTGGGCATCAAGATCTATAGGGATAGATCAAGACGCTTAATTGGACTTTCACAAAGCACATACCTTGATAAAGTGTTGAAAAATTTCAAAATGGATCAGGCAAAGAAAGGGTTCTTGCCTGTATTACAAGGTGTGAAGTTGAGCCAGACTCAATGCCCGATCACAGCAGAAGATAGAGAGAAAACGAAAGATGTTCCCTATGCTTCAGCCATAGGCTCTATCATGTATGCAATGATGTGTACCAGACCTGACGTATGCTTAGCAATAAGCTTGGCAGGTAGGTACCAAAGTAATCCAGGAGTGGATCACTAGACAGCGGTCAAGAGCATCCTGAAATACTTGAAAAGGACTAAGGATATGTTTCTCGTATATGGAGGTGACAAAGAGCTAGTCGTAAATGGTTACGTCGATGCAAGCTTTGACACTGATCCGGACGATTCTAAATCGCAAACCAGATACGTTTTTTTATTAAACGGTGGAGCTGTAAGTTGGTGCAGCTCTAAACAAAGCGTCATGGCGGGATCTACATGTGAAGCGGAATACATACTGCTTCGGAAGCAGCAAATGAAGGAGTCTGGATGAAGGAGTTCATTTCCGATCTAGGTGTCATACCTAGTGCATCGGGACCAATGAAGATCTTCTGTGACAATACTGGTGCAATTGCCTTGGCAAAGGAATCCAGATTTCACAAGAGGACAAGCACATCAAGAGATGCTTCAATTCCATCCAGGACCAAGTCCAGGTGGGAGACATAGAGATTTGCAAGCTACATACGGATCTGAATGTTGCAGACCCGTTGACTAATCCTCTTCCACGAGCAAAACATGATCAGCACCAAGACTCCATGGGTGTTAGAATCATTACTGTGTAATCTAGATTATTGACTCTAGTACAAGTGGGAGACTGAAGGATATATGCCCTAGAGGCAATAATAAAGCTATTATTTATTTCCTCATATCATGATAAATGTTTATTATTCATGCTAGAATTGTATTACCCGGAAACATAATACATGTGTGAATACATAGACAAACATAATGTCACTAGTGTGCCTCTACTTGACTAGCTCATTAATCAAAGATGGTTATGTTTCCTAACCATAGACATGTTTTGTCATTTGATTAACGGGATCACATTAGTAGGAGAATAATGTGATTGACTTGACCCATTCCGTTAGCCTAGCACTTGATCGTTTAGTATATTGCTATTGCTTTCTTCATGACTTATACAAAGTTCCTACAACTATGAGATTATGAAACTCCCGTTTACCGGAGGAACACTTTGTGTGCTACCGAACATCACAACATAACTGGGTGATTATAAAGGAGCTCTACAGGTGTCTCCAAAGGTACATGTTGAGTTGGCGTATTTCGAGATTAGGTTTTGTCACTCAGATTGTCGGAGAGGTATCTCTGGGCCCTCTTGGTAATGCACATCACTACAAGCCTTGCAAGCAATGTAGCTAATGAGTTAGTTACAGAATGATGCATTACATAATGAGTAAATAGACTTACCGGTAACAAGATTGAACTAGGTATTGGATACCGACGATCGAATCTCGGGCAAGTAACATACCGATGACAAAGGAAACAACGTATGTTGTTATGCGGTTTAACCGATAAAGATCTTCGTAGAATATGTAGGAGCCAATATGAGCATCCAAGTTCCGCTATTGGTTATTGACCGGAAAATGTTCTAGGTCATGTCTACATAGTTCTCGAACCTGTAGGGTCCGCACGCTTTACGTTACGATGACAGTTTTATTATGAGTTTATAATTTTTGATGTATCGAAGGTTGTTCGGAGTCCCGGATGTGATCACGGACATGACGAGGAGTCTCGAAATGGTCGAAACATAAAGATTGATATATTGGACGACTATATTCGGACACTAGAATTGTTCCGGGTGATTTCGGAGAAAACCGGAGTGCCGGAGGGGTTACCGGAACCCCCCGGGGAAGTGTAGGGCCTTAGTGGGCCTGAGGGGAGAGAGAGGGCAGCAGCCCAGGAGCTGCCGCCCCCCCCCCCCCCCATGGTGAGTCTGAATTGGACTACGGAGGGGGGCGCGGCCCCTCTTTCCCTCTCCCTCTCCCTCTCTTTCCTTCCCCCTTCCTCCTTCCTAGTGGGACTAGGAAAGGGGAGTCCTACTCCCACTAGGAGGAGGACTCCCCCTCCTTGGCGCGCCCCCTAGGGCCGGCCGGCCTCCCCCCTTGCTCCTTTATATACATGGGCAGGGGGCACCCCAAGACAGACAAGTTGATCTTCGTGATCGTTCCTTAGCCGTGTGCGGTGCCCCCCTCCACCATATTCCACCTCGGTCATATCGTTGCGGTGCTTAGGCGAAGCCCTGCGTCGGTAGAACATCATCATCATCACCACGCCGTCGTGCTGATGGAACTCATCCCCGACACCCTGCTGGATCGGAGTCCGGGGATCATCATCGAGCTGAACGTGTGCTGAACTCGGAGGTGGCGTACGTTCGGTACTTGGATCAGTCGGATCGTGAAGACGTACGACTACATCAACCGCGTTGTCATAACGCTTCCGCTTCGCTCACGAGGGTACGTGGACAACACTCTCCCCTCTCGTTGCTATGCATCACCATGATCCTTGCGTGTGCGTAGGAATTTTTTTGAAATTACTACGTTCCCCAACACGTGGAGGGGGTGTTTTACCAGACGAGCCATGATGGCACAGAAGTGGCCATCATCGCCGACTACCCTGGTCTTCTTCCTGCTTCACAGGTAAGTAATCAAGAAACACCTTCTCTGAAAGGGTGCTCTTACTCTGCCTCACCAACCGCATTGTCACGCGTTCTACAGGGGAGGCGTTCGGTGATACCGAGGAAATCGGTTCCTGCGCCGGACAGATCTTTGAAGAGGAGGGCCGTTGAAGGCACCGTCATGCCTTCATCGAGGAGGTACGGATAAATGTATTTTTCAGTGGTCGTATCCAATTGTGACCTATGCGCATGTTTGATTATAGGAAAAAGGTTCGTCGAACTGCGTCCGGGGGTCCATCTGGCCGCGTTCCCAACAACCAAGATTTAGATCCGGTCGGGGAGACGGCGGCCGATGTAGGAACATAGCCGAACTGCCCTTCGGCCGAGGGTTCGGACAATATGTCCGTTACGAACTCGGAAGTAGAGAGCACCATGAATCATCGGCACTGCAGGGCTGTTTTACGAGACCCGAAGTTCTCGGACGAGGCATTTAATGCCTTTAGCTCGGGCGACGCATACATCCGAGCTGCTCGAGACGGGCTTAGAAAAGCCACGAGGCAATATCTAACAGATGTGCAGGTAAGGTTACTTTGTCAAAAAAGGATTGCCTATGCCAATAGCCCCTGGGACTGAAAGCAGTTGGTACAACTGGTTTAAGGACCGTTGTATGACCAGGTTCTTACAGAGAAGAACAACCTACTATCCCAAGAGTTGGAACAATGTCGGACGCAGCTAAATGCTGCTACCGCTGAGCTAAAAGAGTTCAAGAAGGCGTCACCTGGTAATATTCCCCTCCAACGAGAAAATATACTTATATGCCCAGAATACTAATAGTCTTGCTTATACCATGACATAATGGTCAGGGGGACTCAAATAGGCGTTGGAAGTCGTGGAAGTGAATGAGCAAGAAGCCAAAAGGCTACAAGATACAGGTGATCGTGTGCTGAAGCAGGCCATTATTGAGAAAAACCAGCTCCAGGATTGACAGACCCAGCTAGGCGAAGAGCTGAAAGATGTGCGGGCCCAGCTAGCCGATTCCGTGAAGGAGAACAAGAAGCTGCGGGGCGGCATATTCAGTATGTATCTGAACTATTTTGAAAGTACTTCGCAAGTGGATGAAACTGATATAGTTGTGATCGCAGGTATATTGACGGGCCTTCCTGAAGAGGAGGTGTCCGGATCATCGAGTGATCTGCTGCAAGGGCTATCGCCAATGCACGAACAGGCTCGGCTGGCGATGCGGAGTGTTGCTAAGGCTCTATGGCCATCCGCCTCCCCTCCAGGAAGTATGGAGGAGCTTGTAGAGCTGTTTAAAGGAGCACGGCGACGTGGACGGCTATGGAAGATATCGGCCTGCCGCGAGGGTGCGCGAGAGGCTTGGGCCATGGTGAAAACTCGGTACACCAAGATTGATCCTAACCACATGGCGCGGGTTGGGCCGGTAGGGTCGAATGGGGAAGAAATTCCCGTTAGTTTAGTATATGACCAAGTAGAGCTGGCCGCCAAATATTCCCAACAGGATTGTAAATTAGACTGCCTGTTAGATGCTATAGAGGCAGAAGTGTTTGAGTCCAAGTGACTATGTACTTTCCTCACCATGTGGAATTTCTAGCCGAATTGTATATCATTTGTCATGGCAGACCTTTTCGCTTTGACCTCCGGACCTAAAGGTGCGGAGTGTTTCCGAATACCGTCACGGCCGAATAGGCCGGGGTATGCGTGGAAAACTAAGCGTAGGGGTCATAGTTGCTTGAATAGACAAGTTGTATCCGGCTAGTTATGTTATATTACATTGAGATTGTAAGAAACATCTTCCAGGGATAATAGTTTCGTTAAGGGTTCCTTTCCCTGGGTGTGCATGCATTAGTAGACATGTCCAAATTGTGATGTGAAAATCACAGTGTGTATAACTTCTGAGGGTTCACAATAGAGTGAGTGCAAAAAATATTTTTCATCCACCGACCGAATATTCCCTTAAGAACTCTAGCTTTCAGCTTCACTCATCCTGAGGTACACATCCGAATGACCCGGCAGTAACAATCGCAGAGGTGCTCCCTTTACCACCTAGCCGAACAATCGGGAACGTAGGGGTAAGCACAGGAGCCAGGCAACCCAGCTTGGCCAAAACTTAAGTCATATCGATGCATATAATGGTGAAAAAAATACATACGGGAGAGACGCGTATGTGTGATGAGCTTAATGCTCGGCAAGTAATATTAACAAGCTTTTGTTAAAATAAGCCCCCGGGTATAATGGGCGTACGTTTGTAAAAATGTGTATGCCAGAAGTATTCGGTCAAGCTGAATGAGAGCTTTTAAAGCGAAAAAATTGTGTAAAAGGTGGAAAGTGTTATGGAAATTGTAGGGGAGAAGGAGACTAACAAAGGGTTCGGCGCTAGGCATAGAACCTTCGGAGTTTGGCCGTATTCCAGGGGTTCGGCTCTAGGTGATTGCCTGATGCGTCACGAAGACGGTACGCTCCTCCGGTAAGAACTTCGTCAATTATGAAGGGACCCTCCCATTTGGGCTTGAGTTTGTCCTTTTTCTTCTCCGGCAAGCGTAGAACGAGTTCGCCAACGTTGTAAGTCTTGGCCCCTACTTCTCTGCTTTGATATCTTCGAGCCTGCTGTTGATAAAATGTTGAACGAGCTTTGGCGACGTCGCACTCCTCCTCCAGGGCATCTACACTGTCCTGCCGATCCAACTCGGCCTCTTTCTCTTCGTACATACGCACTCGAGGTGATTCGTGTATAATATCACAGGGCAGTACAGCCTCTGCACCGTACACCATGAAGAAAGGTGTGTATCTGGTATTACGGTTGGGCGTGGTCCACAGCCCCCAGAGTACAGAGTCAAGCTCCTCGACCCAGTGCTTGTCTGATTCTTTCAAAGACCGCACTAGTCTGGGTTTGATGCCGCTCATAATAAGACCATTAGCTCGCTTGACTTGTCCGTTTGTTTGCGGGTGGTAGACAGAGGCATAATCGAGCTTAATGCCCAAATTAGCACACCAGGTTTTCACCTCATCAGCTGTGAAATTCGAACCATTATCGGTGATGATGTTGTGCGGTACACCGTAACGGTGTACCACATCGGATATAAATGCAATCACCGGTCCGGACTCGACCGTTTTAACTGGTCTAGCCTCTATCCACTTGGTGAATTTGTCCACCATGACCAACAGATATTTTTTCTTATGGCTTCCCCCTTTAAGGGGTGACCATGTCCAAGCCCCAGACCACGAAGGGCCATGTAATGGGGATTGTTTGTAGAGCGGTTGGGGGCATATGGCTTTGGCTGGCGAAGAATTGGCATCCGACACAGCGTTGGACGAGGTCTGTGGCTCGCCTCGGCCGTAGGGGCCAAGAAAATCTGTCACGGTAGGCCTTGGCGACAAGTGCCTGTGCTGCGGCGTGGTGCCCACCGAGACCGGCGTGAATTTCTGCCAAGAGTTGCCGCCCCTCCTCCTCGGAGATACACCTTTGAGGGACTCCGGTAGTGCTTTTCTTGTAGAGCTCTCTTTCGTGAACTTTATAGGCCTTCGAACGCCGGACTATGCGGCGAGCCTCGTTCTGATCTTCTGGGAGCTCCTTCCTATTAAAGTAGGCCAAGAATGGTTCGGTCCACGGGGCAATTACTGCCATGATGAGGTGGGCCGATGGTCTTACTTCGGTGGTTGAACCTCCGATGATATTGGCGCGTTCGTTATCTGTGTTTGTGTTCGGAACGGGACTGTCGTTGCTATCTCCCCCTTGCCATACCATGGATGGCTTAAAGAGCCTTTCGAGGAAGATGTTAGGTGGGACGGGGTCGCGCTTAGTGCCGATGCGAGCAAGGACATCTGCCGCCTGGTTACTTTCGCGGGCGATGTGATGAAATTTGAGTCCCTCGAACCGAGCCGATATCTTCAAAATGGCATTGCGATAAGCTGCCATCTTTGGATCTTTGGCATCAAAGTCTCCATTAATTTGGGATATTGCGAGGTTTGAGTCCCCACGCACCTCCAGGCATTGTATGCCCATTGATACAGCCATCTGGAGGCCATGTAGCAAGGCCTCGTATTCGGCTGCGTTGTTGGACTCTGTGTATAATATTTGGAGTACGTACTGGACGATATCTCCTGTGGGGGACGTTAATACGACGCCCGCCCCTAGCCCTCCCAACATCTTGGAGCCGTCAAAATGCATCACCCAATTGGAATACCAGGCCAGACGGTTCGGGCTCTGGGATGTCGACTGATTTTTTAGGCTCGTCATCCGACTCTATGTTCGGAGGAAGAGACATGCTTTTCTGCCGGAAAATGTCCGGCTCTCCAAGATCGGCGATCCGAACATAGTTCGTCTTCAATATAGTGGAAGAGTTGCTCCGCTCCTCGACTACCGCTACCTGATGGGTGATCGGTGGAGTTTTAAATTCTCTTTGGTCGGGTTTAAGCCCGACCAGATCATAGTCTGTAGCGACCCCCAAGGCGGCCATGCAATCCAGGAGTTCGTTCAACGATGATAACTCCACTGGATCCATGCGGGCGGAGTATTCGGGATCAACGCGGAGGCAATTTTCGATGACTTGAGAGGTCATCGTTAGCTTAAGGGCCGCGCCAGCGGTCATGACGAAGTCGCCGAGTCGGAGGGTCTGGCCTGGGGCCAGGGCTCCTCCGGAGATGATATTATCCTTGACAACAAGGCGATCCATCAACCCTCTTGGCGATGGCACAGTGGAACTCTCAATGAAAACACCAATGTCGGTGTCAAAACTGGCGGATCTCGGGTAGGGGGTCCCGAACTATGCGTCTAGGATCGATGGTAACAGGAGACGGGGGACATGATGTTTACCCAGGTTCGGGCCCTCTCTACGGAGGTAATACCCTACTTCCTGCTTGATTGATCTTGATGAATATGAGTGTTACAAGAGTTGATCTACCACGAGATCGTAATGGCTAAACCCTAGAAGTCTAGCCTATGAGTATATGGTCATGAATCTGTCCTATCCGGACTATGTTCTCCGGTTGATATAGACACCGGAGAGATCTAGGGTTACATGAGGTCGGTTACATGGGAGGAAATCTTCATAATAGGTCGCCTAGCTTGCCTTCCATGCCAAGTAGAGTCCAATCCGGACATGGGTGCAGTCTTCGATCTTCATGTCTTCACAGCCCGTCAGTCCAACCTAGTAGATAACAGGCCGGACGCCCGAGGACCCCTTAATCCAGGACTCCCTCACTTGTATATGTTTCTCATGTATTAAGTGCAACCAAATTCGATTTATTCCTCACATGCACAACAATACAAAATTCTACCCACGACAATTGGACATCGCATTGCAGAATTGAACCAGCAGTTAACTAAACACCACAACAAATGAACCAAACATTAACTGAGCACCACATTGCACAATATAACATACTCGTAATAGAAGATCAGAGAGTTAACCAAACAGTTGACTACAGCCAATTGTAGCAATTGTATTTGTTTCTCATGTATTTACTACAGCCAAATTCAATTTATTCCTCAGATGGTGTACAATAACAGAATGCACCCACAATTTTGTAAAGATAAATTTGATTTATTTGTCACATGGAAGACAATACAAAATTCCAGCCTGAATAATTGAACATCACATTTGTAGAATTGAACCAAAAGTTAACTGAAGACGACAACTAATTAACAAAACTCGTCTAAAATTCATGAAACTTGGCATGCTATCATGGAGCGGCATCAACATGTCGTGGTACAAATTTTGTCCCATTTGGGGCAGGTTTGGGTATATGCTTCTCACAAACTGGAGCTTCTCACAACAAGCATGATGGTTTTCGGTAGGGAACGTCCCACCTTTGGGGACGAAACGATAACCATTGCCTCTTATTGCTTTCAATTTTTTCTCGTGTCAACATAGAACAACAGGAATGTTGTGGGAATTTTTGTGATTTTTCGGGGTTCGTTTGGACATTTTTATGCATTAACTAAGTTTTCAACGCATTTTATGTGAAGAATTAAAATTTGAACTACATGCACATGCTCCAGTGCTTATAAATTGGTTGAAAAATCAAATCTGTGTCCTTGGGTGCATGCTTAGGTCCCATGCAAGAAATGGGAATGAATTTCAAACACCGGGGCGCCGTTGATTGTCGGCAAAAAAATTGAGATGCCTGGTTTTTAAAGTCTAGTAAATCCAAAACTCGTCTGAAATTCATGAATTTTGGCATGCTATCATGGAGTGGCATCAACATGCCGTGGTACTAATTTTTTCCCATTTGGGGCAGGTTTGGGTATATGCTTCTCACAAAACGGAGCTTCTCACAACAAGCATGATGGTTTTTGGTAGGGAACGTCCCACTTTTGGGGACGAAACGATATCCATTGCCTCTTATTGCTTTCAGATTTTTTTCTCTTGTCAACATAGAACAACAGGAGTGTTGTGTGAATTTTTGTGATTTTTCGGGGTTCGTTTGGACATTTTTATGCATTAACTAAGGTTTCAATGCATTTTATGTGCAGAATTCAAATTTGAACTACATGCACATGCTCCAGTTCATATAAATTGGTTGAAAAATCAAATTTGTGTCTTTGGGTGCATGCTTAGGTCCCATGCAAGAAATGGGAATGAATTTCAAACACCAGGGCACCGTTGATTGCCGGAAAAACATTGAGATGCCTGGTTTTTAAATTCTAGTAAATCCAAAACTCGTCTGAAATTCATGAAACTTGGCATGCTATCATGGAGCCGCATCAACATGCGGTGGTACAAATTTTGTCCCATTTGAGGCAGGTTTGGGTATATGCTTCGCACAAATCGGAGCTTCTCACAACAAGCATGATGGTTTTCGGTAGGGAACGTCCCACCTTTGGGGACGAAACGATATCCATTGCCTCTTATTGCTTTCAAATATTTTCTCGTGTGGACGTAGAACAACAGGAGTGTTGTGTGAATTGTTTTGATTTTTTGGGATTCGTTTGGACATTTTTATGCATTAACCGAGTTTTCAATGCATTTTATGTGCATAATTCAAATTTGAACTACATGCACATGCTCCAGTGCATATAAATTGGTTGAAAAATCAAATATGTGTCCTTGGGTGCATGCTTAGGTCCCATTCAAGAAATGGGAATGAATTTCAAACACCGGGGCACCGTTGATTGCCGGCAAAACATTGAGATGACTGGTTTTTAAATTCTAGTAAATCCAAAACTCGTCTGAAATTCATGAAACTTGGCATGCTATCATGGAGCGGCATCAACATGTTGTGGTACAATTTTTGTCCCATTTGTGGCAGGTTTGAGTATATGCTTCTCACAAACCGGAGCTTCTCACAACAAGGATGATGGTTTTCGGTAGGGAATGTCCCACCTTTGGGGATGAAACATTATCCATTGCCTCTTATTGCTTTCATTTTTTTCTCGTGTCAACATAGAACAACAAGAGTATTGTGTGAATTTTTGTGATTTTTCGGGGTTCGTTTGGAATTTTTTATGCATTAACTGAGTTTTCAATGCATTTATGTGCATAATTCAAATTTGAACTATATGCACATGCTCCAGTGCATATAAATTGGTTGAAAAATCAAATATGTGTCCTTGGGTGCATGTTTAGGCCAGAAATGGGAATGAATTTCAAACACCAGGGCACCGTTGATTGCCGGCAAAACATTGAGATGCCTGGTTTTTAAATTCTAGTAAATCCAAAATTTTGTTAACCATTCACGTGATGCCACGTGTCTTGGTTTTAATGGCTGTAGGAGGTGCCATGCGGGCAGGTGCTTGACCTTGACTGAACGGGAGGCGTGCGAGCGTCGTCCGGTGCGCAGGCTGACCGAGAGGTGTGCAAGTTGTCCTTGAGTGCGCAGGCTCACCGGGAAGCGTGGGAGCCGTACGCTGCGCAGGCTCACTGGGAAGCGAGACCTTTGACTTCCAAGGCCACCCGCATTGCTCGCATCCTCTCCGTTAATGGTGCCCAACCCGCAGTTTAATTCGCTTTTTAAATATAGACACTCATCGCAAACGTTTTAGTTAGAACACTCGTATGAAAACCGACGGCTTCCCCAGGAATCCAAGAGAAAATGTGCCGAGCAGGATTTCTGCAGCTCTTGATCGCAAACATTTTAGATAGAACACCCGTATGCAAAGTGAGAACAACGCAGGATTTGTGCATCCCTTCAACGCAAACGGTTGTTTTGGATGACCCGTAGCAACCACGCATACAAACAATTTGGTAAGATTTGTCAATCCTTGTAACACTGTGATTTGTCAAAATATGAAGCTAAAAATCACTAGCAATATCTAATTTTTGCAACTAAAATTTAGTAATTAAGCATAGATTTCATTCATAGATTAAGCAGTCATTCTTAATTTATACAAACAATTCAACTCGATAGCTGAACCGACCAAACTTTTCCCCAATTGTTGCCAACCACGTACTGAAATAGCTAGTTCAACTATATATACTAGCTAATTTTAAGTATGTTGTACAGTTCCACCACATCTATAGTCAAATGTACTGAAGAAAATATCCCCTAACTACTACTACTACTGCGGAGGGGCTTTGTACTACTTCCGGCTGCCTCTCCTCTACCGAGCATGCTTAGTAAGAGGCGGAGGAGGAGGAGCCTACCGACGAGCTAGGCAACCGCAATGCGGTGCCTGCCGGTTAATGCAGCTTCAGCAACGCTCGCCTCGAATGCCCTCTGCCGCTCCAGACGATGCCTCTCGAAGCGGTGGTTCTCCTCGTAGATCTCCTAATTCCTCGCCTCTAAGGCGGCGTGTGCCGCGTCCACTGCGGTGGTAAGGCTCTTTGCGTGCTCGATGAGGCGCTCCTCCTCCTCCTGCAGGAACTCGGTGTAGCGCGCAAGTTCGTTGTCGCACGTGCGAGCATCCACCTCCGCCTCCCGCCTTCGGGTGGCGGTGGCGGAGCGGGTGATGACCCCGGCGGTCGACGGTGGGCTGGCGGCCACGGCGGCCGACGACGGGGTGGCGGCCACGACCACCACCTCCCGCCTTCGGGCCGCGGTGGCGGAGCGGGTGATGGCCATAGTGGCCGGCAGTGGGGTGGCGGCCACGACGGCCATCTCCCGCCTTCGGGCCGCAGCGCGGAGCGAGTGATTGATACGTCTCCAATGTATCTATAATTTTTTATTGCTCCATGCTATATTATCTATTGTTTTGGACTATATTGGGCTTTATTTTCCACTTTTATATTACTTTTGGGACTAACCTATTAACCGGAGGCCCAGCCTGTAATTGTTGTTTTTTGCCTATTTCATTATTTCAAGAAACGGAATATCAAACGGAGTCCAAACGGAATGAAATCTTCGAACGTGATTTTCTCATCGATAAGATCCAGGAGACTTGGACCTCGGTCAAGAAAGGAGGAAGGCGGCCACGAGTGTGGATGGCGCCCCCTAGGGCGCGCCCGCCTCCCCGGGCCCCAAGCTCCACCGACGCATTCTTCCTCCTATATATACATACGCATTCCCCAACAGATCGAGCACGGAGCCAAAACCTAATTCAACCGCCGCAACTTTCTCAGATCCACGAGATCCCATCTTGGGGCCTGGTCCTGAGCTCCGACGGAATGGGAATCCACCACGGAGGGCTTCTACATCATCATCATAGACTCTCCGATGAAGTGTGAGTTGTTTACTTCAGACCTTCGGGTCCATAGTTAGTAGCTAGATGGCTTCTTCTCTCTTTTGGATCTCAATACAATGTTCTCCCCTCTCTCATGGAGATCTATTCGATGTAATCTTCTTTTTGCGGTGAGTTTGTTGAGACCGATGAATTGTGGGTTTATGATCAAGATTATCTATGAGCAATATTGGAATCTTCTCTGAATTCTTTTATGTATGACTGGTTATCTTTGCAAGTATCTTCGAATTATCCGCTTTGGTTTGGCCAACTAGATTGGTAGTTCTTGCAATGGGAGAAGTGCTTAGCTTTGGGTTCAATCTTGCGGTGTCCTTTCCCAAAGGATGAAGGGTAGCAAGGCATGTATTGTATTGTTGCCATCGAGGATAACAAGATGGGGAATTTATCATATTGCATGAATTTATTCCTCTACATCATGTCATCTTGCTTAAGGCGTTACTCGCTTTTCATTAACTTAATACTCTAGATGCATGCTTGGATAGCGGTCGATGAGTGGAGTAATAGTAGTAGATGCAAAGGTGAGTCGGTCTACTTGTCTCGGACGTGATGCCTATATACATGATCATACCTAGATATTCTCATAATTATGCTCAATTCTTTCAATTGCTCAACAAAGAATTGCTCACCCACCGTAAAATACTTATGCTCTTGAGAGAAGCCACTAGTGAAATCTATGGCCCCCGGGTCTATTTTCATCATATTAATCTTCCTACGCTTTATTATTGCTTTGCTTTTTACTTTGCCTTTTATTTTACTTTCCATCTTTATACCAAAAATACCAAAAATATTATTTATCAGATCTCACTCTCGTAAGTGACCGTGAAGGGATTGACAACCCCTATTCGCGTTGGTTGCGAGGAGTTATTTGCTTTGTGTAGGTACGAGGGACTTGCGTGTGGCCTCCCTCCGGATTGATACCTTGGTTCTCAAAAACTGAGGGAAATACTTATGCTACTCTGCTGCATCATCCTCTCCTCTTCGGGAAAACCAACGCAAGCTCAAGACGTAGCAAGAAGGATTTCGGCGCCGTTGTCGGGAGTCTACACAAAAGTCAACATACCAAGTACCCATCACAATCTCTTATCTCGCATTACATTATTTTCCATTTGCCTCGCTTTTCCTCTCCCCACTTCACCCTTGCAGTTTTATTCGCCCTCTCTTTTCCGTTTGCCTTTTTCTCGTTTGCTTGTCGTTATGGCTTGTCTTATATCTTCTTCGTTGTCTCCTGAGAATGAAGTTCTAAATTTTAAGCAAAGGGAGGGAAAAAAATCTAAAAGACGCTTGGTATAGAATTTGCGATGCTCAAAATAGATCTACCAGGAAGCAATCTACTTATGTTCTTCTCCGCAATTTTTATGTAGGTGCTAATCCTTGGTATAGATATATCCTCGATACCATTACCGGAGGGAATTTTTTGGGTAGCCATACTTTTGATTCTTATAATGCTATGATAGATTTATTTGGCTAACCACCTCTTTTGGTAATGGAACTATGTTAACTTTGGAGCATGTAATGCAAAGACTTGAAATTGTTGAAAATAAAGTTGCTACTGTTGAGTTAATTGAAAATCTAGATAAAAAGATCCACAATCAAATTACCCAATATGGATCTAAGGTAGGAGTAACTTTGAAAAATATTAAGGAGAAGGAACCCATAGTTAATGAGAAAATAAATCAAGATTCCTCTAGAATTGATAAACTTGAGGGTATCATTACCAACTTGGGAACCACTTTTTCTTCCGTAAAGAATACTCCAAGTCCACCTACTAATATTGCTAAGCTCATGTATGTTCCTAAGAATAAGGGTGAATCCTCTAGCAAGGAAACCATGGATCTTAAATCTATAAGTATTCATCCCAATCTTTTGCTATCATTAAGGTACCATTTGCTACTTAATGAATTTTTCGATCTTTTGCCTAAAAATTTGATAATTACTAGAAAGAAAGAAATCTCTAAGGAAGGTAGATGCCTCGTTGAAGGATTGCCCACCAAAGGTGGCAATACCTAGATCTATCCTTGCTTTTATGCCTATCTAGGGGCGTTAAACGATAGCGCTTGTTGGGAGGCAACCCAATTTTTTTTTGGGTTTTTTTTTATGTTTAGGAATAAATAATCAATCTACCTTCTGTTTAGATGTGGTTTTATGTTTTAATTAGTGTTTGTGTCAAGTTAAACCTATAGGATCTTCTTGGATAATAGTTATTTGATCTTGCTGTAATTTCCAGAAACTTTCTGTTCACGAAAACAATTGTAAAAAATCACCAGAACGTGATAAAATAGTGATTCCAACTACTTCTGATCAATAAATAAATTGCCTAGGTCTTCCTATTATGGCTGAATTTTTGGAGTTCCATAAGTTTGCGTTAGTTACAGATTACTACAGACAGTTCTGTTTTTGACAGATTCTGTTTTTCGTGTGTTGTATGCTTATTTTGATGAATCTATGGCTAGTAAAATAGTTTATAATGCATAGAGAAGTTGGAATACAGTAGGTTTAACACAAAAACAAATAAATAATGAGTTCATTACAGTACCTTGAAGTGGTCTTTTGTTTTCTTTCGCTAACGGAGCTTACGAGATTTCTGTTGAGTTTTGTGTTGTGAAGTTTTCAAGTTTTGGGTGAATCTTTTGATGGGTTATGGAACAAGGAGTGGCAAGAGCCTAAGCTTGGGGATGCCCATGGCACCCCCAAGATAATCCAAGGACATCAAAAAGTCAAAGCTTGGGGATGCCCCGGAAGGCATCCCTCTTTAAATCCACTTCCATCAAGAACTTTACTTGGAGCTATATTTTTATTCATGACATGATATGTGTTTTGCTTCGAGCTGCCTTGTATTATTTATGCGTCTATGCTTGTTAGTTTACCACAATCATCCTTTCTGTACACACCTTTTAGAGAGCCATACATGAATTGGAATTTGTTAGAATACTCTATGTGCTTCACTTATATGTTTTGAGCTTTATAGTTTTGCTCTATGTGCTTCACTTATATCTTTTGAGCTTTATAGTTTTGCTCTAGTGCTTCACTTATATCTTTTAGAGCACGATGGTGGATTTGTTTTATAGAAACTATTGATCTCTCATGCTTCACTTAGATTATTTTGAGAGTCTTAAATAGCATGGTAATTTGCTTAATGCTTGGTATTCAAGATTTGTAAAACTTTATTTTGTGTGTGTTGAATACTAAGAAAAGTTAGATGCTTGATAATTGTTTTGAGATATGAAGGTAGTAATATTAGAGTCATGCTAGTTGAGTAATTGTGAATTTGAGTAATACTTGTGTTAAAGTTTGTGATTCCCGTAGCATGCACGTATGGTGAACCGTTATGTGATGAAGTCGGAGCATGATTTATTTATTTATTGTCTTCCTTATGAGTGGCGGTCGGGGACGAGCGATGGTCTTTTCCTACCAATCTATCCCCTAGGAGCATGCGCGTAATACTTTGCTTTGATAACTTGTAGATTTTTGCAATAAGTATATGAGTTCTTTATGACTAATGTTGAGTCCATGGATTATACGCATTTTTCTCACCCTTCCACCATTCCTAGCCTCTCTAATACCATGCACTTTTCGCCGGTATCATACACCCACCATAAAACCTTCCTCAAAAAATCCACCATACCTACCTATCATGGCATTTCCATAGCCATTCCGAGATATATTGCCATGCAACTTTCCACCGTTCCGTTTATTATGACACGCTCCATCATTGCCATATTGCTTAGCATGATCATTTAGTTGACATCGTATTTGTGGTAAAGCCACCGTTCATAATTCTTTCATACATGTCACTTATGAATCATTGCATATCCCGGTACATCACGGAGGCATTCATATAGAGTCATATTTTGTTCTAAGTATCGAGTTGTAATCATTGAGTTGTAAGAAAAATAAAAGTGTGATGATCATCATTTTTAGAGCATTGTCCCAAGTGAGGAAAGGATGATGGAGACTATGATTCCCCCATAAGTCGGGATGAGACTCCGGACGAAAAAAAATGAAAAGAGACCATAAAAAAGGGAAAAGGCCCAAATAAAAAAAATGAGAGAAAAAGAGAGAAGGGACAATGTTACTATCCTTTTACCACACTTGTGCTTCAAAGTAGCACCATGATCTTCATAATAGAGAGTCTCTCGTTTTGTCACTTTCATATATTAGTGGGATTTTTTCATTATAGAACTTGGCTTGTATATTCCAATGATGGGCTTCCTCAAATTGCCCTAGGTCTTCATGAGCAAGCGAGTTGGATGCACACCCACTTAGTTTCTTTTGTTGAGCTTTCATATGCTTATAGCTCTAGTGCATCCGTTGCATGGCAATCCCTACTCACTCACATTGATATCTATTGATGGGCATCTCCATAGCCCGTTGATACGCCTAGTTGATGTGAGACTATCTTCCCTCTTTTTGTCTTCTCCACAACCACCATTCTATTCCACATATAGTGCTATATCCATGGCTCATGCTCATGTATTCCACCATTCTATGAAAAAAATTGCTTGGCTTGTCATCGGGGTTGTGCATGATTTAAATACTTTGTGTGGTGAAGATAGAACATAGCCAGACTATATGATTTTGTAGGGATAACTTTCTTTGGCCATGTTATTTTGAGAAGACATGATTGCTTTGTTAGTATGCTTGAAGTATTATTATTTTTTATGTCAACATATGAACTTTTGTCTTGAATCTTTCGGATCTGAATATTCATACCACAATTAAGAAGAATTACATTGAAATTATGCCAAGTAGCACTCCGCATCAAAAATTCTCTTTTTATCATTTACCTACTCGAGTACGAGCAGGAATTAAGCTTGGGATGCCTCGACACGTCTCCAACGTATCTATAATTTTTGATTGCTCCATGCTATATTATCTATTGTTTTGGACTATATTGGGCTTTATTTTCCACTTTTATATTACTTTTGGGACTAACCTATTAACCGGAGGCCCAACCCAGAATTGCTGTTTTTTGCCTATTTCAGTATTTCGAAGAAACGGAATATCAAACGGAGTCCAAACGGAATGAAATCTTCGGGAACGTGATTTTCTCGTCAGATAAGATCCAGGAGACTTGGCCCTCGGTCAAGAAAGGAGGGAGGCGGCCACGAGGGTGGAGGGCACCCCCCTAGGGCACGCCCCCTGCCTCGTGGGCCCCCCGAAGCTCCACCGACGCATTCCTTCCTCCTATATATACCTACGCACCCCCAACAGATCGACACGGAGACAAAAACCTAATTCCACCGCCGCAACTTTACGTATCCACGAGATCCCATCTTGGGGCCTGTTAGGAGCTCACGGAAGGGGAATCCACCATGGAGGGCTTCTACATCATCATCATAGCCTCTCCGATGAAGTGTGAGTTGTTTACTTCAGACCTTCGGGTCCATAGTTAGCAGCTAGATGGCTTCTTCTCTCTTTTTGGATCTCAATACAATGTTCTCCCCCTCTCTCATGGAGATCTATTCGATGTAATCTTCTTTTTGCGGTGTGTTTGTTGAGACCGATGAATTGTGGGTTTATGATCAAGATTATCTATGAGCAATATTTGAATCTTCTCTGAATTCTTTTATGTATGACTGGTTATCTTTGCAAGTATCTTCGAATTATCCGTTTGGTTTGGCCAACTAGATTGGTAGTTCTTGCAATGGGAGAAGTGCTTAGCTTTGGGTTCAATCTTGCGGTGTCCTTTCCCAGTGACAGTAAGGGTAGCAAGGCATGTATTGTATTGTTGCCATCGAGGATAACAAGATGGGGAATTTATCATATTGCATGAATTTATTCCTCTACATCATGTCATCTTGCTTAAGGCGTTACTGCTTTTCATTAACTTAATACTCTAGATGCATGCCGGATAGCGGTCGATGAGTGGAGTAATAGTAGTAGATGCAGGCGGTGAGTCGGTCTACTTGTCTCGGACGTGATGCCTATATACATGATCATACCTAGATATTCTCATAATTATGCTCAATTTCGGCCAATTGCTCAACAGTAATTGCTCACCCACCGTAAAATACTTATGCTCTTGAGAGAAGCCATTAGTGAAATCTATGGCCCCCGGGTCTATTTTCATCATATTAATCTTCCTACGCTTTATTATTGCTTTGCTTTTTACTTTGCCTTTTATTTTACTTTCCATCTTTATACCAAAAATACCAAAAATATTATTTATCGGATCTCACTCTCGTAAGTGACCGTGGAAGGGATTGACAACCCCTATTCGCGTTGGTTGCGAGGAGTTATTTGCTTTGTGTAGGTACGAGGGACTTGCGTGTGGCCTCCTCATCGGATTGATACCTTGGTTCTCAAAAACTGAGGGAAATACTTATGCTACTCTGCTGCATCATCCTCTCCTCTTCGGGGAAAACCAACGCAAGCTCAAGACGTAGCAAGAAGGATTTCTGGCGCTGTTGTCGGGGAGTCTACACAAAAGTCAACATACCAAGTACCCATCACAATCTCTTATCTCTCGCATTACATTATTTTCCATTTGCCTCTCGTTTTCCTCTCCCCCACTTCACCCTTGCAGTTTTATTCGCCCTCTCTTTTCCGTTTGCCTTTTTCTCGTTTGCTTGTCGTTATGACTTGTCTTATATCTTCTTCGTTGTCTCCTGAGAATGAAGTTCTAAATTTTAAGCAAAGGGAGGGAAAAAATCTAAAAGACGCTTGGTATAGAATTTGCGATGCTCAAAATAGATCTACCAGGAAGCAATCTACTTATGTTCTTCTCCGCAATTTTTATGTAGGTGCTAATCCTTGGTATACATATATCCTCGATACCATTACCGGAGGGAATTTTTTGGGTAGCCATACTTTTGATTCTTATAATGCTATGATAGCTTTATTTGGCTAACCACCTCTTTTGGTTAATGGAACTACGTTAACTTTGGAGGATGTAATGCAAAGACTTGAAATTGTTGAAAATAAAGTTGCTACTGTTGAGTTAATTGAAAATCTAGATAAAAAGATCCACAATAAAATTACCCAATATGGATCTAAGGTAGGAGTAACTTTGAAAAATATTAAGGAGAAGGAACCCATAGTTAATGAGAAAATAAATCAAGATTCCTCTAGAATTGATAAACTTGAGGGTATCATTACCAACTTGGGAACCACTTTTTCTTCCGTAAAGAATACTCCAAGTCCACCTACTAATATTGCTAAGCTCATGTATGTTCCTAAGAATAAGGGTGAATCCTCTAGTAAGGAAACCGCAGATCTTAAATCTATAAGTATTCATCCCAATCTTTTTGCTATCATTAAGGTACCATTTGCTACGAATGAATTTTTCGATCTTTTGCCTAAAAATTTGATAATTACTAGAAAGAAAGAAATCTCTAAGGAAGGTAGATGCCTCGTTGAAGGATTGCCCACCAAAGGTGGCAATACCTAGATCTATCCTTGCTTTTATGCCTATCTAGGGGCGTTAAACGATAGCGCTTGTTGGGAGGCAACCCAATATTTTTTGGGTTTTTTTTGTTTATGTTTAGGAATAAATAATCAATCTACCTTCTGTTTAGATGTGGTTTTATGTTTTAATTAGTGTTTGTGTCAAGTTAAACCTATAGGATCTTCTTGGATAATAGTTATTTGATCTTGCTGTAATTTCCAGAAACTTTCTGTTCACGAAAACAATTGTAAAAAATCACCAGAACGTGATAAAATAGTGATTCCAATTGCTTATGATCAATAAATAAATTGCCTAGGTCTTCCTATTATGGCTGAAATTTTGGATTTCCAGAAGTTTGCGTTAGTTACAGATTACTACAGACAGTTCTGTTTTTGACAGATTCTGTTTTTCGTGTGTTGTATGCTTATTTTGATGAATCTATGGCTAGTAAAATAGTTTATAATGCATAGAGAAGTTGGAATACAGTAGGTTTAACACCAAAACAAATAAATAATGAGTTCATTACAGTACCTTGAAGTGGTCTTTTGTTTTCTTTCGCTAACGGAGCTTACGAGATTTCTGTTGAGTTTTATGTTGTGAAGTTTTCAAGTTTTGGGTGAATCTTTTGATGGATTATGGAACAAGGAGTGGCAAGAGCCTAAGCTTGGGGATGCCCATGGCACCCCCAAGATAATCCAAGGACATCAAAAAGTCAAAGCTTGGGGATACCCCGGAAGGCATCCCCTCTTTCGTCCACTTCCATCAGTAACTTTACTTGGAGCTATATTTTTATTCATGACATGATATGTGTTTTGCTTCGAGCGTCTTGTATTATTTGCGTCTATGCTTGTTAGTTTACCACAATCATCCTTTCTGTACACACCTTTTAGAGAGCCATACATGAATTGGAATTTGTTAGAATACTCTATGTGCTTCACTTATATGTTTTGAGCTTTATAGTTTTGCTCTATGTGCTTCACTTATATCTTTTGAGCTTTATAGTTTTGCTCTAGTGCTTCACTTATATCTTTTAGAGAACGATGGTGGATTTGTTTTATAGAAACTATTGATCTCTCATGCTTCACTTAGATTATTTTGAGAGTCTTAAATAGCATGGTAATTTGCTTAATGCTTGGTATTCAAGATTTGTAAAACTTTCTTTTGTGTGTGTTGAATACTAAGAAAAGTTAGATGCTTGATAATTGTTTTGAGATATGAAGGTAGTAATATTAGAGTCATGCTAGTTGAGTAATTGTGAATTTGAGTAATACTTGTGTTAAAGTTTGTGATTCCCATAGCATGCACGTATGGTGAACCGTTATGTGATGAAGTCGGAGCATGATTTATTTATTTATTGTCTTCCTTATGAGTGGCGGTCGGGGACGAGCGATGGTCTTTTCCTACCAATCTATCCCCCTAGGAGCATGCTGTAATACTTTGCTTTGATAACTTGTAGATTTTTGCAATAAGTATATGAGTTCTTTATGACTAATGTTGAGTCCATGGATTATACGCATTTTTCTCACCCTTCCACCATTGCTAGCCTCTCTAATACCGTGCACTTTTCGCCGGTATCATACACCCACCATAAAACCTTCCTCAAAAAATCCACCATACCTACCTATCATGGCATTTCCATAGCCATTCCGAGATATATTGCCATGCAACTTTCCACCGTTCCGTTTATTATGACACGCTCCATCATTGCCATATTGCTTAGCATGATCATTTAGTTGACATCGTATTTGTGGTAAAGCCACCGTTCATAATTCTTTCATACATGTCACTTATGAATCATTGCATATCCCGGTACACCGCCAGAGGCATTGCATACACCGTCTTGAATGTGGGAGAAGCAGATAAGATAAGCTACAGGGATGGAGGGGAAAATGAGACGTAGGACTCGTCGGCCGTGAGGGTTTTATAGCAGGCCAGTAAGCATTGGGATTTTTGGGGATTTCACCGAGTCGGGCGGGAAGCTTGCGCGGGAACGGGCTCACTGACGATTCATTGGCGCCACCGTTTGGCGAAAAGAACGACTGCGCTGCCAAGTAAGCTATGTATGTAAGCCGCTTATGGCAGTAGGTGACAAGACGTGCGAGAGGAGGACAAAAGGCCACGTACACATATAGTTAATAAAAAAAGTTTGCGATTTAATTACCTACTATACCACCATCTTGGTTTATAAGTATGATTTAACTAATAAAATACGAATGCATGTCGCAAAAGATTATATAGTTGGATATGTATTTGAACATAGTTTCCAATTATATAATTTTTAAAACATGCATTAACATTTTGTTGGTTAAATTTGAGGGCAAAGTATGGCCCGGAATATAAAGGAGACTATAGACTAGATGGAGGTGGTACCACACGGCCGCTCTCTACGCAGCGACGCAACTGTCGGCCGGCTTGTAGGCGACCATTTCCTGTGTGTTCAACTACTCTATGCGTGTGGTTGCTTGCGGTTCAGGTGGCGGTGGCGCACTCTACTCGCGTCCCATCGAGCGCGCTCTGCTCTCGCGTCCCTCCGGGTGCTCTGCCCTCGTCCCTCCACGTGTGCTGCCAGTGTTTTGGGCCGGCGCACGATCACGCATGTTCGTGTGCAAGCGGTTGCGCCAGGCGTGGCGCGACGATGCAGTTACCCATTGCAAAAACTGCCATGCGGACGCGCCGAGAATCCATGCCGCCCGGCCCCCTTTTATTCCTGCGGCCATTTACCTTCATCTTTCGTCTCACACGACACAATAAGCACACCCACAAGGACACATACAGAGAGGACATCCAGCGGTTCCAATGGCGCTCCCCGTGGCTCCAATGGCGCTCCAAGCGGCTGACGACGACAACGGTGGGAAGTTCACCACGCATCACGTAGTGAACACCCACATGAGGGGGAAGGCCCTCTTGGTGGTGTACACGAACGATCCAGTCTCGGTGGAGAGCTCCATCCAAACTATGGAGCAGCTCCTTGCCGAGGACAAGTACCGAGTGGTCGGCTTCGACCTCGAGTACACCATCGATCGTGCCGGGCACGATCATAAGGTTGTCGTCGCCCAGTTGTGCGTGCGACATGACATCCTCGTCTACCACTTCCACCGTGCCACAAGGCCTTGCGAGCATTTCTCCAGGTTTATCAACAGCTCCGACTACAGTTTCGCTACGGTGGACACCACCAACAATCTAAAAGCGCTCAAGGTTTCAGACTTGAAATGCCCGAATATTGTCAACATCCAGCACCACTACAAGGTCTGGGGCAGCGACAAAAGCAAACTGAACTCCCTGGTTGACCTCACCTTGGCCATCATCGACCCCTACTATGCGAAGATGAAGTAAGAGAGCAATAAGGACAAGAACGCCTGGCACAGTGTGTGGCATAAGAGACTGGATGAACAACATGTCAAGTACGTGGCCATGGACGCGTACACAAGCTACGAGATGTACATGCGGATCGTTGACATGAGGATTTGTCTTCTTCCTGACCCAGAAGGGGGATCGAGGCACATAGCAGTGGCGGGAGCGTCACAAGAAGTAGATGACTAGACGATCGTTTCTCCTACTTTAGAATGCATGCAATTGTTTATTGAGGTGTGTGCGAATGATCTGTATAGTCACTTATGTAATTGGATGTTTATTTCAGTTATATATATATATATATATATATATATATATATATATACACATGTTATTCCCATCAGAGACAGAGCAATTCACACGGCTTATTAGCAGCAATCGTCTGTGTCATTATTGGTCTTCACACACATTTCAGATTACGGACCTGTTTGCCGCGTATCACGCACATCTTGTTTAGTTGAACCATTTCCATTGTGTTGCCTAATAACACACAGTTCATCCCAGGGAAGCGTATGCTCTATATCGCACATGCCTTCATCAGGCTGCCCGTTTCTTTTGTTCCGCCTCATCGCAAACAGTTCATTGGACTGAACCGTATGCCCTGGATCGCACACGCAACTAAAATCTGAACCGTGATTGATGGCTCCGCCATCGCAAACGATTTGCACCTTTTTTACGTGTAACATCCCAATTTTCCTAAATTAGGATGTAAATAGATCATTCATATGCATATCATATTTTTATTGCATTATTTACTTTTCTGAAATATTCAAATCATTATGCAACAAAAGGCAATTTATTGGAGTGGAGATAACATGACTTCTCCCTGTTTTTAATAATGTTCATAATGTGCAGAATATTATTTCCAGTTCATCTGTTATGTTCTGGTAATTTTTGCAATCTTCAAAATATTTTATTTGATTGTTTTATTGCTATTTGAGTGGCCTATTGCATCAAAATTATTTTACAAAATTGCATGAGTTTTGGAACTAGTGTTCCTGTAGTTTATAGCTATAGGGCTATTTTTACTGTGTGTCTAGGAATTTTTATTTAGATTTTATACTGTGTATTTTATTTTATTTATTTTGTTTTACTGCGGTTGTTTCCGTTTTAAAAAAAAAGGCAGCGAGTCAGCCACCGCCTGCCCAAAGAATAGCTGGCCCACGCCATCGCAGCCGCCAAGGCCCACCTAACCTCAAGACCGCCTCGAGGCCTGGCCGCCACGCCGCCAAATTTCAGCCCGCCGCCGTCAGCCGTCGCCGGCTGCACGCCGCCGCTCGACCAAGTGACGCTTCCAGCCATCGATCAGGCCCCGCGCCGCTTTCTTCTTCCCTGAGTCGAACACGCACACACCGCACGCACACCCGGGGCGAACCCGAGTCGAGGTCGCACACCCGAGCCGCCCCGTGCACGCCCGAGACATCTGGTGCGTGCCCAAGACCCCGACGAACCCCCGCAGCCCCTTTTCCCCGTCTCCTGTTGCCGCACGCGTGAGCTAGGGCGAAACGGATCTCGCCGGAGGAGCTCGAAATCCTCCGCCGTTCGCCGGAAGTTGCGTCGCCGTAAGAACTCGCAGAGCTCAGCCGCCTGCACCCTTAGCTTTCACCCTCGAAGCCGCGCTTCGCTGACTTATTTTCATGGGCAGAGAGCCACCAGAGCGAGCAACTCAAGCTCGTCCGCCGCCGCCGAAGCCGCCGCGTTCAAGTCTTCACCGCCGCCGTCACAGTCCGCCTCGCCGCCGTTCGACCTCACCTACACCTCCGCCACTCACCACCGCACCCGTCTGTCGCTTTCTTCACGGAGACCCACCGAGAAGCGCTGACGCCGACGCCTCGAGACCGCCGCCACCGCCCTCTCGCTTCTCAGGAGCACACGTCCCAACCAATCGGACGCCGCCACTTGGCACTTTGCTGCTGTGGCACGCATGAGTCGCTACATGCATTGTGGAGTTTTTCTGTTTTTCTTTTGTTTTATTTTCAGATTTCACCAAAACTTCTGATAGCTATATCTTTTAGTCTATAACTCCAAATTAGGTGATTCTTTTTCCTGTTTACTCACAAAAATCGGCACATTATCACAGTACCAACTTTGCACATGTTTGCAGATTGTTTAAATTTGAATTCGCTCAAATTCAAATTAAATCTTCCTGAGGTCAGAATCTTTCAAACCTTTTATCGGAATCGAGTGATTCTTTTTGCATTGTGACCGTAGTGCAATTTAGGTGATGTTAAGATTCTGTGGTTGAGTTTTAAAAATGATTTGCTTGCTGTTGGTTTTGTTTTGGTTCTATTCGTGTTCCAGTGATTGATTTGTTGAATTGTGTGAAACGTGTAGATTGTCCGGAGTGCGACGCGAGCTATTGTCAGGAGTGTGACTTTCTGAACCAGAACCAAGGCAAGTTACATGTTGATCATCCTTTACCTATTGTTTTCTATGCATTGTAGTATATATCACACTATAACTTTATGCATTATAGGATTGGTATATTTTGAGCTATGTTGTTGAGCTATCTTCCCGTCTTTTGCAAACCGTGATAGTTGTAGTTGCTATGCCTTGTAGACGGGGGTGGTTCGTGTATTCATTGAGTTTATGTGAGGATTATATATATATATAACAATTGAGTAGTAACTCAGGATTTAACTCACCTCTGGGCGGAAGTGGTATTGCTTGGTGTTGAGGGAAGGCATCATGGGGTCTTGCGCCTTTTCTAAGGCCATGCGCCATGAGAGTGCACCCTAAGTGGAATGCCGCCTGTGTTCAAAAGATCGACAGACTTAGTGACTAGTAGCTTCCATGTGCGGCCACCGGCTATATGGGCTCGCTTAGTTGATCGCTTGTTGGAACCTCGCCCATACCGTCGATGATGTAGCATATGTAGGTGAGATGTGGCCGTCGGTGTTAAGGGAACCTCTTCGAAAGACTTTGTCTCAATCTTCGGATTGGGTCCAAGGGTAAAGCGCATAAAAACTCTGCAGAGTATTAAAACTAATCATGATTAGCCGTGCCCCTTGCTATGGGTAAATTTGAGCCACTATGCCATTATAGTTGTTGGATGATCTTGATGGATGTGACACTTAATAATATTTGTGGGCAACTTAATAATGGGTAGGTTGGAGTTGATTTTGCCAACTCAACCTTGTGCATTTAATTGTAGTAATAAAGAACTAAATAAAAGTTTGACTATTAGGTAGTTATGAGGATAAAATCAGCTTTCTGCAAAAATAAACCCTCGAGCCTTGCTTTGTTGTACTATGCATATACATGTAGGTCTGCTATATTATTACTCCTGTGTAACTTGCCAATACATTCCAAGTATTGACCTATATGGCTGCAACGTCTCATGTTGCAGGATATTCGCATTTAAGAGTAAGGTACCGTTAGGGTCGCGAAGTTCGCACTCAAAGATCGCCAATGGGCTATGATGGGACTCATCGTTATTTTCTCGCTACTTTCCGCTGTTTGATTGAATAAAGCTAGCCAAGTGCTATGCAGATTGTTTTATTTTATATACTGGATCATCTTGTGTGTGCTAGCGAGTTCGATCCGTGGACTAGCACGGTAAGCACAGACTCAAATCCTTCGAGGTTTGGTCGTTACAGATGGCATCAGAGCAGTGTGTTGACTGTAGGACGTGACCCTAGAAAATGGATTAGAAAAGACATAGGACTGAAAATTATTTTATAAACCAGCTGTACTTAATGTTGTTTATTAGTTAACCCCCTCAAGTATCTTGAACAGTTAAGTAGGAAACTAGTCCGAGACCACCATTCATGTTTGTTTTATATTGCAACGTTATCGTGTTAGCGTGATTCGATTATGCCCACTTTCGTGGTATGAAGATACTAGATTGTTTGCTTGATTGGTAGTTGTTTGTTAAATTGCTTAGTGTCGAAATTATTTGACTATATATATATAATGTTATCATATTGTTTGTTGTTTGTTGTTTGTTGTTTGTTTGTCGGTGTTATTCGTTGTTGTGTTTTGTTGGCTTGATCATATTATGCATATGGGTAGAATATATTTATATATACATAGTCATTGGCCCTATTATATCTATAACTCTTCTATGCTTGCCCACCAGATGTCAGCCGAGGCGTGATAATAGGCGTAATGCTGCAGGAGGAGACAACAATGGCAATGATGTACCACCATACATGCAGCAGCTTGCTTCAGTGGACATGCTCGATTGATCCAGCTTGCTTGTCCGTAACTGTAACAACAACAATAACAACAACAATCCGCCGCCACCGCCACCAGTGGATATGCTTACTGTGTTCTTGAGGTTGAATCCTCGAGAGGTTCTCCGGCCTCTCGAACCTATTGTGGCTGATGATTGGCTCCGTGCAGTCAATAGGAACCTGGAGACGGTTGGATGCACAGATGCAGAAAGGGTGAGGTTTGCCTCACATTTGTTGGAGGGTCCTGCTGCAGCTTGGTGGGACAATTACTTGGTCACTTATCCCATTGCTACCATCACATGGCCTCGGCCAGGATGCTTTTCGTCTGCACATGTGTCTGCCGGTGCTATGAGTCTGAAAAGAAGGAGTTTCGCATTTGCGCCAGTGGAGGTCGCTGATTAATGCGTATGTGGAGGAATTTAATAATCTTGCACGTTATGCTCCTAATGATGTTAACACCGATGCAGCTAGGCAGGAGAAATTCTTGGAGGGCCTTAATGATGAGTTGAGCCTTGATTGACAAAGTGGCCACTTTTAGGAATTGTCGGGACTGATTGATAAGGCTATTGTCGGAGGGAAAGCAACAAGCCATAGAGAATCGCAAGAGGAAGTACAACAACAATAACAGGTATAATTCAGGACCACAGCAGAAGCCACGCACTTCATATCATGGTAATGGAGGTAATGGACATAATCATCATGGAGGTAATGATCATAATCATCATGGAGGGAATGGCCACAACCATAATGGCCACCATCATCGTAATGGGCACAAGAGTAACAATGGCAATGGCAAAGGTAATGGTAATGGTAATGGCAATGGAGGGAACAATAACCGTAACCACCGTGTTACACGTGCGCCAAGGGATTTGAGTCAAGTGCTGCTTCGTGTGTAAGGCTATGGGGCACTATGCCACGATTGCCCGGGGCGAAGAACTCAGATCCAAAGAAGCCAAACCCTTTCCAAAAGGGTCATGTCAACCATGTTAATGTGGAGGAGGTTTACAATGAACACGATGCGTTGATTGGGATTAACTCAAGACCAGCGCTTTGTTCTTTTTGATCCGGTGCATCGCATTCTTTCATTTCGAGGGTATTTGTTGATAAACATGGATTGCCAACCAAAACACTTAGCATGCCTATTAGAGTGAGTTCCCAGTGAGCCGAGATGATAGCGGTGTTGGTTGCCATCAGTTGACTTTGTCTATTGAAAGCATGATTTTCCTACGGATTTGATTATATTAAAGTCACAAGGTCTGGATATTATTTTGGGTATGGATTGGTTGCAGTTATATAAAGGTCGATTGATTGTGCCACGATCTATTACTCTCAAAGGCACCAGGAGGGAAGAGGATCAAATATCTGTAAGTATAAGCGTAATCAAAAGTGCGGTGAACTCTCTTAAGGGGGGTAGCCTGAAGAGGTGCCGCCAGAGAGGATTATCCAAATGTGTTTCCAGAGGAGTTGCTGTGTATGCCACCAGATAGAGATATTGAGTTTCTCATTGATTTAATACTGTAATCGGACCTATTGCAAAGAGACCAGATAGAATGCCTCCTCAAGAGTTGGAGGAATTGAAGAAGCAGATAAGAGAATTGCAGGCACAAGGATTTATTGGCCCTAGTTCATCTCCTTTGGGAGCTACAGCTTTGTTTGTGGATAAGAAGGTTGGGACCTTGAGGATGTGTTTTGATTATCGTTCTCTGAATGAGGTAACCATTAAGAATAAGTATCCTTTGCCTATGATAAATGATCTGTTTGACCAGCTTGGAGGGAGCTACTGTGTTTTCTAAGATTGATCTTCGCTTCCGGTTATCATCAATTAAAGATTCATGAGCAAGATATTCCAAAGACTGCTTTTACTACGAGGTATGGGTTGTATGAATATACTGTTATGTCATTTGGATTGACTAATGCTCCTGCATATTTCATGAATATGATGAACAAGGTGTTTATGGAGTTCTTGGATAAATTTGTGGTTGTCTTCATTGATGATATATTGGTATTCTCCAAGAATAAGCAAGAGCACGAGGTGCATTTGTGTTTGGTATTGGAGAAATTGAGGGAACATCAGTTGTATGCCAAGTTCAAAGAAATGTGAGTTTTGGCTGGATGAGGTAGCATTCCTTGGACATGTTGTGTCGGTAATGGAGTTGCAGCTTGATCCATCTAAGGTTGTCAAGTTACAGAGTGGGAGACACCCACGACAGTTGGAGAGATTCGCAGCTTTTTGGGCCTTGCAGGTTATTACAGGAGGTTTATTGAGAACTTTTCGAAAATTGCAAAGCCTATGACTGAATTGTTGAAGAAGGAGAAGAAGTTTGTTTGGACTAATGAATGTGAAGCCAGCTTTCAGGAATTGAAGCAGTGTTTGGTTCTGACCAGCCTTTAACTCTGCGGACATACATAAGGACTTCCGGTATATTGTGATGCTTCTCGTCAAGGACTTGGGAGTGTTTTGATGCAGGAAGGTAAAGTTGTTTCTTATGCTTCACGTCGCCTTAAGAATCATGAGCATAATTATCCTACACATGATTTGGAGTTAGCCTCGATTGTGCATGCATTGAAAACTTGGAGGCCATATCTTATTGGTAATCATTGTGATATATTCTTGATCATAAGAGCTTGAAGTATATTTTTACTCACAAGGATTTGAACCTCAGGCAAAGGAGATGGTTGGAGCTTATTAAGGATTATGATTTGAGTGTGCAGTATCATCCTGGTAAGGCTAATGTTGTTGCTGATGCATTGAGTCGTAGGAGCCATGCTAATGCAATTAATATTGATAATATGCCACCCGAGTTATGTGAACAGTTCAGGAATCTTAGATTGGAGATGGTTCCTAAGGGATATTTAGCAACACTGGATGTAAAGCCTACTTTGCTTGACATGATCAGGGAAGCTCAAAAGGGTGATAAGGAGATTGTTGAGATAAAAGAGAATATGGCTAAAGGTAAGGCAGAAGGTTTCCATGAGGATGAACATGGAACCATATAGTTTGAGAAGCGTATTTGTGTACCTCAAGATGCAGATATCAGGAAGTTGATTCTTCAAGAGGCGCATGATTCACCTTATTCTATTCACCCAGGTAATACTAAGATGTATTTGGATTTGAGGGAAAGATTTTGGTGGCCTAGCTTGAAGAGGGAAATTGCTGGGTATATTGCAACATGTGATGTGTGCGAGAGAGTTAAAGCAGAACATCGAGACCAAAGAGGTTTGTTCTGACCATTGCCTATACCTGATTGGAAGTGGGATGAGATTGGTATGGACTTCATTACAGGTTTACCCAGGACTCGGTCAGGTTATGATTCTATTTGGGTAGTTGTTGATCGTTTGACTAAGGTTGCTCACTTCATCCCGGTAAAGACAACTTATACCAGTGCTCAGCTAGCAAAGATTTATATGTCTAAAATTGTTTGTCTACATGGAGTTCCAAGGAAGGTAGTGTCCGATAGAGGTACTTCGGTTCACATCTAAATTTTGGCGTCGATTGCATGAATCCTTGGGCACCAGTTGGAGTTCAAGATGCCTTTCCATCCACGCATGATGGGCGACGAGAGAGGGTAAATCAGATTTTGGAGGATATGTTGAGAGCTTGTGCTTTGGACTATGGGTCCAGTTGGGATGATAATTTACCTTATGCAGAGTTTTCATATAATAATGCTTATCGTGCTAGTACGAAGATGGCACCATTTGAGGTATTGTATGGCGAAAGTGCAGGACACCGCTGATGTGGGATGAGGTTGGAGAGCGTCAGTTCTTTGGACTAGACTTGATCGAGAGATGCCGAGGAGAAGGTCAAGTTGATTCGTGACAGTGAAGATAGCACAGTCCTGCATGTAAGAGTTATGCAGATGCAAAACGTAAGGAGGTGACATATGAGGTAGGAGACCGTGCATATCTTAGAGTTTCACCACTTCGTGGAATTAAAAGGTTTGGACTCAAGGGTAAGTTAGCACCACGTTTTGTGGGACCTTACAAGATCTTGGAGCGTAGAGGAGAGGTAGCTTATCACCGAGTTGCGAGAATCCTTGTCGGGGAGTTCATGATGTGTTTCATGTATCTCGGTGGAAGAAGTGCCATGCGAGAGATGATGGATGTTCCATTGAGGGACACGGTGCCACTTGAGGCAATTCGGTTGGAGAGTGATTTGACATATGAGGAGAAACCAATTAAGATTTTGGAGACAGCGAGAGAGTTACTCGCACCAAGACAATCAAGTTATGCAAGGTTCAAGTGGGATCATCATACGGAGGAGGAAGCTACCTGGGAACGAGAGGAAGATCTCGAGTGTGATCACCCGCACCTATTTGCTAGTCAGCCCGAATCTCGAGGGCGAGATTCATCTTAAGGGGGGTAGGTTTGTAACATCCCAATTTTCCAAAATTAGGATGTTAATAGATCATTCATATGCATATCATATTTTTATTGCACTATTTGCTTTTCTGAAATATTCAAATCATTATGCAACAAAAGGCAATTTATTGGAGTGGAGATAACATGACTTCTCCCCTATTTTTAATAATGTTCATAATGTGCAGAATATTATTTCCAGTTCATCTGTTATGTTACAGTAATTTTTGCAATCTTCAAAATATTTTATTTGATTGTTTTATTGTTGTTTGAGTGGCCTATTGCATCAAAAATTATTTTACAAAATTGCATGAGTTTTGGAACTAGTGTTCCTGTAGTTTATAGCTATAGGGCTATTTTTCTTGTGTGTCTAGGTATTTTATTTAGATTTTATACTGTGTATTTTATTTTATTTATTTTGTTTTATCATGTTGTTTACATTTTAAAAAAGGCGTGAGCGGCGGCCACCAATGCCCACCAGCCAATCGCCCAAATAGCCGCCCACTCCATCTGCAGCCGGCCATGCTCACCTAACTCAAGATCGCCATGCCCGCCCACGCCGCCACTTCGCCGCCGCCGCACACCGCCACACCCGACCAGACGCCTCCAGCCACTGACCGTGGGCCCCGCGCCGCTTTCTTCTTCCCCGAGTCGAACACGCACACCCGGGGCGAACCCGAGTCGAGGTTGCACACCCGAGCCGCCCCGTGCATGCCCGAGACATCTGGCGCGTGCCCAAGACCCCGACGAACCCCCGCAGCCCCTTTTCCCCGTCTCCTGTTGCCGCACGCGTGAGCTAGGGTGAAACGGATCTCGCCGGAGGAGCTCGAAGTCCGCCGCCGTTCGCCGGAAGTTGCGTCGCCGTAAGAACTCGCCGAGCTCAGCCGCCAGCACCCTTCGCTTTCACCCTCGAAGCCGCCACGACTTATTTTCGTGGCGAGAGCCACCGAGCGAGCAACTCAAGCTCGTCGCCGCCACGGAGCCCGCGTTCAAGTCTTCACCGCCGCTGTCACAGTCCGCCTCGCCGCCGCTCGACCTCACCTACACCTCCGCCACTCACCGTCGCACCCGTCTGTCGCTTCGTCTTCGCCGGAGACCCACCGGAGAAGCGCCACGCCGACGCCTGCATCACGCCACCGCCCTCTCGCTTGGTGAGCACACGCGTCCAACCAATCGGACGCCGCCACTTGACACTTTGCTGCTGTGGCACGCAGTGAGTCGCTACAGTACGAGGAGTTTTTCTGTTTTTCTTTTGTTTTATTTTCAGATTTCACCAAAACTTCTGATAGCTATATCTTTTAGTCTATAACTCCAAATTAGGTTATTCTTTTTCCTGTTTACTCACAAAAATCGGCACATTATCATAGTACCAACTTTGCACATGTTTGCACTGTTTAAATTTGAATTCGTTCAAATTCAAATTAAATCTTCCGGAGGCCGTAACTTTCAAACCTTTTATCGGAATCGAGTGATTCTTTTTTGCATTGCGACCGTAGTGCAATTTAGGTGATGTTAAGATTCTGTGGTTGATTTTTAAAAATGATTTGCTTGCTGTTGGTTTTGTTTTGGTTCTATTCGTGTTCCAGTGATTGATTTGTTGAATTGTGTGAAACGTGTAGATTGTCCGGAGTGCGACGCGAGCTATTGTCGAGTGTGACTTTACGAACCAGAAACAAGGCAAGTTACATGTTGATCATCCTTTACCTATTGTTTTCTATGCATTGTAGTATATATCACACTATAACTTTATGCATTATAGGATTGTTATATTTTGAGCTATGCTGTTGAGCTATCTTCCCGTCTTTTGCAAACCTGATAGTTGTAGTTGCTATGCCTTGTAGACGGGGGTGGTTCGTGTATTCATTGAGTTTATGTGAGGATTATATATATATATATATATATATATATATAACAATTGAGTAGTAACTCAAGATTTAATTCACCTCTGGGCGGAAGTGGTATTGCTTGGTGTTGAGGGAAGGCATCATGGGGTCTTGCACCTTTTCTAAGGCCATGCGCTCATGAGAGTGCACCCTAAGTGGAATGCCGCCCGAGTTCAAAAAGATCGCAGACTTAGTGACTAGTAGCTTCCATGTGCGGCCACCGGCTATATGGGCTTTGGCTTAGTTGATCGCTTATTTGGAACCTGGCCCGCATAATCGCCGACGATGTAGCATATGTAGGTGGGATGTGGCCGTCGGTGATTAAGGAACCTCTTCTGAAAGACTTTGTCTCAATCTTCGGATTGGGTCCAGTGGGTGAAACGTACAAAAACGCTGCAGAGTATTAAAACTAATCATGATTAGCCGTGCCCCCGGTTATGGGTAAATTTGAGCCACTATGCCATTATAGTTGTTGGATGATCTTGACAGATGTGACACTTAATAATATTTGTGGGCAACTTAATAATGGGTAGGTTGGAGTTGATTTTGCCAACTCAACCTTGTGCATTTAATTGTAGTAATAAAGAACTAAATAAAAGTTTGACTATTAGGTAGTTATGAGGATAAAATCAGCTTTCTGCAAAAATAAACCCTCGAGCCTTCCTTTGTTGTACTATGCATATACATGTAGGTCTGCTATATTATTACTCCTGTGTAACTTGCCAATACATTCCAAGTATTGACCTATATGGCTGCAACGTCTCATGTTGCAGGATATTCGAACGAAGAGTAAGGTACCGTTAGGGTCGCAAATGCACTTTCGGCATCGCCCGATGGGCTATGATTGGACTCATCGTTATTTTCGCTACTTTCCATTGTTTGATTGAATAAAGCTAGCCAAGTGCTATGCAGATTGTTTTATTTTATATACTCTGGATCATACGTTGTAATAAATGATGCACTTGCTATTCTGGTATTCATCTATACTGTGTGTGCTAGCGAGTTCGATCCAGGGACTAGCACGGTAAGCACAGAGACTCAAATCCTTCGAGGTTTGGTCGTTACATTACGGTTCTTTTACACCACCATTTGCGATTATGGCATCGCACACAGTTTCGTCGAAGGGTCTCTGGTCGTAGTGTCGCGTTTGGACTATCCTGCAGTAGTGATCAAGGAGTTGCGGGAAACGCAGTATCTAACGACGGAAATCAAGCACAGGCTTCCCGATCTGGCGCAGGTCATCCCTACTCCGAAGCCCGGCGAGCGGGTGGTGTTCATCCCCCACTTCCTCCGCGGACTCAGATTTTCCCTTCACCCCTTTGTAAGGGGTCTCATGTTCTACTACGGGCTGGATTTTCACGATCTGGCCCCAAATTCGTTCCTCCACATCTCGGCGTTTATCGTCGTGTGTGAGGCCTTCCTCTATGTCCCACCACACTTCATCTTATGGCTCAAGATTTTTAATGTGAAGCCGAAGGTGGTCGATGGGCAACATGCGGACTGTGGTGGCGCCATGGTGAGCAAGCTCCCCAAAGTCAATTGGCCAAAGGGAGTCTTTGTGGACACCGTCAAGATATGGCAACAGGAATGGTTCTATATCACAGAACCCCACGACTCCAAGTGGGCAGCCGCTCCAACCTTTAGATCCGGACCCCCGCTGAGGCTCACATCCTGGACCGACAAGGGTCCGGACTGGGGGTCGGTCCCTGAGGTGCTGCTGTTGCAGAAATGCATCCAGAGCATGATAGCAAAGGACATTACCCTTGCTGATGTAATCCAAGTGATGTTGATCCACCGAGCAGTTCCCTGCCAGTGGCGCCCCCTCAAAATGTGGGAGTTCAATCCGGAAGGGCCGCGGACCCTACAACGGTTCTACGGCACAACGCATAAGGGGATCTGGAAGCTGCTTTTTAAGAAGCAGTAATCATGGCCAAAGTCCTCAGACGACACCGGCATCGACTGCAACCATCCGGCCTCCGAGGTAAATTCCTAAACCTCCAAACACCAATAGGATCGTCAACCCAAAAGAGAAGTATTCAGTAGTCCATCCCCAAACAGGTCTGGATTAAGAAGGCGGGGCAGATCCGGTGTCTGGCTCCGCTTCCCGAAGACCCAGCCAATCCTCTACTAATGAGGATGTTGGTCCCGGCGCCATACCAGGCGCCGGCCAAGAAGGACAAGAAGAAGAAGAAGAAGAAGAAGAAAGAAGAGGGCACTTTGGACGCAGTGTCTGGAGAAGCTGATGCCCAGTCCTCCCATGAGGGCGATGATGACGAGGAGGAGGAGGAGGAAGAAGAAGATCCTCCTCGCAAGGGAAAAAAGAGGGTGGCCTCTGAAGACCTGGAGGACGAAGCATCCAAGAGGGACAAAATTACCCTCCCTGATGACTCGGAGTTAGACGCCGAGGCTATCCCGAAGCACCGTCGCCGGACTAAGCCCTAGGCCGACTCGTAAGTAGTTTGGGATTTTTCACATTCATTCAATCTCTTATGATCTGTGATAATAACTCTAAGTTCTATCTTTTAGTCCGGCCCGCAATCTCCCCCAGCTATCCTCATCCTCAGGGGATCTGCCGCCGGAGATGATGGAGAGCGAGTCGCCTCCATTAGCTTCCCCGCCGCCTAGGGCGGATGACGCCGAGGTGTCATCTCATAGGCCCTCCCCGACCCTTGAAGAGACGCGAGGGGTGATTTAACAGCGTCAGAGGGTAATACCTTGGCTGCCGGAGGATGGGGGTACGGCCCCCATGAAGACCGATGACGGGGGCCCCGGTCAATCCGACCCCCCGCCGCATACTACTCCGGAGACCCACACGGCCCCGAAGTCTAGTGAACAACCCCTGCAGGAGAAGAGGGAGCGGGGACCTCTGCTAATCCGAAGGCACGGAATACCACGGCGGACGCTCTTCAAAGTGCATCCATCCTAGACGAGCACCGCATCCTGATGGGTACGGTGTCTGAGAAGATTCAGTCCGCAAAGAGCGGGCTGAACGAAGCCTTCTCCAGCCTGCTAGCAGGCTTCAAGGTACGCAATGTAATGTTTTTGATCATTTTTATGAGAAATATGCCTATATATAGATAGTAGCCCCTGAGACTCTGTCTAGTTCTATGAAATAAAAGCGAGGAGAGGATCAATAATCAATTATCAGGTGGTAACACACTATTTTATTTGGATTAAAACAGGCTTCTTTGTTAGCGGCGACTGCCCAGTTAGCGGAAGTTTCCGAACTCAAACGGAAACTGGAGCGAGCCGAGGAGGACCTATTCCTTGTTAACACGCGGCTCGACCAGGCGCAAGGTATAAGATACATCTTACTGTATGCCTGTTTATGTCAGTGTTTTTGTGGAAGTTGAAGAGCTGCAATGTGCGTGTTTGTACAGATGGTGCCGCCGCGGTGGAAACCCTCAGGGGCGAGCTTGCTCAATCCAAGGAGCAAGCAAGGGTAAGCAAGGCAGCTGCTGATAAGGCGGCTGTAGATTTAACGGCCGAGCAGGCCGCTCGGCGCCGTTTTGAGGAACGGGTGACCAAGATGGAGCAAAAGCTCAAGGACGCCGCCACCAAGTGCGAGTCCTTGGAAACGAAAAATAAGGCGAAGGGGACCGAACTAGCCAAGGCCCTTCAAGACGCTTCGGAGGCGCAGTCCGAATCCCGCGCAGCGCGCGAGGAAACCCGTCAAGCCGGATAGATAGCGGCTGGTAAGCCATTTATTTTATAGGCTAAATTTGGGGACCGGAAGTATGCCTTGCTTAATCGACTGTGGAGTTCTCTAGATGCATATGCGGATCTGCCGAAGAGTGATGCGGCCGCCGCCCAATTCTTCCAGGCCCGGGAGGGCTACGCAATGGAGAAGCTCTTTTGATTGCAGTTTGTGGGGCAGGAGCGTCTTGTACTGCTAAATGACCAGATGGCACAATGGGCGGAGCTGCATAAGATGTCTAGCGCGGCCATGGAGGACGTCATAGTCCGGTTGTGGCCGGCCGAAGCCATTCCGGACAGCTACTTCGGCCTCGTGCGACGTCTCGTCGATGCGCTGCCCCGGATCAACGCGGTCAAGAGGTGGTCCTATATAGAAGGAGTGCGTATGGCTTTCGCCCATGTCAAGATGCACTGGGAGAAGATGAAGGCCAAAAAGGTGGCAGTTGAGGGTCCACCCGAAAGCGAGGACCACCGCACACCGGAGCGCTATTTTGAGGACGTGCTAAAAGGTGTCTGCCTTGTAGAGGGCCAATGCTCAAAGGATGTAGTGTTCAAATAAATGAGTCCGAACTGTCCGGGGGGTTTGTATTATGAACTAAGTATTTCGTAATATATTCAGTTCTTGATGAAAAATTGTATCCTCCTGTGCAACCATTTATTATATCTAAGAGTTCCCAGTCGTCGGCTTCCACCCCCATGTAGATACTACTGGGGTGTTCGGAATTGCACATGACTACACTTAACCCAACGTCTTGGTTCCTGAAGGAGGTGACAGTGCGGCGAACCAGGCAATCAGACTATTCGATTTTATTGCTCTCACTTAGCTATAGGAGTTTGACAATGTGTCTATACAGTAGCCCCTGGTATGTACGCGTCTACCCTGATGCGGATGTGTTACATATGTGACCGGGAAACAGTCCTTCGTGTAATATGGAAAAATTGCTAAGGATTGTAATAAATCGCCGAGTGGCTGACCAGCTCTCGCCACATCATGACAGTCAGTTTTCGGCTTTCTCTACTAACGTGCTTAACCGGATGAACCGGAAACACAATCACAGTAGTTCTCCCTTTACTACCCTAGCCGATCAGACGGAACGTAAGGTAGCAAACACACGAGCCGGGCAACCCAACTATTGACCAAAGACATGATTCGGAGCCGATGCATATAGTGTCGAGCTCGGGACACCGAATTGTGCTATAAAGCTGTTCGGACTTTTGTTTGGCAACACATATGTTGCCCTATAGAGCCCCTGGCAATTTTGTGCCGAGGTGTGTGCGTGAGACAACTGAACAGATGGAATAAAGTCTATAAGTAAAGATGAAACCGAATAAGAATTTGTTTCACTGAAATCAGATTGATACGTTAAAACGTAATCTTACAGAAGGTACCATAATCACTAAGGCCATTTTACATGCCGGGGGTCTAGGGCTAAGGGGAAAAGATCTATACAGGTTCTTGAGTGAAGTTGTGGTCTGCAAAATCCTTTGTACCTTCTTGCCGCACGTCTGCGCCACTTTCGCCCAAGTAAGGAAGATTCCTTGAGAGGAATGGTCTTTGGTTGTTTAGACAGAACCGGGCTCGGAGAGAGTCCTTGTGAGTCCGTATGATGAGTAGGTTTTCATTCACCTGTGGTAAAAAAGAAAAGAAAAGTTAATTTAAAGAAGGGGGAAGGCCGTATAAGGTTGAACCGTGCTATAGGCATGTCTGTATATTGCCACCACTGATGCCCAAGGTATTTTGAGTGCATAATTGTGCTCGTGCGGTATGAATTTCACTGATGTACGTGGCGATCGACGGACGCGAAACTGCTAATCCAGCCCTGGAATTGCCGGGCTGCCGGCATGCAGAACTGACCAGCCTTGCGCAATGAAGTCCGGTGGCTTAACAGCCGATGAGGTGTGCGGCTTGACAGGGCCGCTTTTGTACTTCGGCCGCAATGGCCGCGGTATGCTCCTCAGTACGGAGGGAGCGCTCCATGTTTCCATTGATTGTAATGACGCCACATGGACCGGGCATATTTAGCTTTAAATAGGCATAGTGCGGGGCCGCATTAAAGCGGGCGAAAGCGGTTCGTCCGAGCAGTATGTGATAGCCGCTGCGGAAGGGGACGATATCGAAGATCAAGTCTTCGCTTCAGAAGTTGTCCGACGAACCAAAGACGACTTCCAGCGTGATTGAGCCCATGCAGCGGGCCTCTACACCAGGTATTACTGCTTTGAAGGTAGTTTTAGTGGGCTTGATTCTTGACGGATCGACGCCCATTTTGCGGACAGTGTCTTGGTAAAGTAGATTGAGACTACTGGTGCCGTCCATGAGGACTCGTGTGAGGTGGAATCCGTCGATGATTGGATCGAGGACCAGAGCTACCGAACCTCCGTGAAGGATACTGGTTGGGTGGTCCTTTCGATCGAAGGTGATCGGACAAGCTGACCATGGGTTGAATTTTGGGGTGACCGACTCTATGGCGTAGACGTACCGTAGTGCGCGCTTGCGCGCCTTCTTAGGGATATGTGTGACATATATCATATTCACTATTTTTACCACGGGGGGAAATTTCTTCTTTCCCCCTATGTTCTGTTGACGAGGCTCTTGGTCATCATCGTCGCTGGGCGACCCTTTTCCCTTGTGTTCGGCGTTAAGTTTGCCGGCCTGTTTAAAGACCAACAATTTCTGTTGGTATGATTGACGGATTAATCCGGGGTGCCATGAATCTGGCAAGGCCGATCAAGTATTCTGTCTAAACTGGATGGGCCATCTCTGCTTGCCTTGAATGGCTTCTTCCGTTGACCAGGTTTGGAGCCGCTGAATCCGGCGTTGACCTCCATGTCTTGGGTTCCTTCATTATTGTTTTGACGCTTGTGCTTGTTGCGTCGTGGCTTGCCGTTGCCGTCCCTGGCTTCGGAGGTTCCAGGGTCGTTGGTGCTATTGCTTCTATGAGCAAGCCAGCTATCCTCTCCCGCGCAGAAGTGGGTCATAAGTGCGGTAAGGGCTACCATGGACTTTGGCTTTTCTTGGCCGAGGTGTCGGGCGAGCCACTCGTCTCGGACGCTATGCTTGAAGGCTGCAAGGGCTTCGACGTCCGTACAATCAACAATCTGGTTCTTTTCGATTAAGAACCTGGTCCAGAGCTGTCGGGCCGATTCTCCAGGTTGCTGGATGATGTGACTAAGATCATCGGCGTCTGGGGGACGAACATAGGTACCTTGGAAGTTGTCTCTGAATGCATCCTCCAAGTCTTCCCAGCTACCGATAGAATTTTTTGGTAGGCTATTCAGCTAGTGTCGTGCTGACCCTTGAGTTTTAGGGGGAGGTACTTGATGGCATGTAGATCATCACCCATGCCATGTGAATATGGAGGAGAAAATCTTCAATCCATACTGCGGGATCTGTTGTGCCATCGTATGATTCGATGTTCACGGGTTTAAACCCTTCTGGGAACTGGTGCTCCATTACCTCATCGGTAAAGCATAGGGGGTGTGCGGCGCCTCTATGTCGGGCCATGTCACGACGCAGTTCGGATGAAGTCTGTATGCGGTTTTCGGCACGGGCGTGGTTGGGCTTGTTGCGCCAGGATTAATAACCTCCTCTCGCGCTGGAGCACGCCCCTGCGATCCATAGATTGATCTGATCTGACCTGCTCTGTTTTCCAGGTCTTGTCGTAGGTCATATGTGTATCCCCGAGCTGTTTTTTCTCTGCTTTTACGGCGAGGTGGTGCGGGCTGGTGTTCGGCTTGAGTTGTCATTCTGTCCCGGCCACGTGGTGATCGGTCGGGCCGCCAGCCGCGTTACGCTCGGGTGGTATGGGCTCCAGCACCTCGTCGTCGAATTGGGGTAGCAGCTTACGCTTCGGGTAACTCTCTGTTGGGCGTTTGAGGCCGTATTCTTCGACTGCCAGGACATTAGTCCATCTGTCATTGAGCAGATCTTGGTCAGCTTGAAGCTGCTGCTGCTTCTGTCGTGGTTCTAAGTCTGACAGTAGAATAGGGGGGTAGGAATGGAGAGGCAAGATCCTAGCTATGGAGTTGTTGTATACGCAAGATGTGTACGAGTTCAGGCCCTTCTCAGAGGAAGTAACAGCCCTATGTCTCGGAGCCCGGAGGCAGTCAACTGTATTATGTGCGTATGAGTTACAGGGGTGCCAACCCTTTACACTGAGGAGGGGGGTGGCTTATATAGAGTTCGCGGACCCTCGGCCCTCAGTTATGCAGGGATTAAAGTACATTAAGACCGGGGGTTATTGTTAACGCCCCACATAAAGTGCTATGATGAACATAAAAGCTACTTAATGACCGATCGTTTGTGTGCAGACTAACTTTAGATCTCCTGGCGGTCGAGTGGTTGGCTTCATGGTCGAGTGTCTTCAAGTCTGTCGAGTGGAACCCTTCCAGGTCGACTGAAAGGTGGTTTCTTCTAGAGATGTCCTTGGGGAGGGTATCTTGGACAGGTCCATGACCCTACTCTAGGTACATGACTTCATCATTAGCCCCCGAATGGATCGAGGTTTGAGTGGGAAGGAGTTGAACATACTTCCGACCCATTTTGTGCTTCATGAGTGTGTCTTGTTTTTGATCAATGAACTTAGGTGACGGCACCAACTTCCTTTTCAGTCGCCTTGATCCATTCTCTGTATCCGTCGAGTGAATTTCTTTACTTGGAGAACTCCGAATGACAGGGCGGAGGAAATCTTCCGTCTGACGATTTGCTCTGCGGCACGCGGATTTAGCGGGATTCAAATTTCAGGAAGCGAGCGGGGTGGAGGAAGCCGCAGTAATCGGATGGGATAAGGCAGGGATGCCTCAATCTCCACACCACCTTTTTCGCCACGTATCGCGCGCGCGACTGTTGCGGGATTTGACAGGATCGCCCGGGCCTACCAGTCAGTCACTCGGAAGCAACCTCATATAAGGCCTCGGACGGGGGTTTTTGAACAGTGCACTCTTATTTTCTCCTCTCTTCCTCAAACTTATCTCCCGCATTCGCCTCCATCTCAGTGCCGTTGCTCTGTGCGCGTCTCGCCGGTGACGATGGTGAAGGAGAAGACGGAGGCCCTGGAGTGGGCGAAGAAGGCGACGGCGAAGGCGAAGGGAAGGGCGACCAGTCGGGGTGGATCTTCGTCGAGGGTCGGCCTGCCGCTGGGCTGGATCCAGGGCGACTGGATCTGCTCGACGATTCGTCAAGCGGATCTTGACGACCTGGCCAATGGAGGATTGATCCCCCATGGATCGGCGCGGCTCTCGGGGAAGGAGTCTGAGCCACAGCCTGAGGAGGGTGAGGTCGTTCTCTTGGCCACTCATGTTGACCATGGGTTTTCTTTGCCACCTCATCCTTTCTTTCGGGGATTTCTGAATTTCTTTGGGGCGCAACTCCACCACTTCACACCCAACACCATCGTGTACCTAGCTGCTTTTGTGTCTTTGTGCGAGAATTTCTTGGGTTGTCGGCCTCATTGGGGTCTTTTCAAGCACATTTTCACCTGTCGCTCTCAGACAGTGAAAAAGGCCAATCCGAGTGATGAGAGAAGACAAGTGATTCAGATGTGTGGGGGTCTTGGGGTTCACATGAGGGGAAAAAGTGCTTTTCCGGCCATGATCCTTCCTGACTCGGTCCGTGGATGGCAGTCGACCTGGTTTTACTGCAAAGACCAGCCGACGCCTTGAGCGATCGACCGGACTTCCCCCTTTTCTATGGACCGAGTGAGGAAGCCTTCCTCTTTGAAGGTGATCCCGGAGGAGAAGGCGCAGGTTAAGGTGTTGGTCAAGCGTGTAGTCTAGCTTATCCGTGACAGGGTCACCGGCATGGATCTCTTGGAGGTCTTCCTCCGACGACGCATCCAGCCGCTTCAATATCGAGATCATCCGATGTGGATGTATTCTAGCACTGAGGACACCACTCGGATCCACCCAGAGGAGGTCGAGGAGGCCACGCTGGAGAGTTGGCTGGCTGCCATCACAGGGACAAGGACAACCCTCGAGGGGCCAGGAGGATTCCTCCACTCGACCGATCATATGAAGTAGACAAGGTCTGATTCTGCATCTCCGACTGTGACTTTTTTTCTTTATTCTGTTTGCTTAAAATCAGTCGACTGACTTTTGTCTTGTTCGTTGTCTTCCAGGCTACCACTGAGATGTACTCGATGCCCAACGGGGCGCAAGAACAGGTCGAGGAAGAGGAGGCAAGCGGTGGTGAAAGTCAGGAGGAGTGGCAATCTGATGGCGAGGGGGATGAAGATGACGACGACTCCGGTGAAGAGGAGGAGGAGGAGGAGGAGGAGGAAGTTGACCCTCCTCGCACGGAGAGGCGATCCAAACTCACCCATGACCCCGCAGTCGAGCACGGCAAAGTGGTATGCTGTTAAGGCGATCGATGAAACGCCCTCAGACGGCCTCTCCGGCGCCCGGCGAAAAAGCGCCAAGCATCTCCGAGCGGCGTCATCAAAGCCAAGGCCCTGCCCAAGATGAGAATGGCCATTCCCACCATTTCCGGGTAATGAGAGAACTTGCGTTTTCTCGTTTAGCATGGACAAACTCTTGGTCGACTCGTTGGCTAACCGACTGATTTCGACATCCATGATCTGCTACCTCCGAGACCTCGGCCAGAACGAAGACCAGGAAATGGAAGATGCCGCCACCTCCAACCCGGTATGATCTCTGTAGTTTCGTTTTTGGTTGATTGGATCTTCATTTTTAACTTTGAATCTTTCCTGTAGCCCCACCTCATGTCATTGATCTCCCTGATGATGACGATGAGGCGCCGCTGAGGCAGAGGAGGAATAAAAGGCGCACTTGGCAAGATCGCCAGTTGTATCGATTCGAGACGCTGGTTCATGAGGGTGGCAACATCACTCGGACTTCTGTGTCTTTCGTTGTGCCGCTGACGAGTGTTCGGCCTTCATCGTCGACTGTTGACCCGCCCTCCCTTTTCGCCACACACCACGTCCCAGAGGACCAAGTGGGTGCTGCTAAGGAGGCTATACGCCAAAGCGGGATCATGATGGAGCAGGTGAAGGTGGTCCGGGAAGCCAGCCAGGCGGCCTATGATGCTAGCTCAGCTCTTTAGAACAACGTCCAGGTTAGTTGGTCACCGCTTGTTCTGTTAGGATATGCTACGTGAAAACTCTCTTTCTGAAGATCTTCATATCTGTACACCCACTGGATGTGTCGATTGAATTTTTGGATTGGTGGGGGCACGCTGAGTGCACCCACTGGGTGTAGTCCCCGAGACTATGGTGGACTGGCGGTCATTCGTAGTCTTTATACTTTAATTTCTTTGCTAACTTCTTCACTCGGTCCGGTCGCACCATGTCGAATGGAATCTTGGAACCGGTGGGGGCACGCTTGAGTGCACCCACCGGGTGTAGTCCTCGAGACTATGGTCGATCACGGGCAAATCGACTAAAGTCTGAAGAACCCTTTTTTAGATCATGATGATACCGTGGCTGATCTTTGGCAGTTAGCTATGGTTTAGGATCATAACCTTTTGTCTCTTTCGGTCGACTGATCGAACCGAGTCGGTAGAACCAGTGGGGGCACGCTGAGTGCACCCACTAGGTGTAGTCCCCGAGACTACTATTGAATATTTTGATTCGGCTGTAGTCTTAGAAATGCTACGATTTTTTTCTTAGTCACTCAGAAGCGACCTATCTTTGATGTCTGTCGACTGACCTTTCGCAGAAATCCTGCGAGCTTGTAGCTCTCTATACTGAATTGGAAAACAAACAGATCCAGCTCAACCTTGACTTGAAGCTTGCTCAGGAGAACTTGCAGAAGGCGAGAGACGAAGCAAAAGGTATGGCTGGTGAGAACTTGACGACTGTCTTTATCTTTCTGCCCATTCCTAATTCTAATCACATTGTCATTTTGCAGATAAAATGGAGGAGGCTCTGAAGAAGAAGGACCATGACCTTGCCGAGGCGCAGAAAGCGGCTTTGGGTAAAATAAAGCTCGCGGAAGAAAAAGCGGCTTGATCGGTAAACTTGAAGAGGAGAACGTAATCTGAAAGCTGCTCTCGTATGACCAACAAGGAGGTCACCGGTGAAGAATGACAAGATAGCTCTGAGTGACAAATTTGGCGAGTGGCGGGAAGAAGAACGATCTGGAGGCTTATCTGGGAGGGCTCGCCAAGAAGTTATTCCTCATGCTTGAAGGTAATCCCTTCTATCCGGTGACTTGTTATCACCGACTCATCATAGAACCGTTAGCTTAAACTCGAGTTGTGTTTACTGAATTCGCGAACTTCGAGGAGGAGACCCGGTCAGTGGAGACAAGCCTGGACCCCATTAACTCTCTGTGAAGGATGAAGCCGCTATGAACGTGCTCGACCGGAGTCTCGTGTTCTTTGGTGTGGTGGACTACCTCGCCGATGAAGGTTGCGGTGTCACGAATCGACACGACACTACGGCGGGCAAGACGCTTCAAAATGACCTCGAAGTCTTTAATGACTCGGTGAATGACGTTCAAGTCGAGTGCAGGAATGGAAAAAGTCTTCGCGGTGTGGTGTCGATGTTGCTCTGTCCACGGTGTGTGTTCACTGCAAGGAGGCACGAGAGGAAAAGCTGGCGTCCATCAAAGTTGCCAATACCAAGAAGTACGACTTCCAATCTTTCATGGAGACCTTCATTGCTGCTGCCACTCGGATTGCTGACGGAATCGACTTGGACCATTTTCTCGCGCCTTCCAGTCCTCCACCTGAGGAGTAAAAAACTTATATGCTTAGTCTTAAATTTGCCTCGGAATGCCGAGTGGTTTTGTAACCGATAAGCTTTTACAGGCTTAACGCCTGAGCACTTCTGAATCCGTAGGATGTTATCTGAACTTGGCTTATCATTGAATATGCTTTCATTTGCCTTCGAGCGAACTTTGTTCTTCACTCGAATATACTTGATGCTTGAGACGCAGCTCTGAGGTGGAAAATCCGTCGACACGCACTTCATCATTCTTGCGGTAGGGATGGAGCATGATTGCGATCAACCTGCGTCCTTGCGGATCGGGATGGAGTGCACATTGTACTTGTGGCGCAGCTCCGAAGGAGAAGGTAGCAGTCGACCTGCACCTCGTCGTCCTTGCAGATCGGAATGGAGCGCACGCTGCACTTGTGGCGCAGCTCCGAAGGAGAAGGTAGCAGTCCACCTGCACCTCGTCGTCCTTGCGGATCGGAATGGACCGCACGTTGTACTTGTGGCGCAGCTCCGAAGGAGAAGGTAGATCGACCTTCACCTCGTCGTCCTTGCGGATCGGAATGGAGCGCACGTTGTACTTGTGGCGCAGCTCCGAAGGAGAAGGTAACAGTCGACCTGCACCTCGTCGTCCTTGTGGATCGGAATGGATTTCATACTTAGGTGAGTACTCAGACTACAGCTAAGCCTCCGAGTGGGAGGATTGCTCTCCACTCGATAGGATTTTTAAATACTTAGGTGAGTACTGGACTGCAGCTAAGCCTCCGAGTGGGAGGTTTGCTCTCCACTCGGTAGGATTTTTAAACACTTAGGCGAGTACTGGACTGCAGCTAAGCCTCCGAGTGGGAGGGTTGCTCTCCACTCGGTAGGATTTTCAGATACTTAGGCGAGTAATGGACTGCAGCTAAGCCCCCGAGTGGGAGGTTTGCTCTCCACTCGGTAGGATTTTTCAAACTTAGGCGAGTACTGGACTGCAGCTAAGCCCCTAAGTGGGAGGTTTGCTCTCCACTCGATAGGATTTTCAGATACTTAGGCGAGCACTGGACTGCAGCTAAGCCCCCGAGTGGGAGGTTTGCTCTCCACTCGGTAGGATTTTTTGTGGCGTAGCTCAAGGAGAAGGCAGCGATCGACCTGCACCTCGTCGTCCTTGCAAAGCGCACATTGTATTAAATACTTAGGTAGTCATCGACTGCAGCTAAGCCTCCGAGTGGGAGGCTGGCTCACCACTCGGTAGGATTATAAACACTTAGGCGAGTACTTGGACTGCAGCTAAGCCCCCGAGTGGAAGGCTGGCTCACCACTCGGTAGGATTTTAAACACTTAGGCGAGTACTTGGACTGCAGCTAAGCCCCCGAGTGGGAGGCTGGCTCACCACTCGGTAGGATTTAAACACTTAGGCGAGTACTTGGACTGCAGCAAAGCCCCGAGTGGGAGGCTGGCTCACCCTCAGTGGGATTTTAAACACTTAGGCGAGTACTTGGACTGCAGCTAAGCCCCCAGTGGGAGGCTGGCTCACCACCCGGTAGGATTTTCAAGTACTTAGGCGAAACGGATTCGCAGCTAAGCCCCCGAGTGGGAGGCTGGCTCACCACTCGGTAGGGATTTTTTTTACAAATTTAGCCCGAAACGGATTCGCAGCTAAGCCACCCACTGGGTGGGTATGTAAACAAAAAGTAATAACAATCACTGGGAAAATTATAACATTCTTGTCTTTGATAAACAAACTACAGAGGTACTTTTATTACATCTCATCCGAGTGAGTACTTAAGTATAAAAGGGGCGAAGCAGCTCCGCATTCCAAGCTCGAGGCTCATCAATCTGGCGATCGACGTTGTAAAGATGGTATGCTCCATTGTGGAGAACTCTAGTGACGATGAAGGGACCTTCCCAAGTGGGAGCGAGCTTGTGTGGTTTCTGTTGATCCACTTGGAGGACCAAGTCTCCTTGGAAGGCTCGATTCTTCACATTTCTGGCATGGAATCGACGCAAGTCTTGCGGATAGATAGTCAAGCGGATCAGGGCCATCTCTTTCTCCTCTTCTAGGAGGTCGACTGCATCCTGCCGGGCTTGTTCCGCTTCATCTTCAGAGTAGAGTTCGACTCGGGGTGCATTGTGAAGCAGGTCGCTCGGCAGAACTGCTTCAGCTCCATAGACCAGAAAGAATGGAGTTCGTCAGGTTGACCGATTAGGGGTAGTCCTCAATCCCCAAAGAACTGACGGGAGTTCGTCGACCCATGCGTCGACTGCGTGCTTGAGATCACGCATCAGTCGGGGTTTCAGTCCTTTGAGAATTAGAACGTTTGCTCTTTCTGCTTGTCCATTCGACTGGGGTGAGCGACTGAAGGGTAGTCGAATCGTGTGCCTTGAGAGGCGCAAAAGGCTTTGAATTTGTCGAAATCAAAGTTTGACCCATTGTCAGTGATGATGCTATGCGGAACTCCATATCTGAATATCAACTCTCTAATGAAACTGATAGCGATTACCGCGCCGAGATTCTTGATAGGCTTAGCTTCGATCCACTTAGTAAACTTGTCCATCGCCACTAGCACGTGAGTGAAGCCGCTCTGCCAGTTCTCGATGGTCCAATCATATCCAATCCCCAAACAGCGAAGGGCCGACGAGTGGAATGGTCTTCAAGGCTGAGGTGGGTTTGTGTGACATATTGGAATAGAACCGACATCCTTCACACTTGTCGACTATTTCCTTCGCCATTTCATTTGCTCTTGGCGGTAAAATCCCGCCGGTATGCTTTAGCCACAATGGTCCGAGAGGACGCATGATGACCACATGTCCCCGAGTGGATATCGTCAAGAATTATCTCACCTTCTTACGGTGTTATACATTTCGGTGACTCGATCGCGCTTTCTGTACAAGCTGTCCCTTGATCACAAGTAAAGGCCTTGGATCGGCGGACGATCTGTCGAGCCTCTTCTTCGTTCTCCGGAGATCTTTCCTTAGGATATACGTTATATGCAGCCTTTATCGGTCGGGGAGTGATGACCACAACTTCCATGATCAGGTCGACCACATTTGGGACCTCAACTTGATCGGATCGGTGACACTTTTGGCTGTGGGGCTTCTTCGGTGAAAGGATCTCTTGAACTGACGGTGTGTGGATGTGCTCCAAAACACATTACGGGAATGGCTTCTCTCTTGGACCCTATTTTTGCCAAATCATCGCCAGCTTGATTTTTCGATGGGGTATACGATGAAGCTCTAACCCTCAAATTTCTTCTCTAGCTTTCTCCTTGCATTGCGATAACGATCATCATTTGGACTCGACGTCCCACTCCTTCATCACTTGATTAACCACTGATCTGAGTCGCCATAGACCATGAGGCGGCGGACGCCGAAAGTGAAATGGCCATACGCAACCCATACAAAAGTGCTTCATATTCTGCTTCATTGTTGGAGGAATCAAAGTGGATCTGGAGCACATATAAAGCTTATCTCCTCGGGGAAACCAACACTACCCCAAAGACCGGAACCATTCAAAGATCTTGGAACCATCAAAGAACATGGTCCAAAGGTTCGAGTGAACTTGAGTCGGTAGTTGCTGTTCAATCCACTTTCGGCGATGAAATCTGCTAACGCTTGGGACTTGATGGCTTTCTTTGTCTCAAACTTGATATCAAGGGAAGGAGTTCAATCGCCCATTTCGCCACTCGACTAGTTGCATCTACATTGTGCAGAATCTTCGACAATGGGGCGTCGCTGACGACTGTAATGGAATGGTCAGAGAAGAAATGAGTAACCTTCTTCGTGCTCATATAAATCCCATAAACAAGCTTCTGATAATGAGGGTATCTTTGCTTTGATGGGGTCAACACTTCAGAAAGATAATATCTTTGGTATTTGAACTTTGAAGGCTTTTCCTTCTTCTTCCCGCTCGACCGTAAATCTTGTCGACGACTTGTATTGTGGCTGCAATGTAAAGCGGCAAAGGCTCTTTCTGATTGGGGCAGCAAGCACCGGCTGGTGGAGAGCGAGCTTTTAGCTCGCAAACGCTGCATCGACTTGAGGAGTCCACTCGAACTTGTCTCGACTTCTTCATCACCGGTAAAGAGGCAATGCCTTTTCACCGAGACGAGAGATGAATCGACTTAAAGCGGCCAAGCATCCAAGAAGTTTCGGACATCGTGCACGTTGCAGGCGTTTCATTCGGAGTATAGTACCAACTTTTTCTGGATTGGCGTCGATTCCTCGTTCGGAAACGAGAAAATCGAGTAACTTTCCGCCAGGAAGTCCGAATGTGCACTTTGATGGATTAAGCTTGATATCATACCTCCTGAGGTTGGCAAATGTTTCAGCAAGGTCAGTCAACAGTCGGAACCTTTCCGTGATTTGACCACAATATCATCCATGTATGCTTCCACATTCTGACTGATTTGAGTGAGCAAACACTTCTGAATCATCCTCATGAACGTGGCTCTGGCATTCTTGAGGCCGAATGGCATGGTGACATAGCAGAAGCACCCAAATGGAGTGATGAAAGCTGTTTTGATCTCGTCGGGTCCATACAGACGGATTTGATGGTAACCGTAATAGGCGTCTAAAAAGACAACCGCTCACATCTCGCAGTCGAGTCGACTATTTGGTCGATGCGGAGGAGAGGAAAATGATCTTTCGGGCAGGCCCGATTGATATGTTTGAAGTCGATGCACATGCAAAGTGACTTGTCCTTCTTGGGGACCATGACAACATTGGTGAGCTAGTCGGAGTGGTAAATCTCTCGGATAAACTCTGCTGCTAAGAGCCGAGCCACCTCCTCGCCAATGGCCTTTCTCTTTTGGACGGCGGACCGTCGAAGATGTTCTTTGACAGGTTTAACTTTTGGTCGACTTGTAGACAGTGCTCAGCTAGCCCCCTGGGAACACCCGGCATGTCAGAAGGCTTCCATGCGAAGATGTCCCAGTTCTCACGGAGGAACTGGATGAGCGCTTCTTCCTATTTGGAGTCGAGTGTTGCAGAGATATGAGTCGGAGCAGCATCGGGGTCGGTCGGGTGAATGTGAATCGGCTTTGTCTCACCGCACGACTGAAACGTTGATTCTGTGGCGGGCTTCTTGGCTCGCAACAAATCACTTGGGTCTGCAGTTTTCTGATATTCCTGCAGTTCTACCACTACCATCTGAGCATCGGCGATCTTCGAGCCTTTCTGGAAACACTCTTCCGCTTTCTTTCGATTGCCCATGACAGTGATCACACCTTTGGGACCTGGCATCTTTAGCTTAAGGTATACATAACATGGTCGAGCCATGAAACGTGCATACGCCGGCCTTCCCAGAATAGCGTGATAAGCACTCTGGAAATCTACGACCTCAAAGGTCAACTTTTCTTTACAAAAATTCTTGGAATCACCAAAAACCACATCGAGAGCAATTTGGCCGAGTGACTCAGCCTTCTTTCCAGGAATGACTCCATGGAAGCTCATGTTCTTGGTCTTGAGTGCGGACATCGAATGCCCATCCCTTTCAACGCGTCTCGCATACAAGATGTTCAAAGCAATCGCCACCATCCATCAAAACTTTAGTTAGTCGAGTGCCTTCGACGACTGGGTCGACCACCAAAGCTTGCCTCCCAGGGGTGGCTATGTGCTTCGGGTGATCAGACTGGTCGAATGTGATGGCTGTCTGAGACCATTTCAAATAATTGGGATTCACTTCTCGGTTGATAACTTTCAATCGACTTTTGCTTTCAACGTCAGCAAAAATCATCAGGGTGGAATTGACCTGGGGGTATCCACCATCACTATCTTCCTTGTCCTCAACTTTGTCCGACTCCTTTTCCTTATCCTTGGGTTGCTTCCCTGGGCCGCTGAATCAGAGCCGACCTTTGTCGAGTGGTATGCTTTGGGTAAATGAGTTTACCCTCTTCATCTTTCTTCGTGTGAATGTGACATGGCAAGTCCAATACATCATTTCCATCTTGGTCTTTCACTTTTTGGGGTTCCAAGGCCCTTGGGTTTTCCTTGAACTTTCCTGGAGTCACGGCCAAGGCTTCTCCAGAGCAGCTGGCTCGTCTTTCCGCTTCGCTTCCATCGGAGTTCCTCCCCGGTTTCATGAGCGGTGACTTGTACTTGCCACTCGAGCCGATCCTCTTCTTCACCATTGGCATACTTGGTGGCAATCTCCATCATTCGACTCAAGGTGATGTCTCCGGTCCGACCAAATTTCAAACTTAGCTCTCTGTTCTTAACACCTTCCTTGAAGGCTCAGACTACCTGATGATCTGATACATTCTCTACCGTGTGATGCAATGTGATCCATCTCTGGATGTAATCCCTCAGAGTTTAATTCGACTTTCGTACGCAAGATTGTAACTCTGTCAACCCTGCTGGTCGCTTGCAAGTTCCTTCAAATGTTCTGACAAACACTCGGGCGAGATCTTCCCAACTGTAAATGTTGCTGGATGCCAACTGATTCAACCATGCTCTGGCCGAACCCTCCAACATAAGGGGCAGATGCTTCATGGCCACCTCATCGTTGCCGCCGCCAATCTGAACAGCCACTCGGTAGTCCTCAAGCCAAGTATCAGGTTTGGACTCACCGGTGAACTTATCGATTCCATCGCCAACTTTGAAGTTGGGAGGAATCATCGCGACCTCGATGGCTCTGCTGAAGCACTCTGGTCTGAGGCGTGCACTCTGCTGCGGGTGGGGGCATCTCCGTCATGACCTCCTCGGTGAGCTTCTGTTCCTGTCGACCAAACCACGAACGAGAATGGATCTCGCATCAAAGCTCGGTTCTTCGGGGTCGACTGGAATCCTTCGCCCAAAGACTGTGAGGGCGTCTGTCATCCTCATTGCCGAGGCGCCAGACGATCCACCCCTTGGGGGAGGGGTGGGCACTCGACGTCGATCATCATGATTGAATCGGTGATCATACTGCTCACGGTTCTTGTACTGATCATCCCGCCGGCTTCCACGCTCCTCATGCCTTGGGGGCGATCTTGGACTATGGGTCGACTGGACTGTATTCGCAGCGACGGATCTGCTGTGAATCCTATTCCGCGACCGCGATACAACTGAATTTTGATCTCCTGCTGCCCGGAGTAAATCTCTGATCTGTAGCAAACCCCTACCAGCCTCTCGATCGGGAAGGCTGAATCGACTCTGCTATACGGGCTGCAGCTGCTAGATTCTGAATCGGAGTTTGATATACCTGAGTCGGTGGCGGAAAGAATTGACGTCGACTGGAGTCTGGAACCCGTTGTCGCGCGCGCTCATTGAGCGCTCACTGGAAGTTCTCCAGTCAAGTGCGCTCTGCCAAGTTGGCCAAGCGCGCGTCCTCTAAGGCACGAGCCTAGGGGGTTTCTCCAACGATAGGAGTGTGTAACGCACCATGTTCCGGCGGTGAAGTTCTTCCCTCTGCAGCGAAGTGAGGGGCTCGGGTTGATACTCTTCGCGAACCTGCACCGGATCGCCTCCGCCGTCGCCTCCGTCGGCGCGGGGAAAGCCAGGAGGACTGCATGGTCCATTGACCATCAGAACCTCCGCCGCTAGATCACTGCTGTCGACTTTTCGGATGCGATCTCTGCGGAGCTACCGATGATCGAACAGCCGTAGAGAGATTCATCGGGCTCGATTGCCGCGACTTGGGAGTGGGCCGATCAAGGGCCACCGCGTGCCTCACCCACCGCTGAAGCCTCGACCGACCGGAGCGCTTGCACCGGCGGGAGATTGGGAGGGAGGACGGCACAGGAGCCGACCAATACTGGGTCGACGGTTGCCGCAGGAGGACGTCGCGGATGCACGCGCGAAAGTGCGTTACCCCACGGACGGGGAGCGCGTCGACGTCGAGTGGAGCCTCTTGAAGCCAAGTCGTCTGCGATGAACGTGAGCACGCCGAGACGGATCTCGCGGCCCTCAACCAAAACTCCACCTGAAACCATGATGAAGGAGATCGAAAAAATCCCAACTTCTCCAATAAATCGCTAAGACACCTGCCCCATGGTGGGCGCCAACTGTCGTGGTTCTAAGTCTGACAGTAGAATAGGGGGGTAGGAATGGAGAGGCAAGATCCTAGCTAAGGAGTTGTTGTATACGCAAGATGTTTACGAGTTCAGGCCCTTCTCAGAGGAAGTAACAGCCCTACTTCTCGGAGCCCGGAGGCGGTCGACTGTATTATGTGCGTATGAGTTACAGGGGTGCCAACCCTTTACACTGAGGAGGGGGGTGGCTTATATAGAGTTCGCCAGACCCCTCCAGCCTCGATTATGCAGGGGATTAAAGTACATTAAGACCGGGGTTCTTTGGTAACGCCCACATAAAGTGCTATGACGACCATAAAAGCTACTTAATGACCGACCGTTTGTGTGCGGTGACTTTAGATCTCCTAGCAAATGAAAGTGGTTGGCTTCATGGTCGAGTGTCTTCAAGTCCGTCGAGTGGAACCCTTCCAGGTCGACTGAAAGGTGGTTTCTTCTAGAGATGTCCTTGGGGAGGGTATCTTGGACAGGTCCATGACCCTACCCTAGGTACATGACTTCATCAGATTCTTTTTTAGGCTTCTTGCCGTGGCTATTAGCTGGCGCTTGAAGCACTCTTGTTCGAGGGGTTCCTCTGGCACGATGAAGTCTTCGTCGCCGAGGCTCACGTCGTCCTCGGAAAGTGTTAGATAGTTGCTATCCTCCGAGTCCTTGTTCCCTGCTTGCTCGTCAGGGTTAACTTGCCCGTCCTCCCGATCATCTTGTTCGGATGTTGGTTCGATGGGGCCTTCTTGGTCTTTGGCGTTATCTGGAGTATCATTGTCTCCGATGACGGTATTGCTGTCTTTTCCGCGATGTGATCTAGAGCGGCGCTGCTGACATCGACGCTTTGGTGGTATCTCAGGAGGTTCGTCCTCGACTGGGTCCTTCTCATCATCGTCGTCACCTTCTTTAGGTGTGTCCACCAAGTACCCGTCATATGAGGAAGTGGCCGTCCAGCGTCCGGTGAACGGCGGGTTTTGGGCCTGCTCCTCTCCAGCATCGTCATCCATACCGTCGATGTCTTCGGAGGCATCATCAAGCATGTCGGTTAGATCCTCGATAGTGGCTATGAAGTGGGTGGTGGGTGGGAAGTAAAATTCCCTATTTTCAGCCCCTAGTCCGGGCTGGGCGTAATTCGAAAGCGGCTCCTTTGCGATGGTGAGGGATCACATTAAGTCCAAAGCCTCGTTTAAGAGCGAGGTTTGGATGGGGACAGAAGTTTCCAGGCCGAGCTCGCATGGCGCGGACTTCAAGGGTTCAGAGCTAGTGTCCGGAGAAGAGTCCGGCTTTGTGATGACCGCCGGAGACGCTATTCTCTTCGGTTCTCAAGTGTTGAGCTCTATAGCCGCAGAGAGTCCGGCGGACTCTTGACTCCCGTCTTTGGACCTGGTGACGTGCTCCAGATCTAAGGCCGGAGCGGTGGTTGGGGCCGCGAACCCTTGGAAGACCAAATCTCCTCGGATATCAACGACATAGTTCAGATTTCCAAAACTGATCTGGCGACTAGGGGCATAGCTGTCGATTTGCTCTAGGTGGCCAACCGAGTTGGCACGCAGTGCGAAGCCGCCGAATACAAAGATCTAGTCGTGGAGAAAAATCTCCTTCACGGCAGCATTGTTGTAGATGATTGATGGAGCCATCGAGCCTTTCGACGACGGCACGGTGGAACTCTCAGTGAAAGCACCAATGTCGGTGTCAAAATCGACAGATCTCGGGTAGGGGGTCACGAACTGTGCATCTAAGGATCGAGGGTAACTAGAGGTAGGGGACACAATGTTTACCCAGGTTCGGGCCCTCTTAATGGAGGTAATACCCTACGTCCTGCTTGATTGACTTTGATGAGTATAGGGGTTACAAGAGTTGATCTACCTCGAGATCGTAATGGCTAAACCCTAGATGTCTAGCCTATATGATTATGATTGCCTCTATGGACTAAACCCTCCGGTTTATATAGACACCAGAGGAGGCTGGGGTTGTACAGAGTCGGTTTACAGAGAAAGGAATCTTCATGTCCGAACGCCAAGCTTGCCATCCACGCAAAGGAGAGTCCCATCCGGACATGGGGGAAAGCCTTCTATCTTGTATCTTCGCAGCCCATTAGTCCGGCCCATGTTACATAGCCCGGACGCCCGAGGACCCCTAATCCAGGACTCCCTCAGGGGGGCGAATCCTTCTTAGAGTAGGACTCCCCCCCTTGGGCGCGCCACACCTTGGTCGGCCTCCTCCTCCCTCCCCCCTTTATATACGTGGGAGGGGGCACCCCAAAGGCACACCAAAGTTTCTCTTAGCCGTGTGCAGTGCCCCCCTCCACAGAAACACACCTCTGTCATATCATCGTAGTGCTTAGGCGAAGCCCTGTGCCGGTAGCTTCATCATCACCGTCGCCACGCCGTCGTGCTGACGAAACTCTCCCTCGGCCTCAACTGGATCAAGAGTACGAGGGACGTCATCGAGCTGAATGTGTGCTGAACACGGAGGTGCCGTACGTTCGGTCAGATCGTGAAGATGTAATACTACATCAACTGCGTTGATAAACACTTCCGCTTTCGGTCTACGGGGTACGTGGACACACTCTCCCCGATCGTTGCTATGCTTCTCCTAGATAGATCTTGCGTGATCGTAGGCAAAATTTTGAAATACTACATTCCCCAACATCAATTTTCCCATGAGGTGAATTAGACTGATAGGCCGGTAATGGCTCAAATCGGTGGCGATGTCTTTCTTCGGTAGGAGTGCAATCATGGTTCTGTTGATGAACTAAACATCGTGCCGCCCAGGTGGTAGAAGCTACTGAACATGACCGTTACACCTTCCTTAACTATGGCCCAACCGGCCTGTAGAAACATCCAGGGAAGCCATCCGGCCTCGGGCCTTTTTCTGCCGGCGACAACTTGATGACTGCCCACACCTTAGCTTATGAAAAAAGGCACATCAATGCCAGCACCATCCACCAGCGACATTTTCAGCTCGCTCCACTTTAGGGAACAAGTCCGTGATCCAAGGGGCGAGGATAAGTGATTGTGTATGAGATCCGCCTTGTCCTTGTGGTCAGTAATGTTCCAGAGCTAGTCTACAATAACTATATTCAATGTTCCAGAGTTAGCTGGTGGTCATCTATCACTACTAAGGAAATGCCTAGCGATGGCGGCTGGTTGTTGGGCTAGCGATGGCGGGGGACCACGCCATCGCTACGGGCGCTACAACTAAAGGGTAGAAGTAGCGTTGGTTCACCCGCGCTACTGCTATACCTACTTAGCAGTAACGCTTTACTAAGAACGTGCTATTGGTTGTTACTAGCAATGCTTCTCTATACCCGCGCTACTACTATTATTATGTATTATATTTCTTTTTTATTTTATGTCGTATTCATACACCATTATGCAAGTTTTCATACAGTAACAATTTAGAGATTTTTTTACATCATAATGATTTATTACATCACTGGGTGAAAGGACTGTGGATTAGTTTGACTTTGTCACTTTGGATCCATCCACTTGAAACTAATCTGCGGTTCTTTCACCCAATGATGTAATAACTCATAATCATCATCATCATCATCATAACACATTGTAGCACATAATAACAACTTCTCATCATCATCATAGTCATAATCAACACTAACTAATTGTTCTTAATACCTAGGACCTACTCCTCTCTCCTGGGTAAAATACCATAAAACAGATAAACCGGTCCATCTCCATAATGGAGAATGGAGATACACCTATCTCCAACTTGTGGCTTGCGCACATTCATGTTGTCTCCAATTAGTTGTGTGCGTGCATTCATCACTTTGCTCCATTCTCTGATATTGAGCCTTTCATCATTTGAAGAAATCGAGTATGTAGTATGGTAAGCCTTCGAAGGAGTTGGTCGTAAGCTAACCATATGCATATAACCTTCGGTAAACAGCATGTAAGGCACAACCTCCTTCGGGAGCCTCTGTTGAAAAAAGTAATAGTAACATATATAGTTAGCAATGTAGTTTGTATACTTAAGAAGATGTATGCAATAAAGTTACCATCATTAACAAAAACTTACCAAGTTTTTGGCAATGAAGTTACCATCATGCAATTTATGGACTAGTGGCACGTATCCAGTAGAATTTGGGAGGATAGAGTTATTGGTTTTAAAGGCCTCAACATCATCTATGAATGAGATAAGATAACCTTTCTCCTCACAATTAAGCTCGGAGTCATAGATGTAGTATGTCTTGTCTACATCCTTCTCAGTATTTTTGGAAGATAAGAAATAAGCTGACAATTATAAATAAAGATGTTTAGTACCGATGACCACCAAATATTTTTAAATTAAGAATATAAATTACTTAACTTAACAAATTAGTTTCACAAACTCACATTTAGGCAAAACTGGAGGCATATCCACATCCACGCAGATGTCAATATTATCATTATCATCATCTTCGGGACGAATATCAAATGTTATTTGCATTCCCTCTTCAAATCCATATACCTTGCAGAGAGCTTCCCAATTAGAGCAACTGAAATGGGAGTGATTGACCGCATTGTATAGCTTAACCCGAAACACATAACCATGTTTAGTTCTTAAGTGAGCCCTCCTCATCTCCATATTCTCAAAGTCTTTGAAACCAAGCTTATGCAATACATAAGGTCTTGCATGGCACGGTATGTACTAATCAAATTTAAAAAAAATCAAGAAATTACACGTTGAACAAAAGAAGAACAAGTGATGATATTAGTTACGATGAAATGCTTGTCATTGCGTACCGTACAAACATCAAAGGTCTTGTCCAGCTTCACGATGAAAAACCTATCATTTTGCAGGTGATGAAACCTGCCGCACATACCCCAGTCATCGTAGCGGTAATGGCACTCCGGGATCCTATCATCATCAGACATCTGTTGTGTTCATAATTCAAAGATTAAACTTCTGAATATTCATCACAGGTTGACTTTCGGTCTGTCGAGTCTTCCTTAAAAACTCTCATCTCACATGGTGTATATGGTGGGCACTCCCTCTCTGATATATTCGCTCGTCAGTGATGGTCGCTCTTCTCTTCCTTCTCGTGCATTACCAAAACATCTATCACGAGAAAGAAGAGGAAGAGCGACCCCCACGACAACAATCAACATTCTTCTTCTCTCATATATGGTGGACACTCCCTCATTGTTTTTTGACTGTCATGTATGGAGTCCCAACAGACTTAAAGTCAATGTCGTTTAATGCTCTTTCCGGTAAATCCAAGGCACTCGATATTTCCTACATTCTAGCACAAGCCATGCTAAAATTCATGGAAAAATCCAGCATGACCTTTGCTAAAAAGGACATATCGAGCACCTGAAATTTGCTGGAACAGAAATTAATCAACACTCCGGCAAAACATAGGCCACTCGGAGGTGTTCCCTGCAAACATAGGTCACCTAGGCAAGCACATATCCTATTTGGCTACATCATCATCGTCAACATCAACGACATGGGGATTTGGCTGCTCTCACCTCAAGGTTGAAGGGTTTCAGTGACGGGGACGACGAGGGGATGATGCAGGGGCGCTCCTTGATTTCTACAAAAACAAAATATAAACCCTATAAGCTATCAACTAAACATTATTATGTTGATTCAAAAGACCTACATAAATCAATATATCTTATAACCCGAATATTTCATTTGGTTAAGAAGCATAACTAATGTTTCTTACTAAAAGTTTTCATACCTAAATTTTCGTACTAAAAATTTATGTTACTAAATTTCTCATATGGCATTCCGGTACATTTCTATATTGAAAAATTTGTATTCCTAAACAATTTCTATTACTAAAATTTCTATTCAAAAGACATAAAATTTATGTTACTAAATTTGTATACCTACATTCAAATTACCTACATTAGTTAAGAGAAGGGATGGATGGAGGGAGGGAGAGGAGGGGGGAGGAGGGAGGGAGGGAGGGAGGAGGAGGAAGAGGTGCCTCCTTTGGCGGTGGTGGCCTTGGCACGGCTGACAGGCAGTGACAGTGACGACGGGTGGTGCAGGGCGGCAGCGGGGGTGGTGGTCTTGTGGCGGCGGCTGACGGCAGTGATGACCGGGCGGCGACCAGAGAGTGTCTAGGAGTGAGAGTGAGAGAGTGTGGTGAGGGAGAGAGGAAACGAGCGGGACGGGGTATATGATAAGGTGGTTTTAGCAGTAGTGCGGGAACCGAACAAGCACTACAGCTAAATTTTAGTTGTAGCACGTTTATGCAAACCGCGCTGCTACTAAAGTTAGACCCAGGGTGATTGTGTGGCCCACATAGCAAGAGAGCACTCGCGGTGAGAGCGCTGCCATCGCTAAGTCTTACATGTAGCGTGCTCGATTTACCCGCGCTGCTGCTAGTTAGCAGTAGCGCGACCTTCTAATAGGCGAAACTGATGATGTTCTGTGTATAAGGTTTTCCCTAGTAGTGCATTTGGGTTAGTTTTAGCGTTTGTTTTTCTCTATTTTTCCGGTTGTTCGATGGTTTTTGGTGTTCCTTATAAACTAGCCAACTCTGAATTTGTTTTCTCTCTTAAAGAAATCGACAGAGCTCCTACAGTGTTCCTAAAATAGGTCTACAACAATGAGAAAGAATAGCATTCTGATGTAATATGTTTTATATTTTCCACTCACAGACCTCATTATGTTGTCCATTCGAGGCGCTTAAGTATTAGGCAGATGTTTTCTTAGACTGCACCATTCTTGGAAATAAATGACATTCTAGAAAAGACATGCCATGAAGTAATCAAAAGAAAATTTACAAAGGAGAGTGAAAACAAAGTCGGCGAGGACCCATAATTAATCACTATACATAATATGCATTTCTTTACGTGGTATATATTGGTATCTCACGTGTGAACAACGGGTACACCGCGAACATAAATACCACCTAAAGTATTCGTGGAAACACATAACCCACTTATAAATTTAGTTAAAAAACTAATGAATATGGTGGATTCCGTGGTATACATAAGACAAGATGGTAAATTTTATTCCATGCATCGCATATCTCAGGGCCTCCTTGGTTTGGAGGATTCCAAAAAACACAGGAATAGTAAAAACAAATGGTTTCAATATCTGTCCATTAGAATCCTACATGACTTTGGATTGTTTGATATATACGGGAAAACCAAAATATTCTTTCTAAGAAGTTTGTATGGATGCTGGAAATTGTATGGAATGTAGTACTAAGGAATCATTACAAAAAATCATATGGACATCAATCATACGAATCAAATGACCAACATGTGAGAAAACCCTAAGGATCTAGTCCCTCAAAATTTCTCTATAAATCATTTTGAATCAAAGAAGCCCCGAGTCTTGTTGTGGACTCTAGTCGCTACCCTTGACAAAGTGATGGACCGAAATCAAAAGGTCATCCCATCTGAAGATATTCATGTTAGTTTTGTTGAAGGTTTGCTTCCGAATTTGTGCTTATCAATATGCAAGCTATAGATGGCTAGTGCCGGACAGAGAGTTGCCCACTTGAGAGTCTCTCTTGAGAAAGAGGCCATAGCCCGATCCACTTTCTTATCTAGCGGCAAGTCCAATGGGTTTAGAGATGGTAGAGGCGCAAGAGGAAGTCATGTACATACTATATCTAGGATCAGGTGTGCCTTAGAGATGTATGGAATCATGCCGAGGTGGAGCGTGTCTCTGTTGTATCAAAGCTAAGTGCGGTCGCATACGACCATACTTCTGTCAGCGATGATCCATGGTCGTTGGCATACCTACTCAGGAGGTCGGATCACCCTTCCTTCTCAGCTTCGCTGGCCACCGAGTGGCGCACACAAAGCGGAGGGGGGAGTGATGATCCCAATTCCAATGGTCAGGACGTGCTTCATCACCACTGACACTCATTTGTGGCGAAGTTACGGCAGGCTTCGACGCCTTTGACATCACTCAGGGGAGTTGCAAGAGGCGGCCGATGCTCCCTCTTCAAAGCCTCACCGGTGATTCTTCTGGCCACAGGGCGGCCTAATGGAACTTTTGCTTGTCAAGCTTATCGTCGTTGGTTCCTCTTCTCTTCCTGGCCTGGAAGTGTCCTTATGGGGGCAATTCAACTTTGTCTTAGAGTACATATCTTCTTCCTCTGGTTCTCCGGTGTTGGAGAAGCGTGGAGGTGGTTCGATGACCCCAAGTGGTTCCTCTCCGAGGATGGCCGGAGCAAATTTGAGTAGAAGTTGATATTACGACCCAGGTGCAAATTTACTTTTTGGTCTACGAACATCCATGCATATTTTAGGGACTGGGTTGTAATTTTAAGTTTACCGAGTCCTTTTGTGAGATGTACTTTCAGCGCTTTGACTTAATGCAGCTTCCTTTGGGACCCTTCCAATTGTTCAGAAATGGAAAATAAATGTATATATCAGTGTTAGTTCTATCTCGAGCATTATGTGACAGGATTTTGGCTCACCTACGATTTCTAGTAGTTTATTATTTAGGACGATGTTGTGGCAAGATGATCCCTTGGCGCATCGGGGCGCAAACCGCCTTGTTCCTATCCGCCTTTCTTTCTCCATCAATCCCTTTTTTCCCGTCATCTTCTTCTTTCTTTCTTCCTTCCTTCTTTCCCGACTCTCTTCTCCTCTTACTACCCCTCCACCTTCCTTCTCCCATCCCTTTCGTCAGACCTTGTCGTCAACCTCATCCGATGATCATCACCACTAGTGGGAGCAAGATCGAGCGCTGACACTCATCGTCTCTGAGCTCGAGAGAGAATGTGAACCCACTAGGTCGTCGACGAGCCTTTTAAAGAGCATGTCGTCGGGTGCACCTCCACCGCCACCGCCGCCGCCGCCGCCACCACCACCACCGCCATATGAGCCCGCTGGTCACTGGTCAGCCTCTCCTCTTCTTTCTTCTAAGATTTATTATTACTCCTCCCTCTTTCTTTTAGTCCCAAGCGTAGATTTTGCATAATATTTATGCATTTTTCTTTCATGCCTAAAGTCTAGAGGACTAAACAAATACTAGTACAAGCCAAGCTGTATCATACCCAATCATCAAAACTTCAGCTCTGCTGGGGCTGCTGCTTCTTCTTCTTCTTCTCTCTCTCCCCACCGCCTCCCCCTTCCTCGTCCTCCTCTCTCAGTCCGAAGCCGATTACTTAGCAGCTTGCCTTCGTCTTTCTCTCCTGCGGTTCCTGGAGCTACGTCTTCTCGGCCCCTGCCCTTTGGTTCGCCGCTCCGCTCCCCCCCTTCTGCCGCAAAGGGGGACACTCATGGCGAGTCTAGTAAGTACGTTTATCACCGCTTGGGTTAAGGAATTCCTGTGGTTTTTTGGCCGCGAAGGTGCTCTTCCCGGCGCTTCCTTCCCGGATTGGTTCTGTTTAGTTGTTGCAGGCGCCGTGGGGAGCTAGGGCGCCCCACTGCTATTGATTTCCGCCGCTTGGTGTCCTTCCCAAATTCGAGATCCTCCTGTTGAGATCTTGCGATCCGACGCGCTGTTTCTTGCTTCTTGCGAATTTGATTCCCTGATTGATCTGGAATTTTTTTGAAGCTTCGTGTTGGATTCATGGAGTTGCAGTGCAAACTAGTACTGACTGGTTCGTGTTCTTGTGCTGCTCTGTTTTGTTGCAGGTAGTTCTGGCATCGCTGCTTGCCGTAATTGGGCTCGCGCAGGGGGAGGCGCAATGTGCGCGGTACAGCGGGCGGCCGCGGCCACATAGCGTGACCATCACTGAGTTTGGGGCCGTCGGCGACGGCCTGACCGTCAATACGGTGCCCTTCCAGAATGCCATCTTCTACCTGCGGTCCTTTGCCGACAAGGGCGGCGCACAGCTGTACGTGCCCAAGGGGCGGTGGCTCACCGGCAGCTTCAACCTCACCAGCCACCTCACCCTTTTCCTGGAGAAGGACGCTGTCATCATCGGCACCGAGGTTGTTCTCCACATTAGTGACTTGTTAAACGCCTTCTCATTTTATCAGCATGAGAATTCTGCAGTGCTGCTGATTCCACGGATTGGATGTTCTCCTATTCCAGGATTGATGTGGCATACCTGCCGCTTTCGTTCCACACTGACAGTAGGAGCTTAGGATGTTTTCTTGATATCAATTGACTTTTTAGACATCGTTGCATGAATGTGGGTTTATTTGTCGCTTTCAACTGCATTAACATTGAGAACTGTTAGGAACTTGCAATATTCTTAGCTGTCAGCTTATTTCTTCGTTTATGTATGGTTGGTGAAAGATGTTTAGTTGGAACCATTTGACATGTCTCTAGGTAGAGGTCATATGTGATGTTTACCTTGAAATACGTTTTCGTGTTAGTATAATCATTATTTTGGTCTTGCGCATATTTAGAGATCACTATGAATTTTCTTATACATGGGTTTCCGCGTATATAAAATTTATAAACATTAGCGGCCCAATATTCGACTATCTGCCCATCAGTTTTGTCTTTCCTAATACAAATGGGCATCGGATGGTGACACATAGCTGTCCATGTGAGGCCAGCAAACAAGGAAAAACAATTTGTACTTGGATTGTTTTGAAGTCAAGCTGCTTTCTTTAATCATGCCTGTTAGTAGGCCGATTTTGATTGCCTGCCCGTAATACACAATATTTTGTGCACATCACGGAATGGACGACGTCTTGTCGAGTTTTCTTCTACTACATTATTTTGAAGTTTGAAATTATGAGAAATAGGATAACATAGGCAGCATAAATTAGTATAAAAGGAAGAAACTTCTTATTTATACCTCATATATTCTTTTTAGTCTCGGGAATTAATTCAATACTCATTGTATTTGAAATTGACTATGAATTTGCATTTGCACTACAGGATGTGACACAATGGCCAATTGTGGAACCTTTGCCATCATATGGCCAAGGAATTGATCTTCCGGGTGCAAGGCATCGCAGCTTAATAAATGGGCACAATGTTACCGATGTCATAATTACAGGTAAATATAGTGTTCTGTCAGACATCAGAATTTTATGTGGTTTGTTATTTGTTTTAGTATATTCAATTCATAGTTGCATTTAAATTACATTTCTACAGGGAACAATGGAATCGTAGACGGCCAGGGTTTGATATGGTGGAATTGGTTTCGCTCAAATAAATTGAACTATAGCCGGCCTCATCTTGTGGAGTTTGAGGATTCGGAAGAAATTGTGATTTCGAACTTGACATTTTTAGATTCTCCAGCATGGGGTATACATCCTGTGTATTGCAGGTATGTTGACATTTTTTTTTCCAGAGATAATTCTAAACCCATTCTTAGTGTTTGAGAGATGTATCAACATGTTTTTTTCCAGCAATGTAACAATCCGTAATGTCACAATCGAGACTGAATTGGATGCTCCACTCACCAATGGAATTGTCCCAGGTAACACTGCTCTTCATGTGCTGCTACTTTAGTAAAAGACTTTACATTATATTTAATCTAAATCATCTATTAGGTTTTGATTGGATATTTATATTCTAAATTCACACACATAAAGATTTTTTCCACAAGTAAACGTGTTTTGCTACTTAATTTGAGTTACCATTATATGTATTTGGATGCGTTCCAGGAGCTACTAAAAATAACCTACTTGCTATTGAAAGGAATCAGAATAAAATACCTCAGATCTACTTACCGCAAGATAAATCTATTGTTTCCTTAAATTGCTTGTGTTATTTTTGTATAAGTTCTTTGCGAACATTGTTCTACTGCAGTAGCATGGCTGAAGATTGTGAATAACTTCTGTACTGTTTTCTATGCAGATTCATGCTCGAATATGTGCATTGAGGACAGCAGAATTAGCGTCGGTCATGATGCCATCTCATTAAAAAGTGGGTGGGACAACTATGGCATTACATTTGGAAGGCCAACCTCAGACATTCACATTAGTAGAGTGGATCTGCAAGCCTCACTGGGAGCTGCTCTTGCATTTGGCAGTGAGATGTCTGGTGGGATCTCGGATGTTCATGTTGATCACCTTCATATTCATGGTTCATCCAAAGGTATATCCTTCAGGACCGCACCAGGCCGTGGTGGTTATATAAGGGATGCGATAGTATCAGATGTCCAAATGGAAGACGTCCATGTTGCAATCGAGTTCACCGGCGATTGGTCAAGCCATCCTGATGAACATTTTGATTTGTCTGCACTCCGGAGATCAGTGGAATCACCTTAAAAGACATGGTTGGAAAAACATTTCGTTTGCAGGAGTTTTGTCGGGAATCGATGGCGATCCTTTCACCAATATCTGCCTCTCCAATATCAATTTCACCATAGCTGATTCAGCGCATTCTGCCTCTTGGTCTTGCTCCAACATTTCTGGATACTCCGAGTCGGTATTTCCCGAGGCTTGTTCCGACCTCCACAGTCAATCATCAAATTCCTCCATCTGCTCATCCACCCTTAGCTACCATGCCCTTGCGACAGCGTAAATGCATATAGCACCCAATATTCATCCTTTCATGTTTCTGTCCATGTACAATCTGGAGACATCTAGCTCTAGCTTCATCGCCATCTTTCCCCCAAAAAAATTCTCTTCCGTTATAGGTGCATCAAAGAATCATCGGGCTTCGTACAGTCAGCTTTGAGGCTCATAATACAAAATTTTGGCTGGCGTTCTTGATGAGTCCAGAGAGGTGTTTCCTTGTACAGTTACATTTGTTCATTCAATCTGTAAGAAATTTTGTCCGGTAGGTTGTCGAGTTCAAAGAGTTGGTTTATATTGCTGTTTATTTTATTGCCATATATAAAATAAACATTATACAATATGTTAAGGTGACCCTGTACATCTTGTCATCATCATCTTGTGAGCATCCAATAGAACAGCCTCACATGTTATCCTGGGATGCACAGGCTGGCCCCTGTAGCCCAGCATGCTCCTTGTCCTGGCTGTCAAATAAATTGGTATCAATAGGGTTGTTAGGCCGGTTTTGATGGCTTCTTTGTCTCTTTGGGGGGCTTTATTGGCTTGGCTTTTTGTCGCCATGTCATGTCGCAAGCTCATACTATCATGCTGGGGTTGCCATTTGTGCAAGCTTTGGCTAGCTGCATCAGTACCAAATCACCGGATAAAAATAAGCGGCCGCCGCGGAGAGGAGCTGGCACTGATGGCTGATAGCTAATGTCTTCTGTACTCGTCTGGCGTCACTTGGGCAGCATGTGCAACCAACCTGCCGCCTTTGCCAAGATTGTACACACTGGGAACAAGGGCAATCACTCTTCTGACGCCACCACCGTCTACTGCTCATGAGATAATTGATTGTACTGTACTGCAGCAGTGGCCGTTTTCACTTGCTGAAGTTGCAGTGCCTTGATCAGAAGTCTTGGAACCAAGGTAAGAACAAGACAGTAGAAGGTTCTGTTAAAAAAAAAAGAACAGCAGCAGCATCGGATCCTGGTTGGTTCAGAAAAAGCTGAGGTGGCCATGTGGTGCATTATATCATTGCAGAGGATGCATCCAAAATTAACGTCCAGATGCTGCTACGATACAGCCTTTGAATTCTCAGGGCGGTCAAAGGTGGATGTTGATTTCCTGTTGGATAATGCTATGCTGCTGCTGCTGTTGCGGGTCCAGTGGATTTATTACTGCTGAATGCAAAAATCCAGCGGATTTACTGCTGAGAAGAATGAGCACAAAACACACCAGCTACCTCCCATCTTTTGAATGTTAGCTACCTCCCATCTGGAAATCGGTAGAATATGGATGGATTCGTTGGACGACCTTATCATGATGTCTCCGACCGAGTTGATGACAAAATTCGGGACCAGCACGACGCCCGGCAGGCATCCAAGTGTGCATGCATGCACGCAAGCAAATATGCAAGTGTTCGAAGCGATCGGTGGGGTGGCGCATTCGATCTTGTCCTCAACGATACTGTACCTCCGTCTCCGTGTAGGCAAGCGGTGGCGTGGTTTCTGCTCTCTTCGGCGCGCCAGTGACGTGGGAATTGTACTGGCGCGATTGAGTGGTGTGCGGGACGGTTTACAGGGGAAGAGTTCGCGCGTGCGGCTTGCCGTGGTAGCTTGCTTCACGCTGTGTTTGAGCAGTTTGTGTGGAGGTTAATGAATGAGTGATCAGAGTGCTGGGACTCGTGATCAATTGGTGGCTTTGGTGATGCTTGCGGAGTTCATGACAGCCGAATGCTGTTGCCCCTGCACCGAATCAGCACAAAACGAAAACAAAAGCACCACGCATTTCATATCATCTCCGGCGGTCACAACCTCGAAACTACCCAGCAAAAGTTAGGCCCCTAAGTGTCCGCGGACGCGCCCGGATGTGTCTGCGGACAGCGAACAACACACCAAAAACCGTCACAACAATTAACCTCAAATTTCATATCTCATATTCATACTTACCATGCAGATAAAAACCTATGTACTTCCATAGCTAAAACTACTCATCACCGGAGATGTTTATGATCTCTGTGCCCGATGCGGGTAGACGGGCAATTGTGTCAGCTCCCGCGCCTGCGGAGGCTCCGGCTCCTCCCCCACCGCCTCCGCATCCAGTTCGGCAAACATCGCCTCCATCGCCGCCTGTTCTTGCCGGATGAACCGCCGGTTGGCCTTGACATAGGCCTCATCCTGGATGGACTCCAGGATGGTGGTCTGCTCCACCATACTCCGCCTCCGTGTTCGCTATGGCAATGCTGCAGCTGGCTCCACCGCCTCCTCCTCCTCCACCTCTGTCTCCACCTCCGGCCCCGCCGCCTCCTCCTCCATGGACTCTGCTTTCGGCGCTTGCTCCCCCTTCTCCTTCTCCTCCTCCTCCGGTTCGGTGAATTCAAAGGAAGGCCCGCAGTAAAATGAGCAACTCGTCTCGCCGAGATCTCCTCCAGTAGCTGCAGACGATGCTTCAGAGTGAGCATGGCGTAGGTGGTGATCCGGCGACTCGACATGGCGCGGTGGGCGGATTGGAAGTAGCGGAGGAGGGAAGGAGAAAGGGGAAATGGGGTGGATAGGGTTTGGCTTCCGCCATCCTGTTTAAATAGCCGGCCTCCTCCCTCGCGAGGAATTCAAGAGCGGCGCCGCGTGGTGTGGAGTGGATGAGGCGCCCGTCGGACCAATGGTCTCTCCGCATCCCTGTGTGGGCTCTTTTGACCAGTCTGACATGATGGGCGCGTTCGGGCGTCCCCATATCCGCCCCATAAATGGGTCGGGTATGGGGAGTGCCGGTCAGTCTAGGCGTTTGAGCCCGGTTGGGTGGCCAAAAATCATCCAGGCACTGACCGGGCAGCCCGCCCGAGCGTTTGGGGCGAGTGTTGGGAGGGGGGGGGGTCCGGTTGCAGATGCTCTTAGGTAGCTTTTTCATGTGATGATTTCCTGCATCTTGTCCCTGAGCAAGTCACTATCCATTTGCATCTTCCTCCGCAACGTAAGTGCAACTCCAATGGGCCGACCCAAACGGACACACAATGTGTCCTTTTTTATCCGTTTGGGTGGCCCGCGGACACCAAAAAGTTCGCCTGTCTCTATTCGTCCGCCCGCCAGTGCGCCCAACGTGTTAGTCTGCATTTCATTTTTTGGCCAAATTTTGACTTAAAATGTATATATTCCAAAAGTCTGTTCATTACATTAATGAAAACTAGAAAAACATAACTAAAAAAAATCTAGATCTATAGTTGTTCATCCTCGTCCTCGTCACCGACGAGGTCGATGTACACCGTAGGTGACCATGGATATGGCCATGCTTCTAGTGCAGTGGCCACGGCCGTCGGCACACGCAGTGGCATCACTGGCACCTACTGCTGCTCCGGCCCCACCCACTTGGGCGTGCAAGGGACTGTGGACGTCAGGCATGGCTAAATAGGCATGGCATGACCCTGATCGCACCCATGTTCGGAGAACTACTAATGTCCGACATGATGCAACCTGAATTAGGGGAGCTGCTCACCAGATGTGCTTCACAGACGAGGTCATGCAACACCAGTTCCCAGAAAGGTTTAAACTCGTTAATATCGAGCAATATGATGGGACAACTAACCTCGCTGTGTGCTCCAAGGACTTTTCTCCTCCACATTCATATGGCCCGAGGAGATGACCTACACGCCATTAAGTATTTACCGTTGAAACTCAAAGGGTCGGCGAGGCACTGGCTCAATAGCTTGCCCGAGAACTCTATTGGAAGCTGAGAAGAGCTTGAAGATGCCTTCCGAGCTAATTTCCAGGGCACCTATGTTCGTCCTCCGGACGCCGACGACCTTAGCCGTATCATCCAACAGCCCGGCGGGTCAGCTAGGATGTTTTGGAACCGGTTCTTGACCAAGAAAAACCAGATCATAGACTGTCCTGACACAGAAGCAATTGCTGCTTTCCGGGAAAACATCCGTGATGAATGGCTGGCGCGACAACTCGGACATGATAAGTCGAGGACCATGGCAGCCCTCACCTCCCTAATGATCCGGTTCTACGTAGGAGTGTACATCTAGTTGGCCCATGGCGGCAGCAACATCGGCGACCCCGGAACCTTTGAAACATGCGACGGGAATGGGAAGCCTCGGTACAACAAAAAGAACAAGTGTTGGCACAAAGGCAATTGCAGTGACATCGAAGAGGCGACCATGAATTCCGGATTCAACAATCCACAGACTGGCCAGAAAAAGATGCCCTTTAAAGGGAACATGGACGGTCCGTCCACACTGGACAAAATCCTTGACAAGCCTTGCCAAATTCACGGTACTTCGGACAAGCCCGCTAATCACTCTAACCGAAACTGCTGGGTCATCAAACAAGCCAGTAAGATTATAGCCGAGAACCAGGGAAAGGGTTAGCTTCGCAGGGAGGACGAGGATGAACCTCCCAGGCCAAATAATGGAGGCCAAAAATAGTTCCCTCCCAAACTAAAGGATGTTAACATGTTTTACGCTACTCATATCCCTAAAAGTAGAGGAAGCATGCGCTCCGAGATATCTACACCTCGGAGCCAGTAGCGCTGAAGTACAATCCATGGTCGGCTTGCACGATCACCTTTGATCGACGAGACCATCCAACCAGTATCCGTCATGGAGGGACGGTGGCTCTGGTGTCGATCCCATAGTGGACGGCTTCACCTAACACGAGTCCTTATGGAAAGGGGCAACAGCCTCAACCTAATTTATGCGGATACAGTTAAAAAGATGGGCATTGATCCATCAAGGTTAAGCCCAGTAACACCACTTTCAAGGGTGTCATACCAGGGGTTGAGGCACAATGCTCCAGGACTATTACTCTGGAAGTAGTCTTTGGCTCCCCGAGAACTTCCGAAGCGAAGGCTTAATCTTCAACATCAATCCTTTCTGCAATGGTTATCACACACTCCTCGGGTGAACCGCTTTCGCTCTATTTAATGCCGTCCCACACTATGCTTATATGGCGTCATAACATTCAATGATAACAGTGAACACTCTCTCCGCACGGAGGAGCAAACTGTGGCTTTCGTAGCCGAGGTCCAAGCCGCAGAAGAGGCATCAAGGCCTCTGACCGTAACAAACACATGGAGCCCTCTCAAGCACTTCCAAGGTGTTAACTTTTCCCCCAGCCAGTCGCGCTACCACCCCAAATAGGGGCACTCCACAGCTCCCTTTACCTGATCACGGACTACGTGCCCCGGGTACACAATTTCGCCCTCAAAATACCATGGGAGGCTGTGGAGCACAATCATAACGGCAAACTGTTTGGCTAAACCAACAGTTGCCAAAGTCCATCCTGGTTGTGGCACCATTAAAGGCCCGACCAGGGGCTTGTAAAAATAGCACTAAGCTGACAGCTTGCTGCCACCAAGGATGACCTCTACAAAGGACCATGAATTTGGGGCATCATGGCAGCGTTGCAACAGGTGGAATCGATCACCTTTGATTGGACAAAGACCTGCTGGTACACAACATAAAGGTGAAGACACGCGGCAGGACCAGGACAGGACATCAAGCCCGATGATAGATGCCTTGCATACCACAACATCACCTACCTTTTTATGTATCTTTTAAACTTTTTTTGATAGCTCAGCTTGTTTGGTTCGATCTTATCAATTAGTTCAAGAGAAAACCCTTGTAATCATTTTACGAGTAACACATTCTTTTTTTTTCTCTTCTACTTATGAGCCTAAGACAACTTTTGCAATACAGTTGTTACATACCTTTAGAAGTCACCGGTTTCGACCGGGGGCTAGGATTTAAACCATGCCCACTAATTTGCCTTGGTACTCATACAAAAGACCTCACCCTCCTATTCTCGGATGTTGTTTTATATGCATCGATTTTGAATTGTGTCTTTGGTCAATAGCTTGGTTGCTCGGCTCCTGTGCTTACCCCTTAAGTTTCCGCATCGTTAGGCTAAGGGCGTAAAGGGAGCACCGTTGCGATTGTTACTTCCATTTAAACTGGTGAAGTACCTCAGTGGAGAAAGTCGAAAGCTGACTGTCACAATAAGCGTAAATTGGTCCGCGATCTGATGATTGTGCCAAACTAAAAATTGATAGAGGTTACTCCATGTCAAATGATGGGCTTTTCTTTAAAAAATAGAATAGGCTGAAGTGTCAATGGTTTTAACCTTGGATGACTCCGAACACTTAATATAGACCAGAGACTAGTAATTCTCCCCCAAACTTCGAGCTCCTATGACTAAGTGAAAGTTTTAAAACCTCATAGTCTGATTGCCTAGTTTCTATTAACACAACCACCTCCGGGCACCAAGTCGTCGGCTAAGGGTTGTATAGTTACTATAGAAACACCCTGCATAGCATCTACAAAGGGGCAGAAGCTGATGACTGGTCACTTTCAATTTTAAACAGTCGCAAAGGAGTCAAAATAACACATCGTACATAAATGACTCATGCATTTCAAAACGAGACTTGTCTTTTTAACATCATACACCTCAGCATACCGAGGGAGGTCTATTCAAAATTTTCAAGGATGGTCTCCCTGCTACACTTAGTATTTGATATATGTGCGCCTGACATGATGAAAGTGCAACTATCCCTGGGTGGTTTTGGTAAATCCTAACAACATATAGCTCATTGAGCTAATGCTATTGCAAGATAAATATTTCAGGAAAGCTCAATGATTGGCATGGCATGGATTAGAAAGTGGACCCCTCAAAATGCTAAGGACAAAAGATTGGCTCAAGCTCAAAGCACAAGACTCTACTTTTTCATTTTAGTGATCCAAGATCACATTGAGTCCACAGGAAAATCCAATACTATCAAGAGGTGGTGAGGTGTTGCTTAATGAGTTTCTTGCTCAAAGTGCTTAGTGATATGCTCCAAAAACCCTCAAATACTTTCTCACATCCACATATGTCCCAAACCAAAAGTCAAACTCGGCCCCACCAAAACTGTCTATCCGGCGCCACCGAGTTCAATTAACATAGCCACTGCCAGAAACCCTAGTCTTTTCGGTCTCACCGAGATGGGATTGTAATCTCTCTGTTTCCCTTCGTAACGTTTCGGTCAAACCGAGATGAGCGATTGGTACCATCGAGATTGCAATGCAAACTCTCTGTTTCCCTTTCGTAACGTTTTGGTCTAACCGAGATGAGCGAATTGGTCCCACCGAGTTTGCCTGGCCAACTCTCTGTTTGTCTATTACCAAAATAGGTCTCACCGAGTTTGTGTGATCGGTCTCACCGAGATTACGTTATGCCCTAACCCTAACGAAATCGGTCTCACCGAGTTGACGTGTCGGTCCGACCGAAAATCCTAACGGTCACATTATGAACTAAATCGGTCTGACCGAGTTCTCTGATTCGGTCCCACCGAGTTTGGTAAATTGTGTGTAACGGTTAGATTTTGTTTGGAGGCTATATATACCCCTCCACCCACTCTTGACTCGTTGAGAGAGCCATCAGAACATGCCTACACTTCCGACATACATTTTCTGAGAGAGAACCACCTACACTTGTGTTGAGGTCAAGATATTCCATTCCAACCACATAAATCTTGATCTCTAGCCTTCCCTAAGTTCATTTCCACTAAAATCATCTTTCCACCAAATCCAATCCTATGAGAGAGAGTTGAGTGTTGGGGAGACTATCATTTGAAGCACAAGAGCAAGGAGTTCATCATCAACACACCATTTGTTACTTCTTGGAGAGTGGTGTCTCCTAGATTGGCTAGGTGTCACTTGGGAGCCTCCGCCAAGATTGTGGAGTTGAACCAATGAGTTTATAAGGGTAAGGAGATCGCCTACTTCGTGAAGATCTACCCGAGTGAGGCAAGTCCTTCGTGGGCGACGGCCATGGTGGGATAGACAAGGTTGCTTCTTCGTGGACCCTTCGTGGGTGGAGCCCTCCGTGGACTCGCGCAACCGTTACCCTTTGTGGGTTGAAGTCTCCATCAACGTGGATGTACGATAGCACCACCTATCGGAACCACGGATAAAAAATCTCCGTGTCAACATTGCGTTTGCTCCCTCAATCTCCTCCCTTTACCTTCATATGCAATTGTTTTGCTTTCCGCTGCTACACTCTTAGAATTGCATGTGTAGGTTGATTGCTTGACTTGTGCTAAGTTGCTAAAATACGCCAAGAACTAAAATTGGGAAAAGGCTAGATTTTTAATTGGTCAAGTAGTCTAATCACCCCCCTCTAGACATACTTTCGATCCTACACATGACATCCGCAAAATATTGCTCGGGCACACGCTTCTTCCCTTCGGGCCCACCCTTAGCCATTTCCTCCGCCTTAATCCCCGGATAGTGCATCTTCACAGACACATATGCCTACCGAGCACCCTCCAAACACGCAGAATGCTTCCAGAGCTGAAACCGAGGACTGGCACTTTGAAGCCGCTGGACTAAACCAAAATAGCTACGGCAACGGCTCGGTGGACCACAGGGTAATGCAGATGTCTTCCATTGCAGGCCTGATGACGTGATGCAACTCCATTATTTGCTTCATCTGATCATTGAGGCATGGCAGATGTGACTGCACTTGAAATTGCGTCCAAAATGTCCTTTTCTCAGCAGCATCTTCGCGCGCGTCATAATACTGGCACGCATTTCACCATGCCCCTCGGCGGGTCCATGAAGGCGCCTGATAAACGCGTGATTTGCATCAACTTGGCGAAGTTGAATCATCAAAGGCGCACTGCAGTAAATATGGCTTACCAGCGGCTATTTCAGCCACTTGCCGAAGTTCTTCCCGGTCTGATCTCCCTTGAACTTGGGCCTCTTGATGCGCTAGTTCGAGCCTCTTGAGCTCGGTTGCGTCCTCCTTTTTGGCCTGATGGGTGTCTCATTCTGCGTACAGATCCCTCAGGTCTTGTTCCACCTCGAGTACTTGAACTTGGTGCTTTTTCCGAGCATCACGCTCCTTGGCGAGCTCGACACTGCCCTTCCCAGCTGCAACCCTTTGCTGCTCGGCTCCAGCCCGAGCTTTTTTAAGCTCGCCCGTAGGGTTTCCATCTTCGTCGCGGTAGCTGGAAAAAATCAATGACATATGTTATGTCAAAACTTGAGTTGTTTTAACAACAAAACAAAGTGTGACGCTAGACTTTTACCTCATGCTTTGTCCATCTACTCCTTTAGAAGATTGATATCCTGCTCGGAGCGCGCAAGCTTATGATTCAGCTCCTCCAACTCTTTTGAGTTGGACGCCGAAGATGACACCGACGCCTACACATCAGTTTTTTTTACTCTGAAGACGAATCGGTCCTCTCGCCAGCTCTATTGATCCGACAAGAGTCTCGGGAGCTACTGTGTATTCGCATTCAATATACATTTTGGATTAACAGTTGATCCCAAGTCAGCTCGTAAAATTTAGGGCTCGAGGGCTACAGTGGCTATGATTGACGGGGTCCTATATCGGGGGTGGCTAACGCCAAGGAGCGAGGCCTCGTCAACCACAAGGGGCCCAACAAATTACTGTTGGGCAATTGATAGAAAAGCGCATAGTTATGACGATATCCAAGGCAATGATCATGTATATATGCATCACGTCTGAGACAAGTAGAACGACTCCTACCCTCATCGACTACTATTACTCCACCAATCGACCGCTATCCAACATGCATCTATGGTATTAAGTTCATGAATTAAACTGAGTAACGCCTTAAGCAAGATGACATGATGTAGACAAAGTAAAACCAATCAATATGAATAAACCCCATCTTCTTACCCTTATTAGCAAGAACACAAATACGTGTCTTGTCCACTTCTGTCACTAGGATATAGATAGATCAGAGAGAAATACAAAGCTATAACAATCATGTATAATAAAGTTCAAAAAAGAGTCAATTACTTCTCATGAATATTTAGATCATAAACCCACAATTCCTCGGATCCCAACAAACACCGCAAAAGAAGATTGCATTGGATAGAACTCCAAGAACATAAGGGAGAACATGGTATTGAAGATCAAAGAGAGAGAAGAAGCCATCTAGCTACTAGCTATGGACCCGTAGGTCTACGGTGAACTACTCACACATCATCAGAAGGCAGCGAGGATGATGTAAAAGCCCTCCGTGATTGATTCCCTTCCAACAGAGTACCGAAAAGACCTCCAGATGGGATCGCGGAAGAACAGAAGCTTGCGGCGGCGGAAAAAGTGTTTCGGGTGCCTCTTTGTTGGTTTGTGAATATTAGGGAATTTATAAAAGCGGAATTAGGTCAAATGGAGCTACATGGGGCCCACAAGCTCAGGGGGTGCGCCTACCCGCATGGGGCGTGCCCCTCGAGCTTGTGGCTCTCTCATATCTCATTTGGTCTCCTCCAAAAGCTTTGAGGGTCCCTTCTGGTCCAGAAAAAATTTATCCAAGGATTTTTTTCCATTTGGACTTCGTTTGATATTTATTTTCTCAAAAACCAAAAACAAGCAAAAAAGAAAAACTAGCACTAGGCACTAGGTTAATAGGTTAGTCCCAAAAAATAATATAAAATAGCATATAAATGCATATAAAACATCCAAGATTGGTACTATAATAGCATGGAACAATAAAAAATTATAGATACGTTGGAGACGTATCAACATCCCCAAGCTTAATTCCTGCTCATCCTTGAGTAGGTAAATGATAAAAATAGAATTTTTGATGTGGAATGCTATCTAACATGTTTGTCATGTAATCCCTTTTTACGGTATTAATATTATGATCCAGGTGATTCAAAGTAATAGTCTACAATTTGATATAAAGACATCAATACTCAGGCATACCAACAAACAATCATGTCTTTCAAAATAAAAATGCTAAAGAGCGCTATCCCTACAAAATCATATAGGCTTGTCATGCTTGGTCTTCCTAACACAAATTATTAATAATGAACTACTCCGATGACATGCTGAGCAATTGGTTCATACTTTTTAACGCGCTTCAGCTTTTTCAACCTCACGCAATACATGAGCATGAGCCATGGATATAACACTATGGGTGGAATAGAATGCGGTAATAGAGATAAATAAGGGGAAGTCAAAAAAGGAAGATAGTCTCACATCAAGCGGCTAATCAACGGGCTATGGAGATGCCCATCAATTGATGTGAATGCAAGGAGTACGGATTGCCATGCAACTGATGCACTACGAGCTATAATTGTATGAAAGCTCAACTGAAAACTAAGTGGGTGCACATCTTGCTTGTTTACTCACGAAGACCTCAGCATTTGAGGAAGCCCATCATTGAAATATACAATCCAAGTTCTATAATGAAAAATTCCCACTAGTATATGAAAGTGACAACATAGGAGACTCTGAGACTCTCTATATGAAAAACATGGTGCTACTCTGAAGCACAAGTGTGGAAAAGGATAGTAACATTTCCCCTTCTCTCTTTTTCTCTCATTTTTTGTTGGGCTCTTTTGGCCTCTTTTTTTCGTCTAGTTCCGCATCCCGACTTGTGGGGGAATCATAGTCTTCATCATCCTTTCCTCACTGGGAAAATGCTCTAATAATGATGATCATCACACTTCTATTTACTTACAACTCAACATTACAACTCAATACTAGAACAATATGACTCTATATGAATACCCCTCGCAGTGTACCAGGATGTGCAATGATGCTAGCGTAACATGTATGATAATTATGTACGATGGTGAGCCACAAATACTATGTCAGCTATATGATCATGCAAAGCAATATGACAATGAAGGTGTATTGAGAAACGATGAAGTAATTGATATCAACATAATAATATCCATGAATACTAGAAAACAATCATTGCTTTTCAAAATATACGATGCTTAATGAATGGTACCCCTACTCATTGATTTATGTAATCATGGCATGACTCTGTCTTCCTAACATAAGTGCAAATCATGAGCATCCCAGTGCCAAACCAAGCAATTGTATCGTACCTTTTCTCGCCTTCAGCATTTTCAACTTCACTCAAAAATGAGCGTGAGACATGGACTTAACACTATGGGTGGAATAGAATATGTTGTTAGAGGTTTATAAGGGATGAAAAAAGGGAAGAAAGTCTCGCATTAACTCGGCATATCGTTAGGCAATAGAGAGGCCTTACAATCAATATAAATGCGAGGAGTAGGGATTGCCATGCAATAGATGCACTAGAGCTATAAGTGTATGAAAGCTCACTACTGTAACTAGGCGGGTGTGCATCCAACTTGCTTGCTCACGAAGACCTCGGGCATTTGAGGAACCCCTTCATTGGAATATACAAGCCAAGTTCTATAACGTAAAAATTACCACTAGTATATGAAAGTGACAAATCATGGAGATTCTCTATATGAAGAACATGGTGCTACTTTGAAGCACAAGTGTGGTAAAAGCATAGTAGCATTGCCCCTTCTCTCTTTTTCTCTCATTTTTTCATTTCTCATTTTTTAGAACAATATCATGAACCTCATCCCCACTTTTTTGAGGACGCACCAGTCTCCATCATTCTTTACCACACTGGGACAATGCTCTAATATTGATGATCATCACAATTTTTTTACTTACTACTCGATAAACTGAAATAATATGACTCTATATGAATGCCTCTGGTAGTGTACCAGGATGTGCAATGATCTAGCATAACATGTATTATGATGATGAATGGTGGCTTTTCCACAAATATCATGTCATCTCTATATGATCATGCAAAGCAATATGATGATGAACACACAAGTCATGTGAATAAAAATGTGAAATTTGCATGGCAATATATCTCGGAATGGCTATGGAAACGCCATGATAGGTAGGTATGGTGTCTATTTTGAGGAAGGATATAATAAGGCTTATGTGTGATAGAGCGTATCATATCACGGGACTTGGATGCACCAGCGAAGTTCGCACCAATTCTCGAGTTGAAAATGGGCAATGCACAATACCGGAGAGGCTAGCAATATGTGGATAGGTGGGAGTGTTGTATTAGTCCATGAACTCACAGTAGTCATAAATAACTCATATACTTATTATGAAAGTTTTATTAGCCTTCGAAGCAAACTACTACTCGCATGCCCTTAGGGAGGAGGTTGGTAGGAGTTAACCATTGCGCGCCCCCGATTCGAACAACATAAAGGATTTCAATGCGGAATAAATATGCTTCAACATCCCCATCATGCCATGAAAGACACTTAAATGAGTAATACATAACAAGCTTCAATATTGATATTTTTACTAACCAATGATTACGAACTAATGCTCTTTCATATTACTACATCAATATAATTAAATCACACACTTCATATTCAGTGATCTACATGAATGTTTTTATTATACTACTCTTGTATACGTATCATCATTCTTGGACTAGTCTTATAACTCATGCACATTACCACTTCCTATTTAAGACTCTCAAAAAGATATAAGTGAAGCATGAGAGTGCAAGTCATTTCTATAAAACATACCTACCGCCGTGATCTAAAGATATAATCGGAGCACATGAGCAACTACCTAACTCAAAAGATATAAGTGAAGCACATAGAGCATTCTAACACATTATGACGAATGTATTTGTCTCTCAAAAGGTGTGTCCATTAAACAATGTTTGTGGCAAACTAACAACCAAAATAAACTACGCTCCAAGCAAAACTCATATCATGTGATGAATAAAAATATAGCTCCAAGTGATATTACCAATAGATTGTAGGTGATAGAGGGGATGCCATCCGGGGCATCCCCAAGCTTAGACACTTGGGGCTCACTTGAATATTACCTTGGGGTGCCTTGGGCATCCCCAAGCTTAGGGTCTTGCCGCTCCTTATTCCTCCATACATCATGATACCACCCAATACTTGAAAAGTTCAGCACACAAAACTCAACATAAACTTCATGAGATCTATTAGTATAATAAATCAATCATACACTTTAGGTATTGTTATAAATATATTCATAATTTCCCTTGCATAATACCTAATGTATTCTAACTTCTCCATGACTTGTACCCCTCGATATAATCCATAAAATCATCAAAATAAGCACACTATGCCATAAAAAGAGAACGTGTCTAAAATAGAATAATACATAATGACATAATTTCGTTACATACTTATGTAACTCCAAAAATGCTAAAACATTCGGATAACGTAAAACATTTCTATCACAGTAACGTGTAAAAAATTCAACAATTGATCACGTTCCTATACACGGGAACAATTCACGCACTAGACTCCAAATTTTTGTTTATGCACAGTACCAGTTTTCAACAATCATCTGAATCATCCTAAAGGCTTTACTTGGCGCAAACACTAATTAAAAGATAAAAGCACAATCGTTACAGTAGCGATAAAAATGTTGACTCAAGAAAATAAAATGAAAGACAAAGATAACTATTGGGTTGCCTCCTGATACGTCTCCAACGTATCTATAATTTTTAATTGTTCCATGCTATTATTGTATCAATCTTAGATGTTTTATATGCAATTATATATGGTTTTTGGGACTAACCTATTAACCTAGTGCCAAGTGCCAGTTTCTGTTTTTTTGCCTATTTTTGGTTTTCCAGGAAATCAGTACCAAACGAAGTCCAAACGCTACAAAACTTATTGACAATTTTTTTCTGGACAAGAGAGACCCTAGAAGCTTCGGGAGGAGACCTGATGCCTTGTGGGACCCTCGTGGCTCCGCCTGACCTAATTCCACCTCTATAAATTCTCTAAAATTGGGAAACCAACAGAGAGCCACCCAAAATATTTTTTTCGCCGCCGCAAGTTTCTGTTCTTCCGCAATCCCAACTGGAGGCCTTTTCCGGCACTCTGTCGGAGTGGGAATTGATCACGGAAGGCTTCTACATCAACCTTGCTGCCCTTCCAATGATGTGTGAGTAGTTTACCATTGACCTACGTGTCCATAGCTAGTAGCAAGATGACTTCTTCTCTCTCTTTGATCTTCAATACAATGTCCTCCTCGATGTTCTTGGAGTTTTATTCGATGTAATCTTCTTTTGTGGTGTGTTTGTTGGGATCCGATGAATTGTGGGTATATGATCAGATTATTCATGAATATTAATTGAGTCTTCTCTAAATTATTTTATGTGTGATTATTATAGCTTTGTATTGCTCTCCAATCTATCTGTTTGGTTTGGCCAACTAGATTGCTTTATGTTGCAATGCGAGAGGTGCTTTGTAACTGGTTCAATCTTGCGGTGCTCTATATCCTAGTGACAAAGTAGGGGACAAGACACGTATTTGTATTGTTACCATTGAGGGGAAAACGACGAGGTTTATTCATATTAGTTGGATTTACTTTGTCTACATCATGTCATTGATACGTCTCCAACGTATCTAGAATTTTTTTATTGTTCCATGCTATTAAAGTATCAATCTTGGATGTTTTATATACATTTACTAGCAACTTTATATCATTTTTTAGGACTAACCTATTGACACAGTGCCCAGTGCCAGTTGCTATTTTTTGCTTGTTTTTTTACTTTGCAGACCAAACGAAGTCCAAATGCAATTTTTTTGAGAATTTTTTTCTGCCCAGAAGACACCCAGGGAGCCAAAGAAGCACACGGGAGGAGGCCCATGGAGCCCACTAGGCATCAGGGCATGCCAGGGGGCCCAGGCGCGCCCGGGTGGGTAGTGGATCCCACGGGAAGCTTCCTGACGTATCTCTGCCTCTATAAATACGTTAAAATATCAAAAACCCTAGGGGAGTCGACGAAATACTTTTTCCGCTGCCGCAAGTTCTAGAACCACGAGATCCAATCTAGAGGCCTTTTCCGGCACTCTGCCGGAGGGGGCAATGATCAGGGAGGGGTTCTTCATCATCCTTGCTTCCCCTCTGATGATTCGTGAGTAGTTTACCCCAAACCTACGGGTTCGTAGTTAGTAGCTAGATGACTTCTTCTCTCTTTTTGATCTTCAATACAATGTTCTCCTCGATGTTCTTGGAGATCTATTTGATGTAACTCTTTTTGCGGTGTGTTTGTTGGGATCCGATGAATTGTGAGTTTATGATCAGTTCTATCCATGAATATTATTTGAGTCTTTGCTAAACTCTTTTATGCATGATTGTTATAGCTTCGTATTTCTTCTCCGATTTATCGGTTTGGTTTGGCCAACTAGATTGATTTATCTTGCCATGGGAAGAGGTGCTTTGTGATGGGTTCGATCTTGCAGTGCTCAATCTCAGTGACAGAAAGAGACATGATACACATGTATCGTTGCTATTAAGGGTAACTAGATGGGGTTTATTCATACGTGAGTTTATCTTGTCTACATCATGTCATCATTCTTATTGCATTACTCCGTTTCTCCATGAACTTAATACACTAGATGCATGCCGGATAGCGGTCGATGTGTGGAGTAATAGTAGTACATGCAGAATCATTTCGGTCTACTAATCTTGGACGTAATGCCTATGTACATGATCATTGCCTTGGATATCGTCATGATTATTTGCTTTTCTATCAATTGCCCAATAGAAATTTGTTTACCCACTGTATGATGTTTTCTTGAGAGAAGCCTCTAGTGAAAACTACAGCCCACGGGTCTAGTTCCTATCATATTAAATCTAAAAATACCTTGTTGTATTCCTTTATTTATTTTATTGTGTCTTAGTCAGATCTATTTATCAAATTTCATACAATTTAATCTATCTCATTACCGTTGAGGATTGACAACCCCTCTTATGCGTTGGCTTGCAAGTTTTTGTTGTTTGTGTGCAGGGGTTGTTTACATAGTGTTGCTTGGTTCTCCTACTGGATTGATAACTTTGGTTTCATAACTGAGGGAAATACTTACCTTTGTTGTGCTGCATCATCCTCTCCTCTTCAGGGAATTACCAACGCAGATACAAGCAATCAGTCATCTTGCTTAAGTTGTTGCTCTGTTTTCATTAACTTAATACTCTAGGTGCATGCTGGATAGCAGTCGTTGGGTGGAGTAATAGTAGTAGATGTAGGCAGGAGTCGGTCTAGTTCTCTCGGACGTGATGCCTATATACATGATCATTGCCCTGAATATCGTTATAACTATGCACTTTTCTATCAATTGCCCAAGAGTAATTTGTTTACCCACAATATCCTTTTTGTTCAAGAGAGAAGCCTCTAGTGAAAACTATGGATCAGGCTCTACTTTTATCATATATAAAATCCAAAAATAACTTGTTGCAATTTAATTACCCTTATTTTATTTTATCTATCTATCACTGTGAGATTTGATCCTTGCAAATAACCGCCAAGGGGATTGACAACTGATTGCGGCTTGAACTACGTCGGTATTTCCCCAAAGAGGAAGGGATGATGCAGCACAACGACGGTAGGTATTTCCCTTAGTGATGAGACCAAGGTTATCGAACCAGTAGGAGAATCACGCAACACTACGTAAACGGTACCTGCACACAAAGAACAAATACTTGCAACCCGACGTGTTAAAGGGGTTGTCAATCCCTTTCGGGTAACGGTGCCAGAAATTGTCGAGTTGACGGGATAAAAATATGATAGATTGGATAAATAGATCTCGAATAAATGCAAAACAAAATAAAGTGCAACAAGGTATTTTTGGGTTTTTGGAAATATAGATATGAAAATAAAAATGAATGAAAATAGATCTTGAAGGAAAATGTGATAAAGAAGAGACCGGGGGGCCGTAGATTTCACTAGTGGTTTCTCCTGAGAAAAATAGCATACGGTGGGTAAACAAATTACTATTGGGCAATTGATAGAACTTCAGATAATCATGACAATATCCAGGCAATGATCATTATATAGGCATCACCTCCAAGATTAGTAGACCGACTCCTGCCTGCATATACTACTATTACTCCACACATCAACCGCTATCCAGCATGCATCTAGTGTATTAAGTTCATGGAGAAACGGAGTAATGCAATAAGAACAATGACATGATGTAGACAAGATCTATTTATGTAGAAATAGACCCTATATTTTTATTCTTAATAGCAATGATACATACATGTTGTTTCCCCTTCTATCACTAGGATCGAGCATCGTAAGATCGAACCCATCACAAAGCACTTCTTCCCATGGCAAGAAAAATTGAGCTAGTCGGCCTAACTAAACCAAAGATTCGAAGAAGAAATACGAGGCTATAAGTAATCCCGCATATAAGAGACCAAAAGACTCAAATAACTTTCATGGATAAAAACATAGATCTGATCATAAACTCAAAGTTCATCGGATCCCAACAAAAACACCGCAAAAAGAGTTACATCAAATAGATCTCCAAGAGACCATTGTATTGAGAACCAAAAGAGACAGAGGAAACCATCTAGCTACTAACTATGGACCCGTAGGTCTACAATGAACTACTCACGCATCATTGGAGTGGCACCAATGAGGATGATGAACCCCTCCGTGATGGTGTCTAGATTGGATCTGTGGTTTCTGGAACTTGCAGCGGCTGGAATTGATTTTCGTCGACTCCCCTAGGGTTTCTGAAATATTGGGGTATTTCTAGAGAAAAGAGGCGGTGTAGGAGGCCACCGAGGTGAGCCCCCCTCTAGTACTTCTTTTGCCCAACAGGTGTCTTCTGGTCTAGAAAAAATCTCCAAAACGTTTCGCTGCGTTTGGACTCCGTTTGGTATTGATTTTCTGCGAAGTAAAAACAAGCAAAAAACAACAACTGGCACTGGGCACTATGTCAATAGGTTAGTCCCCAAAAATGATATAAAGTTGATATAAAATGATTGTAAAACATCCAAGAATGAATATAACATGGACCAATCAAAAATTATAGATACATTGGAGACGTATCAACAATCCCCTTGATCGCATTGGGTGCAAGTATTTGCTTTTGTGTGTGTAGGTAATGTTAAGGAGGTTTTGCGTGGTTCTCCTACTGGATTGATAACCCTGGTTTCATAACTAAGGGAAATACTTATTTGTACTGTACATCATCATTCTCTCCTCTTCGAGGAAATCCCAACGCAGCTGACAGGTAACAGGAAGAATTTCTAGCGCCGCTGCTGTGAGACGTCACCAAAACCTATCAAGTACCTTCACACAAACTACCATATACTTGCTCTTATTATTATTTTCATTTGCCTCTCATTTTTATCTCCCACACTTCTAAAACAATTTTACAAAAACACATTTTTGTTTGCTCCTTTGCTTCCTTTTATTGCCTTCATGTCAACATTCAGAAATAGAAAATAAAAGCAAAAATTTAAGATAGCTATGGATCCACTTAAAGTTTTCTACTTGGATCATCTTCGATCCATTTGTGCTTGTGCTGAAACCTCAACTAGTTTAGTTGAGGGAAAATCATTAGATGAGCATGCTTATTTTGTGTGTCACCGTTTGTCTCAAAAAGGGAGACTCTTATGGAATCAAATAAATTGTTTGTTATGTTATGCTTGGAATCCATGTGAAATTTATGATTTTACTTGTTGCTCTAAGAACCCTAAAAAACACCTTCCCTATCTATGTGAGTTTAATGGTAATAAAATCTTATCGTCTTATGCCAAGGGTGTATATAGTTTCTATGATACCGAACAAATTGAAGAATCTGTTGCTTTTAAGGGTGCCTATGAAGTTGCTTCTTTGATTGAAAAGTATGATGCTACTCTCTACAAATCTGAAAAATTTGCCATACTTAAATATTGCTATGAAAGCTATGCTTCTAATGTCTATGTTAGTGAATTCATCGGGAGAATGTCTGCTGCTTTGGAAAACAATAATGATATCCAGGAATCTGTAGATAATTATGATCCCATTGATTCGCTTGAAATATCCCTTTGTGATGAATTTGATGCTTGCTATGCTTGTGGCCACGATGCCAATATTAATGATGCTTATGGAGATGAACTTGTTATAGTTACTTATGTTAAAAATTAAATTATTGCTATTGCACCCACACTTGATAGCTCCTTGAATGAAAAGCATGATTACAATGATGCTATTATAATTTCTATTAATGTCAATTGTGCTAATGATACACAAAACTACAAGCTTGGGGATGATGAATTCGTTATCTCCACTACTTATTGCAATGATTATGATTGGGGTGATGTTTCTTATGATCTTGGAAATTTCTTTAAGCTTCATGATGAATATGTTATTGATAACAATGTTTGCAATAATACTGAAAGTGGGTTTGGAAGAGTGTCAACTTTAGGAGAATCCCACATATTTGGAGAGTGTTCGATCTTATGAAATTTTTGATAAAGGTGGGTTTGGAGAGGTCATGAATTTAGTTGATGTTAATCCCATTATCTTGGAAGATTATAAGACTTGCATGCATTTGGATCATAAAGAGAATGTTTTACATGATAGTTATATTGTTGAGTTTGATTATGATTCTACATGTAATTATTATGAGAGAGGAAAATATGGTTGTAGAAATTTTCATGTTACTAAATTACCTCTCGTTATGTTGAGATTGTCAATGTTTGATTCTTCTCCCTTGCATATGACAGACATTTCTTGTTGATAAGTGTCCAATGTATCTATAATTTTTGATTGTTCCATGCTGTTATATTATCATTCTTGGATGTTTTACAATTATTTTATAGCAACTTTATATCATTTTTTGGGACTAACCTATTGACATAGTGTCCAGTGCCAGTTGTTATTTTTTACTTGTTTTTACATTGCAGAAAATCAATACCAAATGGAGTCCAAACGCAGAGAAACTTTTTGGAGAATTTTTCTAGACCAGAAGGAACAACTTGGGCCAAAGAAGTACAAGAGGGGTGCCCCGAGGGGGGCACAACCCACCTGGGTGCGCCTGGGGGCCCAAGCATGCACTGGTGGGTTGTGCCCACCTCGGTGGCCTCTCGCACCGCCTCTTCGCCCTCTAAATACCCAAATATTCTAGAAACCCTAGGGTAGTGGACAAATCACAATTCCAGCCGCCGCAAGTTCCAGAACCGCGAGATCCAATCTAGACACCATCACAGAGGGGTTCATCATCCTCATTGGTGCCTCTCCAATGATGCGTTAGTAGTTCATCGTAGACCTACAGGTCCGTAGGCAGCAGCTAGATGTTTTCCTCTCTCTCTTTTGATTCTGAATACAATGGTCTCTTGGAGATCTATTTGATGTAACTCGTTTTTGCGGTGTGTTTGTTGGGATCCGATGAACTTTGAGTTTATGATCAGATCTATTTTATCCATGATAGTTATTTGAGTTTTGATCTCTTATATGCATGATTGTTTATAGCCTTGTATTTCTTCTTCGGATCTTTGGTTTATTTAGGCCGACTAGATCGATTTTTCTTGCCATGGGAAGAGGTGCTTTGTGATGGGTTCGATCGTGCGGTGTTCTTTCCCAGTGACAGAAGGGGCAGCAAGACACGTATTGATCGTTGTTATTAAGGATAACAAGATGGGGTCTATTCCTACATGAATAGATCTTGTCTACATCATGTCATCGTTCTTATGGCATCACTCCATTTATCCATGAACTTAATACGCTGGATGCATGCTGGATAGCGGTTGATGTGTGGAGTAATAGTAGTAGATGCAGGTAGGAGTCGGTCTACTAATCTTGGTCGTGATGCCTATATATTGATCATTGCCTGGATATCATCATAATTATTTGAGGTTCTATCAATCGCCTAATAGTAATTGTTTACCCACCGTGTGCTGTTTCTTGAGAGAAGCCACTAGTGAAATCTACGGCCCCCGGGTCTATTCTTTATCATATTTTCCTTCGAGGTCTATTTTTATTTGCTTTTGTTTTAAGATCTGTTATTCCAAAAACCCAAAAATACCTTGCTGCTAGCACTTTCGTCACACAAAATGCTCTCACCATGCACAACCCCGATGACAAGCCAAGCAATTGTTTCATACTTTAGTATTTCTCAAACTTTTTCAACTTTCACGCAATACATGAGTGTGAGCCATGGACATAGCACTAAGGGTGGAATAAAATATAATGATGGGGGTTGTGTGGAGAAGACAAAAAAGGAGAAAGTCTCACATTGACCCGGCTAATCGACGGGCTATGGAGATGCCCATCAATTGATGTCAATGCGAGTAGGGATTGCCATGCAACGGATGCACTAGAGCTATAAATGTATGAAAGCTCAACAAAAGAAACTAAGTGGGTGTGCATCCAACTTGCTTGCTCACGAAGACCTAGGGCATTTGAGGAATCCCATTCTTGGAATATACAAGCCAAGTTCTATAATGAAAAATTCCCACTAGTATATGTAAGTGACATAATAAGAGACTCTATCATAAAGATCATGGTGCTACTTTGAAGCACAAGTGTGGAAAAAGGATAGTAGCATTGTCCCTTCTTTTTTTGGGCCTTCCCCTATTTTTTGGTCTTTTTTTATTTGGCCTTTCTCATTTTTTTCATGGGACAATGCTCTATTAATGATGATCATCACACTTCTATTTATTTACAACTTCAATGATTACAACTCGATACTAGAACAAAATATGACTCTATATGAGTGCCTCCGGCGGTGTACCGGGATGGGCAATGAATGAAGAGTGACATGTATGAAACATTATGCATGGTGGCCTTTCCACAAATACGATGTCAACTACATGATTATGCAAGGCAATATGACAATGATGAAGCGTGTCATAATAAATGGAACGGTGGAAAGTTGCATGGCAATATATCTCGGAATGGCTATGGAAATGCCATAATAGGTAGGTATGGTGGCTGTTTTGAGGAAGATATAAGGAGGTTTATGTGTGATAGAGCATATCATATCATGGGGTTTGGATGCACCGGTGAAGTTTGCACCAACTCTCAAGGTGAGAAAGGGCAATGCACGGTACTGAAGAGGCTAGCAATGATGGCAAGGTGAGAATGCGTATAATCCATGGACTCAACATTAGTCATAAAGAACTCACATACTTATTGCAAAAATCTACAAGTCATCAAAAACCAAGCACTACACGCATGCTCCTAGGGGGATAGATTGGTACGAAAAGACCATCGCTCGTCCCCGACCGCCACTCATAAGGATGACAATCAAAGAACACCTCATGTTTCAAATTTGTTACACAACTGTTACCATACGTGCATGCTAATGGGACTTGCAAACTTCAACACAAGTATTTCTCAAATTCACAATTACTCAACTAGCACGACTCTAATATTACCATCTTCATATCTCAAAACAATCATCAAGTATCAAACTTCTCATAGTATTCAATGCACTCTATATGAAACTTTTTATTATACCCATCTTGGATGCCTATCATATTAGGAATAATTTTATAGCCAAAGAAAATTACCATGCTGTTCTAAAGGACTCTCAAAATAATATAAGTGAAGCATGAGAGATTAATAATATCTATAAAATAAAACCACCACCGTGCTCTAAAAAGGTATAAGTGAAGCACTAGAGCAAAATTATCTAGCTCAAAAGATATAAGTGAAGCACATAGAGTATTCTAATAAATTCCGATTCATGTGTTTCTCTTCAAAAGGTGTGTACAGCAAGGATGATTGTGTTAAACTAAAAAGCAAAGACTCAAATCATACAAGACGCTCCAAGCAAAACATATATCATGTGGTGAATAAAAATATAGCCTCAAGTAAAGTTACCGATAGATGAAGACGAAAGAGGGGATGCCTTCCGGGGAATCCCCAAGATTAGGATTTTGGTTGTCCTTGAATTTTACCTTGGGGACTCCTTATTCCAAAATCCATCAAATCTTTACCCAAAACTTGAAAACTTCACAACACAAAACTCAATAGAAAATCTCATGAGCTCCGTTAGTATAAGAAAACAAATCACCACCTTAAGGTACTGTAATGAACTCATTATTTATTTATATTGGTGTTAAACCTACTGCATTCTAACTTCTCTATGGTTCATACCCCCCGATACTAGCCATAGATTCATTAAAATAAGCAAACAACACACGAAAAACAAAATCTGTCAAAAACAGAACAGTCTGTAGTAATATGTATCAAACGTATACTTCTGTAACTCCAAAAATTCTGAAATAAATTGGTGGACGTGAGGAATTTATTTATTAATCACCTGCAAAAAGAATCAACCTAAAATCGCTCTCCAGTAAAAAATGGCAGCTAATCTCGTGAGCGCTAAAGTTTCTGTTTTTTACAGCAAGATCACAAAGACTTCACCCAAGTCTTCCCAAAGGTTCTACTTGGCACAAACACTAATTAAAACATTAAAGCACACTGAAACAGAGGCTAGATGTACTATTTATTACTAAGCAGAAACGAAAAGCAAGGAACAAAAATAGAATTGGGTTGCCTCCCAACAAGCGCTATCGTTTAACGCCCCTAGCTAGGCATATAAACAAGAATAGATATGGGTATTGCCATCTTTGGTAGGCAATTCTTCAATTGAACACTTATAATCCTTAGGAGTTTCCTTCTTTGTTTTAATGATCAAAATCCTAGGAAAGAAATCAAGAAATTCATTTGTAGCAAAATGTTCCTTAATGATAGGGAGAAAGTTGGGGTGAACACTTATCGATTTGAGATCCGCATTTTCCTTACTAGAAGATTCACCCTTATTTTTAGGAACATAGATAAATTTGGCAACTTTGGTAGTAGGAGGATTCGAAGTGTTTCTAACGGTAGAAAAGGCAGACCCTAAGTTGGTAATAATATCCTCAAGTTTATCAATTCTAGTGGAATCTTGATCTATCTTTTCATTAACTATGGGTTCTTTTCCTCGAAAAATTTTCAGAGTAACTCCTACCTTAGATCCATATTGGGTAATTTGGTTGTGGATCTTTTTATCCAAATTCTCGATCAACTCTACAGTAGCAACTTTATTTTCGATAATTTCAAGCCTTTGCATCACATGTTCCAAAGTTAAAATAGTTCTATTGACCAAAAGAGGTGGTGGGCCAAACAAATCTAACATAGCATTATAAGAATCAAAAGTATGGATACCCAAGAAACTCCCTCCGGTAATGGTATCAAGAATATATCTGTTCCAAGGAGTGATGCCTACATAAAAATTGCTAAGAAGAACGGAAGTAGATTGCTTAGTGGATCTATTCTGAGCATTTCAAATTCTATGCCAAGCATCTTTTAGATTTTCTCCCTCCCTTTGTTTAAAATTAAGAACTTCATGATCGGAAGTACTAACAATGATAGAAGGATTAGCCATAACGGCAAAGCAAACAATCTAACACACGGACACACAAGAAGCAAGCGAAAATAGACGGACGAAAAAGGGCGAATAAAAAGGCAAAGGTGAAGTGGGGGAGAGGAAAACGAGAGGAAAATGGCAAATAATGTAATGCGAGGGAGAAGAGTTTGTGATGGGTACTTGATATGTCTTGACTTGTGCGTAGATCTCCCTGGCAATGGCGCTAGAAATCCTTCTTTCTACCTCTTGAGCATGCGTTGTTTTCCCTTGAAGAGGAAAGGGTGATGCAGCAAAGTAGCGTAAGTAGTTCCCTCAGTTTTTGAGAACCAAGGTATCAATCCAGTAGGAGACTACACGCAAATCCCTAGTACCTGCACAAAAAATCAAGAACCTTGCAACCAACGTGATAAAGGGGTTGTCAATCCCTTCACGGCCACTTGCAAAAGTGAGATCTGATAAAGATAATAAGATAAAGATTTTTGGTATTTTTGTTGTATAGATTGGAAAGTATTGCAAAATAAGCGGCGGCAGAAATAGCAAGTTGATAGGAAAATAATATGATGTAAAATAGACCCGGGGGCCATAGGTTTTCACTAGTGGCTTCTCTAAAGATAGCATATATTACGGTGGGTGAACAAATTACTGTCGAGCAATTGATAGAAAAGTGCATGGTTATGAGAATATCTAGGCATGATCATGAACGTAGGTATCACGTCCGTGACAAGTAGACCGAAACGATTCTCCATCTACTACTATTACTCCACACATCGACCGCTATCCAGCATGCATCTAGAGTATTAAGTTCATAAGAACAGAGTAACGCATTAGGCAAGATGACATGATGTAGAGGGATAAACTCAAGCAATATGATATAAACCCCATCTTTTTATCCTCGATGGCAACAATACAATACGTGCCTTTCTTACCCTGCTGTCACTTGGAAAGGATACCGCAAGATTGAACCCAAAGCTAAGCACTTCTCCCATTGCAAGAAAGATCAATCTAGTAGGGCAAACCAAACTGATAATTCGAAGAGATCTGCAAAAATATTTAAATCATGCATATAAGAATTCAGGGAAGAATCAAATATTGTTGATAAATAATCTTGATCATAAACACACAATTCATCGGATCTCGACAGACACACCGCAAAAAGAATTACATCGAATAGATCTCCAAGAAGATCGAGGAGAACTTTGTATTGAGATCCAAAGAGAGAGAAGAAGCCATCTAGCTAATAACTATGGACCCGAAGGTCTATGGTAAACTACTCACACATCATCGGAGAGGCTATGGTGTTGATGTAGAATCCCTCCATGATCGTTTCCCCCTCCGGCGGAGCGCCAGAAAAGGCCCCAAGATGGGATCTCACGGGTACAGAAGATTGCGGCAGTGGAAAATAGGTTTCGTGGCTCTCCCCGAAGGTTTCAGGGTATAAGAGTATATATAGGCGAAAGAAGTAGGTCGGTGGAGCTGCGAGGGCCCCACGAGGGTGGGGGCACGCCTCCCTGCCTCGTGGCTTCCTCGCTGCTTCCTCGACGTCCACTCAAAGTCTCCTGGATTGCATTTGTTCCAAAAACGATCCTCGCGAAGGTTTCATTCCGTTTGGATTCCGTTTGATATTCCTTTTCTGCGAAACACTGAAATAGGCAAAAGAAAACAATTTGCACTGGGCCTTCGGTAAATAGGTTAGTCCCAAGAATAATATAAAAAGTTATATTAAAGCCCATTAAACATCCAAAACAGATAATATAATAGCATGGAACAATAAAAAATTATAGATATGTTGGAGACGTATCAACGCCATGACTGTGTTTGATGATAATCCCACTATTTTGGAAGAGTGTCAACTTTGCATGCATGTGGATCATGAAGATAATATTTTATGTGATAGTTATATTGTTGAATTTGATTTTGATCCTACATGTAATTATTATGAGAGAGGAAAATATGGTTGTAGAAACTTTCATGTTACTAAATTACCTCTCGTTATGTTGAGATCGTCAATGTTTTATTCCTCTTCTTTGTATATATTAGATGTTTCTTGTCTTGATAATTTGTTTGCTTAGAAAATTCCTATGCATAGGAAATATGTTATACTTAAATGTGTTTGTCATATGTTTCATGATGCTCTCTTTGTGTTTCATTTATATCTTTCGTGTGAGCATTGTTGAAATCTTAAGCTTATCTTATTGGCTATAAAGAAATAGCTCTTTGGAAGGCAACCCAATGAATGAAATAATTTTTTCTCTATTTTTCTTTATGTTTTTGTGTGTTCACACAAGTATACTACTGTTATCATTGTGTTTTTTGTGTTTTAATTAGTGTTTGTGCCAAGTAAAGCCTTTAGGATCATGTTGGGTGATAGTTGATTTGATCTTGTTGAAAAATAGAAACTTTTGCGTACAGTAAAATAACTTTCATAATTCACAGAAGCACGATAAAATCCTGATTTTTTCACACAAGATTACATACAAATTTCCTATGTTGTCGTAATGTTTCAGAATTTTTGGAGTTAAAGAAGTATTTTAAGTTTTTAGATTGCTACAAACTGTTCTGTTTATGACATATTCTGTTTTCTTTGCATTGTGTCCTTATTTTCATGAATATATGGTTTGTATTGGAGGGTATATGTCGGGGCAGGCTGATCTGGCCCACGAACACCTATGGGGTCGGCGGACCGAGCCCCTTCCGGTTCGGCGGGGAGCGGAGGTCGCACGAAGAGCAGATCGAGGCGAAGCACGCGAGAGGTTTACCCAGCTTCGGAGCTCTCCGGAGAGATAACACTCCTACTGCTGCATGTATGATTTGTATTGTGTTCTTGCTAAGGAGCGCTGAGAGCTATAGTATACTCCAGCTGCTAACGAGACCTAGCGTGAGAGTGTTCGAACCCCCCTCTACGTTGCGCATGGGCCTCCTTTATATGCACAAAGGGGCTCCGTCAGGTGGCAACGTAGATGGGGGTACAAATGGAAAAAGCGATGGTTGGTACACCTACTTATACGATGTATGCGATGTAATATACCTAACCACGGCGGCGGGGACAAAGGCATTAAATGCCCATCTTGTCGCCCTAAAGGTGCAAACAGGGACCGTCGGGGCGCCACCGTCCGCCACGATGGCAAACTTGTCGGCGCCGCTTGCCACACCTCGCACCGGCTGGCTGCCTGACCTCTCGCCACGCTGGCGCTGGAAAGGCCCAGTGGCGACACGTTAGTGGATGCGCTGGAGCGTAGGTCTGAAGAGGTCCGCATGACAAGCGCCTGTCATGCGGTTGTTATCTTGTCGCGCCCGGAAGCTTGTCGCTCACCGGGCCTTCCCGGCAAGCTCCTCTTGCCGGGGTCTTGTCTTGTAGGTGCCTGGGGTGGCCTTCCCGGCAAGCTCCTCTTGCCGGGGTCTTGTCTCCCTGGCTTGAATACTTTGTTCTTGAATGGCCCCAAAGGAACCACGGAGGACCTTGGCGGTCACTCCGTAAGCCTTGCCGCGGAGGGCTGCAACTGCCCGTGCACAAGTTCGGGATACTAGGGTACCCCTATTCTAGTACACCGACAGGAGCCCCCGGGCCTGGGCCACACACGGTGCCGAGCGCTGTTGGGCCAGGCCCAAAACAGGGCACGGCACACGCGCCCGGGGCACACCATAACTCACCCGGACCCACCACGCCCCCACAGGCAGCGCACGCACGAACGTGGCATCGTGTGAGAGATCGTGGGCGAGGTCGTGGGGTTTCTTTATTCGAAATCGAACGTCCGCCTCCCCTTTATAAGCAGGGGAAGCAGGGGCACGTCGCCTACCTTGCCAGTCGCTGTCCCATCGAAAAACCACCGCTGCTCCCTCCTTCTTCTCGAGGCCGAAAAGAGAGCAGCGCTCCGCCCCCCATCGCCACCAGCACACTCAACACCGTCGATCTCTTCCACCGCCTCCGCCATGGGCCCGAAAGCCAACAAGGGGAAGACCGTGAAGTCGGCCGAGGCGCTGCGGCTTGCGGCGCTGCGGAAGGACCGGGCCGTCTTCCCCTCATTTCGCCCTTGAAGGAGCCGAGGGAGAACTACTACCTCTTGGTCGACGGAGACGCGGGCGCATCCGCGCACGAAGGTACTCCCTGCCGCTGCTGCAGAACTGGCCCTGACGGGGTATCCTTTCTTCGCGCTCTTCTTCTACTGCGGGCTCTGCCCGCCCTTCTCTGAGTTCTTTTGCGACATTATGAACACCTACGGGTTCCGCCTCCTTGATTTCACCCCCAACACCGTTCTGACCATGGCATTTTTCGCACATCTCTGCGAAAACTTTGTCGGAGTCCACCCAAATGTAGCTCTTTTCTGTCACTTCTTTTTGCCCCGAGCCGAGAGAGGAGAGCCCCTTGCCGGAGGAATTGCTTGGGTCTCTAGGGTCGGCAAGAAGGAGGCCTATCTGGAGGGAGAGCTTCGTAGCAAATGGGAAGAGTGGAGGGCAGATTGGTGCTGGATCGTTGAGGAGAACCCGCAGCCTTTTACCGCTCGCCAAAACCCCGAGAGTACGCTGCAATGACTGGAGCAATCTGGCCCCGGAGGACGCTAGGTCAAGATCGCGATTACCGAATCCTCCGCCTCGGACTTGCCGGACTCATTGTAGGGACTGTTGGCGCAGACTTTCTTCGGCCGCAGACGCCCCTTGCAGGAGAGAAGGAGACCTGCCTGGGAATTCCGGAACGCAGTAGACATCATGAGGCTGCGCCCAGGCCTCAACTTCAACTTCACCGTCTTGGAGCTTGACGCAATGCTCTTGGAGCTGTTCAAGCCTGATCCTGATCATCCGGAGATGTTTAGGTTGCCGAGGGGCGTCGTTCCGATGTGCAACAACTCGTCGCTTGACCGCATCCGTGCAATGATGCCGTTGTGCGACTCCCACGGAATTGTCCCCACTTGGCAAGAGCCGGCAGATGACGTCGTGCGGCAGTTCTTCGACAATCTAGTGGAGATGCCGGTCCGCCCCAATGAGCAGAGGGGCCTCACTCGCAACACTCATCGACGATGAGATGCGGCAGACGCCACCGAGCTAGAGGAGGCGGCAGCAGCTGCCGCATGGGCGAAGTTTGGCTTTCTTGTGGAGGAGGCAGAGGCAGCCGAGGCGGCGAGCCTTGTCGAGCGAAAGGAGTTCGCGGCGAGGAAGAGCTTGCCGATCCTGAAGCCGAAGTCGAGCGAGCCCGCCGAGGGCGCATCTTCTCCACCACCAAGCAGCTTGCCGCGGCGGAGCCACCGGCTCCACCAAGAAGGCGTTTCAGGCCGGAGACGCAGCAGGCGCGGCAGACGGGCTAACAGCAGCGCGCCGCGGGACGCGCTTCCACCGCTGCAAGCATCAAGCAGCCGGAGCACCTCACACCGCTGCGGCAAGCTGGGACGAGGCCTCGTGAGCCACCGGTCCCGCCTCCCCGCCAAGCGCCCCTGTGGAGCCCACCTCCGCCTCGCTGCACCGGGAGGCGGGCCAGATCGACCTCTCCGCTCGGCTCCGGCGAAGAAGAGGAAGAGTAAGATTCCTTGTTGTACTTGTAATTCTTCGATTTGTTGCCTTGTCTTGTATCTCGATCTGCTTTACTCAATCCATTCCTTTTCGTGACGCCGGCCCAGAGGATGTCGAAGAGGGCCAAGACCCCGGTGATTGTCGTCGAGGACCAACCCACTGCGACGGCAGGAGGTGCGTCCGAGACAACCTTGCCGGGTGAGGCAACTCTCCTTCAAAGCAGCCCCCAGCGCAGCCCCCAGCGTAAGTATATGGTCTATTTCTTGCTGTTCGGCGTGCATGGGTGCTTTTTCCTTTGCTGATATCTGACTGTTGACTTGTGTAGAAGCAGAGCAGCCTCCTTCTGCTTCGACTACGCCGCCAAGGGTGGATTCCTCGGCAAGGGAGCGCTCCCGGCAAGGAGCGCCTCCGCAAGTGAGCCTTCTCCGCAAGGGAACCTTCTCCGGCAAGGAGCCTTCTCCGGCAAGGGATGGCACAGTGATCCCTTGGCGGCGGAGACCATGACCGCAGCCCCGGCGCAGTAACCTTCTTGCTCGAGTACTTCCCTTGTGTTTTTCTTCTTCTGATTCTATCTTTGGATATTTTCTTGACTTTCTTCATCCGTCCGCCACAGAGCCAATGGAGACCGAGGTCGCGGCGAGGAGGACGCTACAAGGCAACACCGACGGTTGCCGTGGGAGAAGAAACCGGGCCTGACGAGCCTGCCGGGCGAAGAGGCCATCGAAGCTGCCGCCGCAGAGCCGGGCGAGGGGTCCGGCGATCACACCGACGACTTCGGGCCGCAGGGAGCGCCAGCGCCACACCGACCGGGCCAATTACCCCTGGCCATTGCTGCAGCTGTCAGTTCGAAGAGCCCCACCCGGCGCTTACTTGAAGGCCGGGCGCCGGCGTCTTCATCAAGCTCCCATGGGAGTCGAGATCCAGGCGCCGCCGAAGGAGAAACCTTCAATGAAGAGCTGCTCGCCTCATTGGCCGACGCTAGTTGACGCGCCAGCAGCAGCAGCGAGCCCGAGGAGGAGGAGCAACTGCCGGAAGCTTGTCGCTCTACCGCTACCGACAAGCCAAACTGGCATCCGGGAGGCCCTTGTCACCAAGGCGGGAGCAGATATTGAGAAGCGCGGAGGAGCTCCGGGGCGCAACCAGGAAGCTCTCCGGTCTTTGGCGGAGGCGGGAGCAACTTCGCCGAGGAGCGCACGGCCTTCATCCTCGAGAAGGCTGCGGTGAGGAGGAACAATGGCTTGTCCGCCGAGAAGCTGTCCGCGAGGAAAGCGTCTTTGGCGCAGCGGAAGGTCAACCTGGACAGCCACGAGGAGGATCTTGCCATGCGCGAGGAAACATTTGGCGGGGCTCTCAAGGAGGCAAGGGATGCCGCTGGGCCGCCGAGGCCGCCAAGAAGGAGCTGGAGACGAAGGTGGCGCAGTTGGAGGCCAGCCTCAAGAAGAGCGGCGAGGAGCTTGCTGCACTCAAGAACGAGCGCGAGAAGGACGCCTACACTCTTGGCGAGCTGTAGGGCCGTCTCGCCAAGAGGAGCAAGGAGCTCAGCGCCGCCAGGGACTCCAATGCAGACCTTGAGTTGAAGCTAACTACTTTGACTCGAGGCTGGGCCGGCGCCAAGGCGGGAGGTGGCCTTGAAGGAGAAGATCAAGGCCGACGAGGAGCTGTTGGCGAATGTTGTTGCCGCCAGGCGCCTTGAGGAGAGTGTGGAGCCTTTGGACCGAAGGTCTCGTGAATCTTCTTTGCCGCCATCCACAACGAAATGATGGAGCTGGGATGGTGGATCTCGGATACTCCTCCGACGAGCACCTCCAACCCAGCGCCAAGCTTAGCTTATTCTTCAAGGGCGTGGCGGCGGGCCTCCAGCGACTCGGGAAGAGGTCCCAAAACAGCTGGCCGAGGAGTCGCGCCCGGATCTGCTGGAGCCCTCCAAAAGGTGTTGATGAAGGTGGCCTTCCGCAATCCGGGCCTCAACTTCACCAACGTCCTCAAGTCTCTGCCGCCGGATGCCGATGTGGAGGCGCTCAAGACCCTTGTCGCACCCATTATGGACAGGGTGAGCGGAATCAAGAGGGTTGAGGGTGGCCGCGTAGATTAGGCCGCCCGTTTTTTTCTTGCTCTTGCCGCTGCTAGTCATGTCATAGGAACAATCCATTAGAGTTGCGGCAAGCTATCTTGTAATATAACTTTATTTTGGATATCAATTGCTATGCTATTTCCTTTACTTGATTCCTTCCTTTGTATGTTTTTGCCTTACGCTTTTAGGGGACTTGTCGGCGCGGGCACCTGAGCCGCGAGCGCTGAGTGCGGAACGTCAGCAGCCTGCCGGCGGTGCCGCTTCCGACAAGCAACCTTGTCGCAACTAGTCGCAGCTCACTTAAGTTGTTGAGCGGACTCGAAACAAAGTAAGGGCGCAACTAGCTACGAATTGGTTCCTCTCGCGCATGTGTTTTCCATACAAAGTTCGGTCGTTCAAGGAAAATAACTTAAATTTTTTAAAACTGATTGCTCAAACTTTGGCAACTTAGCTTTTCTGTCGTTTGCTTCCTGGTAAGGCTAGATTTCCTTGAGCGACGTCTGGTCCACACCATTATCTTCACCTTCCCCCCCCCCCCCCCCGGCAAACTTGTGTGCGAGGGAACCTTCCTTTCTTTGAGAAAGAGAAAGAAGAGAAAATAAAGATATGGAGCCTTGTGGCTCACTATTACTTACCGGGGGTAGGTGCTGCACAAAGTGTCAGATAATGCATGCAAAATAGAAGTGAAAAAGCATGAAATCGACAAGGTGTGCGAAGCACGCTAGCTTTACTGATGCACGGGATCTGCACCCGGCTTTGTACAAAGGATTACATGCATCAGCGGCAAGACTTGTACAAAAGGTGGTTGTCGGAACAAGTTCCAATCAAGGCCCCACGGGTAAAACTTACGAAGATGCTCAATATTCCAGGAGTTGCTCACCGAATGCCATCTTCGGTCTCAAAGCGGACAGCGCAGAGCCTAGTGACTCGCTTCACCCGATAAGGGCCTTCCCACTTCAAGGCGTCAACTTGTTGGAATTCTTGGCGGACTGAATGCACCGAAGAACAAGGTCGCCTTCCTCGAGACTTCGGCATTGACTTTGCGGCTATGGTAGCGGCAAGAAAGCTTGCTGGTACCGAGCAGCTCGTCTGAGCACTGAAGGCGATCTTCCTCAAGGAAGCGGTAGCGTCATCTTGTCGCAGCTGCTCTTGCTCAAGCTCATCATAAGCGAGCACTCGAGGCGATCCGTATACGAGTTCCGTGGGGAGAACCGCCTGCTCCATAGACTAGAGCGAAGGTGTCCGGTGGCTCTATTTGGCGTCGCCCCGATCGACCAAAGAACCACCGGCAGCTCCTCAATCCAGCTTTCTTCCGCACTTGTGCGGCCCGTCCGAAAGTTCGGTCTTGAGCCCGCAAAGCACTTCAAAGATTTGCCCTCTCCGCTTGACCGTTGCTTCTCGGATGAGCAACAGAAGCGAAGCAGACCTTGGCGCCAAGATCTTGGACGTACTGCATGAAGGTGCGGCTTGTGAACTGTGTGCCGTTGTTGGTGATGATCCTGTTAGGGATTCCGAAACGGCAAACAATCGACCTGAAGAACTTGATCACCGATCTGTTGTCACCTTCCTCACTGCTTCCACTTCCGGCCATTTTGTGAACTTGTTGATGGCAACGTACAAGTACTCAAAGCCCCCGACAGCTCGGTGGAAGGGGCCGAGGATGTCGAGCCCCCAGACCGAAAATGTCCAGGATAAAGGGATCGTCTGGAGAGCTTGAGCCGGCTGGTGTATCTGTTTGGAATTGAACTGGCATGCTTCACACTTGGTTACTTGTGCAGTTGCATCCTGGAGGGCTGTCGGCCAAAAGAAACCTTGCTGGAACGCTTTGACGGCAAGTGCTCTGGCGCCAATGTGGTGACCACATATGCCTCCATGTATCTCCGCCAACAGCTTTTGTCCGTCTTCCCGGTGAATACACTTCAATTTCACACCGTTGAGTCTTCTTACATGCAGGTGTCGTCGACAAACTGGTACATACTTGACCGCCGGGCTACTCTTTCCGCTTCTTCTTGTTCTTGGGAAGTTCTCCTGTCTGAAGGAAATGGACAATCTGCCGCGCCCATCTTTGGAGCTTGTGGCTCGACAACAAGGACTAAAGGCACATCTGCTGCTGGGAACATCGGCTTCCACGGCAAGAACCTGCGGCTCAGCCGAGCTTGACGTTCTCCGCAAGCTTGCTTTGGAGCAAAACTTGTCGGGAGCGCCCGCTTCAATGAAACAAACCTCAGGGCTTGTCGGAGCAGATCGCTCCTCAAGATCGCTGGTGTTGATCTTGGGGACCTTCTTGGCGGCGGCTTTGGGAAGCTCTGCCGGAAAGTAGTCACCAGAGATCAACTTCCTCTTCTTGCTCTGTCCAGTTGACGATGTTACAGACGATTGAGTCAGCTTGAGCACGAAAATCCCTGGTTCCATTGTGTAGCTTAAGTGCGGCGCACTTTGACAGGCCATCAGCAATGTCGTTCTGAGCTCTTGGAATATATTCCATCTGCAGGCCGTCAAAGTGCTCTTCTAGCTTCCTCACTTCATCCACATAAGCTTCCATCAACGGACTCTGATAATTCTTGTTCACTTGGAGAATAACAAGTTGTGAGTCACCCCGGACGATGAGCTTCTTGATCCCAAGGTTCATCATGCGATCTCGAGACCGGCAAGCAAACCTTCATACTCTACAAGATTGTTTGTTGCTTGCTCCTTGGGAAAGTGCATCTGGACCACGTACTTGAGGTGTTCTCCGGTGGGTGCGACAAGTAGCACGCCGGGCACCGGGCGCCTTTGCAGCTTAAAAAGGCACCATCAAAGTACATCAGCCACTCTTTGCTTGCTTCCTTGACGGGAATGCTCGTCTCGGAATTTCTTCATCCGGTGTTGGCGTCCATTCTGCTATGAACTCCGCCAATGCTCGCTTTGGATAGTTGAAGTGCTCTCAAACTTGAGGCCAAAGCTTGACAGTTCCAGTGCCCACTCGACAATCCTGCCTGTTGCCTCTGGATTTTGCAAGATCCTCTTCATTGAAAGCGAGTGACAATCGTGATCTCATGTGCACGAAAGTAATGGCGCAGCTTTCTCGAGGCCATGAGAAGGCCGTAGAAGCAATTTACGCACACCGTAGTACCTTGATCTAGCCCCGCAGCAGGAACCCGACAAAGTAAACTGGCGCTGCACCATCCTTTTCTCGCATCTCGCTCATGCGTCTGCAGATTCGTCCTTGTCGGGACCCGAGCTTGCCGGGCGAAGCCCCCTGTTTGTCGCTGGATGTGTCTGCCGTGGTTGCTAGCTCATCATCCGCCTCCCTCTCCGCTACTAACGCAGCACTAACCACTTGATTGGTTGCCGCTATATATAGCAGCAACTTCTCTTGTGGTCTAGGTGCGACAAGTGTTGGAGTGGAGGACATGTATCTCTTCAAGTCCTGCAGCGCTGCCTCCGCTTCCGGAGTCCATTGCATCGGACCTGCCTTTTTCAAGATTTTGAAAACGGCAGGCGCGCCAGCAGATCTAGAGATAAACCGGTGAGAGAGCAGCTACGCAACCGGCAAGCCTTCGTACATCCTTGACGCGCTTTGGTGCTTCAATCTGCTCAATGGCCTTGATCTTGTCGGGATTGGCTTGATTCCCGGCCGAGACGAAGAACCCGAGAAGCTTGCGGAAGGGACTCCAAACACACACTTCTCGTGGTTGAGCTTGAGGTTGATCTTGGCGCAGATTTGCAAAGGTTTCATCTAAATCTTGAACCAGGGTCGCCTTGTCCTTGCTTTTGACCACTATGTCATCCATGTATGCTTCCACATTTCTGTGCATTTGCGGCTCAAAAGCATCATGAACTACTCTTGCAAACATTGAACCAGCATTCTTTAACCCGAAGGGCATCCGCACAAAGCAGTATGTGCCACATGGGGTGATGAATGCGGTCTTCTCCTCGTCGTCTTCTGCCATGAAGATCTGATGATATCGTGAATATGCATCCAGAAATGAAAGCAAATCACATCCGGCCGTGGAGTCAACAATCTGGTCGATGCGCGGCAAGGGAAATGGATCTTTGGGACAAGCTTTATTGACATCTGTAAAGTCGATACAAAGCCTCCATTTCCGGTTAGCCTTGGCGCACAACTACAGGATTGGCCAACCACGTAGGATGGAGCACTCCTCTGACAAGGCCTGCTGCTTCCAGTTTCTTGATTTCTTCCGCGATGAACTCTTGACGCTCCACTGCTTGCTTCCCGACTTTCTGCTTGACGGGCCGCGCATGAGGACAAACGGCAAGATGGTGCTCAATTACTTTCCTGGGAACACCGGGGATGTCAGACGGTTGCCATCTAAAGACGTCGACGTTCACCCGCAGGAAAGCAACGAGCGCGCCTTCCTATTTAGGGTCGAGAGAGGCACTGATGGTGAAGGTACCACCAGTGCCGTCCTCCTTGGCGGACACCTTCTTGGTCTCTGGTGGAGCTGTCATCGTCTTCTTATACTTGCCGGTGGAGCTCGATGGTGCGTCCTCGACGGTAGCGTAGCACCAAGAGGTGCGCTTGCCGGAGTGGGCATCGAGCTCTTGCCGGACTTGGTCTTCTTCTTCCCTCCGGAGCTTCAGCGGCAAGCGGCTTGCAATTTGTCGCTGCTGCTTCCCGGTAGATCTTGTCGGCAGATAAGAGCATCCTTCTTGTCGCCAGGACAGAGATGACGCTTATCGGGCCTGGCATCTTGAAAGCATGTTGTAAGCATAGTGAGAGGCTGCCATGAATTTGGCGAGTCTTTGGGCGGCCAAGTATCCCATTGTAAGGCAATGGAAAATCAGCAACGTCAAAAGTGACCCTCTCAGTCCTGAAGTTCAACTCGCTGCCAAATGTTACCGGCAACGTGATCTTTCCCTTCGGCTTGCTCCTTCCCGGATTGATTCCTTGAAAAGTGCCGGTCTCTTCGAGCTCGCCATCAGGGATCTGGAGTTTCTGGAGTACCGCGGAGGAGATCAGATTCAAGCCGGCCCCGCCGTCAACTAGCATCCTGGTGACTTTGAGGTTGCGGATAGTTGGTGAAACCAACATCGGCAAGCACCCGACCGCTGTTACGCAATCGGGGTGGTCCTCAATGTCAAAGATGATAGGCGTGCTGGACCATTTCAGAGGCTTGCGTGACTCGATGGATGGTTCTGCTGCATTGACCTCCCGCATCCACTGCTTGAGCTGGCGATGAGGTGTGCAGAGAAGCACCGCCGTCAATGCACAGGACCTCTGTGGCTTTCTGGAACTCCTGCTCATCGGCCTCGTCATCATCCATGTCTTCATCGTTGTCTTCATTGTCGTCCTTGTCGCGGCCGCGGGGAGGCCTGTCTCCTTGCCGCTGCTTGGCCTTGCCGCGGCGTCCTCCCCGGCCGAGACGTTTCTTGCTTACTCCTCCAACACCTTCCTGGGCCTTCTCCTTGTCGCGTCGTTCGTATTCAGCTTTCTGTTGCTCGACAAGCTGCTCGACCTTCTTGCAGCTCTGGAGGTCATGACCCTTGGTGTGGTGGATCTTGCAAGATCGCTTGCCGGAGCCGGCCCCGCTTGTCGGTGGCCGCCACAGATCGGTGGTTGGCGCCGCCGCAACCTCCTTGCCGGAGCTACCGGTCTTGGTGTTCTTGTCGCCACCTCCGTTGCGGACTGCTCAACAACTAGCACATCTCGCCTTTCTTTTTCCTGTTGCCCCGCCGCCGGCTCTTCTTTGCCGGGGCGGTTTCCTCACTGTCAGATCCTCCTGCTTCGGTATTCTCTCCGGGGAGTCTCCTCCCTTCCTCAGCACGTGCACACTTGTCGGCCAGGGCGTATAGCTCACTGACGTCTCTGATTTTGCACATCGCCATCTCCTCCCGCATCCTGCGGTTTCGCACGTTCTGATGGAACGCGCTGATTACCGCGGCAGGGTGGACGTCTGGGATGTTGTGCTGTACACGGCTGAATCTTTGAATATACTTGCGCATGGGCTCTCCTTCCTTCTGGGCGAGCAGATGAAGGTCGCTTTCTTGGCCATGGGGCTTGTGGCCGCCTGTAAAGGCGCCGACAAACTGATGGCATAAATCTGCCCAAGAAGATATGGAGTTGTCCGGCAAGTGCATGAGCCAGGATCTGACATTGGGCTTGAGCACCAGCCGGGAAGTAGTTGGCAAGGATCTTGTCGTCTCGCCCCGGCAGCTTGCACCGCGATGGTGTAGATCTTGAGGAACTCCGACGGATGCGTCTTGCCGCCGCATTTCTCCGCAGACGTCTGGTTTGAAGTTTTTCTTCTTTGAGCCTTTGGACTTGCCGCAGCTCACGCAGTGAACGCAGGGCAACCTACCACGCACGGCAAGTCGCCTGGTTCCTCTGGCGCGTGCATGTCAACAGAGGGCCCATCGCGCTTGTCGGATTTACGTCGCGCTTCTCTTCGGAGCTCGATGCGAGTTCGAGCGTCCTCTTGCTGTCGATCGTAGCACTTGGCGCCGATCGCGATGAGCTCGTGGATCTGATGATGCGTGGAGTCATTGTCGAGGTGGATCTGGCGAGTCGGCGATCTTGGCCTTCGGGCGGAGAGTGCATGGTGGTTGCACCCCCACGGTCTCATCGCCACCGGCTCGTGTTTAGCGATCTTGCCGCGGCAGCGATGCACTTTCGGTTGCAGCGGGCGTCGCCGTTAAGCGAAGCCGATGAGACTTCAGTATGGTGGCCCTCCACCGTCGACCTTGTCGGCCGTTGGAGGGTAATCTAGGAGCGATTGAGCTCTCGCCAGCTTCGCTGGAGTTGTGGGTGGCGATGGCGGCGGCGCGAGGAGCGGATATGCTCGGACTTCTAACTATGTTAGAAGGAGCGATATCCCGTCCGGCGATCGATGTTCGCTGCGCCAAAGCATGTTGGCGTGCATGCTGGTCTTGAACGTCCGGGATCCTCCAGCTCGATCTTGGTCCAACGAGCGTATGGCATTGTGAATGCCATGACGCTGTCGGTCCCGCGCTTCCTGAGACGGGCGCGGTGCATGTACGGACGCCGAGGTCTGCGCGGCCTTGTCCTTGGACTTGGCAGCACCGTGAGCTCCTCCGTCGCCGTCCATTCTTCGGCCGGCGTCTACCCCACCACCTATTTGCTCCGGTGGCGGTGGGTTCGACGCGGACGGGGCTTCTGCCGCCGAAGCCTTCTTCTTTGGTGGCATGTTGACGAAGGTGATGAAGGTCTAGCTCGCGTGGACGCCGGATCAGGTTCACACAACCTCGACGCCCCCTACCTGGCGCACCAAAGATGTCGGGGCAGGCTGATCTGGCCCACGAACACCTATGGGGCCGGCGGACCGAGCCCCTTTCGGTTCGGCGGGGAGCGGAGGTCGCACGAAGAGCAGATCGAGGCGAAGCACGCGAGAGGTTTACCCAGCTTCGGAGCTCTCGAGAGATAACACTCCTACTGCTGCATGTATGATTTGTATTGTGTTCTTGCTAAGGAGCGCTGAGAGCTACAGTATACTCCAGCTGCTAACGAGACCTAGCGTGAGAGTGTTCGAACCCCCCCTCTACGTTGCGCATGAGCCTCCTTTTATATGCACAAAGGGCTCCACGGTGGCAACGTAGATGGGGTACAAATGGAAAAACAGTGGTTGGTACACCTACTTGTACAAAGGTATGTTGTAATATACCTAACTCGACGGTAGGGGACAAAGGCATTAAATGCCCATCTTGTCGCCCTAACAAAGGCAAACAGGGACCGCTGTGGGGCGCCACCGACCGCCACGATGGCAAACTTGTCGTGCCGCTTGCCACCTCGCACCGGGCTGCCTGACCTCTCGCCACGCAGCGCTGGAAAGGCCCTGTGGTGACACGTTAGTGGATGCTACTGGAGCGAGGTACAGAGAGGTGGTCTACATGCAAGCGCCTTTGCCGCGGTTGTTATCTTGTCGCGCCGGAAGCTTGTCGCTCATCGGGCCTTCCCGCAAGCTCCTCTTGCCGGGTCTTGTCTTGTAGGTGCACAGGGTGGCCTTCCGGCAAGCTCCTCTTGCCGGGTCTTGTCTCCCTGGCTTGAATACTTTGTTCTTGAATGGCCCCAAAGGAACCACGGAGGACCTTGGCGGTCACCCGGTAAGCCTTGCCGCGGAGGGCTGCAACTGCCCGTGCACAAGTTCGGGATACTAGGGTACCCCTATTCTAGTACACCGACAGTATAAGCCATGGAAAAGTTAGAATACATTAGATATAATGCAAAAATAAAATATGAATGGGTTTGCAACAATACTTAGTGTTGGGAATCGTTGCATGGAAAACAAAAATATTTCTACGCACACGCAATGATCTATACATGTAGATGCATAGCAACGAGGGGGAGAGTGTGTCTACATACCCTCGTAGACCGTAAGCAGAAGCGTTTCACAACGTGGTTGATGTAGTTGAACTTCTTCGCGCTTCAACCGATCAAGTACCGAATGCAAATCAAGTACCGAATGCACGTCACCTCCGTGTTCTGCACATGTTCAGCTCGGTGACATCTCTCGCCTTCTTGATCCAGCAAGATGTCGAGGTAATAGATGAGTTTCGTTAGCACGACGGCGTGGTGACGGTGATGGTGAAGTGATCCTCGCAGGGCTTCGCCTAAGCACTATGAAAATATGACCGGGGGAGTAAACGGTGGAGGTGGCGCCGTACACAGCTAAACAATTGTCTGGGTGTGCAAGGGCGCCCCCCTAGATATATAGGTGGGAGGGAGAGGGGAGGCTACCAGGAGGCGCCCAAGTAGGCCGAATCCTACTTGGGGTCTCCCTTTGGCCACGCCCCCTGCCATATTTGCCAGAGGGGGAAGGAAAGAGGAGGGAGGAGGGAAGGAAGGGGGAGGCCGAATCCCCCCTTTCCTTTCCCTTACCCTATTTCCTTCTCCTCCTGGTTCGGCCCATATGGAGGGTGCACCAGCCCCTTGTGGCTGGTGCGTTTCCCCTCTTGGCCCATAAGGCCCATATCTTTTGCCGGGGGTGCCCGGAACCCCTTCCGGTGACCCGATATGTACCTGGTACCCTCTGGACACTTTCGGTGTCCGAATACCATCGTCCTACATATCAATCTTTACATCTCGACCATTTCGAGACTCCTGTCGTGTCCGTGATCTCATAGGGATTCCGAACAACATTCGGTCACCAAGTCACATAAGTCATATAACACTATATCATCATCGAACGTTAAGCGTGCAGACCCTACGGGTTCGAGAACTATGCGGACATGACCGAGACACCTCTCCGGTCAATAACCAATAGCGAAACCTGGATGCCCGTATTGTCTCCTACATATTCTACTAAGATCTTTATCGGTCAAACCGTTATGACAACATACGTAATTCCCTTTGTCCACCGATATGTTACTTGCCCGAGATTCGATCGTCGGTATCTTCATACCTAGTTCAATCTCGTTACCGACAAGTCTCTTTACTCGTTCCATAATACATCACCTTGTGACTAACTCCTTAGTCGTTTTCTTGCAAGCTTATGATGTGTATTACCGAGAGGGACTAGAGATACCTCTCTGATACTCTGAGTGACAAATCCTAATCTCGATCTATGCCAACTCAACAAACACCTTCAGAGATACCTGTAGAGCATCTTTATAATCACCCAATTACATTGTGACGTTTGATAGCACACAAGGCATTCCTCTGGTATCCGGGATTTGCATAATCTCATAGTCGAAGGAATATGTATTTGACATGAAGAAAGCAATAGTAATAAAACTGGACGATCATTATGCTAAGCTAACGGATGGGTCTTGTCCATCACATAATTCTCCTAAGGATGTGTCCCGTTATCAAATGACAACTCATGTCCATGGTTAGGAAACCTTAACCATCATTGATCAACGAGCTAGTCTAGTAGAGGCTCACAAGGGACACGTTGTTTGTTTATGTATTCACACATGTATTAAGGTTTCCGATCAATACAATTCTAGCATGAATAATAAACCTTTATCATGAATAAGGAAATACAAAATAATAACTTTATTATTGCCTCTAGGGCATATTTCCTTCAGTCTCCCACTTGCACTAGAGTTAATAATCTAGACTACATTGTATTGAATCTAACACCCATGGAGTCTTGGTGCTGATCATGTTTTGCTCGTGGAAGAGGCTTAGTCGACGGGTCTGCTATATTCAGATCCGTATGTATCTTGAAAATTTCTATGTCTCCCTCCTTGGCTTGATCACGAATGGATTTGAAGCATCTCTTGATGTGTTTGGTTCTTTTGTGAAATCTGGATTCCTTTGCCAAGGCAATTGCTCCAGTATTGTCACAGAAGATTTTCATTGGACCCTATGCACTAGGTGTTACACCTAAATCAGATATGAACTCCTTCATCCAAACTCCTTCATTTGCTGCTTCCGAAGCAACTATGTATTCCGCTTCACACATAGATCCCGCCACGACGCTCTGCTTGGAACTGCATGAACTGATAGCTCCACCATTCAATATAAATACGTATCCGGTTTGTGACTTAGAGTCATCCGGATTAGTTTCAAAGCTAGCATCGACGTAACCATTTACGACGAGCTCTTTGTCACCTCCATAAACGAGAAACATATCCTTGGTCCTTTTCACGTACTTCAGGATGTTCTTGACCGTTGTCCAGTGATCCACTCCTGGATTACTTTGGTACCTCCCTGCAGACTTATGGCAAGGCACATATCAGGTCCGGTACACAACATAGCATACACGATAGAACCTATGGCTAAGGCATAGGGAATGACTTCCATTTTCTATCTATCTTCTGCAGTGGTCGGGCTTTGAGTCTGACTCAACTTCACACCTTGCTACACGGGCAAGACCCTTTCTTTGACTGGTCCATTTTGAACTTCTTCAAAACTTTGTCAAGGTATGTGCTTGTGGAAGTCCTATTAAGCGTCTTGATCTATCTGTATAGATCTTGATGCCCAATATATAAGCAGCTTCACCGAGGTCTTTCATTGAGAAACTTTTATTCAAGTATCCTTTTATGCTATCCAGAAATTCTATATCATTTCCAATCAACAATATGTCATCTACATATAATATCAGAAATGCTACAGAGCTCCCACTCACTTTTTTTGTAAATACAGGCTTCACCGAAGTCTGTATAAAACCATATGTTTTGATCACCTCATCAAAGCGTATATTCCAACTCCGAGATGCTTGCACCAATCCATAGATAGATCACTGGAGCTTGCACACTTTGTTAGCACCTTTAGGATCGACAAAACCTTCTGGTTGCATCATATACAACTCTTCTTTAAGAAATCCATTAAGGAATGCAGTTTTGACGTCCATTTGACAAATTTCGTAATCATAAAATGCGGCAATTGCTAACATGATTCGGACTGACCTAAGGCTATGGATGAGAAGGTCTCATCGTAGTCAATCCCTTGAACTTGTCAAAAACCTTTCGCGACAAGTCGAGCTTTCTAGACGGTGACATTACCATCTGCGTTAGTTTTCTTCTTGAAGATCCATTTATTCTCAATGGCTTGCCGACCATCGGGCAAGTCCACAAAAGTCCATATGTTGTTCTCATACATGGATGCTATCTCAGATTTCATGGCCTCAAACCATTTATCGGAATCTGGGCTCATCATAGCTTCTTCATAGTTCGTAGGTTCGCCATGGTCTAGTAACATGACTTCCAGGACAGGATTACCGTACCACTCTGGTGCGGAACGTGCTCTGTTCGACCTACGAGGTCCAGTAGTAACTTGATCTGAAGTTTCATGATAATCATCATTAGCTTCCTCTCTAGTTGGTGTAGGCATCACGGGAACGGATTTCTATGATGTGCTACTTTCCAAATTGAGAGAAGATACAATTACCTCATCAAGTTCTACTTTCCTCCCACTCACTTCTTTCGAGAGAAACTCCGTCTCTAGAAATGTTCCATTCTTGGCAGCAAAGATCTTGCCTTCGGATCTGTGGTAGAAGGTTATCCCAATTGTTTCCTTAGGGTACCCTATGAAGACGCACTTCTCCGATTTGGGTTCGAGCTTATCAGGCTGAAGCCTTTTGACATACGTGTCGCAACCCCAAACTTTAAGAAACGACAGCTTAGGTTTCTTGCCAAACCATAGTTCATACGTGTCGTCTCAACGAATTTAGACGGTGCCCTATTTAACGTGAATGCAACTATCTCTAATGCATAACCCCAAAACGATAGTGGTAAATCGGTAAGGGACATGATAGACCGCACCATATCTAATAAAGTACGGTTACGACGTACGGACACACCATTACACTATGGTGTTCTGATGCGGCTTGAAGCTATGTCGGTATTTCCCCAAAGAAGAAGGGATGATGCAGCACATCGACCGTAGGTATTTCCCTCAGTGATGAGACCAAGGTTATCAAATAGTAGGAGAACCAAGCAACAATACATAAACAACACCTGCACACAAATAACAAATACTCGCAACCCGACGTGTAAAAGGGGTTGTCAATCACTTTCGGGTAGCGGCGCCAGAAATTGGCAAACAGACGTGAGAGAGTAGTAAATATTGATAGATCGAACGCGAAATAAAATAAATTACAGCAAGGTATTGGTATTTTTGGTTTAATAGATCTGAAAATAAAAGGCAAATAAAATAGATCGCGAAGGCAAATAATATGAGAAAGAGACCCGAGGGCCGTAGGTTTCACTAGTGGCTTCTCTCGAGAAAAATAGAAAACTGTGGGTAAACGAATTACTATTAGGAAATTGATAGAAATTCAAATAATCATGACGATATCCAGGCAATGATCATTATATAGGCATCATGTCCAAGATTAGTAGACCGACTCCTGCCTGCATCTACTACTATTACTCCACATATCGACCGCTATCCAGCATGGATCTAGTGTATTAAGTTCATGGAGAAACGGAGTAATGCAATAAGAACGATGACATGATGTAGACAATATCTATTTATGTAGAAATAGACACCATCATTTTATCCTTAGTAGCAACGATACATACATGTCGATTCCCCTTCTGTCACTGGGATCAAGCACCGTAAGATCGAACCCACTACGAAGCACCTCTTCCCATTGCAAGATAAATAGATCAAGTTGGCAAAACAAAACCCAAATATCGGAGAAGAAATACGAGACTATAAGCAATCATGCATATAAGAGATCAAAGAAACTCAAATAACTTTCATGGATAAAAAGATAGATCTGATCATAAACTGAAAGTTCATCCGATCCCAACAAACACACCGCAAAAAGAGTTACATCATATGGATCTCCAAGAGACCATTGTATTGAGAATAAAATGAGAGAGAGGAAGCCATCTAGCTACTAACTACGGACCCGAAGGTCTACAAAGAACTACTCACGCATCATCGGAGAGGCACCAATGGAAGTGGTGAACCCCTCCGTGATGGTGTCTAGATTGGATCTGGTGGTTCTGGACTCTGCGGCGACCAGAATTAATTTTCGTCGACTCCACTATGGTTTCTGAAATATTGGGGTATTTATAGAGTAAAGAGGTGGTCCGGGGGGCACCCGAGGTGGGAACAACCTACCAGGGCGCGCTTGGACCTCCAGGCATGCCCTGGTGGGTTGTGCTCCCCTCGGAGCAGCCCCCAAGTGCTTCTTCGGCCCACTGGCGGTCTTCTGGTCCAAAAAAATCCACAAAATGTTTCACTGCATTTGGACTCTGCTTGGTATTGATTTCCTGCGAAGTAAAAAACATGCAAAAAACAACAACTGGCACTGGGCACTATGTCAATAGGTTAGTACCAAAAAATGATATAAAATGATTATAAAACATCCAAGAATGGTAATATAACAACATGGAACAATCAAAAATTATAGATACGTTGGAGACGTATCATGTTCCAGGTGGCGTGAGTTGTGAAACTATTCCATATTGTTTTAAATGAAGGGCAAGCTTGTAACTCAAATATTCACCTCCACGATTATATCGTAGAAACTTTATTTTCTAGTTACGATGATTCTCCACTTCACTCTGAAATTCTTTGAACTTTTCAAATGTTTCAGACTTGTGTATCATTAAGTAGACATACCCATATCTGCTCAAATCATCTATGAAGGTCAAAAAATAACGGTACACGCCGCGTGCCTCAACACTCATCGGGCCGCATACATCGGTATGTATTATTTCCAGTAAGTCATTAGCTCGCTCCATTATTCCTGAGAACGGAGTTTTAGCCATCTTGCCCATGAGGCATGGTTCACAAGTATCAAATGATTCATAATCAAGTGATTCCAAAAGTCCATCTGTATGGAGTTTCTTCATGCGCTTTACACCAATATGACCTAAACGGCAGTGCCACAAATATGTTGCACTATCATTATCAACTTTGCATCTTTTGGCATCAATATTATGAATATATGTATCACTACAATCGAGATTCAACAAAAATAGACCACTCTTAAAGGGTGCATGACCATAAAATATATTACTCATATAAATAGAACAACCATTATTCTCTGATTTAAATGGATAACTGTCTCGCACTAAACAAGATCCAGATATAATGTTCATGCTCAATGTTGGAACCAAACAAAAATTATTCAGGTCTGAAACTAATCCCGAAGGTAGATCTAGAGGTAGCATGCCGATGGCGATCACATCGACCTTGGAATCATTCCCCAAGCGCATCATCACCTCGTCCTTATCCAATCTTCGTTTAATCCGTATCTCCTATTTCGAGTTACAAATATGAGCGACCGAACCAGTATCAAATACCCAGGCGCTACTACGAGCATTAGTAAGGTACACATCAATAACATGCATATCAAAGATACCTTTGTTCACTTTGCCATGCTTCTTATCCGCCAAATACTTTGGGCAGTTCCGCTTCTAGTGACCAATCCCTTTGCAGTAGAAGCACTCAGTTTCAGGCTTGGGTCCAGCTTTGGGCTTCTTCCCGGGAGTGGCAACTTGCTTGTGATTCTTCTTAAAGTTCCCTTTCTTTCCCTTGCCCTTTTTCTTGAAACTAGTGGTCTTGTTAACCATCAACACTTGATGCTCCTTCTTAATTTCTACCTCTGCGGCCTTAAGCATTGTGAAGAGCTCGGGAATTGTCTTGTTCATCCCTTGCATATTATAGTTCATCATGAAGCCTTAGTAGCTTGGTGGCAGTGATTGAAGAACTCTGTCAATGACACAATCAACTGGAAGATAAACTCCCAGCTGAGTCAAGTGATTATAATACCTAGACATTTTGAGTATGTGTTCACTGACAGAACTGTTCTCCTCCATCTTGCAGCTATAGAACTTGTTGGAGACTTCATATCTCTCAACCCGGGCATTTGCTTGAAATATTAACTTCAACTCTTGGAACATCTTATATGCTCCATGACATTCAAAACATCTTTGAAGTCCCGATTCTAAGCCATAAAGCATGGCACACTGAACTATCGAGCTTGCCAGACGTTCAAAACATCAGCGTCTGCTCCTGCAGCAGGCCTATCACCTAGCGGTGCATCAAGGACATAGTTCTTCTGTGCAGCAATGAGGATAATCCTCAAGTTACGGACCCAGTCCGTGTAGTTGCTACCATCATCTTTCAACTAAGCTTTATCTAGGAACGCATTAAAACTCAGGGGAACGGTAGCACGGGCCATTGATCTACAACATAGATATGCAAATACTATCAGGAATAAGTTCATGATAAATTAAGTTCAATTAATCAAATTACTTATAAACTCCCACTTAAATAGACATCCCTCAAGTAATCTAAGTGATACGTGATCCAAATCAACTAATCCATGTCCTATCATCACGTGAGATGGAGTAGTCATCAATGGTGAACATCTCTATGTTGATCATATCTACTATATGATTCACGTCCGACCTTTCGGTCTCCAATGTTCCGAGGCCATGTCTTTACATGCTAGGCTCGTCAAGTTTAACCCAAGTATTCCGCATGTGCAAACCTGTCTTGCACCCGTTGTATGTGAACGTAGATTCTATCACACCCGATCATCACGTGGTGTCTCAACATGATGAACTGTAGCAACGGTTCATACTTAGGGAGAACATTTTCACCTTGAAATTTAGTGAAGGGATCATCTTATAATGCTACCGCCGTACTAAGCAAAATAAGATTCATAAAAGATAAACATCACATGCAATCAAAATATGTGACATGATATGGCCATCATCATCTTGTGCTTTTGATCTCCATCTCCAAAGCATCGTCATGATCTCCATCGTCACTGGCTTGACACCTTGATCTCCAAATAGAAGGCGTCATGGTCGTCTCGCCAACTATTGATTCTACAACTATCACTAACGCATAGTGATAAAGTAAAGCAATTACATGGCGTTTGCATTTCATACAATAAAGAGACAACCATAAGGCTCCTGCTGGTTGCCAGTTATCTTACAAAACATGATCATCTCATACAATCACTTTTATCACATCATGTCTTGACCATATCACATCACAACATGCCCTGCAAAAACAAGTTAGACGTCCTCTACTTTGTTATTGCAAGTTTTACGTGACTGCTACGGGCTTCTAGCAAGAACCGTTCTTACCTACGCATAAAACCACAATGGTGTTTCGTCTTGTTGCTGTTTTAGCCTTCTTCAAGGACCGGCCGTAGTCAAATTCGATTCAACTAAAGTAGGAGAAGCAGACACCCGCCAGCCACCTTTATGCAAAACTAGTTGCATGTCTGTTGGTGGAACGGGTCTCATGTCCGGGCTGCTTCATCCCAAAATACCGCCAAATCAAAATAAGACGTTGGTGGTAAGCAGTATGACTATCACCGCCCACAACTCCTTGTGTTCTACTCGTGCATATCATCTATGCATAGACCTGCCTCATGATGCCACTGCTGGGAATCGTTGCATGGAAAACAAAAAAAATTCTACGCACACGCAATGATATATCCATGGAGATGCATAGCAACGAGGGGAGAGTGTGTCTATGTACCCTCGTAGACCGTAAGAGGAAGCGTTTCACAACGCGGTTGATGTAGTCGAACTTCTTCGCGCTTCAACCGATCAAGTACCAAACACACGACACCTCCGCATTCTGCACACGTTCAACTCGGTGATGTCCCTCGCCTTCATGATCCAGCAAGACATCGAGGTAGTAGATGGGTTCCCTCAGCACAACAGCATGGTGATGGTGATGGTGATGGTGAAGTGATCCTCACAGGGCTTCGCCTACGCACTATGAAAATATGACCAGGGAGTAAACGGTGGAGAGGGGTGATACGTCTCCAACGTATCTATAATTTTTTATTGTTCCATGCTATATTATATTCTGTTTTGGACATTATTAGCCTTTATTATACACTTTTATATTATTTTTGGGACTAACCTATTAACCGGAGGCCCAGCCCAGAATTGCTGTTTTTTTGCCTATTTCAGAATTTCGCAGAAAAATAATATAAAACGGAGTCCAAACGGAATGAAACCACCGGGAACGTGATTTTCGGAACGAACGTGATCCAGAGGACTTGGACCCTACGTCAAGACATCAACCAGGAGGGCACGAGGTAGGGGGCGCGCCCTCCACCCTCATGGGCCCCCTGTTGCTCCACCGACGTACTCCTTCCTCCTATATATACCTACGTACCCCCAAACTATGAGATACGGAGCCAAAACCTAATTCCACAGCCGCAACCTTCTGTACCCGTGAGATCCCATCTTGGGGCCTGTTCTGGAGCTCCGCCGGAGGGGGCATCGATCACAGAGGGCTTCTACATCAACACCATAGCCTCTCCGATGATGTGTGAGTAGTTTACCTCAGACCTTCGGGTCCATAGTTATTAGCTAGATGGCTTCTTCTCTCTTTTGGATCTCAATACAATGTTCTCCCCCTCTCTCGTGGAGATCTATTCGATGTAATCTTCTTTTTGCGGTGTGTTTGTTGAGACCGATGAATTGTGGGTTTATGATCAAGGTTATCTATGAACAATATTTGAATCTTCTCTGAATTCTTTTATGTATGATTGGTTATCTTTGCAAGTCCCTTCGAATTATCAGTTTCGTTTGGCCTACTAGATTGATCTTTCTTGCAATGGGAGAAGTGCTTAGCTTTGGGTTCAATCTTGCGGTGTCCTTTCCCGGATGATGAAGGCACGTATTGTATTGTTGCCATCGATGATAACAAGATGGGGTTTATATCATATTGCATGAGTTTATCCCTCTACATCATGTCATCTTACTTAAAAGCGTTACTCTGTTCTTATGAACTTAATACTCTAGATGCATGCTGGATAGCGGTCGATGTGTGGAGTAATAGTAGTAGATGCAGGCAGGAGTCAGTCTACTTGTCTCGGACGTGATGCCTATATACATGATCATACCTAGATATTCTCATAACTATGCTCAATTCTGTCAATTGCTCAACAGTAATTTGTTCACCCACCATAATACTTATGCTCTTGAGAGAAGCCACTAGTAAAACCTATGGCCACGGGTCTATTTTCCATCATATTAATCTCCCATCAACAAGCTATTTCCGTTGCCTTTTATTTTGCTTCTATTTTACTTTGCATCTTTATCATAAAAATACCAAAAATATTATCTTATCATATCTATCAAATCTCACTCTCGTAAGTGACCGTGTAGGGATTGACAACCCCTTATCGCGTTGGTTGCGAGGATTTATTTGTTTGTGTAGGTACGAGGGACTCGTGCGTGGCCTCCTACTAGATTGATACCTTGGTTCTCAAAAACTGAGGGAAATAATTACGCTACTTTGCTGCATCACCCTTTCCTCTTCAAGGGAAAACAAACGCAGTGCTCAAGAGGTAGCAAGAAGGATTTCTCGCGTCGTTGCCGGGGAGGTTTACGCAAGGTCAAGTCAAGACTCCCGACAACGAGCCATTTCTGGCGCCATTGCCGGGGAGTCTACACAAAAGTCAACATACCAAGTACCCATCACAAACCCTTATCTCCCATATTACATTATTTTCCATTTGCCTCTCGTTTTCCTCTCCCCCCACTTCACCCTTGTCGTTTTATTCGCCCTCTCTTTTTTGTTCGCTTCTTTTTCGCTTGCTTTGTCATTATGGCTAGTCCTCTATCTTCTCCGTTGTCTCCCGAGAATGAAGTTCTAAATTTTAAGCAAAGGGAGGGAGAAAATCTAAAAGACGCTTGGTATAGAATTTGCAATGCTCAAAATAGATCTACCAGGAAGCAATCTACTTTCGTTCTTCTCCGCAATTTTTATGTAGGCACTACTCCTTGGTACAGATATATCCTTGATACCATTGCCGGAGGGGATTTCTTGGGTAGCCATACTTTTGATTCTTATAATGCTATGATAGATTTGTTTGGCTCACCACCTCTTTTGGTTAATGGAACTATGTTAACTTTGGAGCATGTAATGCAAAGACTTGAAATTATTGAAAATAAAGTTGCTCCCGTAGAGTTAATTGAAAATCTAGATAAAAAGATCCACAACCAAATTACCCAATATGGACCTAAAGTAGGAGTCACTTTGAAAAATATTAAGGAGAAGAAACCCATAGTTAATGAAAGAATAAATCAAGATTCCACTAGAATCGATAAACTTGAGGGGTATCATTACCAACTTGGGAACCGCTTTTTCTTCCGTAAAGAATACTCCAAGTCCTCCAACTAAAATTACCAAGCTTATGTATGTTCCTAAAAACAAGGGTGAATCCTCTAGTAAGGAAACTGCGGATCTCAAATCTATAAGTATTCATCCCAATATTTTTGCTATCATTAAGGAACCATTTTCTACAAATGAATTTTTCAATTTTGTGCCTAAGATTTTGATAATTAATAAAAAGAAAGAAACTCCTAAGGGTGATAGATGTCTTATTTAAAGAGTTGCCTACCAAAGATGGCAATACCTAGATATATCCTTGCTTTGTTGGGAGGCAACCCAATTTTATTTTTAGTTTTTTGCTTTTTGCTTCTGTTTAGGAATAAATATTTGATCTAGCCTCTGGTTAGATGTGTTTTTATGTTTTAATTAGTGTTTTTGCCAAGTTTAACCTATAGGATCTTCTTGGATGATAGTTATTTGATCTTGCTGTAAATTCCAGAAACTTTCTGTTCACGAAAATAATTGTTAAAAATTACCAGATTGTGATAAAATATTGATTCCAATTTCTTCTGATCAATAAACAAATTTTCTAGGTCTTACTATTTTGGCTGAATTTTTGGAGTTCCAGAAGTTTGCGTTAGTTACAGATTACTACAGACTGTTCTGTTTTTGACAGATTCTGCTTTTCGTGTGTTGTTTGCTTATTTTGATGAATCTACGGCTAGTAAAATAGTTTATAAACCGTAGAGAAGTTGGAATACAGTAGGTTTAACACCAATATAAATAAAGAATGAGTTCATTACAGTACCTTGAAGTGGCCTTTTGTTTTCTTTCGCTAACGGAGCTTACGAGATTTTCTGCCGAGTTTTGTGTTGTGAAGTTTTTAAGTTTTGGGTGAAAGATTTGATGGATTATGGAATAAGGAATGGCAAAAGCCTAAGCTTGGGTATGCCCATGGCACCCCAAGATAATCTAAGGACACCTAAAAAAGCCAAAGCTTGGGGACATCCATGGGTAACTTTACTTGGAGCTATATTTTTATTCACCACATGATATGTGTTTTGCTTGGAGCGTCTTGTATTATTTGAGTATTTATTTGTTAGTTTACCACAATCATCCTTGCTGTACACACCTTTTGGGAGAGTCACACTTGATTCGAAATTTATTAGAATACTCTATGTGCTTCACTTATATTTTTTGAGCTATATAGTTTTTGCTCTAGTGCTTCACTTATATTTTAGAGCACGGTGGTGGCTTTGTTTTATAGAAACTATTGATCTCTCATGCTTCACTTATATTATTTTGAGAGTCTTAAAGTAGCATGGCAATTTGCTTTAATTAATATCATGAGAAATGTGATGCTTGATAATTGTTTTGAGATATAAAGGTAGTAATATCATAGTTGTGCTAGTTGAGTAATTATGGAATTGAAAAATAGATGTGATGGAGTTTGTGATTCCCGTAGCATGCGCGTATGGTGAACTGTTATGTAACAAAGTCGGAGCATGAAGTATTTGTTGATTATCTTTCTTTGTGTGGCGGTCGGGATCGCGTGATGGTTAACTCCTACCAACCCTTCCCCTAGGAGCATACGTAGTAGTACTTTGCTTCGAGGGCTAATAAATTTTTGCAATAAGTATATGAGTTCTTTATGACTAATGTGAGTCCATGCATTATACGCACACTTACCTTTCCGCAATTTTCTAGCCTCTTTGGTACCGTGCATTGCCCTTTCTCACCTTGGGAGTTGGTGCAAACTCGCCGGTGCATCCAAACCCCGTGATATGATATGCTCTATCACACATAAACCTCCTTATATCTTCCTCAAAACAGCCACCATACCTACCTATCATGGCATTTCCATAGCCATTCACTACAAAAAAAGACACATCCGTGACATTTTGGGCCGAACGAATTTTTTTCCTATCATACGTATGACACTTCTATGACGTTAATTGTGACAAAACCCGGTATCATCATAGATGTGGTGGGCTCCTACTTCTATGACAAAAAATCATGACAGAAAATGAGCTTTTCGTCCTGGGCGGGCCGGAGACGCAGCTGCATGACATTCTTTGGTTCGTCCATGACGGAAAAAACCGTGGTAGAAGCGAGGGGGAGGAAAGTTTCGGGGAGTTGCCGGTTACGGTGGGAGGTCGGGGCGAAGCGATGCGCTGCTTTCTCTCGTACACGTGACGCTGCGTGTGCGTAGGCGTTGGGCTCTAACTGAACCCGAGCGATTGCACTGCAGGCTATGCGTTACTGAACCCGAGCGATCGATCGATGGTTGTTAACTGAACCCGATCGAGCGATTCCTTCGCTACTGCTGCTAACTGAAGCCGATCGATTGGATGAACAGTGAGTGTTGCGCGGGGGGGGGGGGGTTGGATGAACAGTGAGCGGTGGCGTTGCCTCTGGATGAACAGGACCCCATGGTGTGGAGGGCTGGATGAGCGATGAGACGATGGAGGGGTGGCCGTGGAGGGTGGTTGAACAGGACGCGTGGTGTGGAGGGATGGATGAACAGTGAGCGGTGGAGGGGTGGTTGAACAGTGGCGGTGGAGTAAGCGCGGTGGAGGCTGGATAAACAGGAGCCCGTGGAGGCTGGAGGAGGTCGACGGTAGCCCGTGGAGGCTGGAGGAGGTCGACGGTGGAGATGAACAGTATCCCTCGAGTCCCGTTTTGCGGTACGCCACACCACTCCCGATGAACAGGACCCCCCGTTTCGACCGTAGGAGGTCCGTTTCGTCCGTTTTGTGGTACGCCACACCCCTCCCGATCAATAGGATCCCCGTTTCGACCGTAGGAGGTCCGTTTAAATCCGTTTTTGCGATGCGCCACACCCTCCCGATCAACAGGACCCCCGTTTCGACCGTAGGAGGTCCGTTTCCTCCGCTTTTGCGGTACGCCACACCCTCCCGATCAACAGGACCCGTTCGAGCGTGGGAGGTCCGTTTCCTCCGTCGTGCGATACGTCGAGCCTCGTTTCCATTGCACTGTTCCGTCCAAGCGGTTGGCTCCCACGCGCTCGGTTGCCTCCCGATGAACACGGCGCATTCCGTTGCCTCCTGATGAACACGACGCATTCCGTTGCCTCCCCATGAACACGGCGACGACGCTGTTTCTCCGTTCCGACCCAGCCATGTACACGAGCCCTGGCCGTACATATGCGCGAGTAGGCGTTCGAGACCCTGCCCGTATGTACGTATGTGGCCGTATTATCTTTCTTGCACCCTCGCCGCTGTACGTACGTGTACATGCTACGTGCGCACCTCTACTACGACACGTGCACGCCTCTACAACGACCAGTATGTATGTACATGTTCGTGACCAGAATGACAATGCTACGTACGCTTCGACCAGGTGGGTCCTGACTGTCAGGCACTTCCTTGCTGCGAAGATGTAGCTAGTGGGTCCCGGCGGTGGGGCGAATCGCTTTTTTTGCCCGGACGCACTTCCTTGCGTGCGAAGATGTAGCTGGTGGGTCCCAACAGTCAGGGGGGAAACGTTTTTTCACGAACACGGTGGCCCGTCCGGTGGGTCCCCATTGCCGGTGGAGGAATAATTATTTTGCGGCGTAATAAGGAGGCACTTCCTTGCTGCGGCCGTGGACCCGGTGTCGGCCTCTCCACGTACGATCCACGTCCGATGGAAGCCATTCCTTGACCACGTTGACCACGCTGCACCGAGAGCACCGAGGCGGTGGGCGGACGGTGAGGCCTAGGAAGGGGCGGCGGAGCCGGGAAGGCAGCGGCAGTGGATGCCCACGCGTAGAGGAGTACGAGGGTTCACTGGTTCACTGCGGTGTGAGGCTGCCGTCACCGCAGAATAACAGGGTGTGTGGGTGAGTAGAGGGATGGCCTAGCTAGCGGTGGGAGTAGTAGGGGCGGTGAGGCCTCCGCCACATCGCAGCCGGCCAAGGGAGGCAGGAGCACGAGGCACGACCGGCGCTGGTTTTGGCGACTGGAGCAAGAAGACCAGAGGTTGAAGAAGCACTACGGCCGTTGGATGGACATCGTACGGTCACTGGAGCTAGAATCGTGCATATTGACTAAGTTGACAAAGCCCTCCGTCCCCGTCAACTTAGTAGGCCCACAAGTCAGCCTGCCACTAACTGGGTCCCAGCTAACACGGGGAGTATTCATTTTTTTGTGCGTAAAAAGGTGGCACTTCCTTGCGTGCGAAGATATAGGCTAGTGGGTCCAAGCTGTCATAGGCGGTAACATTTTTCGCGAAATCTGAGGCCCTTTCGGTGGGTCCACGATGTCGGTGGAGGAATCATTATTTTGCGCGTAATAAGGAGGCATTTCCTTGCGTGCGGCCGTGGACCCAGCTGTCGGCCTCTCCACGTACAGTCCACTTCAGATGCATATCGGTCATTGACCACGTTGACCAGGCCGCGCCGAGAGCACCGGGGCGGTGGACAACGGTGAGGCCTAGGAAGGGAACGACACAGAGGCAGGGAAGACTCGGCAGTTGTTTCCCACGCGAAGGGGAGTACGACTGTACAAGGGTTTACTGGTTCGTCTGCCGTCGCCGGAGAATAACAGCAGGTGTGGGTGAGTAGAGGGATGGCTAGGCCAGCGATGGGAATGCGGTGGGCGGTGAGGCTGCAGCGGCTGACATAGCCGACCGTGGGGAGGAGGGAGCGAGCAGTCCCTTGGCGCTTGTTTGAGCTTTGGAGTAGGAAGAGCAGAGATTGAAGAAGCCACGGCGACCGTTGGATGGACATCCAACGATCCTTTGCTGTCGTCAACCTTTTTAGGAAAGCCTCAAATCATGGAAAACAGCACCTGACCCATCTGCCATTATTTCTAATAATTTACAGCCCATTTGCTAATTCTTAAGGTTTTTGGAGCCCATATTCTTTTGTTAGCATTACGGTCCATATTGTGGCCACGGTTAAAAATTATACGAAATTTTGCATATTTCAAAAGCGGTCCGAACTGTTTTTAATCCCAAAATTTTGACTCACATTCAAACTGATTTTAAAAATAAAGGTATCTCAATATAAAATCCAACAAATTCTCCACGCATAAAAATTAATGTAATTTAAAATCTCGAAATGAAAAAAAAAAGATATTTGAAACTAATTGCCGGTTTGATGTGTTTTAAAAATGTACAACCCATTTCTCATTACTGATAGGCCATTTCTCGGCCAGCCGAATGAAGCTCTCCTCGTCTTGAAAGATTTGCAACCCAACATGCCTGACAAAGCGACTTACTTGGCAAATCACAAAAAAACTGGGCTGTGGCCGTGGACCCAGTATCGACCTCTCCACGTCTGATACTCTTCCGATGGAAGTCGGTCGTTGACCACATTGACCACTCCGAGCCGAGAGCACCAAGGCGGTGGACGACAGCGAGGCCTAGGAAGGGGACGACGCAGAGCCGAGGAAGACGCGGCAGTGGATGCCCACGTGGAGAGGAGTACGAGGGTTCACTGGTTCGGCTGCAACGTGAGGCTGCCGTTGCCGCATAATAACATGGGGTGTGGGTGAGTAGAGGGATACCCTGGGCCAGCGGTGGGAGTAGTAGGGGGCGATGAGGCCTCCGCAGCATCACAGTCGGCCATGAGAGGCAGGAGCACGCGGCACGGCCGGCGCTGCTTTGGGCGGCTGGAGCAGGAAGACCAGAGGTTGAAGAAGCACTATGGCCGTTGGATGGACATCGTACGGTCATTGGAGCTAGAATCGTTCATATTGACTAAGTTGACAAAGCCCACCGTCCTCGTCAACTTAGTAGGCCCTAAGTCGACCACCCACTATGGTGGGTCCCAGCTAGCGAGGGGTATTTATTTTTGGTGCGTAATAAGGAGGCACTTCCTTGCGTGCGAAGAAATAGCTGGTGGGCCCGACACATCGTGGGGAACATTTTTCGCGAAATCTGAAGCCCTTCCCACGTGCGATTACGTGCGACAGTGTGTAATAAGGAGGAACTTTCCTTGCGTGCGACCATGGACCTCGTGGGTCCCAGCCATCACGCTCTCCACGTACAGTCCTCTTCCGATGACTCTCGTATGTTGACCACGCCGCGCCGAGCGCACCCAGGCGATGGACAACGGCGAGGCCCCAGACTGGAACGACCCGGAGATGGGGAAGACGCGGCAGCGGAGTCGCAGACGGAGAGGAGTGGGAAACTTCACTGGTTCGGGTGCGGGGTGGGCCTACACTCGGCAGAAGAATAACGGAGAGTGCGGAGTGGAGGGATGGCCTGGCTGTCCATGAGGTAGCGTTTCACCGAGGAGCGCAAAACAACGCCGGACGCCAAGGCTGGAGCAAAGCGGTTCCAAAGAAAGACTGGGGAAGAAGGCGAGAGATTGAAGCGAGAATGCGGCTGTTGGATGTAAATCCAACGCCTTCTTAAACCGACCTCTTGGCCCACATGTCGGCCAGTCCGTTTGTTTTTAGTCCATTTGGTGGGCTGGGTGAAACAATGATGTAGCATCTATGCAGCCCGTTTAAATCCCATTTGCATTTTTCTCGAAATCATGGACTTCTTTGGCTGGGTGAAAATATCATGTTGGGCTAGACGGAGAAATGTTATAAAAACATAAACACATGATTGCACGTCAGTAAAATCTTTTCAAGCTTATGTACGCAATCACTAGGAGTTAACTTGGCAAGTTATATATAAACAATTATTATTATTATTTTGTAAGAACTTTCAACTTACGAAATAAAATATCATTTTAATTTGATGAGTTAATAGTGCATTGGGGTATTATTATTTTTAGGCTAGGCGTGGGGACAGTTGAGTTGGTTCTAGGGAAAATCGGGAGAAAACTCTGTTTACATCGAAAAAGAAAGTGGGAGAAAATTCAGAGACCTGCTAGGTCCACGAGGAGAGGAATATGTTGGGAGGAAGGAGATTCAAAGCACGACAGCCGAGTGAACTAGTTTTTTTTACGGACAAGTGAACTAGTTTACATACATAAGCAAATAGCCACTAAAAAAGCAATCAGGTTAGTGGGTTCTTAAAATAAATATTTCGGACAAAACAGATAATTACGACACATAGGCTAATGCATGAAACACTCAGATGATAAAGGTGCTTATAAACAGATAAAGTACAACATCTAGACCTTCCTAGCACGCTTGATCATGACGCTGCGGCTGTCCGTGTACTCGTCGGTTACGGGAAGCAGACACGCCCTCATGTCCAAGATTTGCCTGTACATGTCATAGAATGCGTATGCGTCCTTGTCCGCGTAGGTTATGTAGGCTAGATTCAGAGGTACCTCCCACATGTTCAGGTCGTCTTCTTTCATGTTGGCGTATCAGGGGTCGATGATGGTCTCAGCGAGGTCAACCACGGAGTCCTTCTCCTGCCCGTTGCTGATGATCTTGTATTGCTTCTGGATGTCGACAAGCTTGTTGCACCAGATGGCCGAATCGTCGCGTTCTTCCTTCTCTCCATCGTAGCGAAGGTGCAGTCGGCCCTGCCGATGAAACGGGCGAATGCTCCAGAACCTGGTGCAACCATATGATTGAGGCGAGGCAGAGCTTCACCGAGTCCGTATCATTGGTGTACATCACATTCAACTTGGTGCAGCCATAGGACTGAACGGCGAACTCCTTGCTGAACTCCATATCCAGCAGGCTCACCCCTCGGATCGCCATTGGAGTCTCTTCGAGTGAACGAGTGTGTAGGCGGCATCAGTTCGTTTTTCAGCTCTTGGGGAACTGGATTCAACGATGGCTGAGTGTGTACAGCGACAACAGTTACTACCCTCCTTCATCATTGCACGCCCGCGAAGATTCACCCTCGGCACATTCAGACGCCTTCATTAAGAAACCTACTCCGGCCACACGTCGGTTCACGGCGGTCTCAGTATTGTTAGTCTTGTAATAACAGGAGTTAGTGATCACTTTACTTAAATTTAATTAGCTTTAATAGAAATTTATATTTAAAACAAGCAATACATTCGCTCGTTCTATCAGTGCCACAGGATCAACATGCACAACAATTAGAATTATTATTCTCAGGACGCACACGATCAACACATTTGTCGCACTTTCCCAAAGATAATACTACCAAGTTTGAACTGTTTGTTATGGTTGTTGTCCTCTGCATCATCATGCCGTGTTTCCCAGCTTGCAAGATTCAGAACCAACAAATAAGATCCAAATAATAAGTACAACCAAGATGCCTACACATCTCATTGTTTCCTAGCTTGCAAGATTCAGAACCAACAAATAAGATCCAAATAATAAGTACAACAAAGATGCCTACACATCTCTTTGATTCCCAGCTTGCAAGATTCAGAACCAACAAATAAGATTCAAATAATAAGTACAACAAAGATGCCTGCACATCTCACTGATTCCCAGCTTGCAAGATTCAGAACCAACCCATTAGAGCCTTTTGATAAAGTGAATATCTGGATTAAATCCATCTTGGCTAGCCATGTCATACAATCGAAGAACTTGGCGAATGCTCTCGACCGTCACAACATATGTAGTTGAGTATTCCTGTTTGCACAACATGTTTGCACAACACAAACAAGGAGACAGGAGAGCATGATTTCGCTTTAATAGCGGCCTCCTTGAACTCAACCTCCAGCTCTACTTGGATGAGGTGCACTCGAGTACCATGATTCAATTCATGCGCCTTTTACTGCAGTTCACGAAATGAAGCAAAGATTGCATCATTCAGCTAGCAAGAAGTACTTGCTCTTGTGAGTCAAGGTGTTCTTCTTTAGTAGTTGCACTAAAATTGAGGAACATTAAGGTTGGTTGTCCGGCTCATGTAAGGCGCAACTATAATTTTCTTATCCTTTTGTGCAGTTCCACTAAAATAAAGTGCCATTGTGGTGACAGTGATGGCTCCATCTTGCAAAGGCTAATAAAATGTTGCACAAGATTACCAGCAGAACTTGACGGAGTTTTTGGAAACTCCAATCACCATTTTGTGCAGTTCCACCAAAATTGAGAGATGTTGCCCACGTGACATTTTAGTTGAACTGCACAAGACACTCATTCCAAAAAAAGTGTTTTGTGCAGTTCACCAAAAGGTCACAATAGCAACAAGGTGAAATGGATATCCCTATCTGCACAAAATGATAGAAACTAAACAGTTGCTGGTCAATAAGAATATATGGAACTTATACAAAATGAAAAGAAGCATCTTAATTATGTTCATGGCAATTAGGCAAGGACAGTAGAAATTTTAAAACGTCAGCAATGCTTCATGTTACCAGAAGCATTACGATCAACAATGAGATTCCTCAAATATGGGATTACTTTAATGGTGGCATTGCTTGTTTACTAGACACGATAAATCAACAGCAGACTAAAGAGTTGGTTTAAGGGCATGGGACCGTGGGGACACCAGGACACTTTCGGCAGCGTAAAGGAGCAACTTACTTATCATACTTTGGGGAAAACAAATTGAGTGCCATTTGTAACACAGTTTAATTGCATCTTATCACTGGAGGCATTAGGTTAACAATAACACTGGTTAGACATGTCCCTAAGGTAACAGTGTGATCGCTTCATTTTACATGCTCCCTTACATTAATAACAGCAAAAGGTTGGTATAAGGACATGCGACAGTGGACGCATTAGCACAATATACCTACAAGGAGGTATAAAGTGGTGATGCCGAGCTTGTTCACGCTATGTGAGGGCAGCAAACCTAATCCTGGAGACCTTGTACTATGTGAGGGCAACAAATCTAATCCTGGAGACCTTTTACTATGTGAGGGCAGCAAATCTAATCCTGGAGACCTTTTACTATGTGAGGGCAGCAAATCTAATCCTGGAGACCTTTTACTATGTGAGGGCAGCAAATCTAATCCCGAGACCTTTTACTATGTGTGGGCATCAAATCTAATCCTGAGACCTTTTACTAGGTGAGGGCAGCAAATCTAATCCTGGAGACCATTTACTATGTGATGGCAGCAAATCTAATCCTGGACATACTCTGTTGACTTGTCCACCAGCCGCCACTTTCTATCCTTTTTTCAACCAATAATAGATCTGTTCTTATCCAGTTTGTATTATGCTTTTCCCATTATTTCCCTTTTCAACCAAGAGACCGGGTTGGGTATCCGGTCTCTACTACTTTCACCATATTATTTCCTCTTTGAATAAAGTCCTAGATTCATGCTACAACTTTCCCCCTTTCTTCGTTGTTTGAACAAAGCCCTAGATTCGAATGCATGAAGTAGCTTTACCTCTAATAATACTAAAAATTTAGGTGGCTTTGGAAGAGCCGATGGGAGTAGACAAAGATGCACTTGCAGACACGTGGGGAGCTGGGGCAGTAGAGCAAGGCCGCTTTCGAAGAACTTATACCTGAGGGTCGCCGGGATGTCGGCGGCGGCAGGTCGGATCTGCGGACAATACGGCAGGGAGGAAGAAGGGTCGGAGGACCTCCCGAGCCGGCGCTGTGTCGGAGAGAACAACACGGGCAGAAGATCGGGCCCCTCCGGAAGCTATGGGTTTCCTCCCTCGGCGGCGATGACCGCGTGAACGATGCACCTTTTAGTCCTCTACACACACGGGCCAAAGGGATCCGGCCGGATCTGTGACCAGCGGCGAGCAGAGAGAAAATGTCGCTACCGCTATCTTGTTTATATCTGGAGAGGTTGAGAGAATGAAGAGAGCAACCCTAGTAAAGCAAGCGCTCAGGCCCCTGCGTCCATATATAGTGGAGTGATTATCTTTTTTCTCTCCACAACAAGCGTTTCAATTTGTCTACGTGGCATTAAAGAAAAGAGACTCTCTATTTAAGGTTCACTTGTGCTCCCCGCCCCTCCATTCATTGAACAACCCCACGGGTGAATAAACATCTGATAAATCTTGTATTTATATAGAAACGAACAAGCTCGAACTATTTTCGCGTAGTTAAAAGTTGAGGGCGGGCTTTTCCCGGCAAGACGTCTGGCGTGGCAATTTTCAGGTAGGCGGTTTGATGAGAGGCGAGGAGGGTGATCGAGTGGGGCTGTGCGATTTGACGGCCACATCGCTGGAAAGACTTGTGATATGACCACTCACTATAGTCATGACCATCGGGCGCTCGATCGTGGTGATGCCCCCTTCCGTTCCGCGTTCTAATCTGGTGCATGACATGTCGACCGGATCTTTGGCTCTCCCACATGTTGGAGTAGTAAGAAGGAGCAAAGAATGATGCGGTATATACTAGTACTATACTACTCCCTCCGTTCCTAAATATAGAAGTCTTTGTAGAGATTTCACTATGGACCACATACGGAGAAAAATGAGTGAATCTACACATAAAATTCATCTATATACATCCGTATGTGGTCCACAATGAAATATCTACGAAGACTTATATTTAGGAACGGAGGGAGTACTACTCAGGTCGAAGGAGTGCGAACCTCGGCAGCCCAGTGAACAAGCAGTGCGAACCACGGTAGCCCAGTTAACCAGCAGTAGAACACAATGTGGTGATATGGCCATAAAAAACAATGTGCTACGGTCCACCTTTGTAGCATGTACAAGAACACTCCTCTTTGTTTGGATCCACGAGTTAGAGCTAGTTTGGGTTGAAATAGCCTCAAATTATTGAAACAAGAGGGGTTAGTTTAGCTAGTTTGCTCTAACCCGGCTAAAAAACTAGCCCGGTGGAGAGGTTCTAATTGGGTTAGTTATCCTCGGGCCCACTAAAAGAGAACTAAAAAAATCTCACATGCCCGCACCAGATCGCTCCCCCCTCTCGCATGACTCCTCTCTGTTCCCCATATGGCCGCCCGCCCAAGCGCCGCTCGCCCTCTCTCTCCTCCAGCCGCCCTCTCCTTCCGGCCTCCGCCGCCCTACTCCGACCGCCCTCTCTCTCCGGCCTTCGAAGGTCACCCCGCTCCCCCTTCACCAGTCATTTTTCTCTCTCTGTCGTGTGCAGCGGCGGCACATCTACCAAGGAGGACGCGAGAGGGGTCATTTTGTTCGTTCCTTCGCTGTCTCACGGCCATATCATTGATCTTGCTTGCTCTAGCGCTAATTCTGATTTGGAAAAGTAGATCCTGATCAAACTTGCTATAGATTTGTGGTGCACGCATGGAATTGTTTGATGCTTCTTGAGGAGGTAATAAATCTTTCTAGAGGCCCAAAGATTCAGGTCATCTTTCTAGGTATTTCAATTTCAGCTTGCATTATTTGTAGAGGCCCAAAGATTCAGTTCACCTTTCTAGGTATTTCAATTTCAGGCTTGCATTATTTCTAGAGGCCCAAAGATTCAGTTCACCTTTCTAGGTATTTCAGTTTCAGGCTTGCATTATTTCTAGAGGCCCAAAGATTCAGTTCACCTTTCTAGGTATTTAAGTTCGAGCTTGCATTATTTCTAGAGGCCCAAAGATTGAGTTCACCTTTCTAGGTATTTCAGTTTGAGCTTGCATTATTTCTAGAGGCCCAAATATTCAGTTCAACTTTCTAGGTATTTTAGTTTCAGCTTGCATTATTTCTAGAGGCCCAAAGATTTAGTTCACCTTTCTAGGTATTTCAGTTCCAGGCTTGCATTATTTCTAGAGGCCCAAAGATTCAGTTCACCTTTCTAGGTATTTTAGTTATAGGCTTGCATTATTTCTGGAGGCCCAAAGATTAAGTTTCGATCGTGACAGCGGCCCTGCTACCCATGCCGGTGTCGACCTCAACTCGCAAGGGCAGTCGGGAGGGGTTCCCGGGGCTTGTGCTCTACAGAGCCTTCCTCCAGAGCGACGATGGCGAGCTTCTCCCTCAGTGCGTGAGGGGATCCGGGCTCCCTCCCTATCGTGAATGACTTCCGTGATGAGTTAGATCATTCTTTGTTTCATGAAGTGTTTTTTTATTTTGTGAAGCTTGATTGACGACTTGTATGTTTAAGTGGGATGTCTCATTTGTATGGACAAAGTAAAAATTATCATGTTTTGCATGCTTGATTTGTATAGATGGTTCGTTTATGTCAATTGTGAGCGGGAGGAGGCCACAAAAGAGCCGGCCACACCAAGAGGGTGCTTGGATCCAAGGGACTTTTTTTAGTCTGACTAAAAATAGGGTCCAAAGTAGTCAAATGATTGACATAGAGCATTTATTGTCAATCTAACCCTACCATCCATACACCTCTTTGGTTTAGAGTTAGTTCAGGGTTAGAATCTAACTCTACCTCTAACTAATTAGAGTTCTCCTCGTCTTGGTTCATCGCCATCATACTTTCCCCATTCCCGTGTTTTCAGTATCCTGTGAATCAAAGAGGCCCTTTTTTGCGGGAAAAATCAAAGAGGCCCTTAGACTGGTTTAGGTCCGGTCATTTTTTATAAACATGTTATGTCCAAAATTTAATGAACGTGCTCCGGTTTCCATGAAAATAATCTGGTTTCATGTAGTAATTCATTCATTTATTTATTCTTCTGCGGGGGTTCGCATGTAATTCGTGAGGTCTGAAATGTAAAGTACCCCGACATATGCTCCGAGTCGTGCATGCACTACGACCCAGATGTTCTATGTCCCACATGTCGGCGAATGGGAGCACGTGGAAATAGCCTAGGAGTACATATAGGAGGATAAATGCGTGAAAAAATATGTATTGTGAAGCATAGCCGCGGTTCGAAAAGGAGACCTAAAGTGATGCCAGCTATAGGTCGCACGCACCCAACTTGTGGTACTAGACATACGACTAATTTTCCCTAAAAAAGAGGCACGAGTGCTCGGTACTCTATTCTATAAACACGAGTCCCATCTCGACAACAGCGTCAGGTGCTCTGACTAGCTCTCCTCCCTCGTTTCTCTCTTCTAATTCTAAACTCGGCCGACGCCCGGTGGGTGGGGTGGGTTTGCTCAGCTATGACCCCACCTCACTTGTGAAAAGCGTTCTGTTGGAATAAAAATGCCATATACTCCCTCCGTTCATAAATATAAGCCTTTTTAGATACTAGTTCAAATGGAATACTGACATCTGAGATGTATGTAGACATAGTTTAGAGTGTAGATTCACTCATTTTGCTCCGTATGTAGTAGTCACTTGCTGGAATCTTTAGAAAGCCTTATATTTGGGAATGGAGGGAGTACTATACTAATAAAACATTAAGGCCACGAGGCGATGCAGTGCTGGTTACAGGAGGCAAGAAGAAGAGATGCATCCATCGACGATGTCCACCTCCTCGACTCAGGGCGCCGGCCCACCGAACGACGCCTAAGTAGCAGCGGCTTTCGTGGCCAGGTCGACGTGCTTCTGAACAATGGCGTCCAAAGATTCCAGCCACTGGAAGAAGGCCAACGTCTTTCTGTCCTCGCTTGCCTTGTAGTGGCCTATGTAGACGATTTCCTCGTAGACGTGGATGTGCAGGTCGACGGTGTCTGCATGGCGGTATTTGGCTGGCGGCGGCCTCGAGTGCACATTCTTCGTCGCGACCTCCGGCACTGCAGGCCACGTGGCTTGAAAGAGTTCGTCACCATGTAGGCCGATGAGGGTGGCAGGCAATGAGGAGCCTGGGCGCACGGGCTGGAGTAGTACGGCAAGGTCGTCCGCGCGCTTCTTGACGGCAGTGAACTTGCGGATGGAGTTGACCATCATGTAGTCCATTTGAGAGGCGAAGCCGGCGTCGGCGAGGGCTATGATGCCTGCGGTCGCTAGCACCATCTGGAAACGCTGCGCGGTGCGGGGCCGCAGGCCGGCACCTTGGATGATTTGGCACAACCGACTGTCGCTCGCGTCCATTGCCTCCATAGGTGCTTGTGGCTTCTGGTCACTTGGTCTTGGATTGGAGTGAGCAGTGTTGCGCAGAGACTTGGGAGTAGATGGGTTGGAGTGGTGGGGCGCCTTTATTATATGAGAGTCCAAACTCTGTTGCATTCACATCGTGCTGGCTCTATTCTGCTTCACCAATTAATTCCCTCTGCATGTAATTGAGGATGCATCATTGACCGTTCAACGTCTCGGGAACCGCTACCCTCTTCCTCCTTGGCATTCAAGCACCTAGTATGGACCCGTCGACGACGAGGTGCCTGTGGTGACTTCGTAAATTTCAAGATGATAGTGCCGTGCGTGTGTGCGTTCATAGGGGTGAGTGTATGCGCGTGTATATGAGCGCTTGCATCATCTTGTGTCAAAAAACGTAAATGCGTGTCAAAAAGAGACTAGTCAGTATACTCAATATTGTGCACCTCGGAGAGGAAAACGATAGAACTAGTAAGTATTTATTTACGATGCATATTCACTCATTTTGCTCCATATGTACTACGTCTCGGTGTAGTCTAGTCACTTGTTGAAATCTCTAGAAGGGCAAATACTCCTTTCTGGTTTATAGGGCTATACTAGCAAGTAGTTGTACGTACTAGTACAATAGTGGGCTCAAATAGCAATTTTGTCTCATGAAAGAGCCTGGCTATATGCGTGCTCCAATGTTCACAACTGCAACGTTCGGTTTGTGCTTGGCTCTTCGCCTCTTCGAGAAGACGAACAATGATGTTACTATTACTGCTTCTACAGTGTCGAATCCACTGCTGCATGTCCGTCCACCGCGAGCGGGACAGATAGCTTGTTGTAGAAGTACTACTAAGCAAAAGCCTGTCCTCGTTTGCGAGCAACCGCGCGTATGGGCGAGGGAGAAGGCGTGTAGTAGAATCAAGCTTCTCCTCGTTGTACGAGTTGACGCGACACATCATAGCACTGGCCCCACATGCTTGCCTCTAAACTTGGCTGAAAGACCCGCAGTGTACAATATATTTGCTGCAACCTGTAACATTTACCCACCACAAATTAAAATATATGTGGCCGTATGCATCGTTCTGATGCAGAGGCCGGGGAGTCCCCCCTTTTCGAAAAAACAAATTAAAATATATATCCCAGTCTTGACCAGATGAGCGTGCAAACTACAATCACCAGGGTGACAGGTAGGGCCAGAAGACTATTTAATTTTTTAAAAAAAACTTCAAGACGGCCACATAGCATGGAGCCGTCCCCAACGATTTTAAGCTTACAGGCACGGTACACGCTATCCTAGACTACTCTACACATGAAACTGCCACATGAGCGTCTGGGCTGCGCTTGGCTCTTCGCCTCTTCGGGAAGTCGAACAATGATGGAGTACTACTGACCTTTGGAGGAGTACTACAAGACGCTTCAGCCATCGACACCAATTGAACTGCTGCATGTCCACTGCGTGCGGGGAGGGAGAGCGTGTAGCGAAAGCTTCTCCTAGTCTTGCCAGCCACCACGCTCATGGGCGAGGGAGGGATGCTCCTGCCTTTGCGTGTATGACAGGTGGGCCCGACAGGTGTGTGGCCAAACTGTCATACAACCAAAGGCAGGTGCAGTTAAGTCCGCGAGGGAGAGGGTAATCAAACTTCTCGTTGATGTACGAGTTGACGCGACACATCAAAGCACTGCACTCGATATATTTCAATAATTTGCGTTTACCGATGCATTAAGTACAACGCATGCATGCATGCCGTGACTCTTCTTTTCATACTTGCATGTGTTGATTTAATGCACCTTGAAGTAGTACTCCCTCCGTTCCTAAATATAAGTCTTTGTAGGGATTCCATTATGAATTACTACCTCCGTCCTGGTTTATAGATCCCTTTTATAGTTTGTGCCCAATTTTGACTAAAGATTTAACTAACAAAATGTTAATGCATGTCAAGAAAATTATCTCATTGGATTCGTATTTGAAACTAGTTTTAAAAAATATAATGTTTGGTGACATGCGAACATTTTCTTAGTTTAATCTATGGTCAAAATTTGGCACGAAATACAATGGGGACCAATAAACCCGGACAGAGGTAGTACATACGGATGTATATAGATGCATTTTAAGTGTGGATTCATTCATTTTGCTCCGTATGTAGTCCACCTAGTGAAATCTCTACAAAGACTTACATTTAGGAACGGAGGGAGTATAAAATATGTGACGGTAAAGCTTTGTAATACCCCGGCCCAAGTCGAGAGATGGTTGTGCACGAGGAGGGCGAGATCATGCAGACCGAACAGGACCCGAGGATGGAGCTCTCTAAGGTCTCGATGGACCTCACCGTGCTCCACTGCCCCTTGTGCCTCCGCCCCTTGACGCCTCCAGTGTATGAGGTTCGAATACACTTCGTCCGTTCGGCTGATTGAGCAAGGTGCAGGTTTCTTGATTGATGTGTTGTTCGATTGATTTCTGCAGTGCAAGGGAGGGCACCTAGCCTGCGCGGACTGCCGTCGGCGCCCGGGAACCAGCGGGCGTGCGAAAGCGGCCGGGCGGTGGCTTCGACGTGCGGAACACGACGGTGGACTCCGTCCTTTCGTCGGTGAGGGTGGAGTGCCCACACGAAGGCTGTGGGCTCTACGTCACTTACCACAAGCTCGCCGATCACCAGAGAGTGTGTCCGCTCGCGCTCTGCAAATGCCCCGTGCCCATCTGCGGTACGAAGGCCCGCCGCCGGTGCTCTACCACCACATCAGCACCGCGCATCCCATGCCCGTGCACAGGATCTAGTACAACAAGGTGCTCCAGCTGCAAGTGCCACTGTCGGAGCCACGGCTCTTGCTGTTCGCGGAGGAGGACCGCCGCGCATTTTTCTTGGTCAGCGGCGTGCTCGACATCGGCACGCCTATCGCCGTGTCGGTCGTCTGCATCAGAGCGGGGGCGTCCCCACTGCCGCACTACTTGGCCAAGCTGTGGGCGAACGGCCCGCCGGGGGAGCCCAAAGGCACGACCGATGCCGTCAAGGTGGAAATGGAGGTGACAAGCAGCAAGGATCCCGGCGACGTCGACATGCAGGAGCTGACCTTCTTGACAGTTCCGCCCAAGCTGCTGGCCAGGGTTAAGCTTGTGTCCCTCCACATTCAGATTGACAAGCTCACATCCTAAATGTTTCTACAGTGCCTTATGTTTATCTTAGTAATATGCTAATATAGGGATTACCTTGGTCTACTTTAGCTTAAGAAATGGTGGGTTTTGGTGGCGATGCAACAATTACTTCGACATCATATCAGTAATTTCCAACAGTCGAACGGATATTTTGTGTCTGTTGGATATAAAGTTCCTTTGGGTAAGAAGTACTACTTATCATCAAAATGGATAAAAGGAGATGTATGTAGACGTATTTTAGTTCTAGATACGTCCCTCCGTTCCACAATACATGCCTTCCATTTGTCAAAATATAGATGTATCTAGACATGTTTTAGTATATAGGTACATCCATGATAGAGCCAATCAGATGGCTGAGAACACTACAATTCGTAGCTACAGATGCGTGTGTGACTCCCAGATGCAGAGGCCGGGGGTCATCATCCTCCTTTTCGAGAAAAAATAGACGCGTGTGTGAGAGGACGAGTGCGTGTGTGCACCTCTTCTCTTCCTGTATAACGCACTACTAAACTCAGAGTACAAGTTTTTGTGGGTGGCACGATGGTGCGTGCGATAAGTCCCGAGAGATAGGTTTAATGCGTCTGAAAAAAAGACTGGCCTAGAGCTCGCCACGTGGCTATTCCTGTCGAACGCCCCATTAACCGTAAGATATGTATACGACGGTGCCAGTTATTGCACGTACACAGCAGTACTCCCTCCTTTCCGGTTTATAGGGCTTAATTCAAAAATCTCACCAACCAAGATGGTGAGTGGTGGAATATTTTTGTAGTTTGCAAAAGCACCTAATTAATGCTCTTTTTTTCTCAAAAATTATGTTTATCAATGCATTAGTTGCAATGCATGCATGCATAAAGTACATGCATTGGTCAATTTTCTCTTAATACTTGCATGCAATGATTTAATGCACCTTGGAATCTGAACATGTGTTGGGGAACAACCAAATTGAGCCTTATAAAATGGAAAAACTAAAATTTTGAGATAAGCCCTATAAAACTGGAAAGGAGGGAGTAGAAAAAGAAGTACTCCATCAGGGAATAGTGCCGCACTTCGAAACTAGAACCGTCAATAAATTTTGAGCCTGCGTATCATCACATTCCAAATTACTCCACGCTATATTGAATTGCAAACCTATTCACACCGATCACAACCTAAACGGTTTCCCACTTAGGAGCGTATTAGTACCACGCTATATTGAATTCCAAACCTGTTCACACCGATCACAACCTAAACGGTTTCCCACTTAGGAGCGTATTAGTACTCGGTTATAAATACTAGTATGCCAAGATGACTGCACATTCCTCCTCAACTCCTCATCCACAAACAAACAAGTCATTCAGCATCCTTCCCTTGCGTCTGCCATGGCCAGCGTGAGTTCTGGGTCGAGAGATTGCCACCAGGGAGAGGCGAGCATGGAAGCGGAAGCACGAGAGATGTCCCGCCTCGCTGCGAGAGCAGCCAACATGTCCCGCCGCGCGGAAGTAGCAGCACAGAGGTCCCGCCGCGCCGCTGAAGTAGCATGGAGGTCCCGCCGCGCCGTCGATGCAGCAGACTGGTCCGGCCGCACCGCGGAAGCAGCAGAGATGTCCCGCCGCGCCACGAATGCAGTAGAGATGTCCCGCCGCGCCGCGGCGGCCTGGGAAAAAATTTCATGCGGGCGGCGACGGCTATTCTGGCGCATGCATGCGATCGTCCATAGCCAGATGGATCAGATCTCCGGCTGGGCGAGGTTGCAGGACGACGTGAAAGCCTCGTTTGAACAGGCTACCGGCGTCATCCGGCAACTAAGGGAGGGCAATGAGAGGCTCCGGGCCGAGCGCGACCTGCTGAGGGAGAAGATCGTCCGAAGTGCAGACCAGCAGGAGGAGACCAGTGCCTTGTTGAAGAGGACTAGCGTCATCGTCAAGGAACTTATGGACGAGAATGACATGCTCCGGAACAAGCGCCAAAGGCTGGTGGAGGGATCCGTGGATGTTCTCAAGCAGCGTCTTGAGGACACGAAAGAGCTCATCGCCGCTCGCCGCGGAGACTAGTTCCCGACCTGCAAGCAACGCATCAAGAAAGTAGAGATCGTGAGCGGATCCTTGTCTTCCTTCTTCTTTTGCCCTTGTGTATTTCGGACGTAGCCGCATGTGGCTTTTTTAATTATCTTTATAATTATGTAAGACAATTAATCATCCTTATCTTTCTGTGGAAGATCAATGTTGCAAGGCTGGAATGAAGAAAACTCTTGCTGTGGCGACCCTGGCGTTGCTGTTCTTCTACTCCCTCCGTTCCTAAATAATTGTCTTTTTAGAGATTTCAAATGGGATATCACATACGGATGTATATAGACATAGTTTAGAGTGTAGATTCACTCATTTTGCTCCGTATGTAGTCACTTGTTGAAATCTCTAGAAAGACAAATATTTAGGAAAGGAGGGAGTAGTTGCTACTGGGCTTCCTTAAGTTTCCTGGTTTCTTTTGATGTAATAATCGGTTTAGGATGTGGATTGTGTCGTCGGTTTTGAAATGTTGGGTTCTAGCGCGGATGTTTGGCCTTTGTTGGCCTCTTGGGATGTTACGATTTCAATCTGGTAGCTTTTAGTCCTTCGTGTTAGGCTGGAGTTGTGCTGAACTTCTTGTGAATTGTGGTGGTTTTCAGTAATGAAAATCGGAAGGGGCAAGCCCTTCTTTGATCAAAAATTAATCGTCCTTATATATTCATCGGTCTTGCTATAAGTCGCAGAGATGCTATATAGGTGCGTCGGATCTTACATCAAGATCCGTGCTTTCAGATTTTCTTTTTCTCTCTTAAATCTCAGTCGAGTGAGACATAGCCACGCCATTAAACAGAGGCTCGGGCGCCATTAATGGAGACCTTGGGAGAGAGGTAGACGACAGATGGAGGTCAAAGGGCTCTCCTCCGGATAAGCACGCGCAGGGGTCTGATCGCACGCCTCTCGTACTCAAATAGATACCCTGCATGGCGCCTCCTAGCTAATAAAAAATGGCGCGTTGCGGCACGCAAATGGTACTAGTAAGTAGAACGCCCATGGTGTCGGTGTACTAGAGTAGGGGTACCCTAGTATCCCGAACTTGTGCACGGGCAGTTGCAGCCCTCCGCGGCAGGGCTTACCGGGTGACCGCCAAGGTCCTCCGTGATTCCTTTGGAGCCATTCAAGAACAAAGTATTCAAGCCAAGGAGACAAGGCCCCGGCAAGAGGAGCTTGCCGGGAAGGCCACCCAAGGCACCTAGGAGACAAGGCCCGGCAAGAGGAGCTTGCCGGGAAGGCCCGGTGAGCGACAAGCTTCCGGGCGCGACAAGACAACAACCGCGGCAAGGCGCTTGCCGCGGCGGACCACCTCTCTGTACCTACGCTCCAGCACATCCACTAACGTGTCGCCCTGGGACCTTTCCAGGCGCGCGTGGCGAGAGGCTGTGCAGCCAGAGGTGCTAGGTGACAAGCGTCGCTGACAAGATTGCCATCGTGGCAAGCGGTGGCGCCCCTGACGGTCCCTGTTTGCCTTTGTTAGAGGCGGCGTGAAGCGGGCATTTAATGCCTTTGTCCCCTGCCGTCGAGGGTTAGGTATGGTACCTTGTACCTTTGTACAAGTAGGTGTACCAACCACTACTTTTCCATTTGTACCCTTGTCTACGTTGCCACCTGTCGGAGACCCCTTGAGCATATAAAAGGAGGCCCATGCGCAACGTAGAGAGGGTCGGTCAGTTCCCCTCACACTCGGTCTCGTAAGCAGCTCGTGTGTACTGTAGCACCCAAGCGCTCCCGAGCAAGAACGCAATACACCCATACATGCAGCAGTAGGAGTATTATCTCTCCGAAGAGCTCTGAAGCTGGGTAAACCTCTCGGCGTGCCGCCTCGACCGCTCTTGATGCGACCTCCGCGCCCCGCCGAACCGAAAGGGGCTCGGTCCGCCGGTCCCATAGGTGTTCGTGGGCCAGATCAGCCTGCCCCGACATCTTTGGCGCACCAGGTAGGGGGCGTCGAGGTTGTGCGAACCTGATCCGGCGTCCACGCGAGCTAGATCTTCATCATCTTCATCAACATGCCACCGAAGAGGAAGGCTTCGGCGGCAGAAGCCCCGTCCGCGTCGAACCCACCGCCACCGGAGCAAACAGGTGGTGGGGTAGACGCCGGCGGAAGAATGGACGGCGACGGGGGAGCTCATGGTGCTGCCAAGTCCAAGGACAAGGCTGCGCAGACCTCGGCGTCCGTACATGCACCGCGCCCGTCTCAGGAGGCGCGAGACCGACAACGTCATGGCATTCACAATGCCATACGCTCGTTGGACCAAGATCGAGCTGGAGGATCTCGGGATGCTCAAGACCAGCATGCACGCCAACATGCTGGCGTGAGCGAAGCACGGTCGCCTGGGCGGGATACTGCTCCTTCTAACATAGTTAGAAGTCCGAGCATATCCCGCTCCTCGCACCGTTCACCACTACCACCCACCACTCCAGCGGAAGCTTTGGCAAGAGCTCAGCTGCTCTTGGATTACCCTCCAACGGCCGACAAGGTCGATGAGTGGAGGGCCACCATTCAGAGTCTCATCGGCCGCTTAACGGCGACGCTCATGACAACCGAGTGCATCGCTGCCGCGGGCAGGACTGCTAAACACGAGCCGGTGGCGACGAGACCGGTGGGGTGCAACTACCATGCACTCTCCGCCCGAAGGCCAAGATCGCCCGACTCGCGGATCCACCTCGACAATGACTCCACCGCATCGCCGGATCCACGAGCTCGTCGAGATCAGCGCCAAGTTCTTCACGAACGACAAGAAGAGGACTTCGAACTTCGCATCAGCGCCAAGAGAAGCGGCATCAATCCGACAAGCGCGCTGGGCCCTCTGTTGACATGCATGCGCCCGGAGGAACCAGGCGACTTGCCGTGACGCGGTAGGTTGTCCTGCGTTCACTTTCGTGAGCTGCGGCAAGTCCAGTGGCCCAAAGAAGAAAAACTTCAAGCCGGCGTACAGAGAAGTACGACGGCAAGACACATCCGTCGAGTTCCTCGGCATCTACACCATCGCGGTGCGAGGCTGCGGGGCGACGACAAGATCCTTGCCAACTACTTCCCGCTGGTGCTCAAGCCCAATGTCACATCCTGGCTCATGCAGTTGCCGGACAACTCCATATCCTCTTGGGCAGATCTATGCCATCAGTTTGTCGGCGCCTTTACAGGCGGCCAGAAGCCCCATGGCCAAGAAAGCGACCTTCATCTGCTCGCCCAGAAGGAAGGAGAGCCCCTGCGCAAGTTAATTCAGAGATTCAGCCGTGTACAGCACAACATCCCAGATGTCCACCCTGCCGCGGTGATCAGCGCGTTCCATCAGAACGTGCGAAACCGCAGGATGCGGGAGGAGATGGCGATGTGCAAGATCAGAGACGTCGATGAGCTATATACCGGCCGACAAGTGTACGCGTCTTTGAGGAAGGGAGGAGACTCCCCGGAGAGAATACTGAAGCAGGAGGATCTGATAGTGAGGAGACCGCCCCGGCAAGGAAGAACCGGCGGCGGAACAATAGGAAGAAGAAAGGCAAAGATGTGCTAGTTGTTGAGCAGTCCGGCAACGGAGGTGGCGCCAAGAAAGCCAAGGCTGGTAGCTCCGGCAAGGAGGTTGCCACTGGCACCAACTGCCAGTCTTTGGCGGTCGCTGACAAGCAGGACGGCTCCGACAAGCGATCTTTGCAAGATCCACCGCACCAAGGGCCATGACCTCCAGAGCTGCAAGAAGGTCAAGCAGCTTGTCGAGCAGCAGAAGGCTGAATACGAACGACACGACAAGGAGAAGGCCCAGGAGGGTGCTGGAGGAGCTTGCAAGAAACGTCCCGGCCGAGGAGGGCGCCGCGGCAAGGCCAAGCAGCGGCAAGGAGACACACCTCCCCGCGGCCGCGACAAGGATGAAGACGACGACGATGATGAAGACATGGATGATGACGAGACCGATGAGCAGGAGTTCCAGAAGCCACGAGAGGTCTTGTGCGTTGACGGCGGTGCTTCTCTGCATACTTCACACCGCCAACTCAAGCGGTGGATGCGGAAGTCAATGCAGCAGAGCCATCCATCGAGTCACGCATAAGCCTGCGAAATGGTCCAAAGACGCCTATCATCTTTGATAATGAGGACCACCACGATCGCGTAATCGCTGCGGTCGGGTGCTTGCCGATGTTGGTCTCACCAACTATCCGCAACCTCAAGGTCACCAAGATGTTAGTTGACGGCGGGGCCGGCTTGAACCTGATCTCCTCCGGTGCTCCGAAACTCCAGATCCCTGATGGCGAGCTCGAAGAGACCGGCACATTCCAAGGAATCAATCCGGGAAGGAGCAATCCGAAGGGAAAGATCACGTTGCCGGTGACATTTGACAGCGAGTTGAACTTCGGGACTGAGAGGGTCACCTTTGACGTTGCCGACTTTCCATTGCCTTACAATGGGATTACTTGGCCGTCCAGCACTCGCCAAATTCATGGCGGCCTCTCACTATGCCTACAACATGCTGAAGATGCCGGGCCCGATAAGTGTCATCTCTGTCCCTGGCGACAAGAAGGATGCTCTTATCTGCGCCGACAATATCTACCGGAAGCGGCAGCAACAGATTGCAGACCACTTGTCACAAGCTCCCGGGGAAGAAGAAGACCAAGTCCGGCAAGAGCTCTGATGCCCACTCCGGCAAGCGCACCTCTTCGGAGTGCCGCGCTACCGTCGAGGACGCACCATCGAGCTCCACCGGCAAGTGTAAGAAGATGATGGCAGCTCCACCAGAGACCAAGAAGGTGTCCGCCAAGGAGGACGGCACTGGTGGTACCTTTACCATCAGTGCCTCTCTCGACCCTAAATAGGAAGGCGGCCTTCGTTGCTTTCTGGGCGAACGTCGGCGTGTTTGCGTGGCAACCGTCGACATCCCGGTGTTCCTGTGAAAGTAATTGAGCACCATCTTGCCGCTTTGTCCTCATGCGCGGCCCGTCAAGCGAAGAAGTCGGAAATAAGCGGTGGGCGCCAAGAGTTCATCGCAGAAGAAATCAAGAAATTGGAAGCAGCAGGCCTTGTCAGAGGAGTGCTCCATCCTACGTGGCTGGCCAATCCTGTAGTTGTACGCAAGGCTAACGGGAAATGGAGGCTGTGTATCGACTTTACCGATGTCAATAAAGCTTGTCCCAAAGACCCATTTCCCTTGCCGCGCATCGACCAAATTGTTGACTCCACGGCCGGATGTGATTTGCTTTCATTTCAGGATATCATCAGATCTTTATGGCAGAAGAAGATGAGGAGAGGACCGCATTCATCACCCCATGTGGCACATACTGTTTTGTACGGATGCCCTTCGGATTAAAGAATGCTGGTTCAACATTTGCAAGAGTAGTTCATGATGCTTTTGAGCCGCAAATGCACAGAAATGTGGAAGCCTACATGGATGACATAGTGGTCAAAAACAAGGACAAGGCGACTCTGATTCAAGATTTAGACGAAACCTTTGCAAATCTGCGCAAGATCAACCTCAAGCTCAACCCTGAGAAGTGTGTGTTTGGAGTCCCATCCAGCAAGCTTCTCGGGTTCTTCGTGTCTCAGCGGGGAATTGAAGCCAATCCCGACAAGATCAAGGCCATTGAGCAGATTGAAGTACCAAAGCGCGTCAAGGATGTACGAAGACTTGCGGTTGCGTAGCTGCTCTCGGCGGGTTTATCTCTAGGTCTCTTCGAAGGCCTGCCATTTTTCAAAATTTTGAAAAAGGAAGGTCCGATGCAATGGACTCGAAGCGAGAGGCTGCCGCAGACTTGAAGAGATACCTGTCCTCCACTCCAACACTTGTCGCACCTAAGCCACAAGAGAAGTTGCTGCTATATATAGCGGCAACCAATCAAGTGGTTAGTGCTGCGTTAGTAGCGGAGAGGGAGGCGGATGATGAGCTAGCAACCATAGCAGATGCATCCAGCGACAAGCAGGGGGCTTCACCGGCAAGCTCTGGTCCCGACAAGGATGGATCTGCGCAGACACATGAGAAGATGCAGAAAAAGAATGGTGCAGCGCCAGTTTACTTTGTCGGTTCCCTTCTGCGGGGGGCTAGGTCAAGATACTACGGTGTGCAGAAATTGCTCCGGCCTCCTCATGGCCTCGAGAAAGCTGCGCCATTACTTTCAGGCACATGAGATCACAGTTGTCACTCGCTTTCCGCTGAAGAGGATATTGCAAAATCCAGAAGCAATAGGCAGGATTGTCGAGTGGGCACTGGAACTGTCAAGCTTTGGCCTCAAGTTTGAGAGCACTTCAACTATGCAAAGCAGAGCGTTAAGGAGTTCATAGCAGAATGGGCGCCAACACCAGATGAAGAAATTCCGGAGGCGAGCATTCCCGTCAAGGAAGCAAGCAAAGAGTGGCTGATGTACTTTGATGGTGCCTTCTCGCTGCAAGGCGCCGGTGCTGGCGTGCTGCTTATAGCACCCACCGGAGAGCACCTCAAGTATGTAGTCCAGATGCACTTTCCCAAGGAGCAAGCAACAAACAATACTGCAGAGTATGAAGGTTTGCTTTCCGGTCTCAGGATCGCAGTAGACCTTGGGATCAAGAAGCTCATTGTCAGGGGTGACTCACAGCTTGTTATCCGCCAAGTGAACAAGAATTATCAGAGTCCGTTGATGGAAGCTTATGTCGATGAAGTGAGGAAGCTGGAAGAACACTTTGACGGCCTACAGATGGAATATATTCCAAGGGCTCGAGCGACATTGCCGATGGCTGTCACAAAGTGCGCCGCACTTAAGCTACACAATGGAACCAGGGATCTTTGTGCTCAAGCTGACTCAACCGTCTGTAACGCCATCAGCTGGACACAAGAAGAAGAGGAAGTTGATCTCTGGTGACTACTTTCCCAGAGCTTCCCGAAGCCGCCGCCAAGAAGGCCCCCAAGATCAACACCATCAGCCGAGGAGCGATGCTCCGACAAGCCCCAGGGTTTGTTTCGTTGAAGCAGACGCTCCCAACAAGTTTTGCTCCGGCAAGCTTGCCGGGGAACGTCAAGCTCCGGCTGAGCCGCAGGTTCTCGCCGTAGAAGCGGATGTTCCCGCAGCAGCAGATGTGCCTTTAGCCCTCGTTGTCGAGCCGCAAGCTCCAGCATGGGCGCAGCAGATTGTCCATTTCCTTCAGACAGGAGAACTTCCCGAAGAACAAGAAGAAGCGGAAAGAGTAGCCCGACAAATAAGTATGTACCAGGTTTGTCGACAACACACTGCATGTAAGAAGACTCAACGGTGTGAAATTGAAGTGTATTCACCGGAAGACGGACAAAAGCTGTTGGCGAGATACATGGAGGCATATGTGGTCACCACATTGGCGCCAGAGCACTTGCCGACAAAGCATTCCGGCAAGGTTTCTTTTGGCCGACAGCCTCCGTGATGCAAATCGCACAAGTAACCAAGTGTGAAGCGTGCGGTTCCATTCCAAGCAGATACACCAGCCAGCTCAAGCTCTCCAGACGATCCCTTTATCCTGGCCATTTTCGGTGTAGGGACTCGACATCCTCGGCCCCTTTCCCCGAGCTGTCGGGGGCTTTGAGTACTTGTACGTTGCAATCGACAAGTTCACAAAGTGGCCGGAAGTGGAAGAAGTGAGGAAGGTGACAGCACCGTCAGCAGTCAAGTTCTTCAGGTCGATTGTTTCCGTTTCGGAATCCCTAACAGGATCATCACCGACAACGGCACGCAATTCACGAGCCGCACCTTCATGCAGTACGTCCAAGATCTTGGCGCCAAGGTCTGCTTCGCTTCTGTTGCTCATCCGAGAAGCAACGGTCAAGCGGAGAGGGCAAATGCTGAAGTGCTGTGCGGGCTCAAGACCAGAACTTTCGACAGGCTGCACAAGTGCGGAAGAAACTGGATTGAGGAGCTGCCGGTGGTTCTTTGGTCGATCAGGACGACGCCAAATCGAGCCACCGGCCAGACACCTTTCGCTCTAGTCTATGGAGCAGAGGCAGTTCTCCCCACGGAACTCGTGTACGGATCGCCTCGAGTGCTCGCTTGTGATGAGCTTGAGCAAGAGCAGCTGCGACAAGATGACGCTATTGCTCCTTGAGGAGGATCGTCTTCAGTTGTCAGACGAGCTGCTCGGTACCAGCAAGCTTTGCTTCGCTACCATAGCCACAAAGTTAATGCCAGAAGTCTCGAGGAAGGCGACCTTGTTCTTCGGTGCATTCAGTCCGCCAAGAATTCCAACAAGTTGACGCCGAAGTGGGAAGGCCCTTACCGGGTGAAACGAGTCACTAGGCCCGGCGCTGTCCGCCTTGAGACCGAAGATGGCATTCCGGTGAGCAACTCCTGGAACATTGAGCATCTTCGTAAGTTTTACCCGTAGGGCGCGGTTGCCGGAACCTGTTCCGGTAACCACCTTTTGTACAAGTCTTGCCGCTGTTGCATGTAATCCTTTGTACAAAGCCAGGCGCAGACCCGATGCATAAGTAAAGCTAAGCGTGCCGCACACCTTGTCGATTTCATGCTTTTTACTTCTATTTGCATGCGTTATCTGACACTTTGTGCAGCACCTACCCCTGGTAAGTAATAACGAGCCATAAGGCTCCATATCTTTATTTTTCTCTTCTTTCTCTTTCTCAAAGAAAGGAAGGTTCCCTCGCACACAAGTTTGCCGGGGGGAAAGGAGAAGATAATGGTGTGGACCAAGCGTCGCTCAAGGAAGTCTATCATTGCCGGGAAGCAAACAACAGAAAAGCTAAGTTGCCAAAGTTTGAGCAATCAGTTTTAAAAATTTTAAGTTATCTTCCTCGAACGACCATACTTTGTATGGAAAACCTGTGCGCAGAGGAACCAACTCGTAGCTAGTTGCGCCCTTACTTTGTTTCGAGTCCGCTCAACAACTTAAGTGAGCTGCGACTAGTTGCGACAAGGTTTCTTGTCGGAAGCGGCACCGCCAGCAGGCTGTTGACGTCCAAGACTCAGCCTTCATGGCTCAGTGCCAGCTACGACAAGTTCCCTAAAAGCGTAGGGAAAAAACATACAAAGGAAGGAATCAAGTAAAGGAAATAACATAGCAATTGATACCCAAAATAGAGTTATATTACAAGATAGCTTGCCGCAACTCTAATGGATTGTTCCTATGACATGACCAGCAGCGGCAAGAGAAAGAGAAAACGGGTGGCCTAATCTACGCGATCGCCCTCAACCCTCTTGATTCCGCTCACCCTATCCACAATGGGTGCGACAAGGGTCTTGAGCGCCTCCACATCAGCATCCGGCGGTAGGGACTTGAGGATGTTGGTGAGGTTGAGGCCTGGATTGCGGAAGGCCACCTTCATCAACACCTTTTGGAGAGCTCCCGCGCAGATCTCGCGCGATTCCTCGGCCAGCTGTTTTGGGACTTCTTCCCGGAGTCGCTGGAGGGCCGTCACCACGCCCTTGAAGAACAAACTGAGCTTGGCGCTGGGTTGGAGATGCTCGTCGGAGGAATATCCAAGATCCACCATCCCCAGCTCCATCAGCTCCCTGTTGATGGCTGCAGCAGTATCCACGAGACCCTCGGTCCAGTGCTCCACATTCTCCCTCAAGGCATTCTGGGCGGCAGCAACACTCGCCAGCAATGTCTCGTTGGCCTTGATCTTCTCCTTCAAGGCCACCTCCTGCTCCTTGGCGCCATCCAGCGTCTGAGTCAAAGTAGTTAGCTTCAACTCAAGATCTGCATTGGAGTCCTTGGCGGCGCTGAGCTCTTTGCTCCTCTCGGTGAGACGGCCCTGCAGCTCGCCAAGAGTGTAGGCGTCCTTCTCGCGCTCGTGCTTGAGTGCAGCAAGCTCCTCGTCGCTCTTCTTGAGGCTGGCCTCCAACTGTGCCACCTTCGTCTCCAGCTCCTTCTTGGCGGCCTCGGCAGCTGCGGCAGCATCCTTTGCTTCCTTGAGAGCCCCGCCAAATGTTTGCTCGCGCATGGCAAGATCCTCCTCGTGGCTTTCAAGGTTAACATTCCGCTGCGCCAACTCGCCTTCCTGTGCAGACAGCTTCTCGGCGGCAAGCCGCTGTTCCTCCTCGGCTTGACCTTCTCGAGGAGGAAGGCCTTGCGCTCCTCGGCGAGTTGCTCCCGCTCCTCTGCCAAGGACCGAAGATCTTCCTGGTTGCGGCCCCGGAGCTCCTCCGCACGCTTCTCGATGTCTGCTCCCGCCTTCGCGACAAGCGCTTCCCGGGATTCCAGCTTGGCTTGTCGGGCGCGGTAGAGCGATAGCAGCTTCTGCAGCAGCTGCTCCTCCTCAGGCTCACCGCTGCTGCTGCTTGGCGCGTCGACCAGCGTCAGTCCAGCGGAGGCGAGCAGCTCTTCATCGAAAGTCTCTCCTTCGGCCGGCGCCCTAGAGCTCGACTCCCATGGGAGCTTGATGAAGACGCCATCGCCGGCCTTCAAATAGGCGCCGGGCTGGGGCTCTCCGGAGCCAGCGGCAGCGCAGCGAGAGGATCGGCGGTCGGCGAAGCGCTGGCGCTCCTGCGCCTCGGGGGCCGTCGGTCACGATCGCCGGACCCTCGCCCGGCTTCTGCGGCGGCAGCCGGGGCCTCTTTGCGGCGGGCTCGTCAGCGCCGGCTTCTTCTTCCATGGCGGCGACTTCATCAGTGTTGCCGCGCACGTCCTCCTCGCCGGCGACCTCGGTCTCCATTGGCTCTGTGGCGGATGGATGAAGAAAGTCAGGCAAATATTCAAAAACAAAATCATAAGAAGAAGAACACAAGGGAAGTTTTCAGGCAAGAAGATTACCTGTGCCAGGGGCTGCGGTCACGGTCTCCGCCGCCAAGGGATCGCTGGTGCCGTCCCTTGCCGGAGAACTGCCCCTTGCCGGAGAAATCTCCCTTGCCGGAGAATGCTCCCTTGCCGGGGAATCCTCCCTTGGCGGCGTAGTCGAAGCAGAAGGAGGCTGCTCTGCTCTTACACAAATCAATAGTCAGATATCAACAAAGAAAGGGCACCCATGCACGCCAAACATCAAGAAGTAGACCATATACTTACGCTGGGGGCTGCTTTGAAGCAGAGTTGCCGCGTCCGGCAAGGTGGTCTCAGACGCGCCTCCTGCTGTCGCAGTGGGTTCGTCCTCGATGACAACCACCGGGGTCTTGGCTCTCTTCGACATTCTCTGGGCCAGCGTCCTGAAAAGGAATGGGTTCAGAGTAAAGCAAATCAGATACAAGACAAAGCAACAAATCGAAGAATTACAAGTACGGCAAGGAATCTTACTCTTCTTCTTCCTCGTCGGAGCTGAGCGCGGAGAGGTCAAATTCTGGCCCGCCTCCAGTACGACGAGGCGGAGGAGTGGGTTCCCTTGGACGCTTGGCGGGAGCGGAACCGGTGGTCTGCGAGGGCCGCTCCGATTGCCCTAGCGGCGTGAGGTGCTCCAGCTGCAACAGATGCTTGTGATGGAGCACGTCGCGCGGCGCTGCGGCTGTTGGCCCGTCTGCCGCCCCGCTACGTCTCCGGCCTTGCGAAGATGCCGTCTTGGTGGAGCTGGGGGCTCCGCTCGCGGCAAGCTGCTTGAGGGTGAGGAGGATGCGCCCTCGGCGGGCTCGCTCGACTCGGCTTCAGGCTCGGCAAGCTCTTCCTCGCCGGCAAACTCCTTTCGCTCGACAAGGCTTGCCGCCTCTGCCGCCTCTGCCTCCTCCATGGTGAAGCCAAACTCGCCGCGGCAGCGGCTGCTGCCGCCTCTTCTAGCCTGGTGGCGATGCACTGCATCTCGTCATCAGTGGTGTCGCGGGTGAGGCCCCTCTGCTCGTCTGGGCGGACCGGCATTTCTACCAGATTGTCAAAGAACTGCCGCACGACGTCATTTGCCGGCTCTTGCCAAGTTGGGACAATTCCATGTGAGTCGCACGACGACATCATTGCACGGATGCGGTCAAGCGCGGAATTGTTGCACAATGAGCAGCGCCCCTCGGCAACCTAAATATCTCCGGATGATCAGGATCGGGCTTGAACAGCTCTAAGAGCATCGCATCAAGCTCCAAGACAGTGAAGTTGAAGTTAAGGCCTGGGCGCAGCCTCATGATATCTGCTGCGTTCTGAAATTCCCAGGCAGGTCTCCTCCTCTCTTGCAAGGGGGCGATGCGGCGGCGAAGAAAGTCTGCCAACGGTTTACGGTGAGTCCGGCAAGTCTGAGGCGAAGGATTCGGGTGACTGCGATCTTCAGCCTAGCGTCTTCCGGGGCCAGATTGCTCCAATCGTTGCCGCACACTACTGGGGTTTGGCGCTGGGCGGTAAAAGGCTGCGGGTTCTCCTCGACAATCCAGCACCAATCTGCCCTCCACTCCTCCCATTTGCTATGGAGCTCTCCCTCCAGATAGGCTTCCTTCTTGCCGACCCTCGAGATCCAAGCAATTCCTCCGGCGAGGGGCTCCCCTCTCTCGACTCGGGGTAAAAAGAAGTGGCAGAAAAGGGCTACATTTGGGTGGACTCCGACAAAGTTTTCGCAAAGATGTGCGAAAACCGCCATGGTCAGAACGGCATTGGGGGTGAAATCAAGGAGGCGGAACCCGTAGGTGTTCATAATGTCATAGAAGAATTCAGAGAAAGGCGGGCAGAGCCCGCAGTAGAAGAAGAGCGCGAAGAAGGGATACCCCGTCGGGGCCAATTCCGAAGCAGCGGCGGGGAGTACCTTCGTGCGCGGATGCGCTCGCGTCTCCGTCGACCAGAAGAGGTAGTAGTTCTCCCTCAGCTCCCTCGCGGTGAGATGAGGGGGAAAGATGGCCCGCTCCTTCCACAGCGCCGCAAGCCGCTGCGCCTCGGCCGACTTCACGGGCTTCCCCTTGTCGGCTTTCGGGCCCATGGCGGAGGCGGTGGAGGAGGTCGACGGCGTTGATGATGCTGGTGGCGATGGGGGCGGAGCGCCGCTCTCTTCAGCCTTGAGAAGAAGGGGGGAGCAACGGTGGTTTTTCGATGGGACAACAACTGGCAAGGTAGGCGAGACGCCCCTGTTTCCCCTGCTTATAAAGAGGGAGGGGGCGGACGTTCCGATTTTTCGAATAAAGAAACCCCCACGATCTCTCACATGACGTCGCACTCGATGCGTGCCGTTCGTGGAGGGCGTGGTGGGTCCGGGGAGAGTTATGGTGTGACCCAGGCCGCGTGTGCCCGTGCCTTGTTTTGGGCCTGGCCCAACAGCGCTCGACACCGTGTGTGGCCCAGGCCCGGGGGCTCCTGTCGGTGTACTAGAGTAGGGGTACCCTAGTATCCCGAACTTGTGCACGGGCAGTTGCAGCCCTCCTCATGGCGGGGCTTACCGGGTGACCGCCAAGGTCCTCCGTGATTCCTTTGGAGCCATTCAAGAACAAAGTATTCAAGCCAAGGAGACAAGGCCCGGCAAGAGGAGCTTGCCGGGAAGGCCACCCAAGGCACCTAGGAGACAAGGCCCGGCAAGAGGAGCTTGCCGGGAAGGCCCGATAGCGACAAGCTTCCGGTAGCGACAAGACAACAACATGGCAAGGCGCTTGTCCGGCGGACCACTCTCTGCATTTACGCTCCGAGCACATCCACTAACGTGTCGCCACAGGACCTTTCCGGTAGCGCGTGGCGAGAGGTTGTGCAGCCCGGAGGTGCTAGGTGACAAGCGTCGTGACAAGATTGCCATCGTGGCAAGCGGTGGCGCCCCGACGGTCCCTCGTTTGCACTTTGTTAGGGCGGCGTGAAGCGGGCATTTAATGCCTTTTTCCCTGCCGTCGGGGTTAGGTATGGTACCTTGTACCTTTGTACAAGTAGGTGTACCAACCACTACTTTTCCATTTGTACCCTTGTCTACGTTGCCACCTGTCGGAGACCCCTTGAGCATATAAAAGGAGGCCCATGCAAGGGCGACGTAGACGGGCATTTAATGCCTTTGTCCCCTGCCGTCAGGGTTAGGTATGGTACACTATACACTGTACAAGTAGGTGGACCAACCACTACTTTTCCATTTGTACCCTTGTCTACGTTGCCACCTGTCGGAGACCCCTTGAGCATATAAAAGGAGGCCCATGCGCAACGTAGAGAGGGTCGGTCAGTTCCCCTCACGCTCGGTCTCGTAAGCAGCTCATGTGTACTGTAGCACCCAAGCGCTCCCGAGCAAGAACGCAATACACCCATACATGCAGCAGTAGGATTATTATCTCTCCGGAGAGCTCCGAAGCTGGGTAAACCTCTCGCGTGCTTCGCCTCGATCTGCTCTTCGTGCGACCTCCGCTCCCCGCCGAACCGAAAGGGGCTCGGTCCGCCGGTCCCATAGGTGTTCGTGGGCCAGATCAGCCTGCCCCGACACATGGTTTCAATAATACTTGTGTTTCCGATTGTAACGTGACATCACTTGTTCCAAAATGACTTTGTTGATTGTTAATGTGTGCGCCTTCGCAAATCGGACTGCAAATTTACCACATCATGTTGGTGCCATGTCATGGCACCAAGCCAAGTTTCATTATTTTCATACGTGTTTTGGATTTACAGGAACTTAAACACTAATTTTCTCAATGTTTCCAACCCAGCCACGACGCCCAGAATTTTGAATTTCATTCCCATTTCTTGCATGGAACCTAGAAATTTACCCGAGGACACACATGTGATTTTTCAACCAACTTTGGTGCACTGGAACATGTGCTTGTATTTCAAATTTGAATTATGCACACAAAGGTGACACGTTCCTCCCGTAACCACGAGCCTTCTTGAGAGAAGCTCCGATTTGCAAGCTTATACCAAAATTTGTTCCTATTCGGCCAAATTTTTTTACCACGACATGGTACTACCATGACATGACACCATGCCAAGTTTCATGATTTTAAAACCAAGTTTCTCAATGTTCTCGACCGAGCCACGATGCCCAGATGTTTGAATCTTATTCTCATTTTTGCATGGGACCTACTCCCTCCTTCCATCTATATAGGGCCTAATGTGTTTTTCAAGACAGCCTTTGACTATTGACAAGATTAATAGGACATGAGATGTATACTATGAAAATTATATTATTGGAAGCTCCTTTGACATACAAATTTGAAGGTATGCTTTGTGTAAGTTGCATGTCATATATTATTTCTCTAACATTTGGTCAAAGTTAGCCCCGAAAAACGCATTAGGACCTATATAGATGGAAGGAAGGAGTAGAAGTTCACCCGAGTACACAAATGTGATTTTCAACCAACTTTGGTGCACGGGAGCATGTGCTTGTAGTTCAAATTTGAATTATGCACATTAAATGACCAAAAACTCAATTAATGTGTAAATAAGGCCAAACGAAGCCGGAATAATTCCAAAATTTAACAGGGCACTCATGTAGTTCTATATTGCCTTTGTAAATAAACTCAAGGGGGACAACGTATATCATTTCGCACTCAAAGGTGGCACGTTCCCTCTCAGAACCACGAGCCTTCTTGAGAGAAGCTTTGGTTTGCAAGAAGCTTATACCAAAACCTGTTCCTATTCGGCCAATTTTTTTACCACAACATGATCGTACCATGACATGACATCCATGCCAAGTTTCATGATTTTTGACGTGTTTTGGATTTACAAGAATTTTAAAACCAAGTTTCTCAATGTTCTCGGTCGAGCCCACGATGCCCAGATGTTTTAATTTTATTGTCATTTCTTGCATGGGACCTATAAATTCACACGAGGACACAAATGTGATTTTTCAACCAACTTTGGTGCACGAGAGCATGTGCTTGTAGTTCAAATTTGACTTATGCACATTAAATGACGAAACTCAATTAATGTATAAGAAAGCGACAAAGCGAACCGGAATAATTCCAAAATTTAACAGGGCACTAATGTAGTTCTATGTTGCCTTTGTTAAGAAACTCATGGGGGCAGCGTATATCGTTTCACACTCAAAGGTGGCACGTTCCCTCTTAGAACCACGAGCTTCCAAATTGGCCCAATTTTTACCACAACATGTTAGTGCCATGACATGACACCATGCCAAGTTTCATGATTTCCAGTAGAGTTTTGGATTTACATGAACTTAAAATCTAAGTTTCTCGATGTTCTCGGCAGAGTCATGACGCCTTGATGTTTGAATTTCATTCTCATTTCTTCCATGGGACCTAGAAATTCAACCAAGGACACACATGTGATTTTTCAACCCACTTTGGTGCACCGGAGCATGTGCATGCAATTCATATTTAGATTATGCACATTAAAAGTCCAGAAACTGAATTAATGTATAAAAAGGCCAAATGAACCCGAAATAATTCCAAAATTTAACAGAGCACTCATATAGTTCTATGTTGCCTCTGTAAATAAAATCAGGGGGGAGGCAGCGTATATCGTTTCGCACACAAAGGTCAACATTCCCTCTCGGAACCACGAGGCTTGTTGAGAGAATCTCCAGTTTTGCAAGAGGCTTATACCAAAACTTGTCCCAATTCAGCCAAAAATTATACGTATGAAAACAGGGTTTAAATTATCCCAAACATCTCGCTACCTAGACCAATAATGTACTATGATTTGAATTCAACATAAAATGGATACAAATATTTGAATTGGAGAGCGTATGGTACATGTAGTTCATAGTGAAATATGATTACTGCTATATGTATGTCTTTTTGTTATCAAGATAATATTTAAATTATTGTATAACTTGACAACAATCGTATTCAAATTAGGAAAATTGATTCAAATTTAGTCCATATGGTAGACGACAATATATATGTTCACATGGTGGAGTAAAATGTTCATATATGATGGAAGATCAAAATGTACGACTACATCAATTATAAACCACAAGGTCACCTAATGATATATTCGAATTCAACATAACGTGGATTCAAAAATTGAAATTCGATATCATGGCATCTGTAATCATATAAAAAGGGACATTACTCTTTCTTTGGTGGGAATTGATTTGTTTTTGTTGTTGTTGAGGGAAGTGCGAATCTATTTGGTCTTGTGCAGGTAATCTTGTTCTCCCGATTTTTTTACATTTTTCTTGTAGTTTTTTCAATGGCATCTATAGCAATATAGTAAAAGCAGACATGACTCTCTTGTGTCTTGTATGAATTGTTTTTTTACACGTTTAGTTTGTTCTGCCGAACAAGGAATCCGCACCTTGTTATCCTGAACCTCGAGTATCTTTTGTCTCGCCTGCTTTGAAACTCCCGCTTCTTCAACCCGCGCCGCGCCTTGTTATCCCGAAATTTGGACACGCGCGAGAACTCCCTCCTCATCCGAAATCGCTCCCGCAGCCCAGACACGCGAAATCCCCCTTCTACCCCTCAGCCGGAAATGAAGCTCCATGTCGCGGTGTCAAAACCGGTGGGGGTACGCTGGTAACTTACCCTACATTTCGGACAAGTGCGTCCCTAAGCTTGGCTCCCCCTCCCCCTTCGCCCCCCCATTCGTACACCGAGGCCGCCAAAACCCGCGAAACACCACGCTCCTCCGTCGGCCTCCCGACCGTCGCCTAGCCGGAGACTCTTCCGCGACTACGTCGTCCACCGCAACAGCTCGCCATCCCTCATCCACCGCAACAGCTCGCCGTCCCTCATCCACCGCACCAGATGAGGATCCGTTGTCGATCTCGTCGTCCCGCCGGATCAGCCGCCCCGTCCTCCACCTCCAAGGAGTTGCCCCGATGTTCGCCTCGTCTATCGCGCCACCTCAATCCCCACAGCATCGTCTTGACCTGCCCCACCGGAACCGCATCACCTCACCAATTCCTCCGATGAAGCCGAGGCCTACTCGGCGCCACCAAGGAGGTTCTGCACTCACCGCTGCATTTTATCTTTTATTCGATCTCAGGGGGCTGCCGGTGCTCGATACCGAGCAAACATGGCGTCTCCATCGACGGCGCCATCGCCGGCCACATCATCCACGGCATCTCTCCCCCATGTCGTTGCTTCCTCGGCGGCAACTTCCACAACGACACTAGCTGCAGCTGCTCCGGCTCTCGCTTCGCTGGCTTTCTGTTCTTCTTTGTCGGTCGGCGCTGCAAAGATCGCTCCTGCTTTAGATTCGTGATGCTGCTCTGCTCTTGCTCTCATTTGCGCTGCTTTGCCACGACCTCCGGCGACTACGAGGAGTTGCTGCTTTAGCACTCGCTTCATGATGCTCTTGCACGACTTGCTCTCTGCTAGTGCGTTCCCTCGCTTGAGCGTCTGCTGATTTAGATCATCGCTTCTCTGCTACGGTGCTCGAATGCCCTAAACATCTATTGCAATGCTCATTACTAGTTCAATCAGTTTGATAAAGAAAATTCAGTTTCATTTGTGAAGTTCATTTTCTTCAGTTAAGTTCAGAGTGAACAGTACTTACAGCATCTGTCGGAGCGACCATGGTGCGGCTGATGCGTTTTCCATCTAGCACTTTTTGGTGATGTATTTTACATCATCTATTGCAGATGATATTAGGGTCCCACTTCAGATTAACGTTGGCTGTATTGTCATGCTTCAGCCTCGTAGCCGTACACCTTAGCGGAGCTGCTCCAACGATGGAACCGTCCATCACAGCGGAGCAGCACCCTCGGCGCTATTTCCAGAGGCCTCGGATCTTCTTCCCCGCCTCCGACAGTCACACCTACATCATCACCATCCTCCACGTCCAACCCAATGATGCTGAGGTCCACAAGGCTATGCCAAAGAGGTTGTACACTCGTCGCATCACTTTGTTTCTCCATTCTTACATTCTTCCAATTCATGTGAGCCAAACACCCGAGTTGACTGAAATCCTATGTTTCCAAATGCTCTGTTTTTGCACGTGCATTCCTATCCTATTCCTATGTTTTTCTTGTCCCTGCGTTTATAGAATCCTCCAATTCTAAGGAGCCCTTACAGATTTACTTCATTTTCAGATTGGTGTCAAAGAAAACTCTGTGTGTTATGTCCTGCTCCTGCCGTGCCGTCATCCACCCCACCCGAGGTGCACCATCGACAAAAGCATTCACTGCAGCAGAGATCCCCCCTGCAGACTTTCTTTCGCCGCCTCAGATCATATTCCCCATTGCCGGCAGCCACGCCAACTGCTTTACCATCATCGACTGAGCAGATGAACCTGAGGACTACACAGTTCCGGAATAGAGGTCGCAGTCTTTGTGTTTGCTTACGTTATACATCGGTTATTATTACCTGCTACTTTATCGTTCAGTCTTGAGTTTTGAATTGCCCATGGGTCTCATATCGAGCCAAAGACTTGAATAGTATCATCTACTATCTGGTTCATCTGGGGTCTTCTATGTGGTTCATGTTGGGTGAGCAACAAACAATAGATGATCCATTGTCTATCTTTTAAAGCTGAAGCTATAATCTACACCGCTATCATTAGTTTTGGATCCATCCACTCGTTTGCTACCATCAGTCTTGATTTTTGCATGCACCCCTTAGGCCTTACAAAATCTAACTATTTTTTTATTATGCATGTCAGATATTGTACACAATTGTACTGAACATGTAGAGAAAAAGAGAAGACCGTTGCGTGCGAATATAATGTCATGCAGACGCCGCTCCATGGTGGGCGAAGTGCCCCCCTCTCATGCATTTCCAGATTGTATTCCAAAGGAAGATAACTGTTCAGATGGAGATTCAAAAGGAGTCGACCACGCCTGTTTACCACTTGAGGTGTTTGCTCTAACCTGGCATGCTGATGTTGGTCATATCATGCATATGGCGCCTTGCATTGCTTACATTATACATCTTATATGTCATCAGTTAGTTTAGATTTGCTTTTTGTGAATGCCACATGTTTGATTTCTATATCATACTCCCACCATTCCTAAATATTTGTCTTTTTAGAGATTTCAACAAGTGACTACATACGGAACAAAATGAGTGAATCTACACTCTAAAATATGTCTATATACATCCGTATGTGGTAGTCCATTTGAAATCTCTAAAAAGACAAATATTTAGGAACGGAGGGAGTATATGGGAATTATGCAATGCCATCTTCTTTAGCCAGGCATCATATACGTGAATCATGCAATGCCATCCTGTTTAGGTACCATCGTATATGTGAATTGTATCGTGCCAAAATTTTTCCATAATGTATTCCATTTGTCAACAATGTTTATACATTCATCTACTCTTCATGTGCATCAGCCATTTGAGTCGGTCATGGGAAAACGGAGTGAAAACAAGGTCTTCGAAAGTCGATTGCTACTGTCGATGCAGATTTCTTGCTGGTTACTGAGATAGCTCCTCGGAGGAGGATTCAGAGAGAGATGACGGTCGTATCCCCCAAGGTGCATGCTCTAACTTGGCTTGGTTATATTGCTCATATCATGCATATGGTGTCTTGCATTGCCATGCCATCTGCTTAGATTAGACATGCTTTGTGTGAATGCCACCTGTTTGCTTTCTATATCAGATATGTGAATTATGCAATGCCATGTTTTTCAGCCAGTTATCATATATGTGAATTATGCACCGCCATGGAGCCAGGCATCATATATGTGAATTATCTCATGCCATCTTTTTTTTTTCATTACGTATTCCATTTGTCGACAATCTGTGTATATTGAACTACTCTTCATGTGTATCAGCCATGTGAGCCGGTTATGGAAAAATCTGGAGTGAAAACAAGGTCTTCAGAGCAGGCAATGGTACATGTTGAAGCATACATCTCGATGGTTACAGGGAGCTCCTCAAAGGAGGATTCAAAGACAGATGATCAGTCCTATATCCCACCTGAGGTGTATGCTCTAAGTTGCAATGTTTATATTTCTCATATGATGCATATGGTGTCTTGCATTGCTTAGTTTAGACATCATATGCACAATATTGAATTCTATCCGCTTAGTTTAGAGATCATACATGCGAGTGCCAGCTGCTTAGTATATGAATCAATTATGTCAATTATATCATGCCATCCTGTATACTTAGACAACATGTATGTGCATTATTTCATCCCAACCTATTTTAGAAAGACATCATATAGTTTTGTCATGTCATCCTATTTAGGTACTCATCATATGTTGAATTATGCCATTATATCCTGTTAAGTTATCCATCATATATCTGAAACTGTGTCATGCTATCCTGTTTAGTTTGGCATCATATATGCGAAATTATGTCATGCTGTCTTGTTTGGTTAGACAACATATATGTGAATTACCACATCTGTCTATCATACAATGTACAGACGTTCAATTTCTTTTCTTGTTTATCAGCCATTTGAATTGGAGGGTGATGCGGTATCTAAGGGAGCAAAACCCGTTCTTCACAAAAGACAGTGCTACTGTCGATGCAGATAGAACCATGGTTGTCTTGGCCCACAAACTAGCCCCACCACACATAATCGAGACTCTTCCAGATTGCACACTTACACCGTTGGGCGAGAACCAGCTACAACCCATCTAACCGCAACCCAATGGATAGTAACCCACTTATAGTTGACAAAGCACCATGTCCACCATAGAGTACCCCCACACGAGCAGGTTTGTAAAGCTACTGCGGTGCCCAAAGCACGAAGACCACCACAGCTAACCCAAACTCCACGTTTAAAGCGTAAGAGCAAGCTGCTCAGGTCGATTCCGTAGCTATGGTCCATACTCCTTTCTTTGTTGCATCACTGTATTTACTCGTACCAACTACTTTCGAATTTGAAGGATGCAATTGAAACTCCAATGGTGCAACAGGTATGTTTTAAACCTATTTCTTTAACTGGATTGCTGTTCTAACTTCTTGCTCTATGTTGATTTCAGTTTAAGTTGTATAAACAATTATGTTCTCATATAATGCACATTACAAGTGCTGTGTAGTTTTTCACACTTATATTATGTCTATGCTGTTGTGTCTTAAAAATATATGAGTTGAACTGTGTCTCTATCTTGATTAGGGAACATAAACTAGAATGATATGGACAATACAGTGACCATAGTACATAGATATATGTTTGTTTCATGCTGTTATCCTGTCCACCTTACTCTTGAACCGGTTTAACAAAATGAGTTTCAGTATACTACAAGCTAAACCTGTGATGTGTCTCGCTTGTTTCTCTTGTAGTATGCAAACAGAATATTGGAGAAGAGCACCCCACTATGCAATGGTAGAGAAAGTAATGCAGATAAGGTTCAAGATAGTGAGACAACCTGTTGGTCTCCAAGAAAGGTGATAAAAAGCGATCTTGTGGGCGGTGAGAAAACCCCACGATCCTGCGTTGATGTAGTGTTCGAAATTCTTGGCGACCGCTCGCACAAGCTCTTGATCTCGCTGCTGAATCACTTGGCTTCTTGGTCTCAGCTACAAGCTGAAAGGCATCGATCAACTATCTGCGGCAAGAAGAAGTCAAGGATGAGGAAGTCCCCGCGAGAATTCAGATGCGTATTTTCTTGTGCAACGACAAGAAGTTACTGGAGGATTTAAGCGCCAAACAAGAGAAAGTTAATAAGCTTGCTAAGCATCTTGCCGACATTATGGGTACCCAAGATATTGTTTCTTGAACTCTTGAAGTGGTTTGATTACGGACTTGTTTTGCTGCGGCGTTTATATGCTGCTTTGTTCCCTATATTTGCACTGGTGGCGAACTTTGATGCCCAGTGGATGTAATATGTGTAATAGCCGTGATAACATAGCATAAGTTTCTTGCTTATTTATTTCCTTGTTGTCTTGTTTATTTGTTTGCTTGTAGTCAGTGTAGTTCTTTTTCCGCGGTTTGCTAGTGGCTGCAATAACCTATTTTTTTAAACTAGGCCACAATAACCATGGGCTAATATTTATTGTAGTGACACTGAGCCACCTACGAGCCGTAGAAACAGTGGGCCTTCTACGGGCCGTAGAAACAGTAGGCCTTCTATAGGCCGTAGAAACAATGGGCCTTGTAGGGGCCGTAGAAACAATGGGCCTTCTACGGGCCGTATCATCAATGGGCCTTATACGGGCCGTATGATCAATTGGCCAAACATGGGCCAATAACAGGCCGCATTATGGTCGTAAACGGGCTAGAGTTGGAATCGTCCGTTCATGGGCCGACCATAACGGGCCATCGTTAATAGGCCGTGTTGATGACGCTATGAAAGCGACCCAACTAATTAACGGACCACAAACGGGCCGATTGTAACCACGGGCTGAATTTGGCCCACAAGCGTAAAATAGCGATGAACGGGCCGTAAGTAAACGAATCTTTGGAAATGAGCCCAAGAATAAATGGGCTTTGAGAAGGCCGAAAGATAACATGGGCTGGAAATGGCCCAAGCGAATAACGGGCCCTTAATGGGTATAAAGTGATACCTTTGTTCATTACGGGCGGTTTCACCACGGGGCGTTAATGGGTGTAAGTGATACCTTTGTTCATTGCGGGCGATTTCACCACGAGCCGTTAATAGGCCAACGGTTACATAGGGCCTCATATGGGCGAAAGGCGTCATGGGCGGAAGTGAAAACGGTGGAATCATATTGGATGGCCCAGATGACGCCATCGGGCCTAATTCGGATAGGGCGTAACGGGCCTTGGGTTAGCGGGCTGTAAATGGGCTATATGCGAACAGGTCATTAACAGGCTTTCCATGGGCCAGCCCGCCACCTTTTGACCAAGTCAAACGGGCCGGCCTTTTCATAGGAATGGGCCTTTGTTGGGCTGTTGTAGGATCTTGAGAAGAGGTGTCTAGAGGGGGGGGGGGGGGATTAGACACTAAGTACCAAAGTTGCAGTTTTTAACTTCTTTAGGTTTAAGTGGAGTTTAGGCACAAGTTTAACATTCTCAATACATAACAAGCAAGCATGCAAAGAGTATATGAGCAGCGGAAAGTAAAGCATGCAACTTGCAAGAATGTAAAGGGAAGGGTTTGGAGAATTCGAACGCAATTGGAGACACTGATGTTTTTGTCGTGGTTCCGATAGGTGGTGCTATCGTACATCCACGTTGATGGAGACTTCAACCACGAAGGGTAACGGTTGCGCGAGTCCACGGAGGGCTCCACCCACGAAGGGTCCACTAAGAAGCAACCTTGTCTATCCCACCATGGGCGTCACCCATGAAGGACTTGCCTCACTAGCGGTAGACCTTCACGAAGTAGGCGATCTCCTTGCCCTTACAAACTCCTTGGTTCAACTCCACAATCTTGTCGGAGGCTCCCAAGTGACACCTAGCCAATCTAGGAGACACCACTCTCCAAGAAGTAACAAATGGTGTGTTGATGATGAACTCATTGCTCTTGTGCTTCAAATGATAGTCTCCCCAACACTCAACTCTCTCTTAGGATTTGGATCTGGTGGAAAGAAGATTTGAGTGGAAAGCAACTTGGGGAAGGCTAGATATCAAGATTCTTGTGGTAGGAATGGAATATCTTGGCCTCAACACATGAGTAGGTGGTTCTCTCTCAGGACTGGTAAGTTGGAAGTGTAGGTTTGTTCCGATGGCTCTCTCCACGAATGAAGAGGAGGTGGAGGGGTATATATAGCCTCCACACAAAATCTAACCGTTACACACAATTTACCAAACTCGGTGGGACGAATCATCAAACTTCGGTCGGACCGATTTAGTAAACCTAGTGACCGTTAGGGTTTTCGGTGGATCGACATGCAACTCGGTAGGACCGATATGGTTAGGGTTAGGGCATAACGTAATCTCGGTGAGACCGATTACACAAACTTCGGTGAGACCGATTTTGGTAATTAGCTAACCAGAGAGTTGGTCGTGCAAACTTCGGTGGGACCGATTACTCAAACTCGGTGGGATCGATTTTGGTAATAAGTTAACCAGAGAGTTTGCATTGTAATCTCGGTAGTACCGATTGCTCAAACTCGGTGAGACCTATTTTGGTAATGGACATACACAGAGAGATTACATCCCATCTCGTTGAGACCGAGATCCCTATCGGTGAAACCAATTTACCTAGGGTTTTTGGCAGTGGCTATGACATCTGAACTCGGCGGCGCCGGATAGAAAGAATCGGTAGGGCCGAGTTTGACTTTAGGTTTAGGTCATATGTTTGGAAGTGGGAAAGTAGTTGAGGGTTTTGGAGCATATCACTAAGCACATGAAGCAAGAGGCTCATTAAGCAACACCTCATCCCTCCTTGATAGTATTGGCTTTTCCTATAGACTCAATGTGATCTTGGATCACTAAAAGTAAAATGAAGAGTCTTGAGCTTGAAGCTTGAGCCAATCCTTTGTCCTTAGCATCTTGAAGGAGTTCCCACATCCTTTAGTCCATGCCACTCCATTGTTGAACTTATCTGAAACATACTAGATAAAAGTGTTAGTCCAACAAGAGATATGTTAACATTAATTACCAAAACCACCTAGGGAGCACTTGTGCTTTCAATCTCCCCCTTTTTGCTAATTGATGACAACATACATCAAAGATTTAGATAAAGATATAAAGAGTAGCAAGTAAAGCTTCGGAAAGACATGTAACAAGCATAGGCTCCCCCTACATGTATGCAATCATGTGAGTATGGAATGTAGAAGCATGTGAGAGCATAACCATGATAGAGTAGGCAATGTGTTACATGTATATTGGCCATATGCATCAGAGCAAAGAATATTAAAGAAAGTACCTTCATGCTCATGAGTCCTTCTTGCAAACAGTATGTACATCAGGAAGAATTCCTCATACACATGATTGTGATGCATATACTTCCTTGTAGTCTTGAGTTGGCTTAGGATGGAATGAACCTGCACAAACAAGGTTAGATAACACAGGTACATCTACTAGCCAGAGCAAACAGAAGAAACCACAAGAATACCAAGACTGGGATGACATGTAGAGAGTGAGTACTAAGTACCACATTGGATTAGACATGTCCCCAAGAGTAAAGATATGCAATGAATTTAAATGATTCCTTTCCCTTAGATGTCTTGCTCCCCTGAATCTAGCATGGGATCTTTGGGAGAAGATAGGGAACAGAAAATCAGGGCTGAAAGATATAAATGAACAGAGCTTAATGCAAATAAGCACATATAAACATGTCTTTCCCCCTAAAAGACATGTGGCATCTTTCCTCTTGAACACCAAGCATTTTGGATCCTTGAGAAATACTTTCTACTTGAGTATTCTCTCCCCCTGGAGATCTCTTTCTCCCCCTTAATACTTTCTCCCTTTTGGAAGTGATAAGCTTTGATGTGATCTCTCTCTCCCCCTTTGACATCAATTTCTAAGAAGGGTCTTCTGGAATTTGTTGTGAATGGGTTTGGTCCTTGAGTCACAACACAAAGCACTGGATAAAATTGTGATGCTTGTAGAGGACAAGATTCACTGAGTGGAGCTGGATTTAGAAGAAACACAGATTAAGTGGCAAACTGTTTTTCCTGTTGGGAAATCGGTGGCTCCGAGTGGTATGCTTCAGTTGTACCGAAAGGATTCGGTTGGACCGAAAACAACAAATCGGTGAAACCGAGTTCATCACAGAGAAAACACTTGTCACCTCAGCTCACTAGACTAGTAAGATCTCACAAAGATTTGCAAGGAATTATCTGAATGATGTGCAATGAATTGGATGCAGGAAATGCAGAGTAACTGAAAAGAAAAGAAAGAAAAGAAATCTAGATGAAGTTTTTTTTTGAAAGGGGAAACATATATGCATGAGACAAATGCAAAAACTCAGAAAAGAACACGAGAGAACTTCATCTAGAGATGGTCGGTGACAAAGTCACCTATGTTAGAGTATATTGACTTAGGAGTCAAGTGAGATCACTTGATCATAGGTCATACTCATCGTTTAAGCTCAAAATGGGGTTACCATTTTTCGTTTAAGCATTTTGATGCATTCACATCTTGTCGAGTTTCTTTAGCTCATGACTTGGAGTAGAGCTTCTCTAAGATGGAACAACATACCTTGGTGGTGGTGTTTACCATGTAGTTGAACTTGTGTGGGTTGCTCAAGGTTGATGTAGCTCATCAAGAGTTGGGAGCACCACTTGGAATTTGAGTCCATCTACCTACATGGGTTAGTTCTTGCAAGGAGTAGCACTTGTATATCCAAAAATGATAATCATGAAGCTCAACATAGAGTTTGTCAAAGGATATGTTTGAATGATTTCGTGTTTCCTTGTCTTCATCCACCATAGTGTAGAGACTTGGTGATGTAGAGATTGCTCAAGATGTGAGTAGATTACAATCTCATGGAATTTGTTTCAACCAAGTACCTACATGGGTTAGATAACATGCAAGATGCAAATATATCCAAGATATAATATTTTCATCATAAGAGAGATATCATGGATTAGTCATAAGTTCATGTCTTGCATGTATCCAATGGAGTTTCTACTCCAAGTTTGAAGCATCAATGATGTTCAATTCTCCTCTCAACCTGCAAAACACTTTCTCATCAAGGGGTTTAGTAAATATATCCGCTAATTGCTTTTCGATGCGAACATGCTTAAGTTTAATGTCACCCTTAGCAACATGATCTCGAATAAAATGATGACGAACTTCAATATGCTTAGTTTGAGAATGTTGTATGGGATTATGACCAATTTTGATAGAACTTTCATTGTCACAAAGCAATGGAACATGTTTCACACATATCCCATAATCTTTAAGAGTTTGGGTCATCCAAAGTAATTGAGCACAACATGAACCAGCGGCAATGTACTCCGCTTCGGCTGTAGATAAGGATACTGAGTTTTGTTTCTTGGAGGACCAAGACACAAGAGATCTACCAAGAAATTGACAAGTACCAGAAGTGGACTTTCTATCAACCTTGTCTCCGGCATAGTCCGAGTCGGAGTAGCCAACAAGATCGAAAGAGGCCCTCTTAGGATACCAAATGCCAAAATTTGGTGTATGAATTAAGTATCTCACTATCCTTTTTACGGCCTTAAGATGACATTCTTTAGGAGTAGCTTGATATCTTGCACACATGCACACACTTAGCATAATATCGGGACGTGAAGCACATAGGTATAACCATGATCCAATCATAGAGCGATAAACCTTTTGGTCAACTGGTTTACCATCTTTGGTCAAATCAAGATGTCCACTAGTAGGCATAGGTGTAGTCATACCTTTGCACTCTTGCATATTGAACTTCTTGAATAAGTCCTTAGTGTACTTCGTTTGAGAGACAAAAGTACCTTCCTTAGTTTGCTTGATTTGCAATCCAAGAAATAATTTGAGTTCACTCATCATTGACATCTCAAACTTCTCCAACATTAGCTTTCCAAACTTCTCACTAAAATGAGGGTTAGTTGATCCAAATATGATATCATCAACATAAATTTGGCATACAAATAATTCTCCATTAACCCTTTTAGTAAAAAGTGTGGAATCAATTTTCCCAATTTCAAATCCTTTTTCAAGAAGAAACTTGGTCAAGCATTTATACCAAGCTCTAGGAGCTTGTTTAAGACCATAAAGGGCTTTGTGAAGTTTGCAAACATGGTTTGGTTTCTTAGGATTGACAAAGCCGGGAGGTTGTTTAACATAAACTTCCTCCTCTATTTCACCATTTAGAAAAGCACTTTTAACGTCCATTTGGTACAAGGTGATATCATGGTGATTACCATAGGCAAGTAAGATGCGAATGGACTCAAGTCTAGCAACGGGAGCATAAGTCTCACCATAGTCCATACCTTCGACTTGTGTGTAGCCTTGGGCGACGAGACATGCTTTGCTGCGAACTACTTCTCCATCTTCATCTTGCTTGTTGCGAAACACCCATTTGGTACCGATGATGTTGTGGTTGTTGTCGGGCTTCTCAACCAATGTCCAAACTTGGTTTCTCTCAAAGTTGTGTAGCTCTTCATGCATAGCATTTATCCAATCCGGATCTTCCAATGCTTCTTCGACCTTCATAGGTTCAATGCTAGAGATGAAAGAATAGTTTTCACAAAAGTTAGCTAAACGAGTTTTAGAGCGAGTGATTCTCCGGTTTGAATATCATTGTAGATTTGCTCGACGGGATGGTCTTTAGCAATTCTTGCTCGAACTCGTGAAAGCTTTTGCTTGGGTCTCGGTTGAACATCTTCTTCATCTTGTTCTTCTTCTTCTTCTTGATCTTCTTCATTGTTGGCATTGTCGTTTTCTTGTCGTGGTGGAGAAGGAGGTTGTTTACGTTCGTGATGTTCTTCCTCATTTTCTTCATCTTGGTGTGTTCCACTTGTGGATGCTTCCGTATCAACTCTTGGTTTACCTTGTCGTGAAGTAGAAGCTTCTACTTGGACGGACGAGGTACTCTCCTTCACCTCCGTTGGACGGACCTTGCCAATAGACAAGTCTTGGATTGCTTCCGAAGGGTCTTTGTCTCCTACATCAATTAGCAATTGCTCTACTTGCGAGTCATTAGATTCATCAAACTTCACATCTACCGTCTCTTCAACCTTTTGGGTGAAATTGTTGTAGACACGGTAAGTGTGAGAGTTTGAGCCATAACCTAGTAGGAAACCTTCATGAGACTTAGGAGCAAATTTTGAATGACGATGCTTATCAAGAATGTAGCACTTTGAGCGAATACTCGAAAGTATCCAACTTGGGGTTTGTTACGGTGAGGAGCTCGTATGCCGTCTTGCCGAGTAGCTTGTGTAGATACAAGCGATTTGTTGCATGACAAGCTGTCTCAACCGCTTCTACCAAAAAGTGCTTCGGCGTCTTGTACTCATCAAGCATCGTTCTCGCCATTTCGATGAGCGTCCTGTTCTTCCTCTCAATAACTCCATTTTGTTGAGGTGTGTACGTAGCCGAGAACTCGTGTGAAACCCCCTCTTCGTCAAGAAAGGTGTCCACATTTGCGTTATTGAACTCCGTTCCGTTGTCGCTGCGAACCTTCTTGATCTTCACTTCAAATTGATTTTGGGCCTTCCTAGCGAAGTTTTTGAAGATCTTTTGGACCTGCAATTTATCATCGAGAAAGAACACCCACGTAAATCTTGAAAAATCATCAACTATAACTAGACCAAAAGAATTTCCACCGAGGGTTTTGTAGGCGTTGGGACCAAAGAGATCCATATGAAGTAGCTCGAGTGGCCTCCTTGTGGTCATGATGTTCTTCACGGGATGCCTTCCTCCAACCTGTTTACATGCCTGATAAGCACGGCAAAGTCTATCCTTATCAAATATGACATCGTTAACTCCAAGGATATGATTTCCTTTAATAAGCTTGTCAAGATTTCTCATGCCAACGTGACCTAGTCGTCTATGCCATAACCAACCTTTTGAGGATTTAGCAATTAAGCAAGTTTTAGGTTGTGCCTTTTTAGAGAAATCAAAGATCACCTCTACGTATACCGGTAAAGACCATTTTATGATTGTCTCGATGAAACACTTGACAATCTACTTCAGTAAATAGACATTGAAACCGAAATCAGCAAGTCTAGATACTGAAAGTAAGTTGTAGCCAAGAGATTCAACGAGCATGACATTCTGAATGGAGCTATCATGTGAGATGGCCACCTTACCAAGGCCAACCACCTTACCCTTTGAGTTGTCGCCGAAAGTGACATACTTTCGAGGACTATCATTTTCAGCAAGCTCACAAAACATGCCTTTATCTCCGGTCATGTGATCGGTACATCCACTGTCAAGAACCCATTCCTTTCCTCTGACACATATCCTCAAGATTTGCCATAAGACCAAAATGTCTCATTGCATCATCAAGATCAAGTCACTATCATCATCCTCATCATAGTATCCATGTTCAACATCGTCATGTGGTGGATCAAGTCCTAGAGAGGGTAATTCGTTAGAGTGAGTTTGACAATGATCTTGCTTATGAATTCTTATAGCTTCGGAAATAATATCACCAATAATTCCAACATCTCCTTTGGCACGCATAAGGTCGGTAAGTTCAAATAGATGGTCACCAAACATAGGATCACTAGTATTCATCTTACTCAAGGCAATAGACTTATAGAGAATTTCATCTAGATTTTTCAAGGAATAATTTGGAAAGCGTTTCTCAAGAAATTTCCATATAGTGTAGGCACACTCAAGAGTAGGCACACTCAAGTTTCTAGGCAAGCCTCTAGTGATAAGATTAACAGTTCTAAGATTTCTAGTCATGTCAATAGATTCATCAAGGGTAGGATGCATAGGATCAACATGAGGTGCACAAGGGCTAGCAATGTACTTGTTCAAATGATATTGATTGAAAATTACAAGCATCTCATTTTTCCACTCATGAAAATATTCTCCATCAAGAATAGGCACTCTATGTCTAAGACTCCCCAAAGTAGACTCATCCATCTTCCTCCAATGGTGATCAAAACCAAGGCAATGGAGACCAATGCTCTGATACCACTTGTAGGATCTTATAAAGGGGTGTCTGGGGGGGTGATTAGACACTAAGTACCAAAGTTGCAGTTTTTAACTTCTTTAGGTTTAAGTGGAGTTTAGGCACAAGTTTAACATTCTCAATACATAACAAGCAAGCATGCAAAGAGTATATGAGCAGCGGAAAGTAAAGCATGCAACTTGCAAGAATGTAAAGGGAAGGGTTTGGAGAATTCGAACGCAATTGGAGACACTGATGTTTTTGTCGTGGTTCCGATAGGTGGTGCTATCATACATCCACGTTGATGGAGACTTCAACCCACGAAGGGTAGCAGTTCTTGCTGAGTCCACGGTGGGCTCCACCCACGAAGAAGGGTCCACGAAGAAGCAACCTTGTCTATCCCACCATGGCCGTCTCCCACGAAGGACTTGCCTCACTAGCGGTAGATCTTCACGAAGTAGGCGATCTCCTTGCCCTTACAAACTCCTTGGTTCAACTCCACAATCTTGTCGGAGGCTCCCAAGTGACACCTAGCCAATCTAGGAGACACCACTCTCCAAGAAGTAACAAATGGTGTGTTGATGATGAACTCCTTGCTCTTGTGCTTCAAATGATAGTCTCCCTAACACTCAACTCTCTCTTAGGATTTGGATCTGGTTGAAAGAAGATTTGAGTGGAAAGCAACTTGGGGAAAGCTAGAGATCAAGATTCTTGTGGTAGGAATGGAATATCTCACTACTATAAATACTGGCATTAACGAGGGTGCCCAAAAACTCTTGGTCGCTGAATACCCAAGTGGAGTCCCCCCGTGGTGGAAACCAATCTACGTAATACATTCAACAACCACGTGTCTGCCCGTCGCTAGGTGAGTGGTCGTTACTGTTATGGGGTTTGCATGTACGTGGTCAACTCTAACAAACTCCCTCTTCTTGTGTTCAAAAAGAAAAAAAACTCTTCTCTCCTTTATCTCTCCCCGGCAAACGTCCCAACTAATCTTGGCGGGTTCTCGAAATATTGGCGGTAAATCTCTCTAGCCCCAACTAATCTAATCTGCTCCTAATCCTATTAGTTAGCCCTCGCGATCCTCATTTTTTCACAACATCCCGATGGAAGCCTGCATGGTCGTTCGTGCCCATCCATCTCCGTCCGGCTCCTCTGCTGAACCACGCAATTCTCCCGGCCACCGCGACTCCTCGCCAAAATGCTCGGTAGAGATGCACTTGATAGAGCAAGCGGATTCCATGGTTGAGTTTACTCACCATACTACGGATCAAGAGGTACATAACTTAATCATTAATTCTCCTCCAGATTCAATATAGTTCAATATATCCCGAGGTAAAAGAAGAACTGATTGTTGATTTTGCTCCTGATTCAAAGAACCAGAACGTGCAAGGAGACATAATGGTTGAGTTTGTTCCAGATACAATTAATCAGGATGTAGAAGAGTCTCCATATGAAGAACGTAGCAGCGATGTCTCGATAACCGATGTTGATGAAGACTCTATTGAATACCTGCGTAGGCAAGTTGTCGAAGACTCCGAGGAAGAAGACAAGCAAGATGAAGTATACCAGAAGGTCAGGAAGGAATTTAATAAAAGACGTGCTAGTGATGCTGCTTTGAGGAGGGAAGCAAGAGTCAGGAATGCATCTAGGCATAAGAGTAATCTGAACAAAATACGTAGAGACTTTTTGCGAATCTATATTCCTGACTACTACAAGATCGTGGAAAAATAAATATTTTTGCTAGAGAACAGTATTATTGTTAGTTTTTCAGTTTGGCTCATCGGCAGCAGAATTCAAGATTAGTGCCTTTTATTTGTAACATTCGTTCTTGTTATTCATATGTCAGGCTATGAACAAGCGACTGACTTTTAAATATTTTCCTATCCATAAATGGATCTTCATATCCCCTGACATTGTATTATACAGTAGGGACATATGAATGGGCTTAGAAATAGGCACTGTATTTTGGCGATGTAATGGACAGGTGCTTCACCGATGAATGTGATCTGCAGCAGTACCTTCAGATCAGCAGGCACTTTGGACGCCAAAGCATCACCCATGTTAGCTTAAACCTGATTGTAGTCAAACAATTCCTATTGCAATGTGAAGTGATTGTGGCAGATCGGCTGCAACTTACTGCAAGTTAAGTGCAGGTGTGCCCTGCGTGTACATGTTGGCGAAGCTAATTTCAGTCTTTTGCTTGCATTTGTTGCAGCAAAAGCAAGTCGGTTGCTTGCAGTGCTGAGAAACTTATAAAAATAGGAGTTGTACCATTCATTGCTTGGCATAGTCGATGTAAGAGAAAAGAAAAGAGAAAAAGGAATCCATTGTGTCAAAATTGTGTGCTTCTCTATCTAAAACTGAACCAGTCAGTTTTTCCCCTGTTTCGTGTGTGTCAAAGTACACTGAAACCACCACGCCTGCGTTCTTTATTTTCAACCTATGAACAGAAATTGTGCTTGATTCAATTCGTTTCAGAAAGTATAGCTGCAACTGCAAGTACAGGGAGGTAGAGTCCACCGTGCCTTTCGAAAGTTGAAATCCTCAGGATTTTTTTAAGATCTAATAATCCTCAGGTTTTCCAGCACAAACATAGGAAATAAATATTTTTCGTTCTCGAGTAAAGAGAGCGGGACAGCTGAATTTTTTTGGCGCAAACTGCTGGCAATTTCGACTAGATAACCCTCCGTAACAGGGAATAACTATTTAATCTGTTAGGATCTCATCTCCCTGCGCCTCTTTCTCCTCGCCTCCCCTGCCCTGCTCAATTCGACACCTCCATAGTCCATAGATCGCATCTCCTCCCTTGTGTTCTACGCCTCTCCACGCTGCAGGTCGCACCTCGCCAGTCGCCTCGACTCCGACGCGTACATGATGCTACCTGCACGTTGCCGGTAGCCTCGACCCGGTACGCCCGCGCTGCCGCCAGCACATCGCCGGTCGCCTGGACCCCCGGCGCGCCCGGGCTGCCGCCTCCACGTCGCTGGTTAGCCTCGACCCCGGTGCGCCCGCGCTGCCGCCTGCACATCACCGGTCGCCAACGCAACTCCGCTGCAGCTTGGTTCGTATTCCTCCTTGCTCTGTTTTTTCTCTTGTGGAACCTTGATGCTCTGTTTTCTCTCTTGTGGAACATTGATGCACTGTTGCTTATCCTGATTACAAAATATGTAGATAGAATTCGTTTGCTTATTACGATTCAGAATTTTGTTATGCCATGTTCAGTACAATCCATTCATCTATAGATCATACACAATATGATTTATTTTATAGTCTGATATGTCTTACATCGAATCACATAAATGCAGGATAATTACGTACTAAAACAGAAATATATATTAGGAGATGGCTCCAAGTAAGATATGGATGAGACTAGTGGATGAGCGATTAGATGATGAATACTTAGAAGGGGTAGAGAATTTCCTTGACTATGCGTTCAGCCACGCAGGCAGAGAGAATGAAATTCGATGTCCATGCATCAAATGCTGCAACACATACTCTCATCCTCGTGCATTGGTTTCTTCTCACCTGAAAGTGTATGGAATTCTGAGAAATTATACCTTTTGGTACCATCATGGTGAAGTTGCGTGGGAGCCTCAAACAGTTTCTGAGAAATTCGGTTCACTTATTAAGTACTTAGTCAACTAATTTTTGCATGCCCATATCAATTAAGCTTTGTATTATTGTAGTGAGTACTCCAGTAGCCAAGATGGATGTTCACTGCAACCATTTACCAGCATGTGGAATCAGAAGTTCAATAAGTGGTTCAAAGAGAAGGTAAAGAATCCAGAATAAAGTCTGTGTGTACATACATATGCACGTACATTTCTGTATTTCTGTGTGAAGATTTTAACATAGCTATTTTTCACTGCATAGGTAGCCAGCTTGCACGAACATGATAAGAGTGAGCTCACCGAAGACCTTTGGGCACTATCACGTGGTCCATTGGAAAATGTAACATGTTTTACTGGCTATGACTCTTAATCTGTAGTAATCGGTTTGCTTCATATTTTTGCTTTTACCTTATTAATAAACAGTGACACAAGTAGTTCTGTACTTACATTATTTGATTTAGCATTCAATAATTCATTTTCAGTATGTCAACATTCACTTATTTAATTCAGTTTTACTTTGTATAGCCTTTGTGCACACTTCAAACTAACGCTACATGCGTAGGGTATCACAATGAGTCAGCACAAGTATGGAAACTTGACAGCATTAGCTCGGGAAAGATGCTCCTCACAGTTGAATAAGTCTGGACTGGTACACCAGGGTATTGCTAGGCGGACCTTGCCAGAGAAATCAAGTCAAATAGCAGATTTCAGCAGAAAAAGGGTTACTCACAAGCCTAATTTGCAAGATGAGGAACTGTGGAAAAAGTATGAGTTAGCTGCAAAAGGTACTATAGATAATTGTGACAAAACCCGGTATCATCATAGATGTGGTGGGCTCCTACTTCTATGACAAATAATCATGACAGAAAATGGGCTTTTCGTCCTGGGCGGGCCTTAGACGCAGCTGCATGACATTCTTTGGGCCGTCCATGATGGGAAAAACCGTGGTAGAAGCGAGGGGGAGGGAAATTTCGGGGAGTTCCCGGTTACGGTGGGAGGTCGGGGGCCGAGCGATGCGTGTTTCTCTCATACTGCGTATGTCTTGGCGTGTGTGCGGCGTTAGCTCTAACCCCGAAGCGAGGCATTGGGCTCTCGAACCCGGCGATTACCGTAGGCTACGCGTTCTTGAACCCGAGCGATCGATTGATGGCTGTTAATTGAACCCGATCGGCGATTCTTCGCCATCTGCCGCTAATCGAAGGCGATCGACGCCGCCGGGATGAACAGTGAGCGTTATGGGGGGGGTTGGATGAGCGAGCGGTGGCGTTGCCTCTGGATGAACAGGACCCGTGGTGTGGTGGAGGCTGGATGAGCGATGAGACGATGGAGGGTGTCCGTGGAGGGTGGTTGAACAGGACCCGTGGTGTGGAGGGCTTTGGATGAGCAGTGAGCGGTGGAGGGTGCCCGTGGAGGGTGGTTGAATAGGACCCCGTGGTGTGGAGGGCTGGATGAATAGTAGACGGTGGAGGGTGCCCGTGGAGGGTGGTTGAGCGATGGCCGGTGGAGTAGCGTGCGGTGGAGGCCGGATGAACAGGAGCCCGTGGAGGCCGGAGGAGGTCGACGGTGGAGATGAGCGGTATCCCGTGGAGTCCGCTTACTGCACGCCACCCCTCCCGATGAACAGGACCCCGTTTCGACCATAGCGCTTGAACACAAGTCCGTTTCGTCGGTTTTGCGGTACGCCACAACCCTCCCAATCAACATGACCCCCGTTTCGACCGTAGGAGGTCCATTTCGTCCGTTTTGCGGTACGCCACACCCCTCCCGATCAACAGGACCCCCGTTTCGACCGTAGGAGGTCCGTTTCCTCCGTTTTGCGATACGCCAGACTCCTCTCGATCAACAGGACCCTGTTCCGAACTTAGGAGGTCCGTTTCCTCCGTTGTGCGGTACGCCAGGCCTCGTTTCCATTGCCTGTTCCGTCCAAGCCCTCCCGATGAACACGATCACGCATTCCGTTCCGACCTAGCCGGTTGGCTCCCACGCGTTCCGTTGCCTCCCGATGAACACGACGCATTCCGTTGCCTCCCCATGAACACGGCGACGACAGTGTTTCTCCGTTCCGACCCAGCCATGTACACGAGCCCTCGCCGTACGTATGCGCGAGTAGGCGTTTGAGACCCCGCCCGTATGTACACATACGTGGCCGTATTTTCTTTCTTGCACCCTGGCCGCTGTACGTATGTGTACATGCTACATGCGCACCTCTACTACGACACGTACGCGCCTCTACTACGACACGTGCACACCTCTACATCCACAAGTATATATGTATGCACACGTTCGCTACCAGAATGACAACGCTAAGTACGCTTCGACCAGGTGGGTCCCGACTGTCAGGCACTTCCTTGCCTGCGAAGATGTAGCTGGTGGGTCCCAGCAGTCAGGGGGGTGAATCATTTTTTTTGCCTGGACGCACTTCCTTGCGTGCGAAGATGTAGATGGTGGGTCCCAGCAGTCAGGGGCAAACATTTTTTTCGCGAAATACGGTGGCCCGTTCGGTGGGTCCCCGCTGTCAGGTGAAGGAATAATTATTTTGCACGTAATAAGGAGGCACTTCCTTGCTGCGGCCGTGGACCCAGCTGTCAGCCTCTCCACGTACAGTCCACGTCCGTTGGAAGCCATTCCTTGACCACGTTGACCACGCCGCGCCGAGAGCACCAGGGCGGTGGACGACGGCGAGGCCTAGGAAGGGGACGACGCGGAGCCGGGGAAGACGCGGCAGTGGACGCCCACGCGTAGAGGAGTACGAGGGTTCACTGGTTCGCTGCGGTGTGAGGCTGCCGTCGCCGAAGAATAACAGGGGGTGCGGGTGAGTAGAGGATGGCCTGGCCGATGGTGGGAGTAGTAGGGGCGATGATGCCTCCGCCGCATCGCAGCCGGCCATGGGAGGCAGGAGCACGAGGCACGACCGGCGCTGGTTTGGGCGGCTGGAGCAAGAAGACCAGAGGTTGAAGAAGCACTACGGCCATTGGATGGACATTTTACGGTCACTGGAGCTAGAATCGTGCATATTGACTAAGTTGACAAAGCCCTCCGTCCCCGTCAACTTAGTAGGCCCACAAGTCAGCCTGCCACAATACTAGGTCCCAGCTAACAGGGGGAGTATTCATTTTTTTGTGCGTAATAAGGAGGCAATTCCTTGCGTGCGAAGAGATAGCTGGTGGGTCCGAGCTGTCTGCAGCGGTAACGTTTTTTTCGTGAAATACAGAGGCCCTTTCGATGGGTCCCTGATGTCAGGTGGAGGAATCATTATTTTGCGCGTAATAAGGAGGCATTTCCTTGCGTGCGGCCGTGGACCCGGTATCGGCCTCTCCACGTGATCCCACTTCAGATGCATGTCGGTCGTGACCCACGTTGACCAGGCAGCGCCGAGAGCACCAGGCGGTGGGCGGCAATGAGGCCTAGGAAGGGAGCGACACGGAGGCGAGGAAGACTTCGGCGATTGTTTCCCACGCGGAGAATACGATTGTATGAGGATTTCTTGGTTCGTCTGCCGTCGCGGAGAATAACAGCGGTGTGGGTGAGTAGAGGGATGGCTATGCGGCGATGGGAATCTGGTGGGGCGGTGAGCACTGGTGGCAGCAGAGCCGCGGGGAGGAGGGCGAGCAGTCCCGACGGGCGCTTGTTTGAGCGGGCCGAGCAGAAGAGCAGAGATTGAAGAAGACGGCCAGTCGTTGGATGGCCATCCAACGATCCTTTGCTGTCGTCAACCTTTTTTTAGGAAAGCCTCAAATCTGTGAAAAACAGCATACAACCCATCTGCCATTATTTCTAATAATTTACAGCCCATTTGCTAATTATTAAGGTTTTTTTTGGAGCCCATATTCTTTTTGTCAACATTACAGCCCATATTGTGGCCATGTGTTAAAAAATTATACGAAATTTTGCATATTTCGGTGCGGTCCGAACTGTTTTTAATCCCGAAATTTCGACTCACATTCAAACTGATTTTAAAAATAAATGTATATCAATATAAAATCCAACAAATTCTCCGCGCATAAAAATTAATGTAATTTAAAATCTCGAAATGAAAAAAAAGATATTTGAAACTAATTGCCGGTTTGATGTGTTTTAAAAATGTACATCCCATTTCTCATTACTGATGGGCCATTTTCTCGGCCGGTAATGAAAGCTCTCCTCGTCTTGAAAGATTTGCAAGACAACAGCTGACAAAGCGACTTACTTGGCAAATCACAAAAAAGCTGGGCTGTGGCCGTGGACCTAGCTGTCAGCCTCTCCACGTATGGTACTCTTCCGATGGAAGTCGTTCCTTGACCACGTTGACCACGCCGCGCGGAGAGCACCACGGCGGTGGACGACGGCGAGGCCTAGGAAGGGGACAACGCGGAGCCGGGGAAGACGCGGCAGTGGAAGCCCGCGCGGAGAGGAGTACGAGGGTTCACTGGTTCGGCTGCGGTGTGAGGCTGCCATCGTCGCAGGGCCTGGCCAGCGGTGGGAGTAGTAGGGGGCGGTGAGGCCTCCACGGCATCACAGCCGGCCACGGGCGGCAGGAGCTAGGGGCACGACCGGCGCTGCTTTGGGCGGCTGGAGCAAGAAGACCAGAGGTTGAAGAAGCACTATGGCCGTTGGATGGACATCGTACGGTCACCGGAGCTAGAATCGTTCATACATTGACTAAAGTTGACAAAGGCCTCCGTCCCAGTCAACTTAGTAGGCCCATAAGTCAGCCTCCCACAAGGCCCAGGCACCACCCCGCGCATCCACAACCTTCTGAAAGCAGCTTCATCTTGCAACGTGGTCAATAAACAGGATATTCGCTTTAGAGCCATGGAAAAGCATGAGCATAATCTTCTGTCCTATTCTCCAAGATGGACGGGCCTTCATTATTTGAGACCACCCATGAATAAGTATCTTTTCACCTCCAACGGGAATTGAGTAGGTCGACATAAACATCATGTTGTGACCAAGCGCAAGTCTGACCCGACCATGGTCGAGCATACGTATAGGAACAATAGAACTTCGGCAGTTCTGTTTCAAGAAGATCACATTTGTAAAAGCGTGTATAAGCAATAGTTTATGAACAACATATATAACAGAAAACAACTCGTACCATAAGTTTCTCGACACGCTTGGACCTGTTCAACGAGTGCAGCGATGGCACACATATCCCACATGGCCTTCCACCATTGAAACGCCCCACAAGGACCTCAAGGCGATCAATAAAGTGTAGGAACTTGTGGATGTCGATCCGATCAACTGAGTGCCATTAGTAACAGCCGAGTTATTACAGAGTAACAAGCGAAGCGGCGCTTAACTCTGAAAAAAACCTACACGTGCCACCAATTATAAGAAAATATTAGTTAGAAGTAGCATCTTCGTGAGAGATTCGTTGCTACTTCTAAAGTTAAATTGTGATTAGTTAGACAGAATAGGTGGATTAAGAAGTAATCGAGGCAACAAGCAAGAACCAAGTACAAAACTAACATGGATGAACAATTGGAACGACGTCGGGGTGGAAGATCGCAGTGAAGATGAGACGAGGTTCTGCTATTTCCATCAACATTTGTGCACCAACTTTCAGTCCGTAACACTTGAGAAAGTTTATCCAAGTTCGGCCATAAAAAAGCAGCGATCTTCTTGGTTCATGAACCCAACTCGGAACTTATATCCATGGCTTGTCTTCACTGTGACCATTAAACTACTGTATTCAGTTATGGCAAGGACGAGCATCTTGAGTACATGTGTTCTGGCAGAGCAAATAATACAACTGCGGGAAAAATAATATGAGAACACATCATGTTCAAAAAACCCCACCCTCCGGATAGAAAAGAGGATTCTAGGAACATCATGCTGCGTTCCAAAATGCTGTGTTAGGATGAGAAGGAACAAGTGTGGCGTCTCACGAGGGCGCAGAAACCTGTAGGGTACTCGCACTTTGGGCAATCGCAAATGAAACACACTAGATTCAGAGGGAAGAAAAATGCATCAACAATGGCGGCTGCCATCCTAGGATTACCTGCGACCAAGGGACTTGAATTTATCGGGATGGATGAAGAATTCGTACTGGTTCTCCATGAGAAAACCCTATGCAATCGCCGAGAGAGGGGTTTTCTCTGAACAAGCGACGAGGGAGAAGGGGATTCAGGCCCAGTGAAATATTGCCGCTTCGTCATGACCATCGCAAAAATTTGGAAAGGGGGGTTGTGATTTGATGGCTCATTGGGCATTACTACGGCGCTACGACCGGGGTGTGCCTACCGTGAAGTTGTGCACTCTAATTTGTGCATATTGCACGTGGACCCGTTGCGGTTGCCCCACATATCAGTGAAAGGAAGTAGAAAGACAGGAGTAACTAGTTACACATAAATATATTTTTGACAGAGAGATACTCCCTCTCTAAAGAAATATACAAATCTTTTATATCATGAGCTCACCTTGCCGAGAAATATACTCCCTCATAACGCACATGCATTATGGGGTTCGACTTTTTTATGGGGGTTCAATTTGAGAATATAATACTCGAGATAGGCTCACGTTGGACTTTGGGCATGAGCCGACCACACGCATGTTTGGGGGCCCATGTGTTCTACCTCAACGCTTTTCATATTGCAAGCGATCGATGCAGGCGCTGGTTTTAGAATCTTTGTCATAAGGCGAATACACAAAATTGAATAAAACACAACAGTTATTGGAATGAAATCGAAGGACAGTTCCTAACCAGCAATCAGAGTTGCAATTCTATCAACGATATACCATGTGATAAATAATAATGTCGTACTACTTATACACATAGGTCACCATGCCAGATTATTACATCAAAATCTCTCGGAGGATAGATCCGTTCGGCAGTTGCGTGCTGCTACTGAAGAATTTCAAAGTTGATTTGGACCAGCTCTCCTTGCCGAGAAAGTTCGATTTTGACATCATCCCCTACCGCAAGATATGATTTAGATTTGAACCTTGACCATCCTTTAGCATCAATCATCATGCGACCATCCTTTGTACTTACGGTATATTGAGTAGGTTCATTCACACCAAGGCTGCGCATGGTAAGAGAAACTTGGCCGCGGGCCCGGATTGTTTAACGACTCCCTCGTTGCTCTAGGAATTATCTGTTTGCAAACAAGAAGACATACCCAAACAGTTAGATCAACACAGTGAATCATGTGAAACAACATGAAAAAAAAGAGCGAAGCACTTGGGCGGCCAATGCTTACCAAGAAGGTGGACATGTCGGTTTTTGTAAGGACTTTGGTATATGAAGTGCGAACTGCAGCCCAGTCTGTTGCCGGTGCAACTGCACGGGCGAATCTGAAAGTGCAAGTGTTGGTGCAGGTGCGAAGCCACTACGCTGCGGAGATGGTGCTCCTTGTAGAGCTGGTGCGGTGTCGGAGCAGGTGCGGTGTCGATGCCCGATCCTCCCAGATCGGTGACCGATTCACCGACGCGGTCGGTGCCCAATCCTCATTTGGATCGGATCGAGCTGCTGCATTGTCGGTGCTAGAAACAGCTGCCGTGCTTTCGATCTATGCGAGACAACGGCGATCGTGTCTGGTCTTTTATGATCAGCTTTCTAACTTGACTAGCTGTGATCCAGTTTTTTTCTTCATTTCTTTTAAACGCGAGAAGGACTAATTGTGGCGTTTTTGTTAAACCAAACTGCAGTACATCATAGGGATTCATCTTGTACTTAGACAACAGACTGATCCAATTTTTTCCAGTAATATAAGTGATGGGCGGTGCCTTCATTACTGACGACACGACATAAGAAGTGAAACACGCAAAAATAGCCATCGAGAGCAAACCAAGCGGTTTGATTACTGTGATGAATGTCATATGGCAAAACCTGCATCCTAAAATTGCAGGAAAAGAAAGAAAACATGACATTAAATCAATAAGATTTAGACAGTAAATCAATAAGATTTACTTGATGTGACATGAGTGAATCCTTACCAGGAAATCACTATGTTGAAGTACTAAACAGAAGATTGATCGCCAACTACGCGTTGCATGCAGGGGCCCCGCCTACTCCCACAAGCAGGACAGTCCAAAGGTCGTGACAAATCGTATGGACCGAACAACCATGGGATTGGAAATCCCGGTGGGTGCGATAAACCCTGCAATGCATACAGATATTGGAGTGTAACCATAATTGACAAACCGTCCTCACAAAAAATATGATCTGGATACTTCAAAATATCTGATGAATTGAGTGGACAAACATTAACATAGACCATTCTCGGGACTGACCACACACCAAAAGCTGCGATTACTAATAAACAATACAGGGTTCACAAACACAAATCAAGTATTGAACAATAGTACTTACTACAGACAAGCAAAGTTGCACTAACTAAACTCTGCAGACTATTTCTTGCCACCGACCTACGGGATGAACCCCGCATAACTGACTAGGCCATGGACTTCGTGTGAGATGTCTACACGCACCATCACCATCTTGTCAACCTTGGAAAACCTAACAGAGTGGTCTTTCCACTCATAAACATGATGATGAAGACAGGCCGCATCAGATTTGTTGGGAAGCTTTACAAGAACCACACCCTTCGTAATCGAAGGCACAACCAGGAAATTGTTGTGGTCAAGTACAACCTTGAGAACACGCCTGACAACAATGCTACAGGAAAACACTAGTTCAGGACACATGGCGACAAGGACACAACAGCTGGATAGTTCAGCAGTAGAACTCATCATCAGGTCTTCCAGTTCACACGGCATGACTTTGAGAACTTCATCTCCACCGCGGACCTGGTTCTAATTCAAACAGAAACCATATTTTATTACTACCTCCCTTCAGAAATATAAGATGATTTTCGATATTATACTCCATATATGACTACATATCACATACGAAATGAGTGAACAAAGACACTAGAACATGTCTTCAAAGGCATGAGAGCAGAGGGATTACATGTATTATCCATAACACAAGTTACTGAGGCAAATATACCCTCTTAAAAGGTAGCATTGATGTTCATAAAGTACTCCCTCCGTCCCAAAATTCTTGTCTTAGATTTGTCTAGATATAGATGTATCAAGTCACATTTTAGTATTAGATACATCCGTATCTAGACAAATCTAAGACAAGAAATTTGGGATGAGGGAGAAGTTGAAAGTAATCTATAAGAAATCGGTGTCAACCTCTCGCATGTTTTGGTCAAAAGAGGAATTTAGAACCGTCATTTGGCACACTAAAATCACATGCAAGATCACCCAGAAAGTTGTACTACCAGTACTAGTACTGCGTGTTAGATGAAAAAACACGATCAAGATCGAGAAAAATATCGTCAACAAGAGACATTACCTGGACTTGCTTAATGAGGGATCCCGGAGAGGGGGGCTTGGATAGGGCGATGGCTTTGAGCTTGTCTGCGGTAGTCTCGGTGATGTAGGGTGGAACCCTATAGCATCGATCTTTCACGTTTGGAGTGGATCCTACGGGGAGACACGAAGAACGAGCGGAAGAACACGAGGAAATCACGGGGAGGAACGAGGGAAAACACTCAACCAACAAGGAATCGGTCACACAAATGCTAGATCAAAGAACACAAAGAGATACACGAGATCCAAAGTCAACAAAGGTAGAGGATACAAAGGAACCGTTCTTCTCCGCGAGGAGGGCTTGAATCCACAAGGGGATCTTCCCACGAGGGGTCTTGAATCCGATAGGATCTTCTCCGAAGAGGCCGCGGTCTCTCACGAGGAGGAGATCCGATGGATAATGAAGCTCTATCTCTAACTTGAGCTAAATCAACGCTAACCCTAACTAGGAGGAGGTGGAGGAGTATATATAGTCGTAGTACAAGTTGGGGATGAAGTGAAGGGGTACATGGGCGGTGGCCCGTTACACTACGCTGGCAGGGTGGCCGGATGTCCGGGCGACGGGCCGGATGTCGGGGCTTGGATGGGCGGATGTCCGGCTGGGAGGCCGGATGTCCGGCTGGCCTGGTCTTCGGATGCGTTCGGTGATGGAGGGCGGATTTCGGCGAAGGGCGGATGTCCGGGGCTTGTGAAGAGCCGGATGTCCGGGGCATGGTGCCGGATGTCCGGGCTGCGCTGGTCCTTTTCGGTGTTCTCTGGATAGCCGATGCCGGATTTCCGGGGCAAGGGCCGGATGTCCGGGCTGGGCCGGATGTCCGGGCGCTGTAGCAGCTGGCTCTTCTTCCTTCTCCTTCCTTCGCTTCCGCACACGTTTGGCCTTGATCCTTGGGCTCTCCATGGTCTCCTCGGGTGTACCTGAGTATGCACAAGGTCCGCACTTGAAGTAGCATCCATGTCTTACATGCGGAAAGGGAAGATTCGGAAAGGAGCGAATTCACCTAAGGTCCAAAGGCGTAGGCTCGAGTGTACATGGGGATGATCGTCGGATGCTCCGCATCATCTCCCCTCCCTTGGGAAAGATCCGACCTCGGATCGAAATCCTCATCACCATGGAAACGGTTGTCATGGACGAACTTGTAATTGGACGGAGTGGAAGTCATGGCGCAATCCAAGTACTTGAAGATGTCGTCGGGATGGTAGACATGCAAAGAGAGCAAACACAAACGACACTCGGAAATACAATGGTTAGCGCACACAAAGTGTCCATCATGTAAGAATGAGTCCGTGAGGCAAGATTGTTCATGACAAAGCACATGAAGCTTAGCAAGATAATATGGAATGAGATGTAAAGCATTCATTGTGCACACAAATGTGTTGTAAATATGATCAATGCAACCACGGTGCAAAATGATGTCATAGTGAGACGGTTTATCAATAGCATGAATATGGAAATGGATGCTCAATATGATTAAGTTATCATGCAATTGATGGTAGGCAATATGATCACGATGTATGAATATGCCATCAAGAAAGATCACAACAAATTTGCTAAGAAAATGCACAAGCTCATATATCATGGATGACATGGGAATAGGTGCAACAAGACAATCATAATGTGAGTCAATCCATGCATAAGGCGCCAAATTTGCTATGGGTATGATATGTCCATCGAGCATGACATGTATGAGCACAATCAACAAATATGAAGGTGTGGGTGCAATGTGTCAAAGGAGTGTTGATGTATCAATGCTCGATGTCGTGGCATGAGTGGAGGTTCGAAGGTACATCCCATAAGTCTGAGCGCTCCTCAATGTGAAGGTCCATAGAGTCGATCTCCAATGTCGATCCTCCATCCAATAGATGTATCATGTGGACAATAAGAAGGAAACAACAATGAAAGAATGACCCATCCAATATGCAAACTTGAGGATGGCTCAAAGGGAAGGAGTTCACCTTTAGTAGATTCTCGCAAATGTTGGTGTTGCACATCGTGTATGCCTTCGCATGACCAAGTTGTCGCATAACGACATCGCCTTGTGAAACCTCCAAAATGAAAGAACATGACAAACACTCGGAAAAACAAATGAGGTTAGCGGAAATGCAAAACCTATCATTCGAGTGGTAAGATACCCAACAAGTGTATGCATCATGCTCATCATAAGAAAGTACAAGGGAGCGTGTCATAGTATGGAGGCATATGATGCAAGAACAACCAAGTACAATAGGCTCAATCAAACAAGCATGCATCACAAGTAAGGTGTCAAAGTCTCCAAGACCAATAAGCATAGTATGGTTGCACTCAATACAAGTGGATATGAAAGAGGCAACTAATGGACACAAGAGACAATGAACAAGATATATCATGTGAGAGGCATGAACATATATGTCATCAACCCAAGAAAGCAAGTAATAGTGGAACATGGGTGATGCAACATAGGAAGCAATCATAGCGACCAAGTCAAGCAAGCTAGTAGTGCGAAGATGCAATGTACTAGAAGGAATCATGGCAAGCATGTCATTGGTGAAAATAGTGGGCATGACTAATTCACATGTCATAGCACCAGCATAAAGGCAAGATATGAGCAAAATAGCATCAATAGCATGGGGCACATGATAAACATGGCAATAGTAACAAGGATCTCCACCTAGCATGCAAATACGCATAGAAGTGGCATAATGATGAAACATGGGTAGATGCAAGCAAGGGTCACAATTGCATGGCAAAGGCATAGGAGCAAGCATAACATGCAAAGTGAACACGGGAAAATGAGCATAAGGTGACAAGTGGTAAATGGCCCATAGCCGCAGTGTGAGAGCCAAGTAGAAGAGATGTGCGTAGTCCTTGCCTTGAAGGAGCAGTGGTAAGGATAGTCCACGGGATCCCAAAGCATCGTTGCTCTCAAGAGCTCGTTTAAATCAACTCTTGGGATTGAGAAGTTGTGAGTATACATGAGTACCTACACATAACAAAGACAAAGGAAAAATTGTGTGTGCATGGTATATGTACACATCATCCATCATGATGCGCACATGCATGTGTCGGTTAGCACAAAATATCCAATGCTCAAATAAATGAGATGCGTGATATAGAAACATGTCATCCATCATGATAGGTTTGTTGTTATGTATAGCATAATGGAGACTCAAATTGTGTAATGCATCATGAGAAATATCTAGAGCATTGTTATCCATGGAATGCATAAGGTGCAAGCAATTATGTGAATCATGCAAAGTATGAAATGCATCAAGATCTCCTAATATGTATGAGGAAACTATGGGGGTCTCCTCATGAGCATTATTGGAAACATCAAATGGAGAATATTGACAACATCCAAAACAATGCATATTTGGAATAATGTGATCATGGCATGGAATAGTAGGCTAATTGCATAAATCATGTAAAGGAAGCATGGCAATATCATCACAAGAGAAGCAAAAGCCTATGACCATCATCTCGTCATCTATGCCATAAGTGCAAATGGGATTTATTTTAATGGGGCATGCATAGTTACTATGTTGAGATTGAAATGATGCAATATGGGAGATCTCACTCATAGCATATGACAAGTTCAATGGATTGTCAAACATGAAGTGACCAATAGAATTTTCACAAGATATCCTATGAAGCATAGCATCACAACTAGGCAACTCAACATGCTCATCATCATATTCATCATAAATAGGTAAGTCAAGGCATGAAGAAGTTTCACTAGCATGAAGCATGGTAATAGGTGGGTCGACATCATGGGAGCAATCAATGTCAAGATGGTCCACTAGTGGGACAAGAGAAGTACCATCACCTATGTTACCTTTGGAGCATCGCTCATGTGTTGTAGGTGAGGTGTCAACGATCCATTCGTTGTCATCTTCATCTTGATGGAACCATGTGGGGGTGTATCATCGTCCACCATGGCCATCGCCGTCTCCAATGTAGGGATGGACTCACGAGGATAGGCATGTCGTCATGTAGGAGACCTAGCACCAAATAAGAAAACACACTAGGAGTAGAGGTTAAGCCGTTAGAAATCATAGTGGCCTCATGTGCCGTGTCAACTACCTCACTCACTAAGTGTTGTGGTTCACTCACTCCCTCAAGGATGCTTTCACTCGTATGGTGGGTGGAGTCACTCAAATGGCGCTCAACCTCACATAGGATGTGTGGCATGCTCTCATGTGTGGGGCTAGTGGTGGTCACACTCATCCTCTCATAGGAAATGCTCTCAATGTCACGTATGGTGGAGTCACTCATGTCACTCATGGGGTGGTGGCTCTCCTCACATGGCAATTGGGGCATCTCGACATATGTGGGTGCCGGAGAGATGTAGGTGCAAATGTCTCCATGCGCGGTCGCGTAGCTTGACTCGGAATATGAGTCCAATGTGGGCGTCGTCTTCATGTTGTTGAAGAGGTTCGCGCTCGTCATCGTGGTCGAAGGGGATGGCCCTTGCTCGACCGTCTTGTCACCGTCGTGGTGTTGGAGGCCCATATGATGTGGCACCTCATAGCTCGTCTCCATGACCGAAGGGAGTTTCCCATGCTCGGCCATCTTCCTTGAGGGGCTTCCGAAGATGGAAGTGTCGCCCTCGCTCATAGGTGGTTGCCTTGGACTTGATGAAGTCGATGTAGGCGTACACGTGGGAAGTAGGCGAAGATGCCGTACGTCCAAAGGCAAAGATGTCTTGATTGCACTTGGCGAAGATGCCGAAGTGGTTGTTGTAGCCGTAGTGCCGTCTTGGTGGTGCTCGTCTCGCGGTCTTCTCTTGTGCTTATGAAGCTTCGACTTGGCATGAAGTAGGGCTTGTTGGGACTTGTGCATTTGCGCTTGTGGAGCATCTTCATGATGATGATGTCGTTGTCGTGCTTGAGCTCCTTGGCGTTCGTCGTCGTCGTGCACATGATGCTTGGAGGTGACTTTCCCTTCATGACGATGTTGATCACGAACGTGATGGTGGTCGCCATGTAGATGTTGACTTGGACGACTTGCGCTTGCATCTTGTTTGCGCTCCGAAGACTTGTGGCTTGAATGTCGCTGCCTTGAATATGACGAAGGGGAAGTAGACTTGAGCAAGGTCCGAATCTCCTCCATCCTTGCATCTTGCTCCTCTTTATGTGCGGCAAGCTTCTTGTCAATGTAGTCCCTTCTCCTTGCTTCGGAGTGATGAATGTCGATGGAGATGTTCTCGGCGCGCCTCGCAATCTTGATTGTGTGCCTTGCACTTGTCGTTGTAGATCGAAGATAGACGCTTTGGTGATGTAGTTGTTCACGCCGTCGTTGTTGTCGAGGACCGAAGAGGAAATGCCTTGCCTATCCATCACAAGACTCGAGCAAATATGAGTGGGAGAAAGAGAAGAACTTATACCAATGTACCTTGACCGATGTTGACAATGAATCAAGTTCACTCAAATGCGGACAATGAAATAGCACTATTGGTACCAATCCTTGTCGGTTCTCACACCTACACAAGTAAAGCTTATGGAGGAGCTCGGTGAGGATAGTGGCACAAAAATTTAATGCAAAATGTTAGCAAGAGTCAATAATGTTGAAAGAGATTCACAAATTCGCAAGTGAAACAAATGGACCAATAGCAAAGAATGGCACACGGAAACACACACACGGATAGATAAATGAGGTCGTGCAACCAAGGAATGAGCACAAAATGTGGAATCCACGGAAAACGCTCGTGTTGCACAACTCAAGAGATACGCTAGCACAATTGCTCAATAGGCGGATACGACACTTGTGCACAACCTATAAGATGCAAAATGGATAAATTTCTATCCCAAGTATGCTATGTATGTATAGTTCCCGGTGTTTCTCTCAAGATGATCCAAGATGATCGGATATGGCAATCTTATGTGCAATGTGGTATGATGCTATGGCACTTGCTTACAAGCTCTTTGCTCTCTTTCTTTTGCTTAAAATCTTTATTTTTTTTATGGCCACTTTGCACAATGCACAAACCAAGATAGCAATTGTGTGTATGCGGGAACAAACTTGTGACACAAGATATGATACCAATATATGCACCACAATGATATGGTATATATGCTATGGGAAGTATGATCACTAATGTGCACAAGTAACGTTGCTGGCAATACTCAAATGGCTAGTCTCGATAGGCAAGTAACGCAAAAGTAAGGCTAGGGGTTAACAATGCAATGGCAAGGGGAATATACAATGGAGGGATACCACGATACCAAGATGATATGGAGGTTACTGTCCGACGATGATGAGTAGCGGTGTTCTTGATGTAGATACCAAGATGATGGAGACTCGTCCCTAAGTAGCCGAAACACCTTAGGAAACGAAAAAACCGCGAACTCAAAATCTCAAACGTCAAATGTCAAAATGGTGGTAGCGGGAATGCGGTGGTGGTTTGCACTTGGCAATGCGGAAGTGGAATGATGGGCTATACACGTGTCGGAGTTGAAGTTGCCGTCCCTAAGTAGTCAAACACCTTAGGAGACACAAGCCACAACTCAAACAAGCTCAAACAACTATTGGGTTAAGTTGAGGTGGTTGAAGTGTATGGTGGGCAAGCCTATGCGGAAGTTATGGTGGTGGTGGTGGTTGATGAATATGCAACCGTCCCTAAGTAGCCTAAACACCTTAGGAGACTCGAATCACAACTCAAACAACCTCAAATGCAAAAGGGAACAAAATTGGTTAGGTTGCGGAAGTCGGTGGTGGTTATGCGGAGGATGTGGTGGAAGCCCTAGGCAAAGATGCCAAAGTTTCGAAAATTTGATGGAGTCAAATGATGGTGGTAGTATTTTTATGGGATGGGGGATGTCAAAAGCTTCAAAACGAGCTAAAGAACGTAAAAAACAGACTCCGGATGAATTAGTTATGGACAAAACGGTGAAACGGGAAAATCTGAAATCCCAGGGGTCGGATGTCCGGGGTGGAGCCCGGATTTCCGGGGGTGTCTGTCCAGAACCGAGCAGATTTGGCGCCCAGAGCGGATGTCGACTGAGGCCGGATGTCCGCCCGACGAATCCAGATCTCGTTTGGGGCGGAAATTTTCGAATTGGGGGCGGAAATTGATGATTTCAAGGTCAAAATTGGAGAGATTTCGTGATGGAAAGTGGGGAAACTTGGGGAAATGCTAGATCCACTCGAAACCAAGCAAATCCACGGATCAAAATCAACAAAACATCATCAAAACTAACAAATCACAAAAAAAATTGGGGCTATTTTTGGTGGGGATTTTCGGATTTAGGACGAAATCAACAAAATCAAGCTAGAAAACACGGGGTAGGGGCTCCAAAAACATGATCAACGTGGCCCATGATACCAAGATGATGTAGGGTGGAACCCTAGCGTCGATCTTTCACGTTTGGAGTGGATCCTATGGGGAGACACGAAGAACGAGCGGAAGAACACGAGGAAATCACGGGGAGGAATGAGGGAAAACACTCAACCAACAAGGAATCGGTCACACAAATGCTAGATCAAAGAACACAAAGAGATACACGAGATCCAAAGTCAACAAAGGTAGAGGATACAAAGGAACCGTTCTTCTCCGCGAGGAGGGCTTGAATCCACAAGGGATCTTCCCACGAGGGGTCTTGAATCCGATAGGATCTTCTCCGAAGAGGCCGCGGTCTCTCACGAGGAGGAGATCCGATGGATGAGCGAAGCTCTATCTCTAACTTGAGCTAAATCAACGCTAACCCTAACTAGGAGGAGGTGGAGGAGTATATATAGTCGTAGTACAAGTTGGGGATGAAGTGAAGGGGTACATGGGCCGATGGCCCGTTACACTACGCGCAGGGGTGGCCGGATGTCTGGGCGACGGGCCGGATGTCCGGGGCTTCGGGACGGGCCGGATGTCCGGGCTGGGAGGCCGGATGTCCGGGCTGGCCTTGGTCTTCCAGATGCGTTCGGTGATGGAGGGGCCGGATTTCCAGGCGAAGGGGCCAGATGTCCGGGGCTTCAGGAAGAGCCGGATGTCCGGGGCATGGCGCCGGATGTCCGGGCTGCGCTGGTCCTTTTCGGTCTTCTCTGGATAGCCGATGCCGGATTTCCGGGGCAAGGGCCGGATGTCCGGGCTGGGGCCGGATGTCCGGGCGCTGTAGCAGCTGGCTCTTCTTCCTTCTCCTTCCTTCGCTTCCGCGCACGTTTGGCCTTGGTCCTTGAGCTCTCCATGGTCTCCTCGGGTGTACCTGAGTATGCACAAGGTCCGCGCTTGAAGTAGCATCCATGTCTTACATGCGGAAAGGGAAGATTCGGAAAGGAGCGAATTCACCTTAGGTCCAAAGGCGTAGGCTCGAGTGTACATGGGGATGATCGTCGGATGCTCCGCATCACTCGGCGGGGTGCTTGCGCTTCTTCATACCATGAGCCTCGACGGTTTTGGCCAGATCCATAGACATCACGTCGGCCGGTGCTCCAGCGTCTATCCAAGAGAGGAAGTTGAGAGAGAAGAGTGAAAGGAGGAACGAGATGAGGGAGAAGCGAAGCGAGTGGGGGTTTTCTTCAAGAGAGGAAGCTGAGAGAGAAGAGTGAAATGATGGTTGCTTCGGAGTCCAACTTACTGCTGGAAAGGAGGGGGTTTTGTGATTTGACGGCTCATTGGGCATTACTGCAGCGGTTCGATCGGGGTAGTCTACCGTCACTCTACTACGGAGTAATTTAGTGCATGGCTGGTGGACCCAGGTGCTGGCTGTCCCACACGTCGGAGAAAGTGAGTAATTTAGTGCATGGCTGGAGGAGGGTCCGCACGGTAGAGCGTGTCCACTGTTTTTCTGAAGAAAAAAATGATTACAACAAGTGTTTGCACTCTTACGACGGAGGAGTGTGAAACACGACAGCCACTTGAACATACACAGTGCTCCTACTACTAGGCGTGTGCAGTGGTTCATACGTCAGTACTACACAATCTTGTTGCTAGTGTAGTAAGATATGACGGTAACAAATGATGTTGTGCGCATGTCAACTACTCCTATATGTAACATAGTACCGCTTTTTCGACTGTCCGGTTGAGAATGAACGGTGAGATCAATGTTAATAGAACTAGGTCCACAGCACACGGAGAGTACGATGCTACAGTACTCCACGAAACATGAACCATATGAAGCACGAATAGTGTTAGGTGGTGTATGAAGGGTGCACGGATGGGAGCAAAAGTTCCCTTCTCGACCCACTTTTGGGTGTTTGGCAGAGTGCATGAAGGGTGCATGAGTCCACACTAGTAGGTTGACAAAAATACACGAAGAGGAAACAACTATATTGAGATGAGAATGCAACCAAACACACCCACACGCTTTGTGCTACAGTGACTGATCTGCACCGTCTGAGTTTGATCCAACGGTCATGTTGCGCCGAGACATGGACATGCCCATGCAGAGGGCGCCTAAACACCACCGAAGTCCCTCTGCTTCTTGAGGCGCATGACGTTGGTGATGCAGGGTGCAACCGCCCGCAGAGCCCGCTCCCGGTCGATGGGAGCCAGCTCGTCAAAGACGGCGTCCAATGGCACGAATGGATTCCGGTGACGGAGCCCTGAAAGGATTCGCCCGGCAATGGCAACGGCAGCCCGCAACCCCTCCTTGTCCAGCTCAGCCCCCACCATCGCGCGGAGACGGCTCAGCTCCTCGGAGATATAGGTGAAGAAGGAGACCAGGTCAGGAAGCCGCGGCTCGTTGAAGTCGACCGGGTGGTCGAACGGGTTTAGCCCGACGGCCGGCATCGTCGCGCTGGCACGACGGTAGGCATCGCACAGCCGCAACACGTGCGTGGCAACTTGATTCACTAAGTGGCTGAGGCGATCCTGGACCTCGTCATGATCGGCCCGGCCGCTCGCGCTCGGCCCGGCTCCCCGACGGCCTATCGTATCTCCCGCCGCAGCAACGCGCCGCCGATGCCTCGAGCATCTTTGTGGTGGACGCCTGCCGCTTTTGAAGCTCCGTGAACTCCCGCACATAACGGAGGAGCATGGCACTCCTCTCCTCCTTGAGCTCACGGCTCCACGCCCTGGCCCCGAGCTCCGCATCCTTGGCATGGAGCTCTGTGTCAGCGCCTAACCTCGAACTCCGTGATCTGCTGCGCCGCCATGGCACCGTGTAGAAGCAATGGGGAGAGGAAGCAAAGGGGCGTAAACGGCTGAAAGGCAATGCAATCTACGGGAAGGCGGAGGAGCGGGAATCTTTTGTTTTCACCACGTTAAAACACCAATCGACGACTTCTCACATCGAGGAGCAAAGGGGTTTTACAAAGTGAGTCATCGTGACTAATTGCTGCCGCGCCTGCTCCCGTCAATAAAAAAATTAAAAATCCTGCCACGCCTACTCCCGTCAATCAAAAAATTAAAAATCCTGCCGCACCCAAACACCAGAGCAACCCGCCGTGGATATTTAAATTTACCTACCGGCAAGTAGATAAAAAAGGGGTGAACAAACAAATGTGCCGGCGGCCTAGCTAATCAGTCGAACTAGCCCAACTAGCTAGCCACCATGCTTCACTGATGTACTCGGCGGGAAAGGTGGTCTTTCGTGATTTGACAACTCATTTACTTGCTTCGGCGCTATGACCGAGGAGGACCCAGAAAACGCATGGTAGGGCGTCCCACGTCAGGAAGAATATCTGCGTGCACTACCCGGGAGGACCCCGAAACCGTGTGGTAGGGTGTGCCACGTCTTGGCACGGAGGAAAAATTTGCATGTAAAAATATACTGTATCAGACGTAGTACCTATGGTTCGACCTCGGGACCCAGCCAGTCGGTCGAAAACACCCCACTACCCACACAGCTTCATCATGCAAACGTGGCACGGAGGATAGATGTGGTTAGCTCCGTCTCGACCAGCCACAACATCTCTTGTTCTAGGCGATTCTTCTATTTTCCAAGCTTTTTTTAGTTGTAATAACACCACGGCAAGCTAGCACCGCTCTTCGTGTGTGCCCGTGCAAAGGTTAGACGATGGAGATAAGAGAGATTGAGATTGCAGACCTGGGACCCACCAGTAAGTGAGACAACGGTCATGCACGTGTTGACGAGGCACTCCCTCTACTTTACTCAACGCAAGTACTGTATAAAATCAAGTTATGGGACAAAGCCAACAACCGTTCGTTTTTTCAAGCTATCGACTTACGCTTTGTAGTCCAGGTTGCCAGTTCGAATCTCGTCTTTCAGACTTGTTAGTTTTAGGTCCAAATTTGATTAATGACAAGTGGGACCCCCCGTGTGTTGTTCCGATATTTAAGTGTAGGATGGTTTATTTGAACAAACACTTTGCACGGTTAGACAAGTAACGGCACGAGTTACACGTATCTTGCAAGTTTACGAACAAAAATGACAACGACATATAATATCACATCCACCCTGCGGCTTAGATACTATGGTGATACGAGTTTTTACACCGTTGGAAGTGAGATCCAATGGCTTGGGAGTAGTCTTTGTAATTATGTGCAATTTCCAATCTCTCCAAAGATTTTTTTGCAAATAAAACATTCAGGCCTCGTGTGTGCCGCTGCATCTTCGATCCAACGGCTCCCCGGTGCTCATATTAGGTGCTCCCCGTAGCTTAATTACCCGCTACGGTGATATGAGCATCTAGGTCGTATGATCGGTGATCGATGGCACATGCGTAGTACTTGTACTTTCTGCGCATTTCGAAACTCTATCACCGTATATTGCAAAAACATTCAAACCTCCTACTGTGGCCGTTAGATCTCGGTGAACTCGTATCACCATAGAATCTATGAAAGCGGGAGCACCTTATACTCTCCCGCGAGAAAATATAAGGTGCTATCACAGCTTGGATGCTACGGTGATACGAGCTTGGAGGTCGCTTGATCTGAGATCCAATGGCATCTCGAGCAAAGTGTTTGTGCTTGTAAGCGATGGCGAACTCTTTGGGGCTTTTCTGCAAAAAACCATTCGAACCATCGAGGAGGTGTTGGGTCACAAATCCAACGCCTGGAAAGAGCTTGTATCACCAAAGCATCTAAGGTGTGGTAGCACATGATATTCTTACATACAGGAGAATATGATGTCCTCCTTCATCTTAGATGCTACGGTGATCTGAGCTTCGAGGTCGATTGGATATGGGATCAAAGGGCATCTAAGTAGTTTTTGTACAAATTGTGTGCAATTCTCAAACTCATCAAGGTTTCTGAAAAATATTAAGACACATCATGTGAGCTGCTATATCTCAGATCTACAAGCTCCAAGCAACTCGTGTCGACATATAGCATCTAAGGTATGGGGGCACATGATATTCTCCCGGGAGGCGGGGGGGGGGTGCACAACCAATCGGGGGCTGGGAGGGTGGGGACAAATATAATCTAAACAACCCTAAACAGAGCTCCACAATTTTATCTAAGGTCGAGGGGTTGACCCCTGACAATCATAGCTCCGCTTAAACACAACATTTACATGTGCTTTGTAGTACTAGACTTAATATTCATGTTTCTGTTTCATGTTCATTTTAAATATTGAACTGAGGACCATGGATGTCTTACATTTTACTCCTTCATTCCTAAATATTAGTCCTTTTAGAGGCTTCAAATGGACTGGCACACATGTATGTATATAGACATATTTTAGAGTCTAGATTCTCTCATTTTGCTCCGTATGTAGTGACTTGTTGAACTCTCTAAAAGACTAATATTTAGGAATAGAAGGAGTATTTTTGAATTCATGTCATACATGCATGGTTTGGAAAAATAGATGCACTATACTTATTGGATTGTTGTTGTGTTCGTGCGTGTGTGTCTCTATGTGTGTGTGTGTGTGTGGTCATATGCTTGATACATACAAAGTTCTCTCACCTCCATATTGTTCATCTTTTAAATTTGAATTTGCATTGGGAAACTTACTAGGGATACCATGAAATGTGAAATCCACGTTGAGATCACTATATCACAAACTCACTCTAATTCAACAACTCGTCATAAATCAATTACCACATCGAGATTAGTATTTGCAAGGAAAATACGGGTATTGTAATACACATAGATTCGTTCGGAAATTTAAAAGGTTCCTTTCGTATTCTCGAATGGTAGGACCCAACGGCATACCAGCCAGACCTTGGCTCGTGTTGATCCTAAAAAAACCGGGCTCGTGTCCTTCGGTGGCGTGCGTGGTACGCACATTAGGCAACCCCAACCAGTCGAGCCTCAGCGTTTCAAGTCGAAATATTTGGCGGCCAGAATTCCAGCCCTAGGAAATTTCCCTCATGTCCTCGGTCCATAACGACTACCGATGAACAACGGAGGGATGCTTTAGTAACTAGACAACTTTACCTACCGTGCCGAGCACGGTTCAATTCTCTCGATCGCCGCTCGTGAAGGTCACCCGTCAACTGCATTGCCTAGTACTACTACTACTACACCAGGATGAGCACAGAATTGAGCCCGTTTGTTCGTGCCTAGTACTCGAGTTAATATATCAGGCAATGCACTGGTCCGGAGGGATTATCCTTTTACTCTGCATATATAACTTGTCTGAAGTCTAACTAAGAAAAATGTTTGACCAAATCCTTTCTTAAGAAATACAACATGACAGATGTACGGCTTGAAAATTTATTGCATGATGCAGGTTATGATATTGTTTCGAATCCTGGATCTTAAATTTCAGAAAATCCAAAAGTGAGCATAAATTCTTGAAACTAAGCATGGTCACGTGATATGGCACAAATATTACTTCGTATGTTTTTTCTTCAATTTGAGACAAGCTGCTTATGACAAGTTGCACAAATGAAGAGCCAAGGTATTTTGGAACAAAGACCTGTCACATTAAGGTGAACGCTTTCACTATTGAAACCGTGGGCGTTTAGGTACCACCACGAGTCCCCGCTTCTCATCGGCAGGTGCCGTCCGAGCAAGCGTGTGAGTCGACGGGAGGCGGCGAGCGCATCGCGGCCGGCCGCCGTGGGAGGCGGCGAAAGGCATCATTGTCAGCTCACCGGGAGGTGAGCCCTTTGACCGTGCTCCACCGCCCACCGCCGTCCCCAACTGCTCCCACTTTTAATGTCGCCGGCGCCGCAGTTTAAAATCAACCCCGCACTACCCGGTATCGCTACAATCCTCTCTCTTCCTCTCTGATTATCCTGTCGTCTACCTCCAACTAGCCTGACCTAAACGTATGCCATGCCGCATCATGATGGTCTGTCCTTAGTGTTCCAGTTTCCTGAGGAAGACACCCAGCCGGAGTCTCAAGAACATAAGGCGCTTTGGGACGAGCTTGAACTGGCCTTGCGGGAAGACGCCGCGCCTATCCCCGCTCCCGTTCCGGCTCCCGTCGGCCCGATGCGCGCCAAAGACCCATCCCGTGGCATTGATGGGCTGGGAGCCGCACATTGTCGCCGAAGCTTGATCTCACGGGGATCCACGAGGTCCCCGCCGACTTTCACGCGCCGCACTGCGGCGCATCTGCGTGCTGCAGCAGACGCTGCGCCGTGCCGGTGCCCATGCACTCGCTAACGCATGCGCTTCTGGCAGATCGACGCAGCGTCCGCCCGGTGGTGCCGTGCACACAAATGTCTCCGGCGCCGTTGGCGCTTTGTCCCAGCGCTGGTGCGGTTCTTAGCGGCATGGATGGCCGCCGTCGACCGCTTCCTTGCACCAACGCCAGTCGCCTCCTCCCGCCAGTTGACTCGCTCCAAAGTCCAGAACATTTTGGCCTTCCTTGAAGCTAGGCCAACATCCAGGAGTATGCCAACGGTGCAAGACGCCGCCATCGCCGTTGGTCAGTGGCCCGATGACACACAGAGCACGGCAGAGGAGCCGCTTCCCACCGCGAGACGCCCCCTTCGCCGCCGTGTAATCTAAATTTGCCATGAAAAACGTTCGGATTGCCATGCTTAAAATCCGAACATTTACCATTTCCGTTTATTTTATATCGATCGTCGTATAATTTAAAGTCGGAGTCAGACTGAACGAAATGTATGGTTTGATCGATTGAATGTTCGGCTAGGGCCGTATCAAATTAAATATAAAACGTCATCAAGCCACATGTATTCCTTGTCATCCAACGACCTAGACTGCTTCAATGTCGAGCGCTCAACACTTTTAGCGTGCAGTTAATTTCATGCCAAAAATAGTGCTAATCACATGACAACACACAAATAATATCCTAGTAGTTAATATCCGCATGCACTTAAAATACTTCCAAATTAACGTGCATTGCACGTAAACACTGACTAGTGCTGCCAGTACGTGAAACCGGTGCCGTGACTTGTGAACGCGTCCAGATATGGTCAACGGCAACATCGCCTCATGAAGTTCTTCCTGTTTGCCCGTGCGTCTAAACGCAGAAGGGGAGGAGAGAGAGAGAGAGAGTACACATGGAACCCACTAGTAAGTGAAGGCAAATAGTACTAAAAATAATATTACATGTTTAGGCTGTGGTAATATAAAAACATTATGTGAACAAAGGGGGTACAACAAACATTGCTATTCTACGTATGTTGCCTATTGACGTGCGGCTTGAAGGCCCGGTCGCATGTTCGATCCTCGTCCTTTATTTTTTAATTTGTATATGGGTCCAAATTTGTTTCTTGACATGTGGGTCCCTCGGTGTGTAGATTGTAGCACTTTAATTTGTGGGTCGAAATTTGTTCCATTCCGAGTGGACTATCGGTGTGTAGTTTTGTAGCTTATTTGTAATAATTAAAGAGAACAACATAGTTTTTTCAGTAATACCATGGTGCGACGTTGAAGGCGAGAAAGTACGTGCGAGAGAGCGATGACCGAGCCAAAGCGAAATCAACTAGGGGAGTTGCGTGGGTTGCAACGGTGTTTGGAGTAGTTGTGGGCCGAATGCTATGAAAATATAATCTAAACCGACCGGAATAAATGCCTACACAAATTAATCCAAGGTTGGAGTGCCCCTCGCAATGTAAATAGCTCTGGCTTTGCGAGGGATGAAGAGGTAGTAGCTTCAACGCATGGAAGATACGGTATGAGAAAGCGAGGTCAATCGAGAGATATATAGATAGAGAGACAAAGTGAGTGTGGTCTGACATTCACTGAACAAATATATATGCTCTGGAGAGATATTGTCCGATTGAGCTTTTTGGCAAGGGTGGGGGCTGTAAGATAGAGCTTGAGAGGTGATCCAGTCACAGACGTGTAGATATATTTTGTGCGTGGGAGGAAGCAAGGTCAACCGATCACATAGGGTCACCGTGCGATTGAAAGATTGAGATGGGTTGGAGAGAGTGACCTAGACAGACGATGTGCGTGAGAGAGTATACAATGTGAATAGGTCGAATTGGGCTCAACCATGGTGATATATCGTTTTTGTTCGAGAACGAGCGAGGTCAATCGAGACATACGGAGAGAGAGAGAGAGAGAGAGATAGATTGAGTGAGCGTGGCCCACCATGAGGTCGAAAGAGTGGCGGCGGCTTGGCTGACTGACCTAGATAGACAATCTGTGTGAGAGAGTATAGAGTGTGTCGATCGAGGCCTGAACAGGGAGATATATCATTTGTGTGTGAAAGAAAACGAGGTTAAACGAGACTCAGATAAAGAGAGCGAGATTGAGCGAGTGTGGCCCGCTGTGCGGAAGAAAGAGTGAGACGGTCTCGAAGGAGTGACCTAGATATACAACGTGCGTGCGTGCGCACGAGAGGTTGGGGGGGGGGCTAGATAGGCAATGCATGTATTTAGCGCGAGAGGGTGAGGGAGAGGGGGGAGAGAGAGAGAGCTCGGCATGGGGTGCAATGGCAGGTGTGTGAGGTAAATACATTTGGTAACAGAGTGGAAAAAGGGGTTGTGTAGTTGAGAGGCTTAGAGATCGAAACATGGAGAAAAAGAATGAACGTGTGTTGGAAACCGATAGCTTCCTAAGGTGGTTAGGAGAGGAAGATTGACCGATACATGAAGTATGTAGCGTTTGAGCGGGGGGCTAAAACAACATTTGAATGTACATAGTACGAGACTTAATATCGATGTTTCAATTCGGTGTACATTGTAAGATTTGAACCAAGGACCAGACATACGGGTAATTATTTCGAATTCATGCCATACTAAGTTTCGAAAAGTTGACAATGACTCAATTTGTTGTGCTATTTTGTAGGTCATATGTTTGAATCCATCCAAAAGTTTTCTCACTACCATGGTGTTCATCATATACATATGAATTTGTATTAAAAAAGTAGCGTGGATACAGTGAAATGCGGAATCCACGTTAGAATTGGAGATCGCTACGTGACACACTCTAATTCAAATAACTAACTACGTGACACACACTCTAATTCAAATAACTAATTATGTGACACACACTCTAATGCACGTTAGCGTGGGTACCTTTTCAATTTTTTTTTCAAATAACTCCTCATTAATTAATTTATAGTACTCACTCTGTTCACTTTTATAAGACCTTGAATACATTTCAGACAATGTGCAAAACATTTCATTTTAAGTTATCTGAAATGACTTACAAAAGTGAACGGATGGAGTACCTCGTTTCGAATGTCTAATTATTGCAAGGAAAACACGGGCATGGTAATACTTACAGATTCGTTTGCAAATGAAAGAAGATTCGTTTTCATTCTCAAATGTAGGCGCACCAGGCAGACCAGTGAATGGTCGGGTGGGCGCTGCTTTGGTGCCTTAAAGGCAAGCGCCATTGGAGTCAGCGACATGTGGGCCAGCCACTGTTGGGCCCACATGTCATGGACACAAAGGCAGGTGCCTTAAGGCACCAAAGCATAGTCTGTCGGGGTGGTCGGCGTGTGTGACGGACGTGTAGCACCCAACCACCCACCCTCCCCCAAAAAAAGGACGACGACAATATAATTTCGCGCTTTCATGTTTCGGATTGAAATATCTGGCGGCCCCAATTCCAGCCCTGCAAAATCTCTCTTCTCCACCGTCCCCTTCCGCGCCCAGATTGCTCAAATCCCTAATCCACCGCCAACCCTCGAATCGCCTCGTCTCGTCTCTTTCCCCACCGTTTCCCCACCTTCAGGCCGGACGACGACGACGAAGACGACGGTCGGCTTCAAAGACCGCAGACCGAGCTACCTCATCTACGGCCTCGCCCACCGCACCGGTGGTCCACCGACAACGTCGGCCGCCAAGAACCTGCGTGCCTCACAGCCACCGAGTTCCGCCGCATCAGGTGCGCTTCACCGACGCCGTCTCCCAGCTCCCCGGGGCGACTGCACCGAGCACATCGTCGCACCTCCGCCCCCTAGGCCATTGGGGCTTCACCAACGGTCTGCCCACCGCATCAGAAGCGCTCGCTGCCACTCAAGATCTGCATCCGTGCGTGGCCAGCCAACGCCACGATCACCCTCAACGGCTCAAGTGACCCACACTCTAGCTAGGCGAGCATGCCCAAACGCCGCCCGAACTAGGTATCCACACATCACTCCCTTGTGCACTGTTCCGACGATGTTTGGATATCCTTTCACTGCTCTCTTAGCTTACACGCCTATGCAACTCTGACTTTAACTCTTATTTCTTCTGGAGATATCATCTGAAACAAGCAAATACATTGCTTAGCGAAGCATGACGGCGCTACGGGATCTGGTACACATCCTGCACACCCGTATAACCTTGTAAGTATCTGTCCTCCGGTACAACATCAAGGTCGATTCCTCTTATTTATCAACCATTCGCCGTGTCAAAAATGCAGAGGGGGATGCAAGGAGCACAAGGCCTGCACATCCAAGCAAGTGGTAACATGGACTTGTACATGGAACATCCCAAGCGCAAGCAAAGCTGCAGTGAGCATACAACGAGCTAGCGTAAGTCCCTGCATTTCATTTAATTCAGACCGGCATTCGTGTATGATTTGTGTGCAGTGGCTGATCCACGAATTCAAGTTACCAGGGGCGAACATTTAACTTACAAAATATGAAGGCACTTGCACTCCGGAAATCAACATAACTTGAGAAATGTGAAGCTACATGCACTTTGAAAACCAGCTAATGATCCAAAGTAGTTCAGATTATAAACACTAAATGATGCAAGCACCAAGAAACACAAAATGCAACATGGTGTACAAGGACTACAAACATGGTCTGTACCTGGTTGAATTATCCGTTCTCTGGCTGAAAATATCGAAGTGTAATTGCACGTATAACCAGTGCGCAAACTGCATATCAATATATCTATCCTGCACAAGTATGCCAATAGTTTCAAACAACAGATTAGAAAAGTATTTATGCTATGTTGTCATGATACGGGGACTTTCTGGTAGATGGCCTCGACATTTCCTCAAGCTATGTAAATGCACTATAATTTGCTTGTCATCAATTCCTGCAAATTTCTGTCTCTCTCAACATAGTAGATCATCATTAGACACTAAATCCTTCAATGAGCTTGCAAAATGCTTGCATTAGATCCCTCATTAGACACTATATGTTCATCACCAGGAGCATGTAATTTTTTTGCATCAAATCCTTCATTAGCAATCTGTTCATTAGACACTTGTGCTCAAGAACAACATGAGCTTATATGTTTGCACCGGAAACTTGATTAGATACATCGATTCAGTCGATTCAAGATTGATTGGGGAGTTATAAAATAAGTAGAAACTGGTTTCATTTTCTCATAGATTCCCTACATACAAGCAGTTTTACAACACCGTCGAGTTTAACTATTGGCGAAATTGAAGAGTTGAATTAGATATAATCAGGGATGTGATGTACCTGCGTTGCGCATGCTACTTTTGCAAGTCATGCGATCGTCTGCTTGCGCAAGCTCAATGCCATGCCCGTGCTGCCGCCTCCCATGCAGGCTACACCTGTGGTTGGATCTTCATCTTCTTGTCCTTCCGCTCGCTTGAAGACGGTGACCGCCTTCAACGAGGGCGCGAGGAAGTCTTGTGTCGGTTTGTCCGTGGCGTCTAGGTTAGGAGCGAACTGCATCGGAGGTCGGAGCGAATGAATTGGGATTTTTCCTGCTATCGATCGATATGGGAGGCGCTCGGTTGGGCCGCGAGCCTGCTATAGGGCCTACCTTGCACTTATGTTATTGGCCCATCCAAATTGAAACCTTTTTCTTCATTTTTTACATTGCCTGCTCGTGTGTTGGGACGAACAAAACTAACATGGGCCAACCTGGATGACTCAAACTAGGTGCACACTTTCCAGCCACCTGAGGCGGCCGCCCATACCAGCCCCTATGGTGGCGCCGCCTTTTATGCAGTATGATTGGATAGTGAAAAATATTCCAAAGGGCGCTTTTGATTTACCCACGTAATGGTTGAATTGCTTGTTTCTATAAACTGAGTTCGCCAATAATGTGAAGGATGCCACTCTTTTCATCCTATTGTAGATGGCTTAGATCTCGATATGCCAAAAGTAATTGCATGAAATATATAGTAAAAGCCAGTGTGATGTGTTTGGATACAACTAGTCTGACTACACGCCCTCGATAATAACATATCAAGGATGCACCATCTTACCAGATTAACCATTCGACTTACCCATGCGGTGTGGGAAGAAAGAAGTATTGGGACTGCGTATCCAAGCAATTGATGCCATGGACTCCTTCATACAACCTTGTAAGTTTAAAAAGAAGTTGCAGTGTGCTGTACAAAAGAACTAGCATAAGTTCGATTACGCTTCTCGAATTTTAGTTAGCCACTTATTGCAAAATTGTTCAATTACGTTGCTTGGCTTAATTTAGTTTGCTACCGATTACATAATGGCACAACCCGATAATCATATTGTAGACTACGCCTATCTATGTGTTTGATACTTACTCGTTAAGAATTACCTGTTTGCCTTAACTTAAATATCTACTTGTTTGTTTAAGCGCTGCTTCTTTGCTGCAACAATGGGTTACAATGATGTTAATAACTACTTTTCAGCATCCAATTGAAACTCTTTAATTCCTTATTTGTTTAACTGGTTTGCTGTTATAACTCCCAGTTGAGATGTTTTGCTAACTTCAACTTTTCTGAATCCAATCGGAACTTTAATGGCAAAAAAGGTTAGCATAAGATCAAAGAGCGAGGTCCCCATGGACGTTGCATCATCCCACATCAGTGGCACCGGCCCAATCGTGCATTATGAATTGCCAACTGCTGATGCTCTAGAGGCTAAACTAGTGGTAGAAAGAGATTCTGCTTCTGCAATTAGAGATGAAGTTGACATGTTGAGGAAGCAAACAGCACAATCACAAGCAGTACTCAAGACAACCATTAAATATTTGGTGGATTTCAAAACGAAGCAGGCTGAGACTGACCAGATTGTTAAGGTCCTGAAGGAGAAAAGGAAATTAAATTCCTACTTGGTAAATCATAGGTGAAATGTTCTTTCCATAGTTGAATAACCTTTGTGTTGTCTGTTCATGTAATCAATCAAACCATTTGTTTTAGAGATCATGTAATAATTGTTTTTTGTTTTTGGTTTGTAATTTTATTTGAGCACAAGTCTGTATTAATTGATAAGACTCGGAGACATTTCATTTGGATTCCTGTGCCAGACCTACAAATATGCCAATCGGGCTGAATGTGCATTCAACAATAGTAGTAGTATAGATGGACCATAAGTGGCACACATCAGAAAGGGCCAAGATCCTAGCTAAAAAAAGGATGCTGTTGAAGCCAAAAAAAAGTACAACGGCCGTGCTTATGTATGTTAGTTGATATTATTGATCCATATACTCTATAAGTGTTTATATGTCTGTTAGTTCTCTACATTCGTGGTTGATTGACTCGGTATTTGAATCTTGATACATCGCTTGTGTACATATCTAAATGGGAGTACACATTATGCTGCGTGTGACATTTGAGTTGGACGTGAAGTGTTCCAAATATTTGAATTCACCTTAAACTGGATTCTAGTTTCTGAATTTGAGTATCGGCATTTGTAAACCATATTCATATATGACAGTGGAATACATCTTTGTCGTCCTTTTGAAGATATATAAAAACACATATAATGATTTATAAAGATTCATATAGGAATACAAAATGGATTCGAATTTAGTTGCCAAGGTAAATGTGGATGCTTATTGTCCCAAAATTTCGAAAGAAGCAGCAAAATGTCCACTCCCACGTCGGCTGCCCGAAGCCAAGTGTTTGGGAGATGGAAATTACTGTCTACCCATTACACGGACAATCCATCGGCCCGATTTCCACCGCTCTAAATAGGGTAGGTTAGTAACTTCAATTAGACGTGACACGACCGCCTCGAGCCCATTCCGACATGGTGGGCGTCAAACATGGTGACAAAACTCATTTGATTCAAGCTCGTCCGAAAGACCTCTATTTCTCCCTCCATTCCCCATTCATACACGGTGGGCGGCAAAACAAACTCTCCTCGTCCGAAATCGATGTAGGCTAATATTTTAAATAGGGGCAGATGTGTAACTTCCATCAGACGTGACACAACCTCCCTACCTGTCAGCCCCGTTCATACACCGTGGGCGCCTACCATGGGCGGCAAAACACCCTCTCCTCACCCGAAATAGTTACTGGCAAATATTTCGGAGATGCGAGATTACCGTCCTATCCCCAACCGACGCGATGTCCGAAATTTTAAACGGGGGATAAGTTCGTAACTTTCCCCCGTTTCAGAGAAGCGCATCCCAAAGTTTGAGATCCCCCCTTCCCTCCATTTTCCCATTCATACACCGTCCGCGCTAGAACACCCCATCCCCACACCAGCCTCCGTCCGCCACCCCATCCATCGCCGCCATCCTCCACCACATCCATCGCCACCGTCCTCCACCATGCCGGAGCGCCTACCAAGAGCGCGTCGTCCACTGCTAGAGATGGACGTTTCTCATCCACGACGATGGACCAATAGCCTTGCATCGCGTCCTCTCGCTTCGTTGGCGCCGTCGTCCTCTTTGCCGGGGCCGCTCACACGACCTTCTCTTCCACCGCAACGAGACTTATCCCCCGATGCACCCGTCTACCGTCGCAGATTTGCTTCAACGCCACCGACATCCATCGCACCCCCGATGCCTACGCGGTGCCGCAAGAGAGGTGGTACTTCATATCTCCTCAACTTTTTGATCTCAACCAGAAAATAGATCTTAACTTGGTTACTCTACTTTCTTTTCAGCTCTTAGAATTTAGTTCTTAGTTCGAAGCAAACAATGGATGCTAAATATCATTTCTCCGGTTTGCAGCTTCAAATCTGCCATGGCACAGCCATAATATGGTTTAATTGATCATGCTTAGGGTTTAATTGATCATGTTGGTTCCGTGGTGGTTTCTTTAATAGAAATCGGAGGGGAAACCCTCTTTTGCTAAAAAAATATGCTTAGACTTTCCCCTTTTATGATCACTATACGATCGTAATCGTGCTTCGTGTCATAATAACACTGCTCCACCCATCAAGCTAAACAAGCTTAGTTGTTCAAATACGAATCTGATATTATTAAAACAGAGTTGTTTAATTGGTCAGCTAAATGTTCCTAAATTAGTTTCAAAAATGCGTGTTCGCCGCTCGGGTGTGTATCTCTACAGGGTGCCCACGGTGGGCCGGCCCACCCTGGGATTTTGGGTCGTCCCAGGCCCCGATTCCCCTATGTTCTGCTGCACGCTTCTGATCTCTACTCACCCCCAGCCGCCTGCCTCGACGGCGACATGCCGTCCCCGGACGACGTGACTCTAGGAGGAGACGCCGGACTAACAGGAGGCCAGGAGCCGCTCGCTTAACAAGCGTCACCGCTGCCGGGCGCAGCCGTGCCTACATTCCCAAATTGCTCAGGGCTCAAAGGCAAAGACCCACCAAGCCAACCCAATTTATCCTGAGATACATCCTCAACATTCAGCAGCCACTCCTCATCACCCATTTTCTAAATGATTCATTACTCATTAGGCAGGACTGTCATTAGGGTTTGTTGTGTGCTCAGTGCTATGTACACTTAATGGTTCAGATGTATTTCGGTAATCTTTAGTACCTCTAAAGTTCACTGGGTTTTCAAAATCCCGGCCCTCGGAACAAGAACTAGTCATTTTGGATTGTTAGTCGTAGTGACATTGACCCAGATTACTACTGCAAGCCAGGTTTGTTGACAATTTTACTTGTCTTTCTTACTCATTCGATATAATATCCAATTATTCACGTTGATTAGTTGCAAACAATAAGTTCTAGACAAACTTCTTCATTCTGATTTTGGACGGTCTCTTACTGCAGTTACAATTCTGCATAGTTGTCCTAGTAAGCTCACAAGTAAATGATTGATTCACTACATCTATGCTTGCCTTGTCATATTTGTTGTCAATATTCTTTTAGGGTGGACCACCCTGTTTCTAAATACTGGAACCATAGACATGAGTGAATAGTATTTATCTATGTGATCTCTTCCATCATGTGTGGGTAACGAACACTGCATTGTATAGAAAGAAAGTGTCATTTCCAGCTTTTACATAGGTTTCGATCTTTTACATGGAATACAATCTGCCTACTTGCTTTGTGTCGCACTCACTTAACACTCCACCCTTGAAGCTAAACAGTACGCCACTCATAATTGCTTAGTTTATTTGTTCAAATACGAATTTCATATGATTCTAATGTTCCTACTTCAGTTTTGAAATGTGTGCCTGTTATAGAGACATAAGGGGTTTGTATTTACGTGTGTGGTGCAGTCAAGACGGTTGGGGAGGTGAACTTTGCATATGCAGGGGTTTATAGGGAGACACTCTCCGAGTTGAATCCGCAATGCATTCCATAGATAATCTGACTACTTCTTATGTTTTCATGAATCTCAGATTCTGAACATCATCATAATGATTATGAGCTTGCGCATGAAAAGAATAAAGCGGAACAATGCCATGGCTGTCAAACTTGGCATTAAGGGACTGAAATCAAGTTTGGATGCAATGCAATGCAAACGCTCTCCTCCTACAGATTCATGCTCAGAATATGATCCTAACAGTGATTCTGAGTTAGAGGGAGACCTAAGTCAATGTAGCTCCCTAGTGGAGGAGTCAGAGGAAGATGCCCTATCTTATTCACCCATCAAGGTAATTGCTCTAACTTTCCAAGGTTACATTGCTCGCACATATCTTGCAACATATGCTTTGCATTGCTTCTACTTTGTTGAACTGCCATTAGCTTAGTTTACACATCGTGTATGTGAATACGCCCTACCTATCCATTTTCAGTACATATTCCATCTGTCATCATACCATATTTATCCATTCAAATGTTGTTCTTGTGTATCAGACGTTCAAAAGGAAGAGGGAGATTGCTGATCGTGGAGGAGCACAAGCAAAGTATTTGGAAAAGATAGTGGCACCTAGTAAATCAAATAGCCCATTAGGTGTAGTTGCAATATCACCTGACCCACAAAATACCCCAACTCTAGCAGACTCTAGCCCTACTACACTGGTCATTTCTGATGCCCCAACTCAGCAGACCCCAACCGCAAAGAACAAAGTATAATTATGCCAGTTGACATAGCACCAGCTGTACGACGCAAAACCCCCATTCCAGCAAAGAGTGCACAAAATCCAGTTGACAAATCCCTTTTCGAACCAGAGAGAGCCCCAATTGCAACAAATAGGACCCCTGTTGCATTTCTTCCCAGTTTAGAAGACGAAGTTTATGTTGTTGTCAGGAACTTTGTGCGCATCTTTCCTTCATGGAAAGATTATACCGCGTATACGTATCAATTTCCAATCTTCCTCCGCAACTTATGCGTAAGTAATGTACTAATGTTATTCATGGTCATTACTGCATATGTTTCTGCTGACAGAAGACACAAGATTTCATTCTTTTAAATAGGCGAGGAGAAAACTGGATTTTGATGACGAGCAAGGGTTGGTTGCGCTTTTCGAGCACTCATTGATGAAGTATCATTCCTACCTGAGGCAAGCGCACTTCGATGGCAAGCCTCTGAAAAAAAATTCTGTAAAGTCTCCGATGCTACATTTATCCGACGGTGACTGGAATAATCTTGTTACACATTGGTCTCGGCTGCAGCGTAAGGTACTGTCTATGATATCACATCACAATTTCAACTACATTTCTGCATTTGCCTTAATATCTCACTTGTAATAAAATGTTAGAAGAAGAACATTCGTTCTCAAGGGACCACATAATCTCGCAACTATACTGCACAATCGCATTGCTCTTGTGAGTACCTCTTGCCTGTATGACCATACTTACTTTCATAGCTGTTTGATTATGTAGCATCACTGCACATGTTAGCCTCGTAATCGTCCATTTGGTGGACATTATAAGATCCGTATGGACTCTTTACATAAATTTAGAATCAACCCAATGCTTTTGAAGAGGTTTAGCTCTGCAGTCCTCTTGTAAGTACTGAACGTGGTCTATCACTGTACTTACATTAACAGCTACTCCCTCCGACCCATAATATAAGAACATTTTGTACAGTACACCAGTGTTCAAAACACTCTTGTATTATGGGAAGAGGGATTGGTTCATTTTGTAGCATTCTGCATCTTATCTCCGTTGCCCACCATTTACTAAAAAAGATCAGATCTGTATTTAATCTTACCAACAAGTAGAATACACAGACAATGCCGGTGTAAGTGTAGCCCATTTCTCTTGTCAAGACATTTTGTCCTGTAATGCTTGTACTTCTGTGGATTGGTAGTTGATTATGTAGCATCAATTTGCATCTTATCTTCATTATCCTCTATCCCTTCCAGTATTATCATATCTATAATTACTCTCTACAAAATGTAGAGTACAGGCAATGCTTATGAAGAAAATTCTGTGCTGAAATTCTTGAGTTATCCTTCCCTTGACATGGAGAAGGGCATTATAAAGCCGGTGTTAACTGTTAATGTAAGTCAGTCCTTCTAAAGCCTTTTTCCTCAACTGCTGTTTAATTTGCTCATACTCTCTATCGTTTACTGCTGTTTAGTTTGTTGTTTCTACCAAAATGCATGTTCGTAAGAACCGTAAGTTCTAAGTTTTACTTGTAAAACCATATTCCTTATTCATACCATGCACATTACTTAATACTCCCTATATGTATGCTTGTTTTTGTGGATCTATAATCCAGTGTGTGGTGAAGCAGCCCACGTTTGCACCTTGTCATCTCCTGTTTTATCTTACTGATGTGGGTGATGATATGAACAACATGCCATGCACATTATCCAAAATAGATACAATGATTTTCTTTGCCCTTCATCTATGCTTGTTATGTTGACATGGTAATCCAAAGAGTGTGGTGAAGCTCCCCGCATTATGAACAATTCCAAATTATGCTATTGATATTTTGAACTTACTCTTTATTTTCTAATTTGAAATTGGATAGAATTGACAGAATAGTTATCATCTTTGTTTATACCTGTCATCTCTTTGCTTTGTTTCAGGGTGATATGCCTGATGGCATGCACAAGTCTGCTGAAGGCTGCGAGACAAACCCAACATATATTGCCGCAAAGAAGGCAAAACATCTTGAAGATAGCGGGACAACCCCAAAGTCTTGTCTTGTGCAGTGTTCAAGTTACTTGAGACTAACTATCAGACAAGCTCACATAATTCGTTGTCTGAATCAGTTCGACTTCTTCAGTCGCAAGTTCTAGCAGAAAGGCATTCTGCAATTCAACATCGACTTGAAGTCCTATCTCTAAGAAAGATTGCAGAGAACACCAATGAGAACCTCATCGCTAAACGGCTACACCTGGAAGCTATGGCCGACATGCTAGGCCGGTCTCACGCCTTTGCTCAAGACTTAGCGCAACAGTTCCCCCGCAAGGCTAACCTTTCTTGAACTGTCTTGGAAGTGGTCTCGGTTCAGTATTATTTTGTTACACTGCAATGTTGCCCAGTTTGTGTAATCTGCTTCTTCATCGCGCTTTATGATCACTGCTGGCGAACTTCGATGCCCAGTGGATGTGATATACCTTAAATCCTTTATTGTATAGTGTAGGTTTATTCTTAGTTACAATGCCGTAATTTCTTTATTATATAGAGTAGATTTGTTCTTAATTCCTACTAGTTACTGCCATCATTCGCTATCTGAAAAAAAATCAGATGTAGTCGAACGGACCAAACATTCGACTCTAACGGGCCAGGTTTTTAGCGGCCCGAAACGTCTTCGAACAGCTCACGGGCGGCGGCAGCGAAAATGAACCCCGCCCATGATTGTGCGAATCAAATCACGGGCTTTTAACAGGCCAAAATAGTCTCGGTCCTTGTTTGGCCCAATCAGATATCGGTACGCGAAAGGCGGATGCAAACCGGGCCGTAGTTAGGCCCAACTATATGACGGGCTTTTAACAGGCCGAAATTAATATAGGGCCGAAATGTTAAATAGGCCCTTAACAGGACAAAACTAATATCAGGCCGAATTACTAAGTGGGCCTTTAGCAAGTGGGCCCAAAAGCATAGTGTCCAGTTGACGGGCCGAATCTGATATGGGCCATAATTGAGCCCAAAGCCTCTAAAAGGGCCGGACCTGATCTGGGCCGTAATTTGGCCAAGAACGTGGTAGGCTTTTAACGGGCTGGATCTCATATGGGCCACTATTAGGCCCGGAGCGTGGTAGGCCATTAATGGACCGGATCAAATATGGGCGGCATTTGGCCCAAAACATGGCAGCCAGTTAATGGGCGGCTTACTAGGGTCCTCAAAATCTTGTGGGTTTGACAAATGGGCCGACCCATTAATGTCGGCAAAAATCTCATGGGCCTTTAGTGGGCCGCCCATTATGATCTGCAAGAATCTTGTGGGCCTTTACAGGCCGCCCATTATGGCACACAAAAATCTTGTGGGCCTTTACCTGGGCCGGCCCATTATGGCCCACAAAATCTTGTGGGCCTTTAGCTGGGCCATCCCATTATGGTCCGCAAAATCTCATGGGCCTTTAGCTGGGCCGGCCCATTATGGTCCGCAAAATCTTGTGGGCCTTCAGTTGGGCCGGCCCATTTAAACTTGATGTGCCGGTCCACGTGTCAACATATCATAGGCGCGTCTCGCCCATTGGACGAGTGACACCTGTGCCAATGATGATTTTACACGTGGAAAATCCCCATTGGTTGGGGCTGTTAACGGGTTATCGGATCCAAACCCCGACCCGATAGCTTAACGGCGTTCCGTTACGGTGGATGCCACGTGTCGGTCACCCTTGATGAAAGCACTTCTGTGAGGCGCCATTTATCGTCATGGAAGTGGACACTTCCGTGATGATAATTTTGGTAATGTCATGGAACACTTCTACGATAGCACATGTATGACTATCTTGATTCTGTCATAAATTTGTCATGGATGTACATTGATACGTCTCCAACGTATCTATTATTTTTGATTGCTCCATGCTATATTATCTACTAGTTTAGACAATATTGGGCTTTATTTTCCACTTTTATATTACTTTTGGGACTAACCTATTAACCGGAGGCCCAGCCCAGATTTGCTGTTTTTTTGCCTATTTTAGTATTTCGAAGAAAAGGAATATCAAACGGAGTCAAAACGGAACGAAATCAACTGCAGAAGTTATTTTTGGAAGGAAAGCTACCCGATGGACTTGGACCCCACGTCAAGGAACGAGGAAGCCACAAGGGTGGGGGGCGCGCCCACAGAAGTTATTTTTGGAAGGGTTCCTGGCGGGTGCAAACGAGCGTATCCTCGCGCGCCGCGCGTCTTCCTCTGCCCAAACCCTACACCCCGCCCCACCCCACCCCAATCCCTCCAGCCGCCGCTACCCCACCTACGTTTCTCCTCCACCCCTCCTCCCTCCTCTCTCTCCTCCCTCCTCGTCCGCGCACGCACATCACCCAGTGCTCGCGTGCTCGCCTCTCGGACCAGCCGCCGTCGCGCTGCTGGGGCTCGTCCGTCGCGGGTTTCCATGGGGAAGGAGCAGTGATGGGGGTAGGCCACAGGCGGCGCACACTTCATGGGGAGGTAAGGAACTAGGAGGTGATGGGGTCGGATCTGGTGGTGCTAGGTCGGAGCCCGATCCCTCGCCTCCCGAGCCAGCCGTCGTCGCGCCGCTGGGGCTTGGGTTTCCATGGGGAATCACTACACAGCAGCATGCCTCCCTCCTTCATCATCGTCACACCGCCGCACCTCTCCTTCCTCCTTGCTTGCACCCCTGCCGCGGCGCGCATCCCTCCCCTTTCAATCTAATTTCATTCTTGTTTCACATGTTGGTTTGGTTGGCAAGAGATGTTGCGGTGCCGACTGCAGTAGCCAGGGTTGGTGTTGGTGATGTCTGTAGGTATTTTCGTCCTCGCCAGTCACACATTTCCTAGGTTTGGTCAATGTCTCTGGAGCTAATGTATTATCCTTTGATTTCTCCTATATTTCCCTTCCTGATTTTGTTTGATGATTTGCCAGGTTATGGGATTGGATCTCCCTTTTCTAAGATTCTTAGCTGATAAGTATATTGTGCGGAAAAGTCTACAGAATGATGTTATGCACATCCAAATCCAAGCAATGTAAGTGACCTAGCATTTCACTGGTGGTATGGTACATCTCATACAATTTCTAAATTCCAATACCGTTCCTGTGTAGCTGGATACTCCATGGGGAAAATTTGAAGCTTTGCTCATCACTTCTCTCCATGTTTATTAATGTTTCTTCATGTTTGGCAGTGATATGGGTTTCCATGTACTTGATATATGCATTCCTTGTGTTCCATCTATGTATATATGTTTCTGCCCATAAATGTATTTATGAGCTGACTCCATTTTTGTCGGGGGTTGGGTGCGACATTTGCCAATGGATGGCTTATCATGGTGGGAGCGAGTAAAACGCCGCCGGTGCCCGGAAGCGGGATGAGGTGTAGACACGAACGCCGGCGTACTTTACCCAGGTTCAGGGCTCTCCTAGGAGATAACACCCCTAGACCTGCTCTGCGGGGTCTCCGCATTATCACTAAGGCACAAGTCAGTACAAGGGTGCTCCTTGAGCTGTATGCTAGAGGTAGGAGAAGGAAAGGCTAGCTCTCTCCTTCCTCTAGGGGCTGGTCTAGTTCTAACAGGTTGGGAACCCTTTGCATGGGTGCCCTGGGGGGTTCATATAAGCCTACCTCCCAGGGGTACAATGGTAACCCGGCCGGACGTAGGGCCCGGTCGTCAGTCTCTTCAGCCGCCGGCTTCTCCGCCGACTACTGGGGGCCGCCGACTGGTGGGCCCTGCCGATTGGTCGGGTACGGGGCCGACAGGCCGTCCCCACCGCTCCCGGGTCTTGTCAGCTGCTGATCACTGTTGCCGTGTCTCTAATGACGCATGCTTGGTCAGGGGGTCGTGGCTACAGCTCCGCCGCCTGGCGGGCGATTACTGTAGCCACTCCGTATCTTGTTTGGTTAATGGCGTGTGGGTCCCCAGGAAGGGGCGGGCCGACTGTTAGGGGCCGACCTCCATCGGGTCCGACTGGTAGGGCTCTTGCCGCCTTCCGGGCTCTCATTGTTGGTGGGGCCCGTCTGCCCTGGGCTGCACTGACAAAGCCATCGTGGGAGCAGGACTCCGCCTGCTTGTGATGATGTCAGGGATGGCGTGGCAACAGTGTTGCGTCGGGCGGAGATCTCTGCCGGTATGGTGTACTGTGGCCACGCCTACCTGGGAGGAGGGGGGATGGTCTACACTGTAGCCATTCCCAGTCTCGTCCCCCTTGATGAGGGCATGGGCTTCGTTGGTGCCGCGGGCCGACTCCTCGGGGCCGGCTTCTCTAGAAGCCTCCAGATAGGAGTCGGCTTGTCTTGGCATGCCTCAGGACTCGGCCGTTAATGGGCAGCCGGCTATTCCTCCAGCCGGCCTCCAGAAGGCGGCTCTTCGTCTTGGCATCTTTGAGTATGATCAGCCCGATGTCTTGAAAGGTTCTGGGCTTCGGGTTAGCCTACCCGTGGCCCATTACTCCGACAATAGTCCCCGAGCTAGTGAGGTGCCGCGGGTGATCGACTGAGGACCTCAACAGTATCTTTCTCCCAGTGCTTGAGGTAGAGCTCCGTCCGTCTTCTACCGGGCCGACTGGTAGGAGTCGGACTCGCCCAATCTGACTCGTCCAAAATTTTCGAATGCTTTGGCGGGATACAAGTGGCGTGCTAGCTAAGATTCCAGGCCGCCGCCCTTTTCGGGCCTGTCATGTGGCGACGAGCGGCCAGGCCAGTCTGCCCACCCACGTGCGCGACGGGACACGCTTGCTGGCGGGGCCCGCCACTACCACGACTCGGCACGCGAGCGGATTCGCAGCGGCCGAGGTGGGCGGTTGAGGTTCCCGCGGAGTTAGTGCGTGCAGTAACTCGCGCGATAAATGTGGGGGCATGGGGTAGTTGGCACAGTAAATCTCACGACCGCCCCCTCGGCTTCGCAGCCCATAGGCCTATAAGTAGGGGGAGGAGGGGGAACGGCAGAGCACGCGCGCCCCTCCTACTCACTGCCTCCTCTTTCTTCTTCCTCTCGCCGTCGCGCTTCCACGCCACGCTGAGCACCGTGGCGCTTCGCTCCAGATGAGCTCATCCTCCACCCCTGCGCCCCCCACGGCACGCTCCGGAGCATGGGACAACTCTGAAGTTCACGACGACCACGTCGATTTCCTCCGCAAGACTCGGCGGCTGCCCGACAAGGATTTCGTGAAGGTCCGCTTCGCGCCGAAGAGAGAGATCTCGCAGGCACCGGAGGAGGGCGAGCGGGTAGTCTACCGCTCGCACTGCCTGCACGGCCTTGGCTTGCCGGCGAGCAACTTCTTCCGATCCTTCCTCGAATTCTACAGTCTTCAGCCGCGGGCTGTAGTCCCCAAGATTCGGCCGATCGCTGAAAGGGGCCGGCCGGATCTCCCCGCGCATCGTTTCTTCTTTGTTGGCAACTAACACCTTGTTTTCTTCTTTCTTCCGCAGAGGCCAACGCCACCTTGCAGCAGCAGCTGGGCGAAGCCAACACCGCGCTACGCGCTAAGGAGGAGGAGTGCAACAAGCTGGCTGAAGAGCGTGACCGGCTGGTCAAGCAATTGGCTGAACAGAAGGAGCTCCTCCAGAAGGCCCAGAAGGAGGCGGAGGACAAGGAGACCGGCCTCCTTGCTGAGTTCTCAAGGCCCCAGCGCCTCCTCTGGACTGACAAGGAGGCGCCGCTGACTTCCGGCTTCCACGAGATCGAGGATATAGTCGATGGTGAGCCTTCCTCATTTTCCTTCTTTGAGCTGCCGGCTGTTGGTCGAGCCGGCTTCTAGTCTTTAATTTGGTTCCTTCGCTTTCTGTCTTGGCAGACTTCTTCCCTGGCCACTCGGACACCGCCAACCAGGCCATCGAAGCTGATCGCGAAGGGCGGAGGGCGGACGGTGCGAAGATCACCGCCGCCGCCCCCCGAACCCTTAGCGAGCAGATCCTGAGCATCGAGGCCCGGCTTCGGCCGGCCCACGGAATGTTGCACCAGCTTCAGCGTGTCGGCACCCAGGCGATCGCCGCCCTGTGGCCGGACATGCCGGCTCCGTGCACTCCCAGTCGGACTGCCGACTGGCTGGAGGTAGCGGCCGCCGCCTTGAGGCTGGAAGGCTCCTCGGCCGGGCCGAGCACGCCGGGCCTTGGAGTTTGTCAAGGCGTGGTACCCTAGGCTGAGTCTAGCCCAGCTAGCCATGTTCCGGCTGGAAGCTCAGGAGGAGTTGGCGGTCGTGGAAGATGATCTTGTCAAGCGCGCGACGTCCATCGCCGAGTACACCAACACTAGCATCTTCGTCCCGGAGCGGGCTGAGAATGGCGCCGAGGCGCCGCAGGAATGGTTCGGGTTGAACCCGGAAGATGGTGAGGAATCGGTGGAGGTGATCGACTCCAGCAGCGAGGAATAAGGCGAGGTAGAGGAGGGAGGCGAAGAGGAGGCGCCAGAGGTCGGAGCGGACAGCCAGCCTCAGCTCAACCGCGCCTCTAACAACGAGCCACGCCCAACCAAGCCAGCTGCCGTCGGAGGCGACCAAGCAGAGATCGACCAGCCGGCCGCTCCAGCAACTCGCACCGCCGACTCCTCCGATCCTCCGAACCCTTCTGCCGCTTCCTAGGCCGCCATTTTATATTTTACTTCATCTGTCTATCAGTCTCGACGAACTTGTTAATTTTACACAATTCCACCCGCGGGGTGTATCTTGAACTTTTGCTGAAGATCGGCCAAGGGCCTTTGCTATGTAAATATTTTTCCGAGTTCTATCTTTTCTTGCTTACTGCTCTTTGGCTTTTTATTTTGCCGCCTTCCCTTGGTTGCCGTCTTGCCCAAACAACCGCTCTGTGATTTGTTCTTTGGGTCAAGTACTTAGCTACTTTTGGGAAGGCAAGTACTTAGCCGTTTAGAGCTCTTCAGCGAGTTAAGTAGAAAACGGCGGGCCGACTGCTCAACAGTCGGTCGTCAAAGGCGGGAAGCCGGCTTAAACTATGCACATGCTTTGTGTCCTTAGCCATTTTTCATGTGGGAACCTTTTCTACCTTTTTCCTGCCCACCAGAAAGTCGCTCTGCGAGCTGCGGCTTCTGGCAGGAGATGGCTTAAGTGCCACACATTACTTGTCCGGCTACAGGAAGCATTTCATAGTTCAAGGCGGCAAGTCCCCGGGCCGACTAGCCGAATCCCGGTGCCAGGCGGCAAAAAATGACATACTCATAGTAATTCTTACATATAGATAAAGAGGGCAGTCCCCGAGATCTTCTCGGGGGACCCGGAGTCTTCGTACTTTAATACAAAAGGTAGCATGGTACATACTGCGTTAACTGTAAAATCTTTGGAGGAGATTTGCATTCCATGGCCGTTCCATCTCCTTGCCGGAGTCGTCCCTCTTGCACGCTCGAGGCTTCTGAGCGTCGATCAGTTAGTAGGAGTCGTTGCCCAACACTGTGCTGATGATGAAGGGGCCTTCCCAAGGCGCTGAGAGCTTGTGCTGACCGGCTGTTCGCTGGATCAGCCGGAGCACAAGGTCTCCTTCTTCGAAAGATCTCGGCTTGACCTTCCGGTTGTAGTATCGGCGCAGGCTCTGCTGGTAGATGCTGGACCGGCTGAGTGCCAACAGCCGGCCCTCTTCCAGCAGATCGACGCCGTCTTGATGTGCTTCTTCTGCCTCCTCTTCGGTGTACATGGTGACTCGAGGGGAGTCGAATTCTATGTCCGTCAGGATGACGGCTTCGGCACCGTAGACGAGGAAGAAAGGCGTGAAGCCGGTTGACTTGTTTGGAGTTGTGCGCAGGCTCCAGAGGACGGCTGGCAGCTCGTCGAGCCAGCAGCCGGCCGAATGCTCCAGAGGCTCGACCAGTCGGGGCTTGATGCCGGACAAGATGAGGCCGTTTGCTCGCTCCACTTGGCCGTTTGACTGCGGATGGGCAACGGACGCCAAGTCAAGTCGGATGCCCTGCGTCGCGCAGAAACGGGCCAAGGCGCCTTTCGCAAAGTTTGTGCCATTGTCAGTGATGATGCTGTGTGGTATGCCATACCAGATGGTGATGTCAGAGATGAAAGTCACAGCAGTCGGACCGTTCATCTTCTTGATCGGTTTTGCTTCTATCCACTTGGTGAACTTGTCCACTGCGACAAGCAGGTGAGTCATGGCACCTCGTGTCGTTTTGAATGGTCCCACCATGTCCAGACTCCATACAGCAAATGGCCAGGCAATGGGGATAGTCTTTAGTGCAGAAGCCGGTTGATGTGGCTTGGAACGGAACTTCTGGCACCCCTTGCATTTTTGGACCAAGTCTTTGGCTCCTTCTAGAGAAGTCGGCCAGAAAAAACCATGGCGGAAAGCTTTGGCGACAAGTGCTCTTGAAGCCGCATGGTGGCCACATTCGCCTTGATGGATGTCTTTGAGAATTGCTTGGCCTTGCTCCGGCTCCACGTAGCGCTGGTAGACACCAGTGACACTACGCCTCACTAGCTCTCTGTTAACTATGGTGTATGCAGCTGGCCAGCGTTGCACTTGCCGGGCCGAGATCTCGTCAGTCGGCGGCTCCTTGTTTACCAGAAAATTGAGGATGGGCTGGGCCCATGAAGGTGCTGCGATTTCTTCGACTGTCAGGACTGCAACTTGGACGAGGGCGGTTGGGCCGGGGGGCAGCAGGTTGGAGTCGGCAGCCGCTTGCTGGGTCGATGAAGTCCCCGGGCCGATTGGTGGAGTTCCCGGGCCGGGCTCTAAAGTCCCCGGGCTGGTCGCTGCAGTCCCTGGGCCAGGTTCTGAAGTCCCCAGGCCGGGTGCGACTGCCGCGGCTGCCTGCCAGAATTTTTGTGCCGGCTGCTGAAGCTCTGAAGTCGGATCCGACTGCTTCAGGAGGAGCTGGCACGAAGATAGAATCCGACTCTGGCGATGGCTTGACAGACGGCTTGAGGAGGCGTTGAAGGGAGAGGCCGGTCGGTATTGCTTGACGGGTGGAGCCGATTCTTGCCAAGGCATCTGCTTGCTCGTTGTCGTTTCTTGGCACATGGAGAAACTCGCACCCTTCAAATATCCGTTGAGTTGCTGTACGAGGAAGCGGTAGCTCACCATGTTTGCATCTTTGGCATCCCAGTCGCCTGACGACTGCTGGACTACCAAGTCAGAGTCACCATAGCACAGGATCCGGCGAATGCCAAGCTCTTTATCAAGCCGGAGCCCGTGAATGAGTGCCTCGTATTCGGCGACATTGTTGGAGGCGGAAAAATGGATTTGCAGCACATATCTGAGCCTGTCGCCTTTGGGAGAGCTGAGGACGATGTCGGCTCCCAAACCTGTGCGCATCTTGGAACCATCAAAAAGCATCCGCCAATGGGTGGAGTCGAGCGCTAGCGGCAGGTACTGGGTCTCGGCCCAGTCGACGAGGAAGTCGGCCAGCGCTTGTGACTTGATGGCGGTGCGAGGCTGGTAGTAGATGGTGTAGGGGGCCAAATCTATGGCCCATTTGGCCACTCTGCTCGAAGCATCTCGGCTTCCAATGATCTCGGCCAGTGGAGCTGTGAAGACCACAATGATTGGGTGCTCTTGAAAATACGGCTTCAATTTCTTGGCGGCAAAATGCACGCCGTAGCACATCTTCTGGTAGTGGGGGTAGTTTTGCTTGGAGGTTGACATCACTTCACTCAGGTAATACACCGGTCTCTGAACTGGTAGTGCCTTGCCTTCCTCCCTGCGCTCTACCACTATGACTGTGGTGACCACTCGGCTGGTGGCGGCGATGTAGAGGAGCATGGGCTCCTTAGGAGTCGGATCCGCCAGGACAGGTGGAGTAGTCAACATCTTCTTGAGCTGGAGAAAAGCTTCGCCCGCCTTGTCGTTCCACTCGAAAAAAGTGGTCTTCTTCATGAGCTGGTACAGGGGAAGAGCCTTCTCTCCTGACCGGTGATGAAACGGTGATGGGCGTAAACAGCCGGTGAACTTCGCACATCTAGCGATCGGGTGGGTACTTCCATCCTCTCGATGGCCTTGATCTTCACAGGGTTGCACTCTATGCCGTGCTCTGAGACCAGGAATCCAAGAAGCTGGCTGGCTGGTACTCTGAAGACGCATTTCTCTGGGTTGAGCTTGATTTGAAATCGGCGCAAGTTCTCAAAGGTCTCCTTGAGGTCTTCTAGCAGCGTTCCGCGCTTCTCCGTCTTCACCACCACATCGTCCACGTAAACGTGGGCGTTTCTGCCGAGTTGCTTGAGGAGGCACTTCTGCATGCAACGTTGAAATGTGGCGCTGGCATTCCTCAAGCCGAACGTCATGGTCAAGTAGCAGAAAGCTCCAAATGGTGTGATGAAGGCGGTCTTCAGTCTGATATCCTGAATATGCATCCAAGAAACTCAACAGCTCGCATCCGGCTGTGGAGTCTATCACTTGGTCGATTCTTGGCAAAGCGAACAGGTCCTTGGGGCATGCTTTGTTGAGGCTGGTGTAATCAATACACATACGCCATTGCTTGTTTTTCTTCTGCACGAGGACTGGGTTGGCCGGCCACTCTGGAAAGAACACCTCCATGATGAAGCCGGCTGCCAGCAGCCGGGCTATCTATTCTCCAATGACTCTTCTCTTCTCTTCTGACAGACGGTGCAAGGGCTACCTGACTGGCTTGGCATCTGACCGGACATGTAACTTGTGCTCGGCGAAACCCGTCGGGACACCCGTCATGTCTTTGGGGGAGCATGCAAAGATGTCCTGATTCTCACGGAGGAAATCGACAAGCTCGCCTTCCTATTTGCTGTCAAGGTTTGCACCTATGACAGCGTACCTCTCCGGGTGCTCCGGGTCCAAGGGTATCTTCTTTGTTTCTTTGGCCGGCTTGAACGAGCCCTCGGCTTCCGACTCCTTGGGATCGGGCGACATCTCCGGCTGCTTGCCTGCCATCGCCACAACCCGGTCGAGGAGTCGCTTCTCAGCAGCAATCACGAGGTAGTCAACCAACCGACTGCTCTCAGCTGCGCAGGCGGATGACTTCTTGTAGTCGCCGGCTATGGTCAGAATCCCCTTGGAACTCGGCATCTTCATCTTGAGGTAGGCATAGTGGGGGACCGCCATGAACCTAGCCAGAGCAGGCCGGCCAAGTAGGGCATGGTATGGGCTCTCAAGGTCCACCACCTCAAACCAGACTGGCTCTCGGCGGAAGTGATCCTTGTCTCCAAAGAGGACGTCTATCTGGATCTTGCCGATTGGTGAGCAGGAAAGGCCAGGAACTATGCCATGGAATACAGTCCGGCTGGATTGAAGCTGCCTTTGTTTGATTCCTAACTTCTCCATGGTATCTTTGTACAGGATATTGATGCTGCTGCCGCCATCTATCAGAACTCGGGAGAAGCGAGCAGCTCGCATATCTGTGGCAAAGGTGGCATCCAAAACCAGGGCATAGGAGTCGGGGTTGGGCATCACTTCCGGGTGGTCGGCTCTGCTCTAGCTGATGGGCTTCTCGGACCAATGCATGAACTCCGGGGTCTCTGATGCTACCGCATTCACTTCTTGTTGCTGCAGCTGCCTGCTGCGTCGGTCATCGGCCATGCTGGTGAACACGACATAGGCTCCGTGCTATTCTGGATACTCGTCTTGTATGGCTCCGACTGGTCTGACCGCCGGCTGCTGGGGCGGAGGAGGAGGCGGCTGCCCAGTAGGCGGGGGAGGCAAGAGGCCGTCTCCCTTGGCAATCCTGGTAAGCCAATGGCACTTCCGAGTAGTGTGGTTGGACGGCTTCGCACTACTATGGAATTTGCAGGGTGCATCCAGAATCTGCTCATATGAGAAAGCCGGCAGCCAATTGGGCTTGCCGCCCTTCTGGCGCTTGGACGGAGGCTGCACTTCCGGCTGCTGGTCTTCGACTGTCGCCACCTACCGGCTTGCGGAAGCCGGCTGCATGGCCTTGCGCTTGTTGTCGCTTGGTTGCTGGCCCCGACTGGTGTCGCCAGCCGGGGTTCGAGAAGCCTGAGGGGCCACTTTGCCAGACGCATCAACTTGGATCTCTGCCTTCATGGAGCATTCGGCCGTGGCGTATTTATGCTGCTATGATCAGCAGCGTCGAGGGTCGCCGACTCGTCAGAGGAGTCGATGCTTGAGGAGGGTGCCTTCTCGGCACCCGGGCGGTGAAGTACTGGCGGCTCGCACCTCGTGCACGCCTTAGCAAGAGTTGCGGAGCTCGGCCCAACGCGTGAGGTAGTCGCGAGCCGACTCGTTGGGGCCTTGCACGCACAATGAGAGCTGGCGGGGCTTGGGCGGCCGCTTGTACGTGCTGGTGAAGTTGCGGACGAAGGCCTCAGTGAAGTCAACCCAGCTGTTAATGCTGCGGGGCTTCAGACTGTTCAGCCACGTCCGGGCTGTGCCCTGGAGCATGTGCGAAACGTACTTCAGTTGCCGTTTGCTATGCTGACTACCGTGGAGTAGTCGACCAGCCAGTCCTCCGGCTTCACCGAGCCGGTGTATTTGGGTATGTCTCTTGGTAGCGTGAACCCCTTGGGGAAGTGTTCGTCTCGGATGCGGGGGACGAAACAAGGCGGACCCAACTCATCTTCCTCTTCTAGCGCCAGGGACCGATGGAGACGGTCGATCTGGTGGCGGGCATCGTTCTCTCCGACTCCCTCTCGACGGCCAAGGCGATCTCCGAGCGTCGGATGATCAACAGGCGGCGGAGAGACGCGCCTTTCCCTGCAAGGGGGTGGAGGCAGACAGTCATCCCGTCGTTCCACTGCTCTCGGGGGCCGTCTTGGTCGCGCTCTATGGTGACGCGAGTCCGACTGCGGCCGGCAGCCGGCTCCTTGTCTCTTCTTCCGCAGACGCCACCAGTCGGCGTCCGAGATGTCGCGCCTTGATCTCGACGGGGGGCAGGTCGTCGTTTTGCCGGTGTGGCGCCTCAGTGCAGCAGCCGGCTTCGTGCTGCTCGGCAGCCGCGTCGAGGAGCTGCTGGACGCGCTCCGCCATCTGGCGACGTTCTTCGTCCTCGAATTTGTCCAGCTCTTCTGCTGCTGCCTGGGCAGCTCAGATGTTTTCCGAAGGTGTGGCGTAGACGGGGCGATCTGCCCCGAACAGGTTGGCGATGGCCACGCCGCGCTGCTGGACCGTGCGAAGGCGGCTGGGCCCATCTGGAGCCGGTGTGCCACCCACAACGCGGTCCATCTCGCGCTGATAGGCTTCCGACAGGCGTCTCATGCTGGCAAGCCTCTTGGCGCCCTCGATGAGCTGGATGTGGCGTGCTTCCAGCATCTCGGTGTCGGCGTCTTCTAGGATGGGTGCCGTCAGGTCTTGCAGCGCCGCGTCGAGCGGGTCGCGAGCACCTCCGCCGGAGTGCTCGCCGTGACCGATGACAAGCACCTCCATGACGGTGCTTCCGCCGCTCTCCGCGCGAGGGAGCGGCTCGTCGTAGACCACCACGTTGGTGGGGAACGCGTCAAGTGACGCAGTGTCGGTGTCGACCAACATCGATCGGGTCGGTGGAGCCTACAGACTCCAGGTCCATAGCTGGCTCGCTGGTGACGTGGAGTTGATCGAGGAGGCCCGCGAGGTGGCTCTCGGGGCCGTCTGTGCCCGCGTTAGACACGGGCTCGTAGGAGAGGTGGACATCGCCAATGAGATCGGCGAGGCAACTTGCCGCGCAAGCGACCTCCGTGCCATGCAGCGCGTCGGTGCAGACTCCGTCTGGCGTGCCGGGCTGGCTGCGCTCGCCAGGGAGAAAAAGGGTTCCCGTCCAGAACAGGTCTCCGGACGACGATGCACCTCACCCATGGTGGGCGCCAAATGTCGGGGGTTGGCGCGACATATGCCAATGGATGGCTTATCATGGTGGGAGCGAGTAGAACGTCGCCGGTGCCCGGAAGCGGGATGAGGCGTAGACACGAACGCCGACGTACTTTACCCAGGTTCGGGGCTCTCCTAGGAGATAACACCCCTAGTCCCTGATCTGCGGGGTCTCCGCATTATCACTAAGGTACAAGTGAGTACAAGGGTGCTCCTTGAGGTGTATGCTACAGGTAGGAGAAGGCAAGGCTAGCTCTCTCCTTCCTCTAGGGGCTGGTCTAGTTCTAACAGGTTGGGAATCCTTTGCATGGGTTCCCTGGGGGGGTTTATATAAGGCTACCTCCCAGGGGTACAATGGTAACCCGGCCGGGCGTAGGGCCCGGCCATCGGTCCCTTCGGCCGCCGGCTTCTCCGCCGACTGGTGGGGCCTGCCGACTGGTGGGCCCCGCCGACTAGTCGGGTACGGGGCCGACAGGCCGTCCCCGCCGCTCCCGGGTCTTGTCGGCTGCTGATCACTGTTGTCATATATCTTATGGCGCATGCTTGGTCAGGGGTCGTGGCTACAGCTCGGCCGCCTAGCGGGCGATTACTGTAGCCACTCAGTGCCTTGTTTGATTAACGGCGCGTGGGTCCCGAGGAAGGGGCGGGCCGACTGTTAGGGGCCGACCTCCATCGGGTCCGACTGGTAGGGCTCTTGCCGCCTTCCGGGCTCTCGCTGACTGGTGGGGCCCATCGCCCTGGGCTGCACTGACCGTCGCCGGGAACAGGACTCACTGCCAGGATGATGTCGAGGATGGCGCGGCAATGCACGGGCGGAGATCTCCGCCAGACGGCAATCGTGGGCCACGCGCTGGAAAGAGGGGGATGGGCTACACTGTAGCCATTCCCAGCCCCGTCCCCCTTGATGAGGGCATGGGCTTCGTTGGTGCCGTGGGCTGACTCCTCGGGGCCGGCTTCTCTAGAAGCCGCCAGATAGGAGTCGGCTTGTCTTGGCCTACCTCCAGGACTCGGCCGTTAATGGGCAGCCGGCTATTCCTCCAGCCGGCCTCCAGAAGGCGGCTCTTCATCTTGGCATCTTTGAGGGGCGCAGTCAGCCCCGATGTCTTGAAAGGTTTTGGGCTTCGGGTTAGCCTACCCGTGGCCCATTACTCCAATAATTTTTTACTGTTTTTCTGTGGCAATTTGAAAAGGACCCTTCCATGGTGCTCAGCCACCATCCGATTTCGAGGGAGAATAGGAGACCCCCGACGACGAAAACGAGCGTCCTAGCGGCGAACCCGAGGATGCCGGTGATTACGGCAGGTCCATGCTGCAATTCTTCTATTGGGTGAGCTTCTTCACTCTTCTTGTCAAGGAGATGTTCATGTCTAGCTAGGTTCCAACAAAGAGGATTCTTTTTGTTTCTTCAGTTGACCAGATGCTCGGATCTAGCTAGGCTTTCATATAGAAATTTTGTCCTCTTTTTAAGTTTGTTGGGTACCTCAGCTTAGTTTTTGCAAAGTGGATTTTTGTTTGTTACTGCTCAGGAGATGCTCTCAGATCTAGCTGTATTCCTAGATGTTTTTTTGTTGGCTTTCTTGGTTTGTTTGGTTCCTAGATCTTTCCTCGTCGAGAAGGGGATAGATTTGTCCTGGAGCTCCTTTTCTCTTTATAGAGGAGCCTTTTGTTCCTTTGCTTGATTTGGTGCCTGGCGTGGGTAACGGGGACAGGCGACCACGGGCAGATTTTGGGGAGGCGCCAAGGTGAGCTTCCCCACCGCTCTTCATCTCTCTCTCTCTACAAACGTCTATGCAAGATTTCTGTAGCGCAAATGCCCCCGTACCATGTAAGCCTTCCCTTGATTGTGTCATGACACACATTAGATATTCCTGGCAAGGGCACACCACACCACATACAGTACCAAATCAATGTAGATTTCAAAACACCACCTGAAAAAATTTGTAGGTCGTCATGGAAAGATGAGGAAAGGGGGAACAAAAATAGGAAGAAACACACCTGTGCCGTGGGGAGAGGTGCCATTAATCAGTAGATATTCAACCATTGCCATTCCCTTCTCAACATCACAAGAGGATACCTCTGTACCTAATGCACACCATTAGTTTGATATCCACTGTATTAGTGCAATTACTTATACAGACCATTGACTGGTGTGCAGGGAGCCCTTCTAATTGGTGATCTATGTGTGTTTTCTTTTCTTTTTTGCTGTAGCAGCCTAGCAGGCATGGTTTAACCATAGGCTTCCAGTTACTCTATGTTTTGGGTGTTAAATAAATAGGCCGTTTTAGGCTATGCCTTACATTCTTTTCATACTCTGCCAATTAATACCATCCATTTTAAACCACAGGCTACTCCCCTAATGGTGAAAATCCCCTACAGAATGGTGCTGGATGTCCTTTTAGAATCTTTGGGCCTGCCAGTGGCTGAGTATCGAACCAAAGCATGCGAGGGTGGTTTAAAGTTACGAAGAGCCCATTTTCATTCAGATATGCACGCCTTTTTGTCATCCAAAGTCTTTGCATTTAGGTTTATATTATTGATTTGGGTTTAGTTGTTTAGATCAAAACTGTAATCTTGCATGTAGATTGGACAGATTAATTCTCACTTTGAGGACTCCGTTTTGTTCATCGGAATGTTTTTTCAAGTGTGTCAAGAACTTCGCTATGATGTTTTTCAAGTGCCTTTCCATGTCTTCTTATTTTGCTAATTCTAAGTCGAGTAGAGATATTATACTCCACCATTTCTTCTGTTGTAAATAATTATCCCTTCTACTTCATTGTCTTAGTTTTTGTATAGATAACACTCACCTATTCCTTTGTTACATCGGTGTTCGCTCAATTCATGTGCTTGGGATTTGTTTTGATTGATGGACCTCAAAGCTGATGCAATAATGCATGAACTTGCCAAAAGGTACACAATGACTTGGTTACTACATCTAAATCAATAAAAGAGCTTCTGATTAACCTATGAGAGGTTGCTAAGTACCTAAGAAATCACATTGTATGGTTATTGGCCTAATAAGTTCTATTTGAGCGTAAAACTAATAAGCATGTCCAAGGATGCATCTTTTTTATCAGTTATGATAAGAGTGTAAACATCATTGATTCTTGGTATATAACGATTAACAAAACACTAAGTTGATGATCAGTATTTTGGCGTTACTTATTGTTTATCTTGGCCTCCATTGCTTATCTTGATTTACAATGCTGAAGGTGGCTGAAATGCACTCTAATTGGCGTTATGTTCTGAAATTATGGTTCTGCCACATTAAAGATTGATCTATAATAATTTTATATGAAAATAAAGTCCTTTGCTATGCAAATAACACTTGGTTTAAATCGGGAACTCGTGCCAAGGATTGAGTCATAGCTTTTGTATGCGTCCCTATCACTATCACTCATGCTTTTGTTTTCGGTACAGATCTGTAAATGGTAGGCATTCTTATGCATAAATCGCTTCACTCTTCTTCCTTACATGACATGCAAGGTTATCATTAATCTTGGTTAATGCAATTGTTGTGATCAGGCAAAGCATCAACATTTGAGATGCAAATATAGACATCCTAGAAAACCCATGCATATAATTTGATGGCAAAGAGACCAGAGAAAACATGAATGACGTTATCTTGATGATGGTGCCTTAAACTACTACACCTAGCGTATTTCAAATGCAATACCTGCCAATCTGGAGCTACCAAAATAGTCCTATGTAGTTATACACCTCATGGCTTCAACAATTTTACTTGCAAATGCACTCACCATTAATTAATAATGACAATATGGATGCTCTTATCTTAGAATATGCTCTAAAATCTGAAAAATATGATAATGAACCTGTCTCAACCTTACCACCAGGACACTCTGTTTATCAGGGTCGTTTCAGTTTTCAAGTGTCATCAGTGATACATGGATGGATGGTGTCGTCATTGCTCCGCTGCCCCATGTTTTGGTTGTTTTGGTCCACATCCGAGGCAAGGTTAGATTTGTTCTGATTGCTAGCCAGTTTGTGGGGTTTTCCTTTGGAGCTCATCATTAAAAATGTAGATTTATACAGCTTGTACCGCAATATCCTGCTGGTTTGTTTCATGCTTGATTGAGTGCTCATGTGCCATCGGTTCATATCCATGTTTGTAAGGCTTTATTGCTCCATTAACATGACTTTCTTCAGTTAAATGTGGTTCTAATCCAGTTTGTACAGAAATATCGTTGTCGAGTACCATGATCCCGTCGGTTAGGCGCACTTCTAATTCTGAATTGTGCTTGCTGAGTGCCTTCTTTTTTACTACCTTTCATTGGTGTATATGCAAGCTATAGAGGTTTGTTGAACAATCTAGTTATATCTTTATTCTCTTATTTTCTTGCTCATTGCCAAGTTGTTTTAGTTGCCAGAAATATAAACAGGCCATGTGAAAATAAGCAAGCTTCTTATAGGGATATATTTTTGTGACACTGTTTTGTACAACAAAAGCTTTTTCCTGCTATGTAAATAACATTTCGTGTCCAAAATTTTGCTGAACTCACGGTTTGTTACCTATATTACTGGTTTGCATGCTTTAAGAAGGTGATTATAACATGTTTGCATTCATATCTCTGGCCATCTGCGATGAATCTTTTTGTTAATTGCTCATGCCTTATTTCAGAAAACCAAATCTGCACCATGACGATATGCTTCATGACGAAACCACTTGCTTTCATATGTATTGGACTACTGCATCATCGTCTTCGTCAATGGGAGGACGAAATCAGTAGTAGCACCAGCCGGCCAGCGAGGAAGGCAGCTCGGATCTGCCGCCGTGCCCACCTGCAACTTCCGTAGGGTTGTTCGGCCACTTAGAGAACTTCTGGTGGCCGTAAGCAATCTTAGTTGCTCACTGTGATAATCTGAATGTATGCAGTTTCCCTCTTTGCGTGTGTGCTTCTGTGTCTTTCCTGGTATATTCTCAGTCTATGGAATAGTCATATTAGGCATGTAGTTTATTTTAATTTCTGTATAAAAGCTTGGTACCAACATACAAATATGATTATTTTTTAATTTCTCAGTGTGGTAACCATATTTTCAACTAAAAAAATCCCACAACCTTCTGAAACAATCAATCAGTTGAGATGCATCACATTATCTTTTTCTCTTGACATTGATGGGTATTGAACCCATAGATCATCTTATCAATGGAACTCTTATCGGGTTGAGAAGGTGTCACAAAAACTAAAGAGCAGTTTTAACATGGTCCCTGATTAACTCTTACCTTCTTACATATTATGTGAAGGGGGTAAGAGGGACCTTGTTAAAATTAGTGAAAACTCAAAAACAGGGCGATTAGCTAAGTAAAGAAGCTAAGAGGCATCCGGAAGGACTTTTAGGATGGTACCGCGGTCAAATGCATCCTAGGATAGGTACTTTAAGAATTATGGTGTGTTCTTCTCCTTTCTTGTTTACCTTAGCCACATAGGTTAGCCTCAATTTATTATTATCCTTCTATTTAGAGTAGATATAGAACCGAGGCTTACCTATGTTTTTTTATAGAAAGACTTACCTAGGTTCTGAGAGCACAGAGTTGCTGAAAAGTTGAAATACATCCTTAACTGCATGTACATCTTATACAAATATGTTTTTATCAAGCTCAAATTTCTTAGCGTGATAACCATATTTTCAACTAAAAAATGCTTCCTTAATTGGTCTGTACATGTTATACAAATATGATTTGTTTAAATTCATATTTTTCACCGTGATAAACATATTTTCAATATAGCATGATTTAACACATGGGCTTTCTACTACCAATACCGAATGTCCTTGCAAAATGAAACTATTTTCATCGACAACATGGCTTTAACGGGTCTCTGCGCCATTTGGCGCAACAGGTCAACTTTTGTCAGCGGGCGCAATAAAACAACAATCCTTCTACAGATTAAAACACAATGCATATACAAACCTTTTTAGATCTTGTGAACGGTGAATTCTGGTTTCCCCTTGCGGGCTCGAAGGGAGAAAACGCAGATATCCTCTTTTGTAAGCTTTGCTTTCTCTGCAAAGTCACCCCAGTTGTGTGTTATGGTAGCCCTGTTGTCCACACCATTAATAAGGCGAACACGCCTTACGCAGCGTCCAGATGATAGCTTGATCTTCACCCCATCAACCGGAGTAGTGATGAAATCCGCCAGATGCTTCTTAGTAAACAAAGCAGAAAAGTACTACATATTCAAACTTCCCATATTCTTAGTAAACTTGCTAAAAAATACAACCATGCCAACTTTACTCTCTCATCATAGTGGCCATATTTTGAAACTGGACATATTCATATTATGCAAAGTTTCCCTCTTCCCAAATTATTATTTAACAATGTAATAAACATGTTTAAAAAATAGCATGCTTTAGTTGAAGGTTCTTGCAGCATGAAACTATTTTCATCGACAACATGTCTTCAGCAGGTCTCTACGCCATTTGGCGCAATGGGTCAACTAGTATGATAGGTATTCAAGAGGGATATGATAAAAACTTTCATGTAGACCACTGAATATAGTAAGTTTAATTCCTTGCAATACTTTTGAGATATTAACATGGTGTAAGTGCATCTAGTGCCACCCCTAGTTGGTTTTGGAGTATTGACAACAAACTTGGTTGAGGGACTAATGTGTTTGTGAGAATTGAAGGATAACACAGGTAGTAGTCCCTTATTGTTTCGGTTTGCCTACCAGAGATGACCCCTAAAAATGTGTGAAGACATTGAAGACAATGGTGGTACGTGAAGACATTCATGACGAAGATTATGACTTGTGAAGACATTCACTTGAAGACTGTGGAGTGCGAAGACATAGTTGTTCCGTAGTTTCCTTTTCTTCTTTGGTGAGTCATAGGAACCACCGTACTGTTAAGTGGGGTCCAAGTGAACAAAGTCAGAGTGACTCATGTGATGCTTAACCAAAATCCTATGTCTTCGAGTGAAGACAATGATTGAAAATCTTATCCAGAGTTGGACGAGTCAGCTTTGCTTGTAGCCCAAGTAAAGCTGTCGCGTCTGTTTGAAATTCGACCGTTGGACATGTGTCGGTTCCTTAGTGACCCAAGATCATTTCGGACATATCAGGCCGGGTTGCCTCGTGGCTATAAATAGCCCACCCCCTACACCATAAATTGGTGGCTGCTCAAAGTTAGTGCACGGCTTTTGTCGTTTGAGGCCAACCCACCTTCGAAGCATTTGAGAGAGAGATCCTTGCGAGGTCAAAGCCCAAAACATCTAGAGCCAAAGAGTGTTAGGCATCACTAAAGTCTTTCTGTCCGTGTGACCTGAAGACTTGTTAAACATGAGGACTGTGAATTCTCTAGCCGGTTAGGCGTCAGGTTCTGAGTATCCAAGAGTCATTGTGGATCGCCGGTGAACGAAGTCTGTGAAGGTTTGGAAGTCTACCTTGAAGACTTACCAGAGTGATTGGGCGAGGAATGGGTGTCCTTAGCTCAAGGGGAATCAGGTGAAGACGCGGTCTTCTGAGTTAAATCTCATCCTCCCGAACCAGACATACAGTTGTCACAACAACTAGAACTGGTCTACCAAATCCTTGTCTTCACCAAGCTACTGGTTCTATACCCCACTTCCCTTTACTTTACTGTTTGTCTTCGTGAAGTCATTGCTTACCCTGTTTGATTTGTTTGACTTCACTGAGTGAATACTATTTCCTATTTGGCTTCATAGTCTTCCATCCTGATCCATACTAGCTAGCTGCTGATAGTCTTCGTGCTTTCACTACATTTTTTACTTGACTATGGCTTGTCTAGTGTAGTCTATCTTCCGCTACATATCGATAGGTTCATTCCTACTGTTTGTCTTCAAAGACCTCGTGTTTTGAAGACTTTCATAAAAATCACCTATTCACCCCCCTCTAGTTGATAACTAGCACTTTCAATTGGTAATATGTGGGAGGTACTAGTGAATGATTGTGTTTTAGTCAGAATATTGGTGTTAAGGTTTGTGATTCCCGAAGCATGCACATATAGTCTCCCGTTATGCTAAGAAGTTGGAGCACGATGTATTATTGAGTGTCTTTCTTTGCGTGAAGGTTGGGGGCGCGCGATGGTTAACTCCTACCAACCTCCCCCCTAGGGGCATGCATAGTAGGACTTTGCTTCGAGGGCTAATAGACTTTCGCAATAATTATGTGAGTTCTTTATGACTAATTTGAGTCCATGGATTATGCACACTCTCACCTTTCCGCAATTTTCTAGCCTCTTCGGTACCGTGCATTTGCCCTTTCTCACCTCGAGAGTTGGTGCAAACTTTGCCAGTGCATCCGAACCCTGTGATATGATACGCTCTATCACACATAAGCATCCTTATGTCTTCCTCAAAACAACCACCATACCTACCTATTATGGCATTTCCATAGCCATTTAGAGATATATTGCCATGCAACTTCCACCGTTCCATTTATTATGACACACATCATCATTGTCATATTGCTTTGCATGATCATATAGCTGACATAGCGTTTATGGCTCAGCCACTGTTCAAATTTCTATACATGTTACGCTAGATCATTGCACATCCTGGTACATTGCCAGAGGCATTCATATAGAGTCATATTTTGTTCTAGTATCGGGTTGTAATTTTGAGGTTTAAGTAAATAGAAGTGTCATGATCATCGTCATCCATTATTAGAGCATTGTCGCAGTGAGAAAAAAAAAGAGGCCCAAAAAAGAGCCAAAAAGAGGCCAAAAAGAGCCCACCAAAAAGGAGAAAAATAGAGAAATGACAATGTTATTATCTTTTTTCACACTTTTGCTTTAAAGTAGCACCATGTTTTTCATATAGAGAGTCTCCTATGTTGTCACTTTCATATACTAGTGGAAAATTTTCATTATAGAACTTGGCTTGTATATTTCAATGATGACCTTCCTCAAATGCCCGAGGTCTTCTAGTGCAAGCAAGTTGGATGCACACCCACTTAGTTTTCAGTTTGAACTTTCATACACTTATAGCTCTTAGTGCATCTATTGCATGACAATCCCTACTCCTTGCATTGACATCAATTGACGGGAATCTCCATATCCCGTTGATTAGCCTCGTTGATGTGAGGTTTCCTCCTTTTTTTGTCTTCTCCATATTAATCTCTACCACCGTATTTTATTCCACCCATGGTGCTATATCCATGGACTGCGCTCATGTATTGTGTGGGGGTTAGAAAAGCTAAGACGCGTTAAAAAGTATGAACCAATTGATTGGCTGACACCAGGGTAGTGCATGATTTATACTTTGTGTTAAGAAAATGGAGCATGACAAGGCTATATGATTTTGTAGGGACAACGTTCTTTAGCATTTTTATTATGAAAGACATGATTGTTTGTTAGTATGCCTGAGTATTGATGATGTCTTTATGTCAAACTATAGATATTGGTTTGAATCATTCAAATCTAAATATACATACAATAAAAAAAAGATTACATGATAGACGTATTAGGTAGCATTCCACATCAAAAAAATTGTTTTTATCATTTACCTACTCGAGGACGAATAGGAATTAAACTTGGGGATGCTTGATACGTCTTTAAACATATCTATAATTTTTTATTGTTCCATGATATTATGGTATCAATTTGATGTTTTATATGCAATCACTATTGCATGATGCTGCTAATGCGACACTACGATCATAGACCATTCAATGAAACTGTGTGTGATGCATTAATCGAAAACGGTGATGTAAAAACCCCATCAAAAAAGATGCAAAACATTTGCGACGACGGATACATCAAACACGATTCATATTACAGTTGCGTGAGCGATGGATGAGATATAGTTAATCTATAAGAACTATTTGCGAGAAGGCAGAACAACAAAAACGGGCTGCTATATAAAGGTGTGTGGGATATACGGCATACAGTTCGCTCGGATGAACTGTTTGCTATTAGGGAATGCAACAGAAACGGTTAGCCAGATCAAGGTGTGTGTGATATACGACATACAGTTCACTCGGACAAACTATTTTTGATTAGGGAACACAACAGAAACGGTTTAACTTAACAAGATGTGTGTGATATGCAGCATACAGTTCACATAGATAAACTATTTACGATGAGCCAAAAGACACAAACAATCCGTGAAAACAAGATGTGTGTGATACACGGTAAACAACCCACTCTATTTTTTTCAGGTTTTTTGTTTTCCTTTTTCCTTTCATAATTTTACTTTTGTTTATACTTACAAATATTCTAAATAAATATATTATGAAAAATATTTTACATAAAACATTTCAAATAAATGTTAACCAAGCATTTGAAAAATGTTAATACATTGACAAAATGTTTCTCATGTATACGAAACAATATATACAATAAATATATAATGTGTGTGAAAAAAGTTGACCATATATTTATAAAATGTTAATCCAAGCATTTGACAAAAAAATTAAACAAGTATTTTAAAAACGCTAACCATGCATTTAAAAAATGTTAAATGTGTATAGAAAAATGTTGACCATGTATTAAAAAATTGTTAAACTTGTATTTGAAAATGCTAATCAAGCATTTGAAAAATATCAAATGTGTATAGAAAAAAAGTTGACCATGTATTAAAAAATTTTAAATTTGTATTTGAAAATGTTAATCAAGCATTCGAAAAAATGTTAAATGTGTATACAAAAATGTTCACTATCTCTTCGGAAAATGTTAATAAAGCAATTGAAAAAATTAAATGTTTATAGAGAAAATGTTGACCGTGTATTGAAAAGTAATTAAAGTTGTATTTGAAAAATATTAATCAAGGAGTTGAAAAAAATGTAAAATTTGTATAGAAACAATGTTGACCAGGTAAAAAATGTTAGATATAAATGTCTACCATGTATTCAATACATGTTAATCTTGTATTTAAAAAATATTGAATGTGTATTAGATACATACCCAAAAGGAGTATAGGAAAACAAAGAAATACCGAGAAAGAAAAAAGAAAAACAATGAAAACAAAAACAAACAAAACTGAAGAAAAAGAAAGAAAAAAATATAGTGAAAAACAAGAAAGAAACAAAGAAAACCAAAAAAATAAGCAAGTAAAAATAGAGAAAAGAAACGATGAAAATGGGTGAAAAAAACAGTGGAAAACTAGCTCTTCTTCTTTAGCAAGTGTGACGCCCGGATAGTTACGCTACAGTAATCCTCCGCTAATGATGCCACGTCACCTCGATTACTGTGGCTAATCTCGCATTTGTTCGAAACCGATTCGAATTCAGTTTAAAAATTTGGCAACAACAAAAGTTTTCAAAAAATTAGACTAAAATGTTCGGAGTGTGCAGTTAAATGCCAGGGTAATTATAATAAAGCGAACACAATTTTACAAAATACCTAAATGGCGTAAACTAATTAAAACAGAAAAGAAAACAAATAAAAAGAGAAGAAAACACAAAAATAGAAAAGAAAATTAACAAAAAAAGGAAAACAAAACCCCCAGGCCAACTGGGCCTCGGCCCAACCAGTGGCCTGCCAGGCCGGCCCACTCCCTCCCCTGGCCTATAACCCCCTGGGGGCACCAAACCCTAACCGACACCCCCACGTCGCCACTTCCCATCCCCACTCCCCTCGCTCACCCACTCCTCGATCCCCTCTGGATTGGGGCAACGGCCGTGCCGTCCGGCGCCCGACCCCACGCCGCCGGCCATTGGGCTCTGTCTGATCGCAGCCCCGCCGCGCCTCTGTCCTCCCCCGCGATGCCACCACGCCAGAGCCCTCCTCCTCGCGACCATGGCGTCCACTGGACCGTGCGGCGCCCCCCTCAACTGGATCTCCCTCGCCCAACGCCGCCTCGACCTCGCCGTCCTCCTCCTCGACCCCTCCTCGCCGGACTCCATCGACGCCGCCCTCTACCTCAGGCCCTCCCCGAGCACACGATTGCACAACGACAGGCTCGATGTGAGCCTGTTCCCCTCCATTCTCCCTCGCGCGACCCACCAGTCCCCTGGCCACGCGCCCGCGTGCACACGCTGCCGGCCACGCGCCCTGCTGCCGTGGCTTGCTCCCGCGACTGCTCGCCCGCCCCCTCGGGGGTCACCTTCCGCCGCGCCATCCAACCACAGTTTCTATCCTCATTGGCGCCGCTTACGCCGCTTCGTGCACTCCGCCAACCGTCCCTCCTTCTGCCCGGCCGCGACCACGGCCATCGGCGCTAAGCGCCGCTTTTTCCCACGCAAGCGCCGGGCAAAGCTCAGAACCCACGCTACCGGCGCCCATCGCTTGGGCAGACGCCAAACGGGCCGACGCCTGCGCTGTCAAGGGCGCCTGCAACGCTCAAGATTCGATAAGGCCCCTAGGGCCTATGACAAGGGGGCCCCGCCCCAAAACGTTTTATAAAATAAAATAAAATAAAATAAATGAATTAATAAAATTAATAATTAATTAGTGAATTAATTAAGTTAATTAATCCTGTTTATATTAATCTAATTAACTAGTTAGTTAATTAAACAGTAATTAGATTAGCTAAGTCCTAATTAACTAAACAAATAATGACAGTGGGACCCACACATCAAAGTTAACTAGTCAACCTCGTTGATTGTCGACATCGACATGACATCATGCGATGTCATAAATCCATTTTCGAATTAATTTAAATAATTAATTAAATCTCGTAAATTAATAAAATCTTTAGAAAATCATATCTTTTAATCCGTAACTCGGATTAAATTATTTTCAACATGAAAGTTGCTCAGAACGACAAGACGATTCCGGATATGCAGCCCTTTCGTCCGCCACACCCCCCTAACCTATCGAACTCGCAACTTTCCCCATCCGGCTCCTCTGCCCGAAAACGCGGAACCCCGGGAATACTTCCAGGATGCTTCCCTCCTTCACCGGTATCACCTCATACCGCGTTAGGGCACCCCTAGCACCTTTACTTGTCTTGTCATGCTCGATATGCATCTGTTTGCATGGTATTCATTGTTTCTTCCCCCTCTTCTCTCTGGTAGACTACGAGTCCGACGCTGCTGCTACCCAGTACGACTACGGAGTTGACGACCTCTCTCTCTTGCTAGAGCAACCAGGCAAGCCCCCCCTTTGATCACCAGATATCGCCTACTCTTCTCTATACTGCTTGCATTAGAGTAGTGTAGCATGTTACTGCTTTTAGTTAATCCTATCTTGCCGCATAGCCTGTCCTTGCTACTCATTGTTGTTACCTTTACCGCTATCCTACCGCTTAGTATAGGATGCTAGTGTTCCATCGGTGGCCCTACATTCTTATCCGTCTGCCATGCTATACTATCGGGCTGTGATCACTTGGGAGGTGATCACGGGCATATACTATATACTTTACACTATTACATTACCCGTGATCTTTGTTCGGAGATGGGGGCTGAAAGGACGGTGGCTCCATCCCGGTAGAGGTGGGCCCGGGTTCCCGACGGCCCCATTTGTTACTTTAATGGCGGCTGACAGGCAGGTTGAAACCACCTAGGAGAGAGGTGGGCCTGGCCCTGGTCGGCGTTCGCGGATGCTTAACACGCTTAACGAGATCTTGGTATTTGATCTAAGTCTGGCCATTTGGTCTATACGCACTAACCATCTACGCGGGAGTAGTTATGGGTATCCCGACGTCGTGGTATCGGCCAAAACGCCGTGACATCGGTAATTTGAGTGGCGTAGCCGGATTGGACTGAACGCCAGAGGCTAGGTCTGCTTCGGCCAGCGTCACATAGCGTGCAGGTGTGCTAAGGCGATGGGCCCCGGACCCTGTGCGCTTAGGTTTAGACCGGCGTCTTGACCTCTATTGAGCCTAGGTGGGGCTGCGGCGTGTTGATCTTCCGCGGCGGGCATGACCCGTAAAAGTGTGTCCGCCAAATGGGATCAAGCGTGTTGGGTTATGTGGTGCACCCCAGGAAGTTTAATCTATTCGAATAGCCGTGGTCTTGGTAGCAGGTGACGACTTGGAGTTGTACCTTGACCTTATGACAACTAGAACCGGATACTTAATAAAACACACCCTTTCAAGTGCGGATACAACCCGGTGGTCGCTCTCTCTCAGGGTTACGAGGAGGGGATCGTCGGGTAGGATTATGCTATGCGATGCTACTTGGAGGACTTCAGTCTACTCTCTTCTACATGTTGCAAGACGGAGGCTGCCAGAAGCGTAGTCTTCGACAGGATTAGATATCCCCCTCTTATTCTGGCATTACGTAGTTCACCCACCGATATGGCCCTTTACACATATATCCATGCATATGTAGTGTAGCTTCTTGCTTGCAGTACTTTGGATGAGTACTCACGGTTGCCTTGTTCCCCTTTTCCCCTATCTCTACTCGATTGCTGCGACCAGACGATGGAGCCCGGAGCGACGCCACCGTCGATGGCGACTACTACACTGGAGGCGCCTACTACTACGCAGCAGCCCACGGCGACGACCGGGAGTAGTTAGGAGGATCCCGAGCAGAGGCCTGCGCCTCTTCGATCTCAGATCCTGGTTTGTGCTAGCCATCTTATGGCAAACTTGTTTAACTTATGTCCTGTACTCAGATATTGTTGCTTCCGTGACTCGTCTATGATCGAAAGCACTTGTATTCGAGCCCTCGAGGCCCTGGCTTGTATTATGATGCTTGTATGACTTATTTATGTTTTAGAGTTGTGTTGTGATATCTTCCCGTGAGTCCCTAATCTTGATCGTACACGTTTGCGTGCATGATTAGTGTACGATCAAATCAGGGGCGTCACAAGTTGGTATTAGAGCCGACTGCCTGTAGGAATCCCCCTTTCCAACTCCTTGGCCCAAGTCGAGTCTAGACGTTGCAAAAACTTTTACTAACATGGATGTGTGTCTTACGGGCACACGTCGCGATTGGGTGGTATTAGGATCTTTTACTCCTCGTCTATACTCTGGGACTCTGATCTCTCTTCTATTCGGGTTAAATGATTTTGCTAAAAATCTAACATTAGGATCTCATTGTCACTTTCACCCCGGAGAGCCCTTTATTATTGATGATCGTCTGCTGCACCAGAAGACCCAGAAGATACACTACGCTGTTAACCCGAGAACTTGTGTTCATCGCGTTTGCAATTCCCTTCCACCGTCAACCCTTATGGATAACTACTTGAAGTTGTTATTCTTACATTCATCCCCAGTTGGTCTTGTTATTACAAGATACCCCGAAACACTCGTCGTTGTTTCGATAATCCTTTGAGCTTACTGCCTCGCTGTTCATTGACACCTGAATACCCCTACGGTTAATTCTTGCACTTGTCGAGTATCCGCTGATCCCCCAGTTGTTCATGCTTTACACAAAAGTCTTCGAAATACCATTCGATCTTCCAAAAATCCTCCACAACCTATTGCTCTGGAATTTCTTGTTTGCTTTCATTATGATTAATCCCATAAGTATAGTAACCTTATTGGCATCCTTTGTCACCATCATTTTTGAGTCCATTTGATTTCAATACATTGTGAATGTTCACAATCATCAGTCGAATCCTAGGATTATCTTTTCGGCCCAGACGTCATTTTGAACATGAGTTGGTTCTCGACCTAACTATCTGTCGTTGATTGTGCCTCTGGTATATTCAATTGATCCATCCTTGATCAAAGCGCCTGCTTTTGATCCTTTGTTTTGGAAATCATAATTCCTTTGCATTTAAGCTTTGAATTACTCAGATGATTCCATAACCTGTTGCGTTTGCATTCCTCCTCTTACGGTTGAGTATCGATACTCACATCAGATCCTTTGTGGACCATCAAGTCCTTTGTTGGATTATTATCCGCGGTGTCCTTCACATTTGATCACTTTGTGAGTTCTTCCCGATACCTAATGCCTTTGTTAAGTTGTATCCTCCGCTTGGCCAACCATACTCGCTTTCGGGCTTGTGTTATTTACTCTTGAAACTTGTGGTATATGTTTCTAAGAAGCCACTATGGGTTGAACATATGCTTTCTCTAGACCGTGTGAACCCGAAAGTTTTCACGAGTCATACCTTACGGTGCTTCGCCAGATAAAATTTCAACAACGCAACTTAATCGAGCGAGAAGTGGATGAAAGGTTATGCATTGGAGAAGTGGGAGTCGACCTTGAACTTTGTGTTCATGCCCATGGACCCGATGTACATCTTCTCATCGAAGCTTCTTTTAAAATTAATTATTCCCTTGATATAAGTTCATCTTATATCCGGGTGCAACCTTTACAATCGTGGTTCCGACCATGTTCTCCTTTAAATACCATTTTCGATGCAAGTGTAAGCACTTGTCTTACGTGGATCAATACCCGGTACAACCTCTACTTTGATCCGTCAGAGTATTACCCCATGGTATCTCGAGATTATGTTGGAACCGCATAACTTCCTATGAGTTCTTCATCAAGTACTACATACTCACCGATTACAATTTTTCATGGGCTCACGAGTTATTAAACACTCAAAGACACCGATAATCGAATCGAGTGCACTCACGGTTCAACGACACTTGATAATCTTCTTTAAGTACGAGTTTGTAACCGATCACGCCATTCCTAGCCTGTTTGGCTATATCCTTGTCGTGCCGATTTTAAGCTGTGCTACGGTCCTTATCCGGGAGCACAAATTTCGACGATGAGCTAAGCTTATGTCGATCTTCCTCAAATCATATCATGTCACCTTGAACAACAAGCCTGGTTTCGAGTTTGTGTCGTACCCGTGGTTCCAATAAACTTGCGCTTCATCATTCCTTTGACTTGAGGTCATCGTTGTTCGATTACATCTTCATGAAACCTCTCGACAAATGTGTCGTAATCATCATCTACATTCGAGCTCTTCCGGGATATCAATTGAATTCATGATGAGAAATACCATCCTTGCCCTCGCTGATTTGTGTTGTCATTGACCACTTTATTGCCTTCCCACCAACACTAGCTTGTTCGTGTTTGGTGTTATACCTTGAGTTCCTTGCTATCCAGCAATTGTTCTTCTTTACCTTGGAGTATTACCATATTTTATGTCAAGGATGTCGTGAGAAATTCACCACCCTTAAGAATTCTTGATACCAGTGATACTTATTAACATCACCATTCTTTTCTTGGTTCCCGTGTTGTTACTAACCGGAATACCGACAAATGGTCTGTGATGTGTAAATTCTAAACTTCGAGCAACCCTTTTCCTTTGAAGTTATTGGTCTATACTTACATTCTACGACTATGGCTTATTGAATCACCATTCTGACATTGGTCGTGCAACCCAACCCATATTTTGGGCGCACCTTGCAACCAATGTTTAATTGTGTATGTTTTCCTCGAGCATACTTCCTTATATCATTTGATCTGACAAATGTTATCTCCTTGTTCACTTAATTGTGGAAATCCATCTTTTGGAAATCTTGATGAATTGCCGTTGAGTTCACCAGACACCTCCTTGTCCTCTCCTTGGGTTAATGATGAACTGTTGTTAATAGAAATCACTTCATAGTTCATTTCCCGAGAATCTTACATTGTCATCTCGTCAATTGGTGTCGCACCTTCTCTTCTCAGGCATCCTAAGTCTGAGGCACCCTAACACCAATCAGATCTGAATCTCGGTCAGATATGATGGTTGGAACATTTTCCAAGAGTTATAACATCGATCCTCATATGACCCGGTAAGGTGATGTCATGCACACCTGACCGGAGGACCAAGTGTTATAGTGTCCTTTTTAACAAGGTTAACCATTTTTCCATGAGGAAATTGAATGCCTTGTTTAATAAGTTCATCCCGATGGATCCTTTGTGCATCCAAAGTCTGATCTTTGCTTGAAGACCATGCCAATGCTATCACTAAGCATGTTTGTGGTACTCCGAATTTTAACAAGAACATTTGAAGCCCAGTGCTAAATGTTTCTTGCACAATTATCCAAACACCCTTGTATGGGTAATGTCATGACAATTATCTCCCTTACCTAAAGGGATTTTCTACATTATATCCTTTCATGCATATCATGCGCTGCTTGTCCTTGGGAAGGATATACCCCTGAATTATGTGTTTAAACACAATTTTCATTTCCATTGTTCTGTTTATCTGATATCACATTTTCCTTTCCATTGTGTTGTTTAACCTTCTTGAGGTCTATATAATTTAAACAGTATTGTTCTCCTGCTTATGTAAACACCTCGGTGTACAACTCTGTCAGTAAGACCCTGTTTCTACTGTTGATGACATTCCGGTAGCCACCGATGGACGGGAACTTTGCCTATTGGTCCGCCTCGTTCAACGAAAGCAGGAAAATAGTTCTCTTCGTCCCTCGCCACAGGTATCGACGTTGTTACCGACATAATCGACGGGCTACCCCCTGACATGCCTTGCTTGCATGATCACGCAAGACGTCTCCACCCCTCCTACTTTAACCACATGGTGGGCCCATAACCCACAGTTCCATATGATCGAAACCGACTCTCCTGTACAACCTATTGTCAAAGTTATTCCCCACGTTTGACTTCGTATGTAATTCACGGGCCACCTGCCTAGTGATCTATTATGGTATCAGACACAATACTTATTCCCATTGCTTTGAACCCTCTTTCACACTTCGTTTTAGGCAACGAATGATTGCCTAAGCGCTTGAAAACTTCTATTTTTCACCTCCTTATGTTGCTCTCAATAATTTCTTAAGTTTCAACTCGAGAGTTACTATTCGTCGCCCTCCCTGATGTTCTCTACCAGATACGTGACCTTGTAGAGGTCAGTTCCTATGAAGATAACCCTGATCATTTTTCATAAGTATGATGAGACCCCCGAAGAAAGGACGACAACTTCATCATGATGACCCGAAGCAGAGAAATGAAGACATCAGCGCTATGGATCGACCACTTCGAGAAGAGCAACCAAGACCGAGAAGATTCGTTAGGGTTTCGTAACCAGACCTTTCCCCCTTATTCCACCTCTTAAATCTCGGGACGAGATTTCTTGTAGTGGAGGAGAATTGTGACGCCCGGATAGTTAAGCTACAGTAATCCTCCGCTAATGATGCCACGTCACCTCGATTACTGTGGCTAATCTCGCATTAGTACGAAACCGATTCGAATTCAATTTAAAAATTTGGCAAACAACAAAAGTTTTCAAAAATTAAACTAAAATGTTCGGAGTGTGCAGTTAAATGCCAGGGTAATTATAATAAAGCGAACACAATTTTACAAACTACCTAAATGGCCTAAACTAATTAAAACGGAAAAGAAAATAAATAAAAAGAGAAGAAAACACAAAAACAGAAAAGAAAACTAACAAAAAAAAAGGAAAAGAAAACCCCCAGGCCAACTGGGCCTCGGCCCAACTAGTGGCCTGCCAGGCCGGCCCACTCCCTCCCCTGGCCTATAACCCCCTGGGGGCACCAAACCCTAACCGACACCCCCATGTCGCCACTTCCCATCCCCACTCCCCTCGCTCACCCACTCCTCGATCCCCTCTGGATCGGGGCAACTTGCCGTCCGGCGCCCAAACCCGCGCGCCTGGCTGGCTCCGTCACGGTCGCCGCCCGCCCGCGCCTCTGTCCTCCCGTGATGCCACCACGCCAGAGCCCTCCTCCTCATGGCCATGGCGTCCCCTTTGGACTGTCTGGCGCCCCTCAACTGGATCTCCTCGCCTAACGCCGCCTCGACCTCGCCATCCTCCTCCTCGACTCCTCCTCGCGGACTCCATCGACGCCGCCCTCTACCTCAGGCCCTCCCGAGCACGCGATTACAGACAACGACAGGCTCGTTGTGAGCCTCTTCCCTCCCCTCTCCCTCGCGCGCGACCATTGATCCCACAGCCACGCGCCCGCACGCACACGCTGCCGGCCACGCGCCCTGCTGTCGTGGCTTGCTCCCGCAACTGCTCGCCCGCCCCCTCGGGGGTCACCTTCCGCTGCGCCACAGTCAACCACAGGCTCTATCCTCATTGGCGCCGCTTACGCCGCTTCATTGCACTCCGGCCAACCGTCCCCCTGTCCTTCGCCCGGCCGCGACCACGCCATCGGCGCTAAGTTGCCGCCCTTTTTCCCACGGCGCATACCGCTGGCAAAGCTCAGAACCCACGCGCCTCGGCGCCCATTGGCTTGGCAGACGCCAAACGGGCCGACGCTCAGGCTTGCGCTGCGGGCGCCTGCAACGCTCAAGATTCGATAAGGCCCCTAGGGCCTATGACAAGGGGCCCCCGCCCCAGAACGTTTTAGAAAATAAAATAAAATAAAATAAAAATGAATTAATAAAATTAATAATTAATTAGTGAATTAATTAGTGAATTAATTAAGTTAATTAATCTTGTTTAAATTAATCCAATTAACTAGTTAGTTAATTAAACAGTGATTAGATTAGCTAAGTCCTAATTAACTAAACAGTCAATGACAAATGGGACCCACACGTCAAAGTTAACTAGTCAACCTGTTGATTGTCGACATCAGCATGAAATCATGCTGATGTCATAAATCCATTTTCGAATTAATTTAAATAATTAATTAAATCTCAGAAATTAATAAAATCTTTAGAAAATCATATCTTTTAATCCGTAACTCGGATTAAATAATTTTCAACATGAAAGTTGCTCAGAACGACGAGACGTTTCCGGATACGCAACTTTCCCCCTCTGGCTCCTCTGCCCGAAAACGCGGAACCCCGGGAATACTTCCCGGATGCTTCCCCCCTTCACCGGTACCACCTCATACCGCGTTAGGGCACCCCTAGCACCTTTACTTGTCTTGTCATGCTCGAGATGCATCTGTTTGCATGGTATTCATTGTTTCTTCCCCCTCTTCTCTCTGGTAGACTACGAGTCCGACGCTGCTGCTGCTGCCCAGTACGACTACGGAGTTGACGACCCCTCTCTCTTGCTAGAGCAACCAGGCAAGCCCCCCCTTTGATCACCAGATATCGCCTACTCTTCTCTATACTGCTTGCATTAGAGTAGTGTAGCATGTTACTGCTTTCAGTTAATCCTATACTGCTGCATAGCTTGTCCTTGCTACTACTGTTGTTACCTTTACCTGCTATCCTCATCGCTTAGTATAGGATGCTAGTGTTCCATCAGTGGCCCTACATTCTTGTCCATCCGCCATGCTATACTCTCGGGCTGTGATCACTTGGGAGGTGATCACGGGCATATACTATATACTTTACACTATTACATTACCTGTGAATCTTTGTTAGGAGATGGGGGTGAAAGGACGGTGGCTCCATCCCGGTAGAGGTGGGCCTGGGTTCCCGACGGCCCCCGATCGTTACTTTTAGGGCGGTTTATTGTGGCAGAGTTGAGACCACCTAGGAGAGAGGTGGGCCTGGCCTGGTCGGCGTCATGGATACTTAACATGCTTAACGAGATCTTGGTATTTGATCCGAGTCCGCCATTTGGTCTATACGCACTAACCATCTACGCTGGAGTAGTTATGGGTATCCCGACGTCGTGGTATCACCGGCACTTCGTGACGCCCGGCCGAGTGGCGCTGCTACGGATTGACTGAACGCCTGTAGACTAGGTCTGCCTTCCGACCGCGATACGCATAGCGTGTGTGTGCTAAGGGCGATTGGCCTGCACTGCGGCGCTTAGGTTTAGATCGGCGTGCTGACCTCTCTGTTGAGCCTAGGTGGTGCTGCGACGTGTTGATCTTCCGCGGCCGGGCATGACCCAGAAAAGTGTGTCCGGCCAAATGGGATCAAGCGTGTTGGGTTATGTGGTGGACCCCTGCAGGGAAGTTTAATCTATTCGAATAGCCGTGATCTTTGGTAACAGGACGACTTGGAGTTGTACCTTGACCTTATGACAACTAGAACCGGATACTTAATAAAACACACCCTTTCAAGTGCCAGATACAACCCGGTGGTCGCTCTCTCTCAGGGTTACGAGGAGGGGATCGTCGGGTAGGATTATGCTATGCGATGCTACTTGGAGGACTTCAGTCTACTCCCTTCTACATGTTGCAAGACGGAGGCTGCCAGAAGCGTAGTCTTCGACAGGATTAGATATCCCCTCTTATTACGGCATTCTGCGATTCGGTCCACCGATATGGCCCTTTACACATATATCCATGCATATGTAGTGTAGCTCCTTGCTTGCAGTACTTTGGATGAGTACTCACGGTTGCCTTGTTCCCCCTTTTCCCCTATCTCTACTCGATTGCTGCGACTGCACGATGGAGCCCAGGGAGCGATGCCACCGTCGATGGCGACTACTACACTGGAGGCGCCTACTACTACGTGCAGCCCGGCGGCGACGACAGGAGTAGTTAGGAGGATCCTGTGCAGGAGGCCTGCGCCTCTTTCGATCGGTATCCCGGTTTGTGCTAGCCATCTTATGGCAAACTTGTTTAACTTATGTACGTACTCAGATATTGTTGCTTCGCTGACTTCGTCTATGATCGAAAGCACTTGTATTCGAGCCCTCGAGGCCCCGGCTTGTATTATGATGCTTGTATGACTTATTTATGTTTTAGAGTTGTGTTGTGATATCTTCCCGTGAGTCCCTGATCTTGATCGTACACGTTTGCGTGCATGATTAGTGTACGATTGAATCGGGGGCGTCACAGCAAGGTCACGCCGTACTAATTCAAAACAAACCGGGTGGTGGACCAGTGGCTAGCTGGGCAACGCTGCACCCAGGAGATTGCAGGATTGATTCCTGCGCGACCCTGTTTCTCTAGTTTTTAGTGCGAATGTGCGAGTAGACAAGTGTAGATGCTTCACGCGAAACCGAAGAAAGACTCGCTATAAGCGAGATATAGCCTTTAGGCGTACCACGCGCGTGGCTAGATGGCGGCAGCCCAACAACATTCATGCATTCTTGTTTAATTAGCCCTCACTCTATCTTCCCTACAAAAACCTCGTTCCAGCTGCTAGCAAGGACAATTGACCAGTGGCATTGACCGTTGATGTTTTAAAATTCATGAGAATTTAGAAGTCCATGAATTTGAAAAATAAACAAAGATACAAAAAGTTAACAAATTTGAAAGGAAAAAGATCATGAATTTAGAAAATGTTGTGAAATTTAAAAAAGCCCATGGATTTGAAAAAAGTTCACCAACTTTAAAAAAGTTCATGGATTTGGAAAACGTTCACGGATGAGAAAAAAAGTTGGGGATTTCAAAAAAACATTTGCAGGTTTGAAGAACATTCACAAATATGCAAATAAAATCACAAATTCGATAAAAGTTCATGTATTAAAAAATTACGAATTGTAAAAAAGTCAACGAATAAAAAGAAGTTCATGAATTCAAAAAATTCACAAAAAATGAAAGAAGTTTGTAAATTTGAAAAAAGTTCACACAATATGGAAAAAAAGTTCACGAATTTAAGAAAAGTTAACGAATTTGAAAAAGTACGGAATTTGAAAAAACACTCTCAAAAATTAAAAAACATCAAGAGTTTGAAAAAGAATTTTCTAAAGTTGAAAAATTTCATGAATTTGCAAAAAACTTTCAAATTTGAGAAAAGCAGAATAATGGAAAACGAAAAAGAAAGAAAGAAAACAAAAATGAAAACCTAGTGAAACCATGGTAGGAAAAACGGCGAGAAAATTGCCCACCGGCAGAAACTGAGAAAAATAACTACATGGACCGACCCATTCGCGAGTGCCCTCGAAATACAAATTAAAGTGTACTCTCTGCAAAGATCACCCTCACCTCCTAGATTGCGACAAATGGCCCGCATGCAGTGCACCATCTGATCTTGAGCATGATTATCATTTGTGAGTAGTTACTTTCGGTTTTGAGGTCACGGGAGAAATCATGTTGCAAGTAATCATGTGAATTTGATATGTGTTCACTATTTTGATAGTATGTATGTTGTGATTCCCTTAGTGGTGTCATGTGAACGTCGACTACATGACACTTCACCATACTTGGGCCTAAGGGAATGCATTGTGGAGTAGAAATTAGATGATGGGTTGCGAGAGTGACAGAAGCTTAAACCCCAGTTTATGCGCTACTCCGTAAGGGACCGATTGGATCAAAGTTTAATGTTATGATTAGAATTTGTTCTTAATACTTTTCTCGTAGTTGCGGATGCTTGCGAGAGGGTTAATAATAAGTAGGAGGTTTGTTCAAGTAGGAACATCACCTAAGCACCGGTCCACCCCCATATCAAATTATAAAAGTACCGAACACGAATTAAACCAACATGATGAAAGTGACTAGATGAAAATCCCATGTACCCTCAAGAACGCTTTGCTTATTCTAAGAGACCATTTTGGCCTGTCCTTTGCCTCAAAAGGATCGTTCTACCTTGCTGCACATTTGTTACTACTATTGTTACTTGCTCGTTACAAATTATCTTGCTATCAAACTACTCTGCTACTTATAATTTCAGCACTTGCACACATTACCTTGTTGAAAACCACTTGTCATTTCTTATGCTCCTTGTTGGGTTCGACACTCTTACTTATCGAAAAGAGCTACAATTGATCCCATGTACTTGTGGGTCATCAACCGCTTAAGAAGAATGACAAGCATGACTAAAAATCAGTTTGGTCATGCCTAGGAGGGCGACCATGGAAGCCATTTTCTTGGTACGACAACTTATGGAGAGATACAGGGAGCAAAAGAAGGACTTGCATATGGTGTTCATTGACTTGGAGAAGGCTTATGATAAGATGCCACATAATGTCATGTGGTGGGCCTTGGAGAAACTCAAATTCCTAGCAAAGTGCATTACCCTCATCAAGGACATGTATGGTAATATTGTGACAAGTGTTCAAACAAGTGACGTCGACACAGATGAATTCCCAGTTAAGATAGGACTGCATCAGGGGTGAACTTTGAGCCCTTATCTTTTTGCCTTGGTGAAAGGTGAGGTCACAATGGATATACAAGGAGATATCGCATGGTGTATCACTGGTGCGCGTCGGTCCTAAACAAACGGTTTTTAACCCCGTTCCGCGACGGTATTTGGAACCTTCGCCAAGTGAGTGTGGGCCATAGGGGGTCCTTCCCACACAACCTAAAAATCGTCGGGGATATGCCCTCCTGGCACACACGCTCGGCAAAATTAGGTCGTGTGCGACCGGTGAGTGCTCAGATATGGAAATACATACAGTAGAGCTAAAAATACAATTATACGGCAAAATTGTTTCCGGTCGCAAGTACATCCCACACAGTCAGTCCCCGCTAAATGTTTCCATTCGTATGTACATCCCACACAGTCGCTCCAAGGAAAACGTTTACGTTCATAGGTATATCACACAAAAAATTTCCCGTTAAATCATTTGTGATAGCTTTGCCAGTGCACACGATATTAATAATTTTATCGTTTGCATTACTGAATGCATCACACACGGTACGTAGAAGAAACTGTGTGGCAAAGGCTGTCCATCACACACACTTTTTATGTGGTAAATGTTTGCGCAAGGTGGCCTAACGCAAACAATTTTCAAGAGAAAGTCATGTGTGCAGTGGAGATTGATCGCACACGTAGTGGATCCTAGAAACATTTCTGATCTCCACGTATATCGCAGACATTTCGCTTTCGCAAACCATGTGAGTGTAATCCCTAATTAATCCAACTAATTCCTAATTTAAAAATCACATGTTTTGAATTTGAAAGTAGGCAATCACTTATTTCATATCCAACCATGTTTATTACAAATATAGGTTCAACCACGAATCCATAATTCGACGCACATGTACATATACTGAAGAACTACAGAAGGACCAAGTAAAGAATGATGAACCACAGTTGTACTAAAGACTGTAAAGAGAGAGGCGAAAGACATTCTGGTTGCTGGAGAAGGAGAAGTGGAATGCCCATATTGTGCCCTCCTCCATGCATAATGCGCGTGCGACTCTAGGCCAACCCCTTGTGATGGCTGCCCGTCCATCCTTCACTGTCTTCATTAGAACTTCTCGATGCTCATTGTAGTCTGGATGGAATACTTTAACCATCATTGCGTGTCCACCAATCATGTACTTTGCGAGGAAATCTTGAGTGAACTACTTTGGGAACCACTGGGAACGAAAAAGACTCAGACATTGTTTTCTAACAACTCATTATCGACAGTAAAAAGAGAAGGCTGCAGAGTTTGTAGTTACCATCCTACAGCTCACTGTTGTGTTGGATAGAGCATAAAGAAATAATTTGCTTGCCACCATTCGTATCTTTTTGCTAATAATCCTTATCAGTTTCCTCACTTGATGATTGTTCATCAATATCTCATTGCCCCATCGCAAAAAGGGTCGATGCGTGGATCCTTCCCAAGGGCATATGTACCTACAAGCAACAAGTCAATATTAGAAGCTAACTAGTGTCCAGGCCTGGATCTATATGCACTACATTATGAAATGATGGGGGGAGTACAAGCCGAGGGATGAGGCTAACCTCGGCGGAAAATGGTGGCCACTCCCGTTGTTGTCCTGCATAAGTAGTGGAAAGGCATGATAAGTACAACAATCTGAACATCAAACAAATATAGCAAAGGTAAACAACATCATCTCCAAATGATAGCTTGAATGTGCTGGTTTCAGCATGATGTTAAAGCAGATATAAAATGGAAGGCAATGTTACCGACAACAGGCTTAACACCCATCAAATATTGCAATTCAAACTGGTATTGTTAAAGATGAATAGAACGTAGGTAATGCTTAAACATCACACTGGATAAATGTGTAAATCTAAAATAAAGGGCATGTGTTAACTACACCAGGAATAACTGGAACCAAATATAGCCATTCAAACTGGTATTGATGTAGTCGAGCGGCACAGTTCCGACTTGCACATAATGAACAACAAATTGTGTATGACTGAAATAAACAAGGCATAAATTACCAGTATAACAACCAGATATAGCCATTGAAAACTGGACAGAGTCTCACTACAACCAACCTAACAAGCAAATACAGATAAACAGGGCATATGCTTGAAAACTGGATAAATGCTCACTGCAACCAACCCAACAAGCAGATAAAGATAAACAAGGCATAGCGATAATCGGACAAATGCTAAAAAAAGCAACCTAACAACCAAATACAGATAAACAAGGCATCTGCTTGATAACTGGATAAATGCTAAAAAAAGCAACCTAACAACCAAATACAGATAAACAAGGCATATGTTTGATAACTGGACAAATACTCACTGCAACCAAACTAAGAACCAAATACAGATAAACAAGGCATCTGCTCGATAACTGAAAAAATGCTCACTCCAACCAACCTAACAACCAAATACAGATAAACAAGACATCTACTCACTATAAACAACCAAATATAACCATTCGTGAAACTAAAGTGGACAATTCATACTTAAACATCACATAGACCTATTGAACAATACATTTTTGCATAACTGAAATAATTAAACACGACACAGTTAAAGCACTGCACGACAAATGCTACTACAACAAAGGGTATGGGTTGGCAAGCTAGAAAAGGTAAGATTTGCTGATAGAATGTTGCCTCACATTTCATGGACGGGATCCTTCCAGTTGGAAGAGCACAGCTGGTGCGCTCTCTGATGTCACAGATGGGATGTTTCACCTTGGAAGAACCATTGTGGGTGGAGATAATTCCTTATTTGACCCTTTCTTAAAGTTTGGTTCCATATTTGGCCCAACTTTTATTTTCTCCCCTTTTTGGCCCGCAAATTTCATTTTGTTCCCTATGTGACACTTCGTCGGTTTTGCCTAGCAATGGTGTTAGGTCTGACCTGAAAATACCATTTTATCCCCAGTGTAGTATGTGAACAGATTATTTACATACAAAGACAACGGTAATGTGATATATTTTTTCCTGTTTGAATAAGTAAATAAAAAAAGTGTTGGCACAGGCCTGACCTCGAGGCTGCAAACGATGTGTATTTTTTGGCGAGATACGCCCGTACGAGACTGCAGCCGATTGCTTTCCGGCCAATCAAGCGTAAACATGCTAGTACACAACAAGCAACAAACAAGTAGACAGGCAGCTGGATTGATTCTCTCGTGATGTACACACACGTAATACAACATGAAGTAGGCAGGCGGATTTCAGCCAGAACCTCACGCATGGGTAGCTAGCTTAGTGTAACATCCCAAAATTCTAAATTTTGGAATGTTATATTAAATAGATAGATTTGATTGATTGTTTGATTGTGGTGTGGTTCCTTGATTGAAATTTGAAACTTTTTGGAAGTTAAATGAGAGGGAATAAAAGGACTTTCCCAAACTTTCATTTTTGCATTTATGATCTCCGTGAATTCAAATTCTTTTCATCACAAAACCCTGGAGAGAAGATGACATGACTTCTTCCATTTAAATAAATGAAAAGGGTTTTGAAAAGATCTGAATTTCATTTGGAAATATTTCAAATTCAAAAACTTTAAGCGACTCAATGGTTTTCATGAGAGAAGATAAAATGACTTCTTCAAAACATATGAAATATGAGTTGGAAGTTTAAAAGGATCAAATTTAAAGTCCTTTTGAAAATTATTTTCAATTTGGAGTTATTTGAGTTTCATTCAAATTATTTTTCTCCAAATGTAAAATATATGGAAAATAGGGTAAAATGATTCCCTACCTCAGAAAATTGGAGAGAAATTAATTTGAAACTATTTTATTATTTTAAAAATGATTTTATGGGATTTTATTGCACCAGTAGCACTCTTTGAATTATTTCAATTATTGTGTATTTTATTTGACATTAGAAAAATGTTCAGGTTAGACGAAATCTTTTTCTGGAAATTTTGATATATAAAATGCCTATGTTATATTTTATTTTATCTGGTTTTTCTTTTGTTTTTATTGTCTTTTTAAAAAATGTAAAAAAACCTTCCTCCTCCGACTGGGCCGGCCTAGCCAACCGGGACAGGCCAAGCCTAGCCTGCTCCGCGTCACCCCTGACCTCCGGACGAACTCCAGCGCCAGCACGACGCCGCCGCCGATCTCGTGCCGCAGCTGGACTCCCGCCGCCGCCTCATCCTTGCTCCTCCTCCACGCCAGCAGCCGCCCCTCCCCTCCTATAAATAGAGCGGCCCCAGGCCCTTTCCTCGATGCTCGCGCCGCCTCGCCTTCGCGCATCTCACCGCCGCCGCCTCTGCCGTTCAGAAGTAGCGCCTTCATTGCTGCTCCGCCCATGACTAAGCTGTTGCTACCGTCACCGCCAGGCGTCTTCGCTATTACCTCACACCGCCGCCGCCCGCGCTCATTGAAACCCGCCGACCACTTGCCGCCCGAACCGTCGTCGCCGGTTTTTCGCCGAAAACCGCCCAAACAGTAAAAACCGCAAAAGGCCGCACCGGTTTTCTTTTTATTTAGTCCTTTTCGATGAACGTTCTCTGTATAGATAGTTTTAGTGGACGTTTGCGTTCGGTAGCGAACGTTCGTTATTTAGTCTTTTCCTTTTTCTTTTTAATTTCGGCCAGGGACCTATTTGTGATGATTTTATTTATAGATTAGTCCCTGATTTTCAAACGATCACTGCTTTTCGCTCGTTTGTCCAAATCCAACGAAACCAACGCCAACTTCTTAATTATGATCCCCTCTATCAAGTAATCCAACTTAACCATGTTTTTAAAAATTTAAAATTTGATTATCAAACAGATTTGATTTGAATCTTCTTTCGATCGTAATTTGAGTTTTATAACTCCGTTTTAGTTGATTCTTTTTGCAAATCGAAGCTCTTGACCTAAACTTTCTGATAAGTCCAAATATACGTAATGTTGGTATTGTTAGAAATTGTTTTCCTTTGCAAGAGTTATTTGCATGTTTTCGAAGTTTTCCGAGATCTTTTCTTTGATTCTTTTGCATGATTGCTTATGTGTGGTTACTATTGCTTGCTTACGATAGATTGACCGGAGTGTGACTAGTAGAACTATCAAGGGTTATGAGTGCGAATCATGTTCATCAACAATATAGGCAAGTTCACACTTTGATCATTCCCCTTTCATACCCAGTTTTTATGCATTAGTTTCACCCTCAAACATTGCACGGTTAGGAATTGATAACATGTGGGTATTCGGAAGTAGTTGATGAGGTAGGAACCTATTGACATGCATTCAAACGCTGGGAGTTACTTCTACGTTATGATTATATTGTCATGCTATGCTCGTAGACGTGGATTGGGTTTGAGTGTATCCATGACAGATGTGAGATCGCTAATTACTGGTTCAACTTAAGGTGCCAACTTTAATACACATCTGGGTGGATTGTTTGTTTTGGGCAGCTGGGGAATCTAGTGTTGTCCTATGATATCCCGGGGTTATACCGTGCGATCATCGTACGGTCCGCTGCCCAGGCTCAAAGGGATCATAAGATTATTCATGCTAGAAACTTCCGTGTGCAGCCACAAGCCATTATGGGCTCTGGCATAGTTGAGTATGTTGTGTGACCTCTTTCAGTGATGGGCTAGCAGATGTAGAGGGAAAGTAGGTGTAACTGTCCACCCAGAGTAAAGAGTTAATGCTTCTGAAAGACTGTGTCTCGGTCATCCGTTTCTCAAACACCATGTAGTGCGAGAAATCCAACGGAGGCGATCGAGTCTTGTGGGGAAAAGTGCGCAAACCTCTGCAGAGTGTATAGACTAATCATGGTTAGCCGTGGCCCCGGTTATGGACATCTTGAGTATCTGGTACTTGAATTATTGATTTGATCTCATCACTCTATGATTAATTTGTTGGGTTGTTAATGATTACTTTTAATTGGGATTGAGATGGGGATTTACCTTCTCAATGTTTTCAACAAACTTTGTAGTTAAAAAAATATATTCCTTTGCAGTAGGGAAAAATTGGCTTTTCGCAAAAACATTATAACATTAGAGCTTTCCACCAGCCATATATGCATGTTGTGATAGCCATTATTCAGCATTGCTCTATGGTGTGAATTTGCCAGTACATTCAATGTACTGACCCTTTGTGGCTGCAACGTCTCATGTTGCAGGAATCTTACGACGAGTAAGTGATACATTAGGGTTATGATTTGTACACTCAACTTTGCCGTTGGTGTTGATGGGAATCCACAACCTTGTTGTTACTTCCGCTATTTGGATTGAGGTAATAGTATTTACGTTACTTTATACATGTGATTTACCTATGTTATAAATCCTCAAGTACTGTGTGTTAGCATACCGGTCCAGGGATGACACTTAAGCACAGAGACTTGACCGTCTGAGGTCGGGTCGCTACACTTAAATAGGCTATAAGCTAGCGATCAACTTGCCAGTACTAACTCGGGCGAGATAGAACAACACGAGACGCCGAGATTTAGGGGCGATAGGTGCGATTGAATGTCTTTGTATTAATCTGAGTAGATTACACACACATATATATAGCGGTAAAACCTAGTTATGCGAGTCCTAATTGATCTATTTGGTGATTGCACCAGTCCAAGCCGGATGAGGTCTTTTTATCATGGTTAATTCTAACGAAAAGTATTCATATGACTAATAATAATAATATGATGAAATGCCGCCATCCACCGAAGCACCACTTTAGGGGCAAAATTGTCGTTGCACATGCTAGGTAACATCTTTGGATGAAAAAAATGGATGAAAGTGCCATATAAGGCGCAAAATGAAGTTTAAGTGTCAAATAGGGAAAGAAAAAATTTATTGGGCCAAAAAGGGAACCAAATTTTAAGAAAGGGCCAAATAAGGAATTCTCTCTCGTGGGTGCCCTCCTCGTGGTCGTGATCATGGTCGATGAGATCTGACTTGGCAATTGAGGATCCCAAGCCACCGCCGTAGAACGTGTCCTTCAGAAGTAACAAAATGGGCTCGATGGCGTATAAAGCTCACAAATCCTTGACCGCTTGGCGGAGGAGATCAGCGGCAGGGCCGTCGAAGAGATCGACGGCGATGAACCAGAGGGGTTGGGGATGGACCACTTAACCTGTGACATGGCCCGCGTGAAGCGGTCGGTGTGGACAAGCTTGATGTCGTAGCCAGCTTTCCTGAGATACAGTAATACACTAGCCTGCTGACATGAAGCCTTCGCCATGGCAACGTAGTCAACGTCTTCGCCTGCTTCCGCAGCGACGTGTTGCTCCGGGATCGACAGGTCGGGGCGAACGGCGGCTACCTCACCAACGTCCGCCGGAGAGGCCATGATAAACCTCTTCTTGGCTGAACGCTCGTCGGGCTCCCCGGGATACGTGGTCGAGCTTAGGCTGCGACATTCTGGAGCAGGGGATGTTGATATGGCGGGGAGGGACACCGCAAGCCTCATCTAAAAACTCAGGAGAGTGGGGCGACGGTATGGGAATCGCTGGGTAACCTGAACTTTATTATCTAAGCTAGGAGGAACGGGCAGACCGGCAGGGTTGGCGGCGCCGCCGGCGCTGGCCGCGAGCTAGGGCTCGAGGGGGGAGGGGGCGTGTGGGGACTGTGGAGGGGGTGGTGTTTGAGGATACGCCACGGCTACTGAAAATTTTAGTAATGGTGGGTGGAGATGGTGGTGGACGAGGGAGGGCGACGGTTCAAATGCCTCGCCTACTGCAATTTTACTATAAGGTCGGTGCTGGAGGAGTGTGGGCGACGGTTGAAGTATGGCGGCTACTAAAATTTGGGTAAAGGAATTGATGCGGGGCGGGAGTGCGCAAGATCACGCAAGGTCCAATAACAATATGCGTGTATGATAATAAGGAAAAGTGGCGCGGATCCACTGATTTTTGCAACGCTCAAGGCGGGTAGTTTGTTTTTTATATTTCTAGCTAGCTGGTCTATTGCACACGGTTCGTCCTAATTTCCAAATAAACTTACCCGCCTTTAGCTTGCCCAGGTGGTGGTTTTACAGCGCACTTGCATCGCTACGGTTAAGCCAAGATTTCCACCTTTGCTCGGCCATGCGCGATCGTGGTGATTTCAGCGCACTTGCATCGCACACGGTTGAGCCAGTACCTCCACCCTTTGCTCGCGCTTGCGCGGTCGTGGTGATTTCAGCGCACTTGCATCACACACGGTTGAGCCAGTACCTCCACCTTAATTTGCTCGCGCTTGCGCGGTCGTGGTGATTTTAGCGCACTTGCATCGCACACGGTTGAGCCAGTACCTCCACCCTTTGCTCGCGCTTGCGCGGTCGTGGTGATTTCAGCGCACTTGCATCGCACACGGTTGAGCCAGTACCTTAATTTGCTCGCGCTTGCACGATCGTGGTGATTTCAGCTCACTTGCATCGCACACGGTTGAGCCAGTACCTCCACCTTAATTTGCCCACACTTGCGTGGTCATGGTGATTTCAGCGCACTTGCATCGCACACGGTTGAGCCAGTACCTCCACCTTAATTTGCTCGCGCTTGCACGGTCGTGGTGATTCACATCGCACTTGTGTCCATTGAGGGTCATCGGAGTCTTTGTAGCAAAAAATAACGTTATAGAGGGTCAAAAGACAGCCGCACCAGCATGTGGCCCAAATATATATGAGTGAAAAGGGTGGTCTGTGATGTTCAAAATTCCAATGCACAACTTTGACCCCGCGGGCCCACGGTTGGGCGCATCATTGAAGATCGATGAGAGGGGCTAGAAGTCAAGAACCACCTGGAAGAGTGGCCAAATATATGTATGAATATTGGGGATGTTTAAAACTTTAAATACACAATGCATAACTTTGGTGGCACCTACCTCGCAAACCCGAAAGCACCCTAACAACCACCTAGCTAGGATATGTATAATGACATAATGTCGTACCTAGCTAGGATGCTTGGCCCACCACCTCCCACTTCGTGTCAGCGGGGCGGATGCACGTAATGATCGACACTTTGGTCATACATGCATGTCGCCATGACCTACCATAAGACGGACCAATGAATCTTTCGTTTGGTCAAATGACAATTGTTGTTGTTGATAAACCGCTTGGGCCGATAGATTGAACCATCATAAAAATCGCACGAGAGGGACCACAAAACTAGCACCTCTTGCATGCGGCCCAAAATGATGTACGTTGGGAAGGGGTGATGTGTGTTTTCAATACAGAATAATGTACAATTTAGATGTGGTTCCAACCTCTCGATACAGACAACAACCATCAAGGCAAGGTAGTTAAGGACGAGATACGTATGCAGGGTTTGATGTAGGTTGAACCCAGCAATCCGGGCATCTGGGAGGGAATCCTGACAATGCATGAGCTCGAGCTTTGGTTGACCGACATTTGACGGTGACCGTCCCTAACACGAACTAGGAGGAATCCATTCATGGCCAACACATACCCCACATTATCGGTCAAAGGGATGATATATATACACTCGGGGAGCCCACAGATACCCGTGTCGTCACAAAAAACCGCACAAGGGAGACGTGGTCGATCAGAAGACCCCGTATACACTGCATGCGGCCCAAAAATATGTATGGTTACGATGGTGTATGATGTGTTTAAATCCCAAATGCACAACTTCGATGGGCCACACCAACTACATTACAAATCGAACACCGTACCCGACTCCAAGCCTGGTTCAATACCTATGATGTCAGTTTCCCAACTTCGAGGCGGTGGCGGTGGGGGAGGGGGTCGTCCCACGCATGCGCTCAAACTTTATTTTGTCTAGCATGGGACACATCTATACATCTATACACCTATATAGTGTGCGAATAACTTTGAAAGTTGCTCGTTGGATGAAGCCAATCCGACAGTACAGAGATGGCAAATTCGAGCACTACTGGCCATTGGATATCATCTACATTCCACCAGATTCTGCCACATGTACAAGCTAGAAGACTCCATTGTTGAACTTAAGCATAATGTACAAACCTCAAAACACAAGCACTTCTCCTTTGTTCTCTAGAATCTTCCATATATTAATTGCCCAAACCTTTTTTTCTAAATGAATTGTCACCTTTTGTTTTTACCTTTACAATGCACAATTCCATGAATCTTAAAATATTTTTTTATAAAACTAATTGATTTAGGATGAGATGAACTATAAGAATTAAATGAACATCTACATCATGCATATCTGGGAGAAGAGGCGGGAAACCGATGAGAGGAGTGGTGAGTAATGGTAGCTTGTTTTGAATGAAAACTTAGTAGCTACACGACGCACGCACACAGTGCTTACCCTTGTACTGCATGTGCTGTCGAAAGGGCTCAGGGTTGCCGTTCGATCAGGGAGCATCCCACGGTGCACACGTACGATCCGTGGGGTTTGGGTTCTGTCCAGTCAGAATGCACGACTCAGATCACGTGCGCAGCGGGGGGGAGGGGGCATGTCATACGGAAACCAACATTCGGTGGAAACCGGTGAAAACCACGAGAAAAAGATGTTTTGAAGTTTCAAAAGAATTTCAAAAAAAATACGGGATGTTAAGAGGATGATGTTTTATTGTTGCCACACAAAATTTCAAGTTGAAACACATTACGAGATGTAAGCTATGAAAAAGACAAAATCAGTGTTGAATAGTGCTGAATAGTAATGTCACTATTCAGGGTGGAATTTATCTTTTTCATAGCTCACATCTCGTAATGTTTTTCAACTTGTAATTTTGTGTCGCAATAAAACATCACCTTCTTAACATCCCACATTTTTTTAGATTTTTATGAAACTTTAAAATATGGTTTCCACGAAGTTTTCATTGAATATCAGCTTTCGTGAGTGAATCGTGTGCTATTTGAAAACATTTCATGAGAAGAATCTCGGTTTTTAAATCCCTGTAAATCCAAAACTAAGATGAAAATCGTGAAACATGCCATGGTGTCATGACATCACACTTATAAGTCAAGAAATTTTTTTCGTCCATTGTGGCGCAAGTTTTATTACAAGCCTCTTACAAACCGGAGCTTCTCTCAAAGAAGCTTCGTGGTTCCGATAGGGAAACGTGTCCCCCTTGTGGGCGAAACGTAATCACTGCCTCGTTTTGCCTTGTATTTTCTTCTACGGGCAACATGGAACGACAGGATATCCGTGCTGAAATTTAAACTTATTTAGGGTTCGTTTGGCCTTTTTATACACTAATTGAGTTTCCTAGGCATTTAATGTCCATAATTCAAATGTGAACTACAAATACATGCTCCAGTTCACCAAAACGGCTAGAAAAATTATACATGTGTCCTTGGGTGCATGTTTAGGTCCCATACGAGGAATGGGAACAAATTACAACCGTACCGGTGTCATGGCTCGTCCTCAAACATTTTGAATCTCGGTTTTTTAGTCCCCATAAATCCTAAACTCACCAGAAAGTCATTAAAGGTAGCATGGTGTCATGTCATGGCACATATATGTCGTGGTGAAAACATTGTCCAATTTGGGCCAAGCTTTATTACAAACCTCTTACGAAAACTGGAGCTTCTCTCAAAGAAGCCTCGTGGTTTTGAAAGGGAAACGTGTTCCCCTTGTGGGCAAAACATAATCACTGCCTCTTTTCGCCTTGTATTTTCTTCCACGGGCAACATGGAACGACATGATATCCGTGCTAAAATTTAAACTTATTCAGGGTTCGTTTGGCCTTTTTATACACTAATTGAGTTTCCTAGGCATTTAATGTCCATAATTAAAATCTGAACTACAAATACATACTCCAGTTCACTAAAATGGCTAGAAAAATTATACATGTGTCCTTGAGTGCATGTTTAGGTCTCATGCCAGGAATGGGAATGAATTACAACCGTACCGGTGTCCTGGCTCGTCCTCAGACATTTAGAATCTCGGTTTTTAAGTCCCCATAAATCCTAAACATACCAGAAAGTTATCAAAGGTGGCATGGTGTCACGTCATGGCACATATATCTCGTGGTAAAAGCATTGCCAATTTGGGCCAAGCTTTATTACAAACCTCTTACAAACCGGAGCCTGTCGCAAGAAACCTCGTGGTTTCGATAGGGAAACGTGTCCCCTTGTGGGCCAAACGATAATCACTCCCTCTTCTAGCCTCGTATTTTCTTCTACACGCGACACGGAACAACCGGAGATTCGCGCTGAACTTTGAAATTATTCAGGGTTCTTTTGACCTTTTTATTCATAATTGAGTTTTCTAGGAATTTAATGTCCATCATTCAAATTCGAACTACAAATACATGCTCCAGTGCCCACATGTTAGGTCCCATGGAACAAATGGGAACGAATTCAACCGTCTCGCCACCCTGGCTTGGCCACAAACATTGCGAATCTCTGTTTTTAAATGTCTGTAAATCCAAAAGTCACTAGGAAATCATGAAACTTGGCATGGTGTCACTACAAACTTGTCGTCGTCCTGAAACAATGAGAATCTGGATTTTTAAATCCTAGTAAATAAAAAAGTCACCCAAAAAACATGAAACTTGGCATGGTTTCATGACATTGCACATATATGCCGTGGTAAAAAAATCGTCCAGTTTGAGAAGTGGCGCACACATTAGTAGCCAACGAAGTCCTCTTTGAAACAAAAAACTGACACTTTAATATGGCAGACGGTTGTATTATATTTAGCGTGTCAAAATTTAACCATACTCGGTGGCGTGCGTGCAGCTGTTTGATTAGACGGGACGAGCGCGAGAAGTCCGCCGTGCAGGCTCGACGGGACGTGTATGAGCAGTCCGCTGCGCAGGCTCGACGGGACGCGTGCATCCTGTCCACCTCGCAGGCTCGACGGGACACGTGCGAGCAGCAAGGCCTCCCATGCTCACCGGGAAGCGAGCTCTTTGACCGCCATGCACCAGCCGCTGCCCGCCTCGCTCACAACTTCTCCATAGATGGGTTAATTAAAGCACCTGGACGGAGGGTGTTTGCTTGTGATCCCATGGCAGCATTTGCTTTGTTCGTGTTTTCAACTCGTATTCCGCCCTAATTTGAATTTCCACATAGGGCAACGAATAATATGACCACAAATAAAATTGGAACGGATAATACGACGACAAATTTACAATGGCGCGGATAATAATTGTCTTACATATTCCGGATAGTTTAAAATGCCACATGCGGCAAAGCCCGGAAGACACGGGGGCAAGAGAAGAAGGAAATTGCAGACAATGATCTGGGTGGCTACTGTCTCTACTCGTCGATGGATCGTTGGGCGGCGAAATCCTCCAGCTCCTTCTTCAATTCCTCACGACTTTGCTTGAAAGCAGCCACGGATTCCTCCACCTCCTGCTCGCGCTCGATCCGGAGCTTCCTCAAGCCACCCATCAGTTCCTCGATGACCGCTTTCAGCGTCATCTCCGAGGCACTGCTCTACTCATGCAGCATCTTCGAGCCGGCGGCCTCCTCCTCCTTCTCGGCGACCAACTTGAGGAGCTTCGCATTATCACCTATGCGTTGCTCGATGAGGTCGGTAGCCTTGTTAACCGAGGCATCGCTGATCTTGAGCAGCTTCATCAAGCTATCGACCAGCTCCTGCTACTTAGTGACGCCATCGAGAATGTCATCATCGCCGGCGAAGGACTTCAGGAACGTTGGCTCGTCGCAATGGCCGCCATCGCGAATGCACTTGTGAGAGCCCTCGCGTGCCCGTGAGAGCTCGTTCCAGATCTCCGTGGCGTGCCGGGACATCTCTGCTACGGCTGCGGCTTCGCGGTGGGACCTCTCTAGTGCTTTCGCGGCCTTGGTCTTTGCTACCTGGTTATATGTCCACCCTAAACTCCTCCTACCGGTCATGGCGGAACGACTTGACAGAAAAAACCAGTTTTGTGGGTGATGAGGGAGGAACTGTGAAGTAATTTTTGAGTGGGTAGTTTTTATAGCCCGGTGCTAAGTGTGAACACATATTAGTTTGGTAGGTGTGAACAGATTTGCAATTACTTATTGCGTTGTAATCAGCAATGTGATGAGAAACAAGGTCAAAATTTATTGATGGCAGAAGGTTGACCACGTGGTTGCTCGCCGTTGAGGCGACCGCGGCGCGCTCCGGTCTGGTGTCCCTGCGCACACTCTGCTCGCCGTTGAGGCAAAGTTACAATGGCAACAGTTAATAATTCTTAATAATTTTCTTACATATTCGGGATAATTTAAAATGCCAAATGCGGCAAGGCCCAGAACATTCACGACCTACATATGCATACAATTATAATAAAATATAAGCTAAAAGGCTGACCTGGCGGCCTTCCGACGATGGTATTCTCAGACTCCATGATCAGCATAGCACCCTCGCGACCGTCCACTCCGAGTGTCCTGACCCGCCTCCGCCTACGGAGCTGCTGGCGCTGGGAGGCTCTTAGGGCTCCTAGGCCTCTTCCAGAAGAGCTTGACAACGTGTAATCGTGCGCATGACAACTCCATGCAACCGCTCCGTTTCCATGTCTCTAGCCTGGTAGCAAATTCCGTCGATCACCTGCATCCTCAAGATATCATGTTGGCGATGTTCTACTTCATCGGGGACGTTAACTCTGCCAAGGATGCACTCGAGCCTGGCCACCACATCATCGGGATCGAGCTTGACACGGCCACCGCGGGCAATGATGAAGCCGCAGGCTGCCTTTGTCTTGACTAAATTGCAGAGGTCCTCTGCCCATTCCTTGCGGGGCATCAGGCTCTCGATGAGCACTGGTGACGGAGGTTCTTCGGGTGGGTCATCGATCATGCCGCCGAGCAGCTCTGGATCTTTTGCACGGTGGATCCCAAACTTCTCATCACACCTCCTATGCAATATGTCAATTGTGCTCCCAAGGACTGTGACGCCGATATCGCTGCCGATGGGCCATGGTGCCTGCACCGGCTGATGAAGCTCTTGCTCCCCGACCTGCTCCGGCTCGTTCTCCTCGCCAAAGATGTAACGCAGGTAGGCGTCGATGTCGAAGCTTTGGTCGTTTCCTGGCATGCTTGGAATAACTAATGGTAGATGGGTGAGGACTAGATCTTGGCAGAGTGTCGCGGCGGTGCGTTGCCGCCTGGGTTATATGCAGCAAGCCGTTAGTTGGTGGCGGGAAACCAGTGAGGGAATAGGCGTGGATTTTACAATTCACCCATATGGAGTGCGAGAAGACTAAGTGGAGCACACACACAACCCGAATACTGTATCCGGCGCCACGTGTTATTTATCACACAAGTGTTAACATAAGGAAATGCATGTGTAACTTACTAATCATCGCACACGAGTACTCGCAGACGCATGTGTGCGATACTCCTAGCCACCGCAAGCAACTAGTTTACATTTTTCGAAGTTTTTTGTACACACAGAATCGCACAAGAACTTACTGTATTAACCGTCTGGGTTGTAAATTCTCATCACAAACAGTTCATCTGAGTCGGCTATTTACCACGTATCACACACATCTTGTTAAGTTGAACCATTTCTGTTGCGTTCGCTAATCGAAAACAATTCGTCCGAGTGAACCGTATGCCCTATATCACACACACCTTGATATGGCTAACCATTTATGTTGCACTCCCTAATAGAAAATGGTTCATCAGAGCGAACTGTATGTCGTATATCGCACACACATTGATATGGATGCCCGTTTCTTTTGTTCTGCCTCATCACAAACAGTTCGAACGGGTTAACCGTGTGCCACTGCATCGCACACGCAACTGAAATCTGAACCATGTTTGATGCATCCTCCATCGCAAATGTTTTGCACCTTTTTTGGCAGTTTTTTTACATCCCCGTTTGTGATTAATGCATCGCACACAGTTTTGTGAAAGGGTCTCTGATCGTAGTGTCGCGTTAGCAGCCTCCAGCACTAGTGTATGCTCTTTGCGGATGATGTGGTGCTAGTTGATGATAATCGGACAGGGGTAAATAGGAAGTTAGAGTTATGGAGACAAACCTTAGAATCGAAAGGGTTTAGTCTTAGTAGAACTAAAACCGAGTACATGATGTGTGGTTTCAGTACTACTAGGTGTGAGGAGGAGGAGGAGGAGGTTAGCCTTCATGGGCAGGTGGTGCCTGTCGGTGTCAAAACCGGCGGATCTCGGGTAGGGGGTCCCGAACTGTGCGTCTAAGGCGGATGGTAACAGGAGGTGGGGGACACAATGTTTACCCAGGTTCGGACCCTCTCGATGGAGGTAATACCCTACTTCCTGCTTGATTGATCTTGATGATATGAGTATTACAAGAGTTGATCTACCACGAGATCATAGAGGCTAAACCCTAGAAGCTAGCCTATGGTATGATTGTTGTTGTCCTCTGGACTAAACCCTCCGGTTTATATAGACACCGGAGGGGCTAGGGTTACAAGTCAGTTACAAGGAGGAGATCTACATATCCGTATTGCCAAGCTTGCCTTCCACGCCAAGGAGAGTCCCATCCGGACACGAGTCGAAGTCTTCAATCTTGTATCTTCATAGTTCAACAGTCCGGCCAAAGGATATAGTCTGGCTGTCCGAGGACCCCCTAATCCAGGACTCCCTCAGTAGCCCCTGAACCAGGCTTCAATGACGATGAGTCCGGCGCGCAGATTGTCTTCGGCATTCCAAGGTGGGTTCCTCCTCCGAATAATCCATAGAAGATTTTGAACACACGGATAATGTCCGGCTCTGCAAAACAAATTCCACATACCACCATAGAGAGAATAATATTTCCGCAAATCCAATCTGCTGACACATTCTGTAGCGTGACATCACACCACGGCCCGATCGTTATTCGAACCGTTTTTCACAACAAGCCACTGCACATATCGCGAGGCAGTTTCCTTGGCACGTCTTGTCGAAGCAGAGATCGTGTCCCCTTATCACGGGATTCTCATCAATACGGGTGTGGGTAACCCAACCGCGCCATCAATTACGGAGCTTGGGGAATAAGCGAGTTTACCACGTAGGTGGGGAGGCGCATAGCTTCTTCCGCCCTTATAAAGGGACAAGGATTCACCCTTTTCACCCACGCCATCTTCCTCCTTGCTCATCCATTCTTGCGCACTCCAGCTCTAGCGCCCAAGTTCGTGTTTTTCTCCTCAAACCACTCCAAGCATGTCCGGAGCGGGAGGCAAGTGGATGGTCTCCTCCATTACGGAGGAGAACATCACAAAGCTGCGGGGAGCCGGATATCGCGCACCGGCTGCCAGATGCGGGGCAGATCATCCCTACTCCAGAACCCCATGAGAGGGTGGTTTTCCTTACCCACTTCGTCCGTGGACTGGGATATCCCCTTCACCCGTTTGTCTGCGGGCTCATGTTCTACTACGGGCTGGACTTTCACGATCTGGCCCCCAATTTCATCCTCAACATCTCGGCGTTTATCGTCGTATGCGAGGCCTTCCTCCGCATCAAGCCCCACTTCGGCCTGTGGCTAAAGACCTTCAATGTTAAACCAAAGGTGGTGGTTGGCCAGCAAGCCGAGTGCGGAGGCGCCATGGTGGGCAAAATGCCCAACGTCACCTGGCTCGAAGGCTCCTATGTGGAGACCATAAATGGATTGCAATCGGGGTGGTTCTACATCACCGAGCCGTGCGACACCAACTGGGTGGTGCTACCTCTTGAGCTTGCGTTGGATTTCCTTGAAGAGGAAAGGTGATGCAGCACAGTAGCGTAAGTATTTCCCTCAGTTTTTGAGAAACAAGGTATCAATCTAGTAGGAGACTACGCGCGAGTCCCTCGTACCTACACAAAGCAAATAACTCCTCACAACCAACGCGAATAGGGGTTGTCAATCCCTTCACGGTCACTTACGAGAGTGAGATCTGATAGAGATGATAGATAATATTTTTTGGTATTTTTGGTATAAAGATGCAAAGTAAAATAAAAGGTAAAGTAAATAGTAAAGCAATAATAAAGCGTAGGAAGATTAATATGATGAGAATAGACCCGGGGGCATAGATTTCACTAGTGGCTTCTCTCAAGAGCATAAGTATCCTACGGTGGGTGAACAAATTACTGTTGAGCAATTGACAGAATTGAGCATAGTTATGAGAATATCTAGGTATGATCATGTATATAGGCATCACGTCCGACACAAGTAGACCGACTCCTGCCTGCATCTACTACTATTACTCCACTCATCGACCACTATCTAGCATGCATCTAGAGTATTAAGTTCAAGAAAATAGAGTAACGCCTTAAGCAAGATGACATGATGTAGAGGGATAAATTCGTGCAATATGATAAAAACCCCATCTTGTTATCCTCGATGGCAACAATACAATACGTGCCTTGCTGCCCCTACTATCACTGGGAAAGGACACCGCAAGATTGAACCCAAAGCTAAGCACTTCTCCCATTGCAAGAAAAACCAATCTAGTAGGCCAAACCAAACTGATAATTCGAAGAGACTTGCAAAGATACCCAATCATACATAAAAGAATTTAGAGAAGATTCAAATATTGTTCATAGATAATCTTGATCATAAACCAACAATTCATCGTTCTCAACAAACACACGCAAAAAGAAGATTACATCGAATAGATCTCAACAAGAGAGGGGGAGAACATTGTATTGAGATCCAAAAAGAGAGAAGAAGCCATCTAGCTACTAACTATGGACCCGAAGGTTTGAGGTAAACTACTCACACTTCATCGGAGGGGCTATGATGATGTAGAAGCCCTCCGTAGGATTCCCTTCCGCGAGCTCTGCACAGGCCCCAAGATGGGATCTCGTGGATACAGAAAGTTGCGGCGGTGGAAATAGGTTTTTGGCTCCGTATCTGATCATTTGGGGGTACGTAGGTATATATAGGAGGAAGGAGTACGTCGGTGGAGCTTTGTGGGGCCCACGAGGGTGGGGGCGCACCTGGGGGGTAGGGCGCTCCCCCTACCTCGTGCCCACCTTGTGGCTTTCTTGACGTAGGGTCCAAGTCTCCTGGATCATATTCGGTGAGAAAATCACGTTCCCGAAGGTTTCATTCCGTTTGGACTATGTTTGATATTTCGCTTGTTGAAACACTTTGAAATAGGCAAAAAACAGCAATTTCGGCTGGGCCTTCGGTTAATAGGTTAGTCCCAAAAATAATATAAAAGTGGAAAATAAAGCCCAATATGGTCCAAAACAGTAGATAATATAGCATGGAGCAATGAAAAATTATAGATACGTTGGAGACGTATCAGGTGGCGGCCCCCGAATTTCGATCCGGAATCCCCATGCGGTTCACCTCCTGGAAAGAGAAGGGCCTGTCCTGGGGTTCCCCGATAGAGCTGACTATACTCCAGACATGCATCAAAAACATGATGAGCAAGAAAATCAAGCTCGTCAACATGGTCCAAGTCATGCTCTTCCGCTGGATCCTCCCGTGTCAAAGACGGGCATTCAATTTGTGGGAGTTCGACCCGGCCGAGCACCAGACGCTGTGAGATCTCTTCGACACGACACACAAGGATGTCTGGAAGGTGCTGTTCAAGGGCGCCGAGGTCCTCCCCTCACCGAGGATCGTGGACTTAGCGCAAGGCGTCCTGCCAATCCGGTAAGTCTTTTACATCTCATAAGATGCTCTTTTCCCCAGTATAACCACGCGTGGGATCTAAGCCTCCACGCCATTTAACAGATCGGGTAGCGACAATGAGCAGATCGATTGTCCGCCTTCCGCCTCAAGATCCAGCAGATGCTCTCCTAACAGAGATAGCTGGTTCCGCACCTTATGAGGTGCCGAGAAGAAGGCCAAGAAGAAGGCCACGGGGACTGTGAAGGGTCTCCGGCAGGTTATCTCGGACTCAGCGTCCGAAAACCCCACGGCGCACGCCTCCCCCAACACCGCGGAGGAAGAAGAGGAAAGTTCTCCCCCCCCCCCGCCGGGGGAGACAAGAAAAGGAAGGCCGCCGGCCGGGCGGTCAAGGGTCCAAGAAGGGAAGGACCCTCCTTCCGGACAACTCCACAACCGCCACCTACAGCGATGATGAGTGGCTGCCCAGGGATAAGCCCCTGGCGAAGTCGTAAGTATCCGGATACCATAGTAATTCTGGTATGTTTCATTTTGTTGCTTCTTATCATGCCGAACATGATCACACAGCCCAAGCTCATATCAGCGTATCCTCTTCGGAGGAGTCTTTGGGCGAGTCAGAGGTGAACATCGATTCGCTCCCGACCGCCTCCTCCCCCCGCCTTACGGACGACGCCGAGGTGTTGTCTCAAAGGGAACAGAACCAAGGGGGACAGTTCCGGAGCCGCCCCAAGGCGACATTCCAGGTGCTAGGCGTAAGAGGGGCAAGACTCCCCTGGGCCCCAACGCCGGGGGCAGCAAGTCTAGCCCCAAGTCGAATACGGCGCCGGAACCTCCAGTGGTTCCGAATTCTGTTAGGCAACCCCTCGTTAAGGGGGAAAGCCGTCTGTGCTGATGGCCTCTGTCCATCCAGAGGCATCGGACAACTTGTTGGAAGCGCTTCGCAGCGCTTCCATTGATGAAGAGCACCGCACTATCATGAGTGCGGTGGTCAAGAAGGTTCAGTCTGCCAAAAGCGGATTGACTGAAGCCTGTGCCAGCCTCCTAATAGGCTTTGAGGTAAGTAATCAAATTATAAGAAAATATTCCTAAGATAGACAAGAGCTCTCGATGCTCGCTTAGCATTCACGAAGGAAGGCCGAATAGAGGATCAAATAATAATTGCAGGAGTCTAATCAGAATATGTCTATGTGTATATGCAGGCTTCACTGCTGGCCGCTGTCGCACGTACTGCGGAGGTTGCCGCACTGAAGCGGGACCATGAGCGGTCCAAGGAAGAGCTCGACCTTGCCAAGAGGCAGCTCGAAGAGAACAAAGGTAAGTGACATCCCGTCTGAATATTGATAAAGAAAATTTTGTTTTTGGAATAATAGGATCGTCATGAATTTTGCTAGGGGCCACGACCAAAGTGGCGGCCCTACAGAAGGCGCTATCCGAGGCCAACGACAAAGCGGCCAAGGAGCGCATCGAGCGGGAAAAGCAGGAAGCCCGAGTAGGCGAGGTGCAGCAAGAGCTCCAGGCTCTCGCCGAAAAGCACGAGTCCTTGGAGCGTGACTCTAAGACGCAAGGGTCCGAGCTTGCGAAGGCCCTCGAAAGTGCACAGCATGCCAAGGCCGAAGCCTAAAAGGCCCTCAGGGAAATTGAGGCGGTTAAGAAGATAGCAGCGGGTAAGGCATTCATTATGCAAAGCAAGCATGTGAGGGAAACTTTCTTTTTACTTACCCGAGTTCGGAGCTCTCCAGGAGCGTTCGCAGATCTGCCGCGCAGTGTGTCGGATGCCGCGGAGTTCTACCGAGCTGAGGAGGGGAGCTCAACGGAGAAGTTGTTCTAGTCTCAGTATACTGGGACCGAACACCTAATGCCCTTGAGCGACAAGCTGAAGCAACTAGTCGAGCTCCACAAGGCGGCCGAACAGGCCATGAAGGGTCTTATAGTCCGCATGTGGCCTGGCGAGCCCCTGCCTGATAGGTACTTCGGTCTGGTGAGGCGGCTTCTGAATGCCTGCCCACGGCTTGAAGTCATAAAGCAATCCGTCTGCATCGAGGGTGCGCGCAGGGCTTTTGCCCGGGCGAAGGTGCACTGGGCGAAGCTGGTCACCGAAAAGCTGGTGAAGGAGGGGCCGCCGGAGGGCAAGGAGCATCGCCGCCCCGAAAAGTATTATGATAGTGTCCTGAAGGGTTCTCGCCTTGTGGCGGAGGAATGTGCTATGGATTTAATATTTGAATAAATGTACTCATGTGATCCTCTAACGTGAAACTAGTTCATTAGCGCTATGCAACGCTTGTGAATTTAAAATATTACCTTCTGTGCGGCTGTTTATAAAATCTGAGAGTTGGCTACCGTCATTCGCCCCCATGTAACTAGTAATCGAGGTGTTCGGGATAAATCTGAGCACTCTTTATCCCAATTTTGGGTCCTTTGAGGAGGTGTTCAAAGACAACGAACTGTGCAATCGGACTATAAAGCTTTATCACTCTCACTTAGCCATAGAAGTCTACAATTTTAAATTTTGGTGAAGCCCCTAGTATTCGGAAGGACGAATTTGGGGCGCTATATACGCCTAAGTCGGGCAAGGCCGACTCCTCGCCCGAAGCGGAAAAAGTCTTTAAGGATTTGAGACCTCTCGAACAGCGACCAGCTCTCGCCTTATCATGACAGTCACTTTTCGGATTTCTCTACTGAGGTGCTCGTCTGGAAGAACCGGGACACAATTGCAGTAGTTCTCCCAGTGCTACCTTAGCCGATATGCGGAACGTAAGGTACCAAAACACGGGAGCCGGGCAAACACAACTATTGACCCAAGACATGATTCGGAGCTGATGCATATAATGCTATAAGTTCGGGGTGCCGCACTGTCGAAAGTGTTCGGACTTCTCACGCCGTATTTATGAGGTATACTGAAGCCCCTGGCGTACTGGTTGTACCAGAATGTACGGGTGCAATTTGTCATAAATAAACGGACAAGAGAAAAAAAAGAAAGGATAATGCAATAATAGACTAACGCTATGCATTGTTATTTAAATAATACGTCGAAGCATACTGATACAAGTAGTGCAACTAAGAAAAAAATAGGACTATTTGACATGTCCTATCCAAGGGCAAGCTGCGTATGGGTATTAAAAACAGGTATTTTGATCGTTATCAGAGACCACCTGGGGATTCCCTTGTACGTATTAGCGTCTTGACTCCTTAGTATTTCCTTCCTGTAATGCGTCCAGCAATCAGACTGCCAAAAAGAGCTTCCGGAGAGTAAGGTCCTGAAAGAGAGAAAATGGTAAAGGTATACAGCCCCTGGGGCGGTTGAGCCGCATTGTGGGGTGTGTCCTGGTCGAGCCCCCGCCTATGCCCATGGTATTTTTAGTGCGTAATTACGTATGCGCGGCACATATTTCGTCGCTTGACCGGGACTAGGACGGAGGCCGAATTGCTAGGCGATCTTTGAACATGCCAGGTGATCCTGTTGCAGGTTACTACGGACTCGCTTGAAGGTATCCGGGGGCTTTATCGCTGAATTGGCGGTTTGCCTCTGCTGCGAGGGCCGCAGTGTGCTCCTCCATGCGGAGCGAGCGTTCTGTGTTTCCATTAACTATTTTAACCCCACGAGGTCCTGGCATTTGGATCTTGAGGTATGCGCAATGCGGTACCGCATTGAATCTGGCAAATGCGGTTCGTCCGAGTAGTGCGTGATAGCCACTGCGAAACGAGACGATATCGAAGATTAACTCCTCACTTCGTAAGTTGTCCGGAGATCCGAAGACCACTTCCAGTGTGATTGAGCCCGTGCAGCGGGCCTCTACACCTGGGATGACACCTTTAAAGGTGGTTTTAGTGGGTTTGATCCTCAAGGGGTCTATACCCATTTTGTGCACTGTATCCTGATAAAGCAGGTTCAGGTTGCTGCCGCCATCCATAAGGACTCGGGTGAGGTGAAATCCGTCAATGATGGGATCAAGGACCAATGCGGCAAAACCGCCATGATAGATACTAGTGGGGTGGTCCCTACGATCGAAAATGATCGGACAGGAAGACCATGGGTTGAACTTTGGGTTGACTGGCTCCATCGCGTAGACGTCCCTTAGTGCACACTTCCGTTCCCTCTTGGGAATATGGGTTGCGTATATCATGTTCACCATTTTCACTTGGGGAGGAAATTTCTTCTGTCCTCCTGTGTTCGGTGGCCGGGACTCATCCTGATCGTCGCTATGCAACCCCTTTTCCTTGTTTTCGGTATTCAATTTGTCGGCCTGCTTGAACACCCATCATTCTCTGTTGGTGTAATTGGCTAGCTTATCGGGGGTGTCGTGAATTTGACACGAGCGATCGAGTATGCGGTCAAACTGGACGGGCCCGGATTGCTTCTTTTGAACGGCTTCTTCCACTGACCGGATTTAGAGCCACTGAATCCGGCATTAACTGCCGTGTCTTTGGCGTTGTCACCGTTGTTGCGGCGCTTGTGTCTGTTGCGACGTGGCCTGCCGTTACTATGTTTGGCATTTGAATTGTCATGACTTCTTGATGTGTTGTTGCTGCGAGCCAGCCAGCTGTCCTCGCCCGCGCAAAAGCGGGTCATGAGTGTTGTGAGGGCTGCCATAGACTTCGGCTTCTCCTGGCCGAGGTGCCGGGTGAGCCACTCGTCACGGATGTTATGCTTAAATGCCTCTAAGGCCTCTGCATCCGGACAGTCGACATTTTGGTTTTTCTTAGTTAGGAACTGGGTTCAGAATTTCCTAGCCGATTCCCCTGGCTGCTGAGTTATATGGCTCAAGTCATCAGCATCCGGTGGTCGCACATAAGTGCCCTGGAAGTTGTCAAGGAATGCATCTTCCAAATCTTCCCAACTGCCAATCGAGTCTGCTGGCAAGCTATTCAGCCAATGTCAAGCTGGTCCTTTGAGTTTCAGTGGGAGGAACTTTATAGCATGTAGATCATCACCACGAGCCATGCGGATGTGGAGGAGGAAATCCTCGATCCATACCGCGGGATCAGTTGTATCGTCATATGATTCAATGTTTACGGGTTTAAAACCCTCTGGGAATTCGTGATCCATTACTTCATCAGTGAAGCATAGGGCGTGTGCGGCGCCTCTGTGCCAGGCTATATCACGACGTAGTTCATACAAGTCTTGTCTGCTGTATTCGACCCGGCCGGATTTGCTTTTAGTATATCCCGGCGTGATGGTCATCGTCCCGGGTTGGGGCGCGCCCCCGTGATCCGTAGATTGATCTTGCATGTTTTCCTTTGTTTTCCAATACGTATCGCAGGTCTCGCGTGTTGCCCTGGGCCTTGGTATTTTTGTTTGAGTGGCGGCGGGGTGCAGGCTGGACTTCGGGCTGATATGCCTCTCTGTCTCGGCCACGAGGTGGCCGATCAGCCGCATCATACGCTGGAGATGTAGGTTTCAATGCTTCCTCCTCGTGTTGGGGTAGCAACCTGCGCTTTGGGTAACTCTTGGTTGGGCGCTCGAGTTCGTATTCCTCGACCGCCAGGACTTCAGTCCATCTATCCGCTAGAAAATCTTGATCAGCTCAAAGCTGTTGTTGCTTTTTATTCAGGATGTTTGCTGTTGCTATGAGCCGGCGCTTGAAGCGCTCCTGTTCGACGGGATCCTCGGGCATGATAAATTCTTCGTCGTCAAGGCTCACCTCGTCTTCAGAGAGAGGCATGTAATTGTCATCCTCCGATTCTCCGTCTGCTGCCTGTTCCGGAGGGCTAGCTTGTTCATCCTCCCGCTCTAGGTCTGGCTGGAGGGGATTATCGTCGTCTTCGGCACTATCCGGAGCGTTATTGTCTCTTGTGCCGGTATCACTGCTTTTGTTGTGGCGGGACTTAGAGCGGCGCCGCTGAAGCCGGTGCTTGGATTGCTTCTTGGAGGGATTATCCTCCGTTGTCTTATCGCCATTCCCCTCTTTGGGGGTGTCCACCATGTATATGTCATACGATGAGGTGGCAGTCCAGCGCCTTGTGGGCGGTGGATCTTGTTCGTCTCCTACATCATCGTCCATACCGTCGATGTCTTCGGAGCCGAAATCGAGCATGTCGGTTAAATCATCGACAGTGGCTACTGAGTGGGTGGTGGGTGGGGAGTGAATTTCTTCGTCGTCCGCATCCCATTCTAGCCGGACATAGTTCGGCGAAGGGTCTCCTGACAGGGAGAGAGACCTCAACGAGTTTAGCACGTCGCCAAAGGGCGAGTGCTGAAAGATATCCGCGGAGGTAAACTCCATGATCGGTGCCCAATCGGATTTGATAGGCACGGACGCAGGCGGCTCGGATCCCATGGCCGGGGACGAATCCAACGGTTTGGCAACACGGGTCTCGTGAGAGGTGAAGTCAGTGGCGGGGTCTACCCACCCGTCCTCGGATGGCGCAATTTGTTCCGGATTGAGGGCCAAAATAGTTGCAGGTGTGATCTCCCGAACACTATCCGACGACAGAGCTAAGTCATGCTTGTCGTGATTGTGCAGCGCACTTGACATGGGCTCGAATCCGTCGAAGATCAAGTCTCCGCGGATGTCGACAGTATAGTTCAAGTTTCCAAACCTGACCTGATGGATAGGGGCGTAGCTCTCGATCTGCTCCAGATGGCCAAGCGAGTTGGCCCGCGGTACGAAGCCGCCGGATACGAAGATCTGTCCGGGGAGGAAAACCTCACCCTGGAACTCTCAATGATCGAAGGAGCCATCTAGACTTACGGTTACGGTACAGTGGAACTCTCTATGAAAGCACCAATGTCGGTGTCAAAACCGGCGGATCTCGGGTACGGGGTCCCGAACTGTGCGTCTAAGGCGGATGGTAATAGGAGGCAGGGGACACGATGTTTACCCAGGTTTGGGCCCTCTCGATGGAGGTAATACCCTACTTATTGCTTGATTGATCTTGATGATATGAGTATTACAAGAGTTGATCTACCACGAGATCGTAGAGGCTAAACCCTAGAAGCTAGCCTATGGTATGATTGTTGTTGTCCTACGGACGAAACCCTCTGGTTTATATAGACCCCGGAGGGGGCTAGGGTTGCACAGAGTCGGTTACAAGGAATGAGATCTACATATCCATATTGCCAAGCTTGCCTTCCACGCCAAGGAGAGTCCCATCCGGACACGGGTCGAAGTCTTCAATCTTGTATCTTCATAGTCCAACAGTCCGGCCAAAGGATATAGTCCGGCTGTCCGAGGACCCCCTAATCCAGGACTCCCTCAGTGCCTCAGAAGGACCCCTTTCGATATTCGGGGTCAATGCTCCAGGAGGATGGGGGAATTGATAAAGATGTGAACCATCGAATCAAAGCCGGATGGATGAAGTGGTGCCAAGCTTCTGACATTCTCTGTGACAAGATGGTGCCACAAAAGATAAAAGGCAAGTTCTACAGGACGTCGATTCGGCCCGCAATGTTGTATGGCGTTGAGTGTTGGCCAACTAAAAGACGACATGTTCAATACTTAGGTGTGGCAGAGATGTGTATGTTGAGATGGATGTCTGGTTCCACGAGGGAGAATCGAGTCTGGAATGATGATATACGAGGTAGAGTTGTGGTAGCACCAATTGAGGAGAAGCTTGTCCAACATCGTCTGAGATGGTTCGGGCACATTCAGCGCAGGCCTCCAGAAGCTCCAGTGCATAGCGGGCGGCTAAAGCGTGCGGAGAATGTCAAGAGAGGTTGGGTAGACTGAATTTTTCATGGGAGGAGTCCGTCAAGAGATACCTGAAAGATTGGAGTATCACCAAAGAACTAGCTATGGACAGGGGTGCGTGGAAGCTTGCTATCCATGTGGCTGAGCCATAAGTTGGCCGCGAGATCTTGTGGATTTCACTCTAGCCTACCTTGTTGTTGTTGTGAGGGGCACGATTGTGCCTGTCGCAGAAGTAAATTCGTGCCTCCACGAGAAGTAAATCCATGCCTTTCACGGAAGAAAAAACACCTTTTCCCCTTTACGAGAGGCATGACGTGGAAGAAAATCTGTGCCTCCAGGAAAAGTAAATCCGTGCCTCTCGCGGAAGAAAAACATGTCTTCTTATTCCTTTTGCGAGAGGCACGACTGTGCCTCTCGTGGAAGCAAATCCATGCCTCCATGAGAAGTAAATCTGTGCCTCATGTCAATGAGAAAAAAAAGAAAAATATGTTTTTCCCTATTGCGAGAGGCACGACTGTGCCTCTTCCAGAAGCAAATCCGTGCCACCACAAGAAGTAAATCTGTGCGTCTCGCGAAAATAAAAAAATGTGTTTTTATTTTCTTTTTCCACAAGGCACGACTATGCCTCTTGTGGAAGCAAATCCGTACCTCCCCGAGAAGTAAATCTGTGCCTCTCATTTTTACCTTTCTCGAGAGGCACGACCGTGCCTCTCACATAAGCAAATCCGTGCCTACATCAGAAGTAAGAGCATCTCCAACCGTTTGGCTCCCAGCGCACCCGGCGAATGCCTTTTGGTGTTCGCGCCGGCGGTTTTTTCGCCATGGGGGCGATCGAGTTTCCAGCCGCGCCCCAGGTTTCGGCCCCAAGACACCCAAAAATTCGAACTTGTTTTTCCCACTGCCAAAAAATGCCACAAGTTCGGTGATCACCATGCGACAAGTCGGTGATCAAACAAACCAAAAAGTTCCGCGATCAAAAGGAAGGAGTCATAGAAATGGAAGGCATCAAACTGGAGGCTCCTCTGCTGTGGGACTGGCCGGGGCTGGCATGGGCGTGGGCATAGTCGGACTCAGCATCGCCGTGGCTTCAGTGCTTGGGCTGGTCGGCGGCGTCAGCACCGCTTCCTTTCTCGGTGTTGGTCCGGGCATCTGGTTCAAGATGAGGCCGTGTTCCGCCAGGTACCATTCCTTCACCTACTCATCCATCATCGACATGTCTGCCGCCATCAAGAATGCCAGGTCGGTGTTCCTCTTCTTCGTGGTGACTTTGGTCCTGAGAAGGTTGAGCTTGACCTCCTTCGTCATCAACGCCGACCACCTCGCGTCAGATTTATTCTCCCTCTTGGCGGCACTGTTCTTGCCATCGGCGATGCACTGCTCGATCGATTATTGCAGTTGTTCGGCAGCGGGTGTCGTGTCCCTCTCCGCCTTGGCTCTTTTCTGGCCATCGGGGTGCCCTTACGCCGCCGCCGGGGCAGGCGCATCCAGCTTGTAGGTCTCCTTAGCCTTGGCGAGAGCGATCCGGCACTCCCTCCACTTCTCGCATGACTCAATCCTAGAGAACACGTGAAGGGACTTCAACTCTTGGTCGTTGTTGTCCTAGCGAAACATGTTGAACATCCGAACCATCTACACAACCAAAGAACAAGTGCCGCGAAATACACGGCGAAAAGAACTAAGCCGTCGACTGATACGTCTCCAACGTATCTATATTTTTTTATTGTTCCATGCTATTATATTATCTGTTTTGGATGTTTAATGGGCTTTAATATGCTCTTTTATATTATTTTTGGGACTAACCTATTAACCGGAGGCCCAGTGCCAGTTGGTGTTTTTTTTGCCTATTTCATTGTTTCGCAGAAAAGGAATATCAAACGGAATCCAAACAGAACAAAACCTTCGCGATGATGTTTTTTGGAACAAACACAATCCAGGAGACTTGGACTGGAAGTCAAACATGCAACGATGCGGCCACGAGGAAGGAGGGCGCGCCCAGGGGGGTAGGAGCGCCCCCACCCTCGTGGGCCCCTCGTAGCTCCACTGACCTACTTCTTTCGCCTATATATCTCTTATACCCTGAAATCATAAAGGAGAGCCCCAAAACCATTTTTCCACCGCCGTAACCTTCTGTACCCATGAGATCCCATCTGATCCCTTTTCGGCGATCTGCCGGAGGGGGATTCGATCACGGAGGGCTTCTACATCAACACCATAGGCTCTCCGATGATGTGTGAGTAGTTTACCACAGACCTCCGGGTCCATAGTTATTAGCTAGATGGCTTCTTCTCTCTCTTTGGTTCTCAATACAAAGTTCTCCTCGATGTTCTTGGAGATATATTCGATGTAATACTTTTTGCGGTGTGTTTGCCGAGATCCGATGAATTGTGGATTTATGATCAAGATTGTCTATGAACAATATTTTGTTCTTCACTGAATTCTTATATGCATGATTTGATATCTTTGCAAGTCTCTTTGAATTATCGGTTTAGTTTGGCCTACTTAATTGATCTTTCTTGCAATGGGAGAAGTGCTTAGCTTTGGGTTCAATCTCATGGTGTCCTTTCCCAAAGGATGAGGGGCAGCAAGGCACGTATTGTATTGTTGCCATCGAGGATAAAAAGATGGGGTTTATATCATATTGCTTGAGTTTATCCCTCTACATCATGTCATCTTGCCTAAGGTATTACTCTGTTCTTATTAACTTAATACTCTAGATCCATGCTGGATAGCGGTTGATGTGTGGAGTAATAGTAGTAGATGCAGAATCGTTTCGGTCTACTTGACACGGACGTGATGCCTATGTTCATGATCATGCCTAGATATTCTCATAACTATGCGCTTTTCTATCAATTGCTCGGCAGTAATTTGTTCACCCACCGTAATATATGCTATCTTGAGAGAAGCCACTAGTGAAACCTATGGCCCCCGGGTATATTTTACATCATATTAGTTTTCCGTCGACTTGCCAATTTCTGTCGCCGTTATTTTGGAATCTTTACTTTCCAATCTATACAACAAAAATACCAAAAATATTTATCTTATTATCTTTATCAGATCTCACTTTTGCAAGTGGCCGTGAAGGGATTGACAACCACTTTATCGCGTTGGTTGCAAGGTTCTTGATTGTTTGTGCAGGTACTAGGTGACTTGCGTGTAGTCTCCTACTGGATTGATACCTTGGTTCTCAAAACTGAGGTCAATACTTGCGCTAGTTTGCTGCATCACCCTTTCCTCTTCAAGGGAAAACCAACGCATGCTCAAGAGGTAGCAAGAAGGATTTCTGGCGCCGTTGCCAGGGAGATCTATGCTCAAGTCAAGACATACCAAGTACCCATCACAAACTCTTATCCCTCACATTACATTATTTGCCATTTGCCTCTTGTTTTCCTCTCCCCCACATCTAAAACAATTTTCGAAAACCTTTGCCTTTGCCTTTATCTTGCCATGGCCGTACCCAAAGGGGCTAAGGGCTTTCTCCCGTGTTTTAATACTTTGGATAGTCCCTCTGTCCTCTCTAAGCTCATAAATAATGATGCAATGGAAAGAACTACCGGGGTTATCAATGAGAGTTTGAATAATTTTGATGAAGATGATCCCGGAATTTTCCGGTATTTTCTTGATGAAACTTTGAAAGATGCTTGGGATAGCCTATTAAGGATCCGAGCCAGCTATGTGCCCAGATATCAAGTTGAGATTTACTTAAGAAATTTTTATGTTGGCTTACCGCCTTATTTCAAGCAAGTTTTAGATTCTATATTTGAAGAAGGTTTTCTTGAGGGGGATGCTATCGATACATATGAAAAGATGAAAACTATATTTGGACACCCTATGAGTGAAAAAGTTGCATCTACCTCTCTTTTGTGTTTTTACCAAAATGAAATTATCAAAGAGATGAAGGCTAGTTTAGATGCAAATTTTCATAGTGTGCTTAATCTTTATTCTACCATTAATGTCCATGTGCTTTCACAAAATATAAAGATAAGTTCTTTAGATAAGAAATTTTCTCTTTATCACCAAAAAGGAGAAGATGGCAATACCTAGATCTATTCTTGCTTTATGCCTAGCTAGGGGCATTAAACGATAGCGCTTGTTGGGAGGCAACCCAATTTTATTTTTGTTCCTTGCTTTTTGTTCATGTTTAGTAATAAATAATTCATATAGACTCTGTTTATATGTGGTTTTATGTTTTAATTAGTGTTTGTGCCAAGTAGAACCTTTGGGAAGACTTGGGTGAAGTCTTTGCGATCTTGCTGTAAAAAACAGAAACTTTAGCGCTCACAAGATTAGCTTCCATTTTTTACTGGAGAGTTCTTTTAGGTTGATTCTTTTTGCAGATGATTAATAGACAAATTCCTCACTTCCACCAATTTATTTTAGAATTTTTGGAGTTCCATAAGTATACGTTTTATACAGATTACTACAGACTGTTCTGTTTTTGACAGATTCTGTTTTTTGTGTGTTGTTTGCTTATTTTGATGAATCTATGGCTAGTATCGGGGGTATGAACCATAGAGAAGTTGGAATACAGTAGGTTTAACACCAATATAAATAAAGAATGAGTTCATTACAGTACTTTAAAGTGGTGGTTTGTTTTCTTACACTAACAGAGATCATGAGATTTTCTGTTTAAGTTTTGTGTTGTGAAGTTTTCAAGTTTTTTGGTAAAGATTTGATGGATTTTGGAATAAGGAGTGACAAGAGCCTAAGATTGGGGATGCCCAAGGCATCCCAAGGTAAAATTCGAGGACAACCAAAAGCCTAAGCTTGGGGATGCCCCGGAAGGCATCCCCTCTTTCGTCTTCGTCTATCGGTAACTTTACTTGAGGCTATATTTTTATTCACCACATGATATGTGTTTTGCTTGGAGCGTCTTGTATGATTTGAGTCTTTGATTTTTAGTTTACCACAATCATCCTTGTTGTACACACCCTTTGGGAGAGATACACATGAATCAGAATTTATTAGAATACTCTATGTGCTTCACTTATATCTTTTGAGCTAGATAATTTTGCTCTAGTGCTTCACTTATACCTTTTTAGAGCACGGTGGTGGTTTTATTTTATAGAAATTATTGATCTCTCATGCTTCACTTATATAATTTTGGGAGTCTTTTAGAACAGCATGGTAATTTTCTTTGGCTATAAAATTAGTCCTAATATGATAGGCATCCAAGATGGGTATAATAAAAACTTCCATATAGAGTGCATTGAATACTATGAGAAGTTTGATACTTGATGATTGTTTTGAGATATGAAGATGGTGATATTAGAGTCGTGCTAGTTGAGTCATTGTGAATTTGATAAATACTTGTGTTGAGGTTTGCAAGTCTCGTAGCATGCATGTATGGTAACCGTTGTGTAACAAATTTAAAGCATGAGGTGTTTCTTTGATTGTCTTCCTTATGAGTGGCAGTCGGGGACGAGCGATGGTCTTTTCCTACCAATCTATCCCCCTAGGAGCATGCGCATAGTGCTTGGTTTTGATGACTTGTAGATTTTTTCAACAAGTATGCGAGTTCTTTATGACTAATGTTGAGTCCATGGATTATACGCACTCACCCTTCCATCATTGCTAGCCTCTTGTACTGCATTGCCCTTTCTCACCTCGAGAGTTGGTGAAAACTTCGCCGGTGCATCCAAACCCCGTGATATGATACGCTCTATCACACATAAGCCTCCTTATATCTTCCTCAAAGCAGCCACCATACCTACCTATTACGGCATTTCCAAAGCCATTCCGAGATATATTGCCATGCAACTTTCCATTGTTCTGTTTATTTTGACACGCTTCATCATTGTCATATTGCCTTGCATGATCATGTAGTTGACATCGTATTTGTGGCAAGGCCACCAAGCATAATTTTTCATACATGTCACTCTTGATTTATTGCCCATCCCGGTACACCGGAGGCATATAGAGTCATATTTTATTCCAGTATCGAGTTTTAATCCTTGAGTTGTAAATAAATAGAAGTGTGATGATCATCATTATTATAGCATTATCCCATGTGAGGAAATAAAAAAAGAGAGAAAAGGCAAAAATAGAGAAGGCCCAAAAAAATTAGAGAAAAAGAGAGAAGGGCGATGTTACTATCCTTTTTCACACTTGTGCTTCGAAGTAGCACCATGATCTTCATGATAGAGAGTCTCTTATTTTGTCACTTTCATATACTAGTGGAAATTTTTCATTATAGAACTTGGCTTGTATATTCCAACAATGGGTTCCTCAAATGCCCTAGGTCTTCGTGAGCAAGCAAGTTGGATGCACACCCACTTAGTTTCTTTTGTTGAGCTTTCATACATTTATAGCTCTAGTGCATCCGTTGCACGGCAATCCCTACTCCTCGCATTGACATCAATTGATGGGCATCTCCATAGCCCGTTGATTAGCCGCGGCCAATGTGAGACTTTCTCTCTTTTGTCTTCTCCACACAACCTCCATCATCATATTCTATTCCACCCATAGTGCTATGTCCATGGCTCAAGGCTCATGTATTATGCGTGAAAGTTGAAAAAAGTTTGAGAATACTAAAGTATGAAGCAATTGCTTAGATTGTCATCGGGTTGTGCATGATGAGAGCATTTTGTGTGACGAAAATGAAGCATGGCCAAACTATATGATTTTGTAGGGATGAGCTTTCTTTGGCTATGTTATTTTGAGAAGACATAATTGCTTGGTTAGTATGCTTGAAGTATTATTATTTTTATGTCAATATTAAACTTTTGTCTTGAATCTTTCGGATCTGAACATTCATGCAACAATAAAGAAAATTATATTGAAAATATGTTAGGTAGCATTCCACATCAAAAATTCTATTTTTATCATTACCTACTCGAGGACGAGCAGGAATTAAGCTTGGGGGTGCTGATACGTCTCCAACGTATCTATAATTTTTCATCATTCCATGCTATTATATTATCTGTTTTGGATGTTTAATGGGCTTTAATATGCTCTTTTATATTATTTTTGGGACTAACCTATTAACCGGAGGCCCGGTGCCAGTTGTAGTTTTTTTTGCCTATTTCAGTGTTTCGCAGAAAAGGAATATCAAACGGAACAAAACCTTCGCGAGGATCTTTCTTGGAATAAACGCAATCCATTAGACTTGGAGTGGAAGTCAGAGACGCAACGAGGTGGCCACGAGGCAGGAGGGCTCGCCCCCACCCTCATGGGCCCCTCGTAGCTCCACCGACCTACTTCTTTTGCCTATATATACTCTTATACCCTAAAAACATCACGGGGAGCCACGAAACCACTTTTCCACCGCCGCAACCTTCTGTACCCGTGAGATCCCATCTTGGGGCCTTTTCCGGCGATCTGCCGGAGGGGGATTCGACCACGGAGGGCTTCTACATCAACACCATAGCCTCTCCGATGATGTGTGAGTAGTTTACCACAGACCTTCGGGTCCATAGTTATTAGCTAGATGGCTTGTTCTCTCTCTTTGGTTCTCAATACAAAGTTCTCCTCGATGTTCTTGGAGATCTATTTGATGTAATAATTTTTGCGGTGTGTTTGCCGAGATCCGTTGAATGGGTTTAGGATCAAGATTATCTATGAACAATATTTGGTTCTTCTCTGAATTCTTATATGCATGATTTGGTATCTTTGCAAGTCTCTTTGAATTATCGGTTTATTTGGCATACTAGATTGATCTTTCTTGCAATGGGAGAAGTGCTTAGCTTTGGGTTCAATCTTGCGGTGTCCTTTCCCAAAGGATGAGGGGCAGCAAGGCACGTATTGTATTGTTGCCATCGAGGATAAAAAGATAGGGTTTATATCATATTGCTTGAGTTTATCCCTCTACATCATGTCATCTTGCCTAATGCGTTACTCTGTTCTTATGAACTTAATACTCTAGATGCATGCTGGATAGCGGTTGATGTGTGGAGTAATAGTCGTAGATGCAGAATCGTTTCGGTCTACTTGACACGGACGTGATGCCTATCACTACAAAAAAAGACCGTGACATTTTGGGCCGAACGAATTTTTTTTCTGTCATACATATGACACTTCTATGAGGATAATTGTGACAAAACCCCGTATCATCATAGATGTGGTGGGCTCCTACTTCTATGACAAAAAATCATGACAGAAAATGGGCTTTTCGTCCTGGGCGGGCCGGAGACGCAGTTGCATGACATTCTTTGGGTCGTCTATGACGGAAGAAACCGTGGTAGAAGCGAGGGGGAGGAAAATTTTGGGGAGTTGCTGGTTACGGTGGGAGGTCGGGGGCCGAGCGATGCGCGTTTCTATCGTGACGACGCTGCAGGTGTACACGTTGGCTCTAATCGAACCCGAGCAAGGCGTTGGGCTCTAATCGAACCCGGCGACAGACCGCAGTTACGCGCCATCGAACCCGAGCGATCGATCGATGGCTGTTAATCGAACCCGATGGAGCGATTCTTCGCTGCTGCCGCTAATCAAGCCGATCGATTGATGAACAGTGAGCGCTATGGAGGGGGGGGGTTGGATGAACGGAGCGGTGGCGTTGCCTCGGATGAACAGGACCCGTGGTGTGGAGGGTTGGATGAACAGAGACGGTGGAGGGGTGGCCGTGGAGGGGTGGTTGAACAGACCCCGTGGTGTGGAGGGCTGGATGAACAATAGACGGTGGAGGGGTGCCGTGGAGGGTGGTTGAACAAGAGCGGTGGAGTAGCGCGGTGGAGGCTGGATGAATAGGAGCCCGTGGAGGCCGGAGGAGGTCGACGGTGGAGATGAACAAGATCCCGTGGAGTCCCATTTTGCGGTATGCCACACCCTCCCGATGAACAGGACTCTGCTTGACCGTAGGGAGGTCCGCTTTCGTCCGCTTTTGAGGCACGCCACACCCCTCCCGATCAACAGGACCTCAGACGGCCGTAGGGAGGTCCGCTTCTCCGCTTTGGCGGCACGCCACACCCCTTCCGATCAACAGGACTGCTTTCGACCGTAGGGAGGTCCGCTTCTCCGCTTTTGCGGTATGCCGCACTTCTCCCGATGAGCCGGATCCCATTTCGAACGCGTGGCTACCGAACACAAGGCCCTTTCCTCTCGCAGCGGTACGCCAGTGCCTCGCTTCCATCGCCTCTTCCGGCCCAAGCCTCCCGATGAACACGACCATGCATTCCGTTCCGACCCAGCCGGTTGGCTCCCATGAACATGACGACGATGATGTTTCTCCGCTTCGACCCAGCCATGTACGTATGTATGCGCGAGTAGGCGTTCAAGACCCTGCGCTCAGATGTAATGACGCGGGTCAGATTTTCTTTCTTGCACCCTCGCCGATGTAATGCGACGATACATGCTACGCGGCGCCTCTTACTACTTACACGCGGCGCTGCTTCTACTACGCACGCGGCGCGCCGCTTCTACAACGACTCAAGATGTACGCATACGCTCGCTACCGTAATGACAACGCCACGCACGCTCGACCAGGTGGGTCCCGACCGCCGTGCACTTCCTTGCGTGCGAAGATGTAGCTGGTGGGTCCCAGCAGTCAGGGGGGCGAATCGTTTTTTTTTGCCCGGACGCACTTCCTTGCGTGCGAAGATGTAGCTGGTGGGTCCCAGCAGTCAGGGGGGCGAATCGTTTTTTTTGCCCGGACGCACTTCCTTGCGTGCGAAGGTGTCGCTGGTGGGTCCCAGCGGTCAGGGGGCGAATCGTTTTGTTTTTTTGCCCGGACGCACTTCCTTGCGTGCGAAGATGTAGCTGGTGGGTCCCAGCAGTCAGGGGGAAACGTTTTTTCATGAAATACAGTGGCCCGTCCGGTGGGTCCCAGCTGTTAGGTGGAGGAATCATTATTTTTCGCGTAATAAGGAGGCACTTCCTTGCTGCGGCCGTGGACCCGGTATCGGCCTCTCCACGTCTGATCCACATTCAATGGAAGTCGCTCTTGACCGGCGTTGACCACGCCAAGGCCGAGAGCACCAGAGCGGTGGACGACGGTGAGGCCTAGGAAGGGGATGACAGGAGCCGGGAAGACGCGACAAAGGAAGCCCGCGGAGAGGAGTACGAGGGTTCACCGGTTCGGCTGCGGTGTGAGGTTGCCGCCGCCGCAGTGGCTCGCCAGCGGTGGAAATAGTAGGGGCGGTGAGGCCTCCACGGCAAAGACAGCCGGCCACGGGAGGCAGGAGCATGCGGCACGACCGGCCGCTTTCGGTGGTCGGAGCAAGAAGACCAAAGGTTGAAGAAGCACTACGGCCGTTGGATGGACATCGCACGGTCACCGGAGCTAGAATCGTTCATATTGACTAAAGTTGACAAAGGCCCTGTCCTACCAACTTAGTAGGCCCATTAAGTCAGCCTCCCACCATGGCGGGTCCCAGCTAGCAAGAGGAGTATTCATTTTTTTGTGCGTAATAAGGAGGCACTTCCGGTGGGTCCGAGCTGACAGCGCGGGGAACGTTTTTTTCGCAAAATACGCTGGCCCGTCCGGTGGGTCCCAACAGTCAGGGGGAAACGTTTTTTCATGAAATAAGGTGGCTCGTCTGGTGGGTCCCTGCTGTCAGGTGGAGGAATAATTATTTTGCGCGTAATAAGGAGGCACTTCCTTGTTGCCGCCTGGACGCAGCTGCCAGCCTCTCCACGTACAGTACTCTTCCGATGGAAGTCGGTCATTGACTACGTTGACTACGCCGCGCCGAGAGCACCAGGGCGGTGGTCTGGACGACGGCGAGGACTAGGAAGGGGACGACGCAGAGCCGTGGAAGACGCAGCAGTGGTAGCCCGCACGGAGAGGAGTACGAGGGTTCACTGGTTCTGCTGCGGCGTGAGGCTGCCGTCGCCGCAGAATAACAGGGGGTGTGGGTGAGTAGAGGGATACCCTGGGCCAGCGGTTGGAGTAGTAGAGGGTGGTGAGACCTCCGCGGCATCACAGCCGGCCACGAGAGGCAGGAGCACGCGGCACGACCGGCGCTGCTTTGGGCGGCTGGAGCAAGAAGACCAGAGGTTGAAGAAGCACTATGGCCATTGGATGGACATCGTACGGTCACTGGAGCTAGAATTGTTCATATTGACTAAGTTGACAAAGCCCTCCGTCCCCGTCAACTTAGTTGGCCCACAAGTCATACTCCCACTATGGTGGGTCCCATCTAGCAGGGTGGGTATTCATTTTTTGTGCTTAATAAGGAGGCACTTCCTTGCGTGTGAAGATATAGCTGGTGGGTCCGACATGTCAGCGGGGGGAACGTTTTTTTCGCGATATACAGAGGCCCTTCTGGTGTGTCGGTGTACTAGAGTAGGGGTACCCTAGTATCCCGAACTTGTGCACGGGCAGTTGCAGCCCTCCGCGGCAAGGCTTACCGGGTGACCGCCAAGGTCCTCCGTGGTTCCTTTGGAGCCATTCAAGAACAAAGTATTTAAGCAAAGGAGGCAAGGCCCCGCAAGAGGAGCTTGCCGGAAGGCCACCCAAGGCACCTATAAGACAAGGCCCCGCAAGAGGAGCTTGCCGGGAAGGCCCGTGAGCGACAAGCTTCCGGGCGCGACAAGACAACAACCGCGGCAAGTAAGGCGCTTGCCGCTGCGCATCACCTTCAGCATTTCCACGCTTCCAAAGACATCCGCTAACGTGTCGCCTCGACCTTTCCAGCGCCAAGGTGGCGAGAGGTCAGGCAGCCGGCGGCGAGGTGGCAAGCGGCGCCGACAAGATTGCCATCATGGCAAGCGGTGGCGCCTCGACGGTCCTCGCTTGCACCGTTAGGGCGACGAGACGGGCATTTAATGCCTTTGTCCCCGCCGCCGTGGTTAGGTATGATACATCGCATAATCGCATAAGTAGGTATACCAACCACTACTTTTCCATTTGTACCCATGTTCACGTTGCCACACCGTCGGAGACCCCTTGAGCATATAAAAGGAGGCCCATGCGCAACGAGAAGGGGTTGGTCGGTCGATTCCCCACGCCGCCTCGTTAGCAGCTCGTGTGTATCAGAGCACTTTCGGTGCTCCCCGAGCAAGAACGTAATACACCTAGACATGCAGCAAAGAGGAGTGTTATCTCTCCGGAGAGCTCCGGTTGGGTAAACCTCTCGCGTGCTTCGCCTCGATCGCTCTTCAGGCGACCTCCGCTCCCGCCGAACCGAAAGGGGCTCGGTCCGCCGTCCCATAGGTATTCGTGGGCTGATCAGCCCGCCCCGACACGATGGGCCCAAATTGCCGTGTGGAGGAATCATTATTTTGGCGCAGACAAAGGCATACCGATGGATGTCGTTCGTTGACCACGTTGAACAGGCCGCGCCGAGAGCACCATGGCGGTGGACGACGGCGAAGCCTAGGAAGGGAATGACACGGAGCCGGGGAAGACTCGGCAATGGTTGCCCACGCGATGGGGAGTACGTGGGTTTACTGGTCCGGCTGCCGTCGCCGGAAAATAATAGGAGGTGTGGGTGAGTAGAGGAATGGCCTGGCCAGCAATGAAGTAGGGTGGGGCGGTGCGGCCTGTGCGGCAGCACAGCCGGCCACGGGAGGCGGGAGCAGGCAGTCCCACCGGAGCTGGTTTGGGCGGCTGGAGCAAGAAGATCAGATATTGAAGAAGCAGCACGGTCGTTGGATTAACATCCAACGGTCACTGCTGCTAGAATCGTTTGTGGACTAAATTTGAATCGTTTGTGGACTAAGTTGACAAAGCCAAAGTACACGTCAACCTAGTAGACCCACAAGTCAGCCTCCAAATCTTTCCCAAACAGCATACAACCCGAAATTTCTAGCCAGATTCAAACTAATTTTAAATCTAAATATACCTTAATTTAAATTCAATGAAATTTTACGCGCACAAAAACAATGAAATTTAAAATATCAAAATCCGAAAGAAAACAGTATTTGGGAACTAATTGCATGTTTATTGTATTTTTTTCATTTTACAGCCCATTTATTATTACTTATAGCCCATTTCTTATTACTTATAGCCCATTTCTTATTACTTATAGCCCATTTTCTGGGCAAAATGCATCCCTCCTCATCTTGAAAGATTTCCACCAAAGCAGGCGAGAAAAGCAAGTAGGCCTATGTTGGTTATTACCGCAAAAACAAAATAGCTGGCTAGCCATTTTTCGTAAAGGAAAAGACAAACTGGGCTGGTCATGTGCTAAACATATGAAATAAAAGCCTGGGCTAGACGGGCCACGGGTCCCGTGACAACCCAGTTGATACCCTTCTCCGTCCCGAAAAAACAAAATTACTGCAGCGTCTTCTTGGGTCCCTCATCATCCTCACCATGTACAAATATCTCCTTATTCCTCTCGGTTGTTGACCATGTTGACAACACCGGAGGGCGGCAGCGCGATGAGCGAACCAAGGCGGAGGACGATGGTGATGCCTCGGACGGGAACGAACAGGAGCCAGGGAAGATTACAGCCAACCGTGGGAGGCGGGAGCAGGCGGTCCTACCGGCGCTAGTTTGGCTTTGGCGGCTCGAGGAAGAAGAGACTGAAGAAACGCGACAGACGTTGAATGTCAATCGAATGGTCAAGGTTGGCACAATCGTTTTTTGACTAAGTGGACACCAAGTAGCATACTTTTTTATATATAGGAAGAAAAATGCAAGGAAAATGCGTTCGTCTACCGTCCTCCTCACAGGGAACGTTCGCCACATAAGTGACTAGCACCCTTGGTTTTCAACCGAGTGGTCTTGGGTTCGAGTCCGAGGAACTCCCAATTCTGTCCTCCTTCCTTCCTCGCAAAAAAAGGGAAAGAAAATCAAAGACTTGGGAAGGCGTACAGAACAAGCTAGTGTACCAAGTAAAGAGACGTTCTTGAGTTTTAGAAAAAGAAAGACGTGCTCTCGTAGCTGGTTGAATCCAAACCTGGACTATGACTATGTATGGTGCTATGCTACTCGCAAGTAATGAAACCGACATATCCAACGCTCGCTTCTCCTCTTCTCTACTTACTCGCCTAGCATCAAGCTCCGCCACAAAGAACCATGTCCGCCGATCGCCGTCCACCGCTTCTTCAAGCAGTAACAACCAGATATGCGCCAAGTCGCCACCCGTACCATCGCTGTGGGTCTCATCACACTTCACGCAAGACGCCGCACCGCCGATTGCTCATCGCAACTCATTGTCGTTGGTGTGGTGCCACCGCCGCAAATCACGCAGAGTCATCCGTCGCGTCTCAACCACAATCCGCAACCCCGGTCGAAGTCTTCTACAAATGCCCGAATCATGGGGTAATAATATGTTTAAGTGTTGTTACGCTACTTTCATTGCTGATTTTTTAATAGTTTGGTTGATGATCTTCCAATTTGATTCCTGCAGAAAAGGGAAGATTCGTGTGATTTGTATTTCGGGAAGTTCTTGATGTGGGGAATGCAACTACGTTGATTATTTGGTTGGCCGAGGAATCCCAATACCCGGCGGAGTTGGGGTGTTGGACAAATAACTCAAGGAACAATGTAAGAGGAAGATGCAGAGCGGAAGGTTAAAGACGCAGTTCCTCCGATCATGGCCAAGCAACAATTCTTTGAACGGCCTTGACAAAGAATGAGGAGATGATAGAGCTTGTGAAGATAATGGACAAAATCGATGTGCTCAGAGGATGATTGTTCATTTATTTGCAGTGGTATGTAGCACTTTCGTGATGTATTCAAGGGCTACGACATGAGCACTTCTTTGAAACTAGTAATGAATGAAACTTGTGTAGCAGTGGGCGTAGTGTTGTGAACATCTAATGATTTCTATTAACGGAAATCAGGGGGTATCCCATTTTGCTCATATAAATAAATAAATAGCAGAGGCCCTGTCGGGTCAGCTTTGTTCTCATTCGAAGACGTCGAGCAAATTGCAGTCCAGCAGCAAACTATGTCATCAAATTCAAGTTTCACAGCCAAATATGAGTACAACTAAACAACAATGTCATCATGTTTTAGTTGTCATACAATCAATTAAACACAAATCAGCATACATAACAAGTGATGTTCTCACAGAAAAATACTAAACAACATGTTCATCGTGTTTCAGCTTGTCATAGCAAACACAGTTTCACATAGTAGATAAAAAACATCTTCCGACAGCAAATACGACAAAAGCAATGTAATCATCATCCGCAAAGAAAAGAGCATCAACATCTTCGCCATGTGTATCGGTCTGAATCGTAATTCCCCATGGTGTCATCTTCTTCTTCGTCCTCAACGCCCTCGAACGTTGGCTTCTTCTTGATCAACTCTTGTATGTCCACAAAGACGACAGTGCAATCTTTTTCGCCAAGGCGTCATTGACGTGATGGTTCTCAAAGATATTAGGAACATCTGTGTTATCTTGTACATAGTGTAAGCATCATCTTGTTGTGCAACTTCATTAAACGAATTCCTCTGCTCAAACCTTTGCAATACTCTCCAGTCATCGCTACGTGCAAATGTGTCTTCCAAGAAAAAAATATGTGTTGCTTGATTTGCCAAAATAAAAGGCTCGTTGGTCTGGTACGCCGCCTTGACATTGATGGATTTGAAATAATCATCAGCTCGGGTTTATGCGTTCTGGAAAATAGGTTATACCAACGACAGACAATGTAACCACACACCGATTATCCTCGAAATCGAGATATACTACAACCGAACAATGTACATTATGTTAGCATACATTTCAGTTGTCTCTTTGTCATACGATTGCGTGCTCATGATGGCACTTGTTTTGTGTCTTCCGCCTTCGCCTCGTGCAAGGATATTGTAGCGCACATCTCCAACAACGCAAGATTCATAATGTCTTACCCGAGTATCAGGACCCATTGCTAGTGAGTAAAGGGCATCATCAACTGCCTTCCCATCCTCCCGCATCTTCTTAACCTATGGTTAGAAAATAGACAAGCAGATCATCTTATGTACTCAATATATTAAAAACCGACAAAGTGCACTTCAAAAGCTTACATGGTTCTTGAACCATTTCGCAAATCCTGCCATAACTAGTTTGTCAATGTTTCTTGGATTTTGCGGCAGTAACTCCTCTTTGTAGATGCTGCACAACATAGTGATCGCATCAAACATCTAAATATATAAGAATGTGCTGCAAGTTTAGTAGATTACGATGTATAAGCTGCAAGATCGCACTTACTTGATATAAGGTAGTATCTCAGGATAGTTATTCAACACATACCAAACCATTTTGTCCAAATCTTTAGGTTTGTCCTCTTGTCGACTCTTCCCCGTAACTCGAACAGAATAATCGAAAACATTGAGCCCGGGATTGTCTTCACCCACCTCTTTGCTAAGTCGATCACCGTTTCAATGTATTTTGAGCAGAATGTCAACGCTTCAGAGCAATGTAGGCCTCTGCAATGGAACCCTCGGGTCTAGCTCGTTCCTAACATAGCCCTTGAAAGTGCCTAGCCGCCTTTCAATAGGGTACATCCAGCCATACTTGTCTTGGACCTCCAAGTAGTGCCTCATCGTAGATGAACAGCCAAATGCACCATCACATCAAAGAAGGCTGGAGGATATATCTTCTCAAGGTCGCATAGGATAGTTGGTATCTTATCTCTAAGACGCCCAAAGCATCTATCATGATATTTCTCTGCAGAGTTCCTCAAGAATTGTCCCAACTCGCAACTGCTCTGTATAAGTCAAGGCGGCCCAATCCTCTAAGGATAACAGGTAAAACCCTTTGAGTAGGATGTGGCAGTCATGAGTTTTCAACCCTTGTACCTTGTTTCCATCTGCACTGACTCTCCTTTCAGGGTTGGAAGCAAATCCATGTGGCAATCTCACGCTGTGATGTGACCTCGCAGAATTCTTTTCTTTTTACCTTGTCCAAGACGCATACAGTGGTGCCATATCCCGTGGTTTACCTTCATCTTGCACCGCAAATCCTTTCTAATACCTGTGTGTCAAATCAATCCTAGATTTTAAGGTATCTTTCGTCTTGCCTTGAATGTTAAGAAGTGTGCCGATAATGCGTCACATATATTTTTCTCGATGTGCATCACATCAAGATTATGCCGCAGATCCAAATCTTTCCAATACTCCAAGTCCCACAAAGTGGACCTCGCGGTAAACAATAATCTCTCTTCTACCGTGCCACACTTCCTTTTCCCGCTACCATTACCGTGGATGGTTTCACGGTGTAATATGCCCGACCTTCTCTAATTCCACTTGCAACTCATCGGCGGTGAGCCTGTTTGGCGCATCACAGTTTTCATGCTTTGCACTGGACACATGTCTTCTGTATTTTCTAGGATGCGGCTTGTCCTTGGCAAGGAAACGGCGGTGTCCAATGTAACAGATCTTGCTAAGTATGGCGTATGACAGCGGATTCCTTTCACAGCGAACACATGCATTGTAACCATGTGTCGTTCGCCCTGACATAGTGCCCAAAGCCGGATAATCATGGATGCACTAAATTACAACAGCACACAGAAAGAAATCAGCTGGTGGGCTGCTATATAGGTCTCGAGTGAGAACACCCTTCCATAGTTGTTGAAGTTCCTCCACAAGAGGCTCCATGAACAAATCAAAATTCTTTCCAGGACGCTTTGGATCTGGGATGAGCAAGGCCATCATGTAGTTTGATTCTTTGGTGCAGACATTTGGAGGCATGTTGTAAGGGATAACAAGCTAATCGGCCACATGCTATATGTGGCGCTCTAGTGGCCAAATGGGTTAAATCCATCTAAAGCTAAGCCAAGTCTAATGTTTCTCGGTCAAGAAAGAACTCTTTGTGTTTATCATTGACGCTTTTCCACTCACTACCATGAGATGGATGGCTCATTACATTCTCGATCTCTCAGACTCTCGGTTCCTAGAATGCCACAAGACATCCTCTCTTGTTTCAGCATCATGAAACAACCTCTGCAATCTTGGTGTAATTGGAAAATGTCTCAAAACATTATGAGGAACCCTCTTCACAGCATCGCCATCTTTCCATCTTGATGATTTGCATTTTGAGCATTCACTTAAGTTGGCATAATCCTTTCGGAACAGATTACAATTATTCTTACAAACATGGATCATATCATATCCAATTCCAACTGCACGAAGGAAATTCTTCATTTTATCAGAGGTGTGTGGCAGCTCAGACGCTTGTCTGGGAAAGATTTATGGAAAGCAGCCAACATCTCATCGAATGATTTGTTGGTCATCCGCCGAGATGTCTTCACCAAGAAAGGTGACCATAGCTGAGAGTATTGACAGATTATTTCACAGGGTGACAAAGAACGTTGCATTGTTCCAACATGCGGGCCCACCGCTTTTTCTTCTGCAGTGAAAGTTCACGTAATGCACGAGCATTTCAGAAAGCATTGTTTCAATGTTGGTCAAACTCATCGCTCCGCCACCACCACCTCCTCCTCCTCTTCCACCGAAAGCATCGTGCATCAAGATGGTGATATGTCGCTTCCACGTAGTCAATAACATTGACGCTCACACCTTCACCATGATGAACCCACCTAGTATATGTGACCGACATCCCATACAAGTGTAGATGATTTTGCACGGTTGATCGGGGTCTTGTAACTGCATTCATACAACTGCTACACGGCAGAGCACATCTGATTTCGGACCACCATACTCAGCTCGATAAAGTTCATGAAGTTTTCAACCACCTCGACATATGCAGCGGAGAATCTTCGAAAGAAGTTATCCAAGTCATGTCCATCATAGACATACAAATTAGTTCTTCTACTAGATATTACAGGAAAAACATATATGCTTTTTATGAATTCCGTAAAAAAATACCTAGGTCGATCTAAAGCTATGGCAAGATATTTGGACGAGCAGATCTAAGTAACGAAATATATGTAAAGCTAATTCAGCAAACAGATTTGAGTGCTAAATTATGGCAGTGCTGTTTCAAAGAATAATGAGGTCGAGCACACAGCCATCGAACTATCAAAGGCCATCGCAGCAACAAAGATCGAGTATAACGGTGTAGAGCTATTTCACCTAACAGATTGGCTACTAGACCATGGCAATCCACGCCACAATAAATATATGGCAGGATATTTTAGCAACTAATCGGCCTTGGCATGCCATCTCAGCTAAGCGCATTGAGTGCGTATCAGGCAAGGAAGCTTCTAAGCAGAGCATATTGACAAGAAACTACTTCGCAAACAAAGTGAGATTAACAACGTCTATCGCTTAACATTCAGCACTACAATCGACATGAACGGGCCTCGCCTAGAATGCGCTGCATCGCGGGGAGAAGTCGACCGTCGTATGCCTCCACACGAATGTCGCCAGCCGGTGGCGGCGCGCTGACCGCCGCGGCGCCCACAAGAACGTAGCGAGGTGGCGGCGCGGCTAGAGGACGGCAGTCTACGAGAGCGCATCAGTGGAGCGAGAGGATCGCCGTGCGTCCCCTCGATGAACCGCGGCGCCGACGTATCGGCGCGGCGGGGAGGGCGGCTTTGGCGGAGCGAATGGAGTGGAGGGGGGACGGGGGAAGGGCGGTTGAATCGAATTTGGGGGGAATTTTTGTGTGTGGGGGGGGGGGGCGACCGACGTCCATGTACGGGGGCGGGGTTCAAGACCCATGAAGTGAAGGTGCGTTCTCCGGCGAGGAAGAGTAGAACACAGGATACGGACCGGCCAGTTGGCACACCATGCCCTGCCGCCTCCCATGCCCTACTCATCTTCGGAGGAGTCCCCGACCTCGGCGGTGTCGGGCGTTGGACGGCGGCAAGTAGGACACGTGGTCGACGGTGTTCGCTGCCGTCGTCGCCAGAGTGGCCACCGCCAGCGGTCGCGTCTGCGTCCGCCACGCCGCTTATTGCGCCGCGAGAGGCGACTTTGAGCGAGGGCGGCGACCTCGAGCTTCATCCCCGAAGACAAGCTCTCTCGCAGAGTGTTCGCACTTGCGGTCATGGTGGATGTGGTGCCAGGTAGGAGGACTATGCGCTATGGTGTGGAGGTTAGCTGGGCGTTGCCGCTTTAAGTAGCGCATTCTGGTGAGGCCAAGCGTCCGGGTGCGTCATTAAGTCGCTGGAGTTGGTTCCTCGGGCACCGATCCTCTTAACGACGACATACAAACGGACGGCATGAATGCGGGCAGCTGGCGCCGGCTGGGAACGCACCGCGCGACGGCGCGAGGGGTGAGGTCTTTGGTGTGCCAGGGTAGTTAGCTGCGGTCGTGGCAACGTTGGAGATGCCCTTTGCTCAAATGCGATCCCCGCATGTCATTGAAAAAGCAAGACAACCCGGCATGGTCTCAGGTCCAGAGGATGCAGTTGGCCGCGCTACACCACTCCGCGGATGCGTCGCGGCGCCCCATGCATCCTCGACGAGCCGGGTGTTGGGGTGTGTTTGGATTGTGGTCAAAGTGCACCTTACCAAAATTTAGGTCATGACCCAAAGATTGGTCTTTGTTTGGATGGTTGCCATTTCTTTGGCATGCCAATGAACTCTAGCCAACTCTAGTTCATTTTTCTTGCCAATGTCGGCCAAATCATGGGCAACCAATACCTCAACCAAAATTTTGGCTACCCAATGCTTTGATGGGGCAACCTTGGGCACAAACCAAACATACCGTTGGTCGTGCTACAACACTAACGCCACCCTCGGCACAGTGAAACCGACCGTGTCTATCGATGATATGAGTGTGCCGCTCACCGCGGTCGCCGTGTCCAGAGGCGGTGCTGGAGCTGCGCCATGTTGTTGGCCCCAACGATCCACATGAAAGGTTGTCGATGGCGAGGAGGTCGTGGGCCAGCTCCTCCATTGGACTAGTCTGCGCTATGTCGGTTTCCCTGTTTTCCCGGCCATATTCGAGCGCCGCTGTTCGCTGCGCATTAGGCCTTTCACTATGTAGGCCAAGTGAGACAACTTATTGTTTATTTGAGTCGTTCAAGTGTAATCATGTATGCGTTTGCTTATTTCTCATTCCTCTCCAACCCTCTTCTACATCGATCATGTCGCCCTCCAGTCGAGTCCATCCTCCCGCATGCCTCATTTGAACATTCCGCCGAGTATCATTCGCATGTACCCACCCTTGTCATCTTTCAATAGATCTCCGAACCCCGAGATGAAATCGAGAGGGAACGAGTGGGGGCACGTGATACCTGCTAACCCACAAGTACAGGGGATCGCAACAGTTTTCGAGGGTAGAGTATTCAACCCAAATTTGTTGATTCGACACAAGGGGAGCCAAAGAATATTCTCAAGTATTAGCAGCTGAGTTGTCAATTCAACCACACCTGGAAACTTAGTATCTGCAGAAAAGTGTTTAGTATCAAATTAATATGATATTGGTGGTAACGGTAACAAATTAAAGACAGCAAAAGTAATGTTTTTGGTATTTTTGTAATGATTGTAACAAGAGCATCGGAAAAGTAAATAAGCATAAACCAAGATATGGAAAGCTCATAGGCACCGGATCGGTGATGGATAATTATGCCGGATGCGGTTCGTCATGTAACAGTCATAACATAGGGTGACATGTAACTAGCTCCAAGTCATCAATATAATGTTGGCATGTATTCCGTATATAGTCATACGTGCTTATGGAAAAGAACTTGCATGACATCTTTTGTCCTACCCTCCCGTGGCAGCGGGATCCTATTGGAAACTAAGGGATATTAAGGCCTCCTTTTAATAGAGAATCGGAACAAAGCATTAGCACATAGTGAATACATGAACTCCTCAAACTATGGTCATCACCGGAGTGGTCCCGATTATTGTCACTGGGGTTGCGGATCATAACACATAGTAGGTGACTATAGACTTGCAAGATAGGATCAAGAACACACATATATTCATGAAAACATAATAGGTTCAGATCTGAAATCATGGCACTCGGGCCCTAGTGACAAGCATTAAGCATAGCAAAGTCATAGCAACATCAATCTCAGAACATAGTGGATACTAGGGATCAAACCCTAACAAAACTAACTCGGTTACATGATAAATCTCATCCAACCCATCACCGTCCAGCAAGCCTACGATGGAATTACTCACGCACGGCAGTGAGCATCATGATATTGGTGATGGCGGATGGTTGATGATGACGACGGCGACGAATCCCCCTCTCCGGAGCCCCGAACAGACTCCAGATCAGCCCTCCCAAGAGAGATTAGGGCTTGGCGGCGGCTCCGTATCGTAAAACGTGATGAAACTTTCTCTGATTTTTTCTCCCGAAAGCCAATATATGGAGTTGGAGTTGGCGTCGGAGGGCCACCCTGGGGCCCACAAGGTAGGGGGCGCGCCCCCCACCCTCGTGAGCAGGGTGTGGGCCCCCTGGTCTTCATCTTTGGCGAGGATTTTTTATTATTTTTCTAAGGTGTTCCGTGGAGTTTGAGTTATTCCGAGAACTTTTGTTTTCTACACATAAAACAACATCACGGCAATTCTGCTGAAAACAGCGTCAATCCGGGTTAGTTCCATTCAAATCATACAAGTTAGGGTCCAAAACAAGGGCAAAAGTGTTTGGAAAAGTAGATACGACAGAGACGTATCAACTCCCCCAAGCTTAAACCCTTGCTTGTCCTCAAGCAATTCAGTTGACAAACTGAAAGAGAAAAAGAAAAACTTTTACAAACTCTGTTTGCTCTTGTTGTTGTAAACATGAAAAGCCAGCATTCAAGTTTCAGCAATTATTATGAATTAACCATACTCACAACAACACGTAGGTCTCACAATTACTCATATCAATAGCATAATCAGCTAGCGAGCCATAATAATAAAACTCGGATGACAACACTTTCTCAAAATAATCATAACATGATATAACAAAATGGTATCTCGCTAGCCCTTTACGAGACCATAAAACATAAATGCAGAGCACCTTTAAAGATCAAGGACTGACTAAACATTGTAATTCATGGTAAAAGAGATCCAGTCAAGTCATACCCAATATAAACCAATTATAATGAATGCAAACGATAGTGTGCTCTCCAGCGGGTGCTTTTTAATAAGAACGGGGATGACTCAACATAAAAGTAAATAGATAGGCCCTTCGCAGAGGGAAGCAGGGATTTGTAGAGGTGCCAGAGCTCGATTTTGAAATAGAGATAAATTATATTTTGAGCGGCATACTTTCATTGTCAACATAACAACTAAGAGATGACGATATCTTCCATGCTAAACAGATTATAGGCGGTTCCCAAATCGAATGGTAAAGTTTATACTCCCCTTCCTCCACAAGCATCAATCCATGGCTTGCTCGAAACAACGAGTGCCTCCAACATTCAACGGGTCCCAAGGGGAGTTTTGTTTGCAATTATTTTGATTTAGTTTGCATAAAGCATGGGACTTGGCATCCCGGGTACCAGCCATTTTCTCGTGAATGAGGAGCGGAGTCCACTCCTCTTTAGAATAACCCGCCTAACACGGAAGATAAGGGCAGCACTAGTTGATATATGAGCTATTAGAGCATGCAAAACAGAATGTTTATTTGAAGGTTTAGAGTTTGGCACATACAAATTTACTTGGAACGGCAGGTAGATACCGCATATAGGAAGGTATAGTGGACTCATATGGCATAACTTTGGGGTTTAAGGAGTTTGGATGCACAAGCAGTATTCCTGCTTAGTGCAGGTGAGGGCTAGCAAAAAGACCGGCAAGCTTAATTAATCGAGAGAGCGACAACAGTCGTAAACATGCATTAAAATTAATTTACACGAATACAAGCATGAGTAGGATATAATCCACCATGAACATAAATATCATGAAGGCTATGTTGATTTGATTCAACTACATGCGTAAACATGTGCCAAATCGAGTCACTCAATTCATTTAAAGGAGGATACCATCCCATCATACCACATCATAATCATTCTAATAGCATGTTGGCACGCAAGGTAAACCATTATAACTCATAGCTAATCAATCATGGCACAAGCAACTATAATCTCTAAATGTCATTGCAAATATGTTTACTTCATAATAGCTGAATCAGGAACGATGAATCATCATATTTACAAAAACAAGAGAGGTCGAGTTCATACCAGCTTTTCTCATCCCAATAAGTCCATCATCATTATTGCCTTTCACTTGCACGACCGAACGGTGTGTAAAATAATAAGAGTGCACGTGTATTGGACTAAGCTGGAATCTGCAAGCATTCAACTCAAGAGAGAAGACAAGTAATATGGGCTCTAAGTTAGATAAACAATAATGCATATGAGAGCCACTAAGCATTTTCAATATAGTCTTCTCGACCCCCAAAGAAAGGATAAGAAATAAAAACTATTTACACGGGAAAGCTCCCAACAAACAAAAGAAGACCGGGAAATATTTTTGGGTTTTCTTTTTAACTATTACTACTACGGCAGGAAAGATAAACTACTACTAATTTTTTTGGTTTTTCTAAGGTTTATTAAACACACAAGAAGAAAGCAGGAGAAAGAAAATAAACTAGCATGGATATTACTGTGAAAGAGTATGACCACCGACATCTAGCAACGAGTGTGTGTGAGCATAAATGTAATGTCGGTGAGAAATACGTACTCCCCCAAGCTTAGGCTTTTGGCCTAAGTTGGTCTATTGCCTGGGTTATCGTGGCGGATTCCCGTAGGTGTAGCTGGTGTCGTATTGCGATGAATAATAGTTGAGATAATAATTTGATGAAGAGGACTCGACCGCCACTGGCTGGCAACCGCCTCAGGATCCCAAGAATAAACAGACATTCGTGGAGGCTCATCTTGTGGCTCCGGTTCCGGGGCTGGTGCAGGATTCCGATGGGCTTGAACAGCCGCCCACAGAACAATGTAAGGCCCATTAGACAAGTTAAACAAAGAGGGAGCAGGCAAAGTAATAGTCTCAGGGTGATCTTTACAAAGCTCCCCTTCGCGACTCTTAACGAGAAAATCATGCGCTAGCATACTCTTATAATCTAAATAAACACGGGGCAACGCTGTCTCTTCTTTCTCCTCATGCCTAGGTATTTCAAAATATTCAGCTAGGTGCGAAGCATAAATGCCTCCAAAGACGGGGCCCTTAGTACGGTTCAGACTTAACCGTCTAGCAACAATTCCACCCATACTAACAGAGTTATTGCAGTATAAACCATGGAAAAAATGATAATATCAGGAATGCTAAGGTTTCCACAGTTCCTGCGACCAATCAAGCAACGACTAGCAAATAAGGCAAAGTAGCGTAAAACAGGAAAATGTATGCTAGTAATTCTTGCATCAGAAACCTTCCTAGTTTCTCCCACAGTGATAGTGTTAAAAAAAGCTCATCATATAAATGAAACTCTACTGTTGGAGGTGATTTCTTAGGGAAAAAGTAGAAGTTCTGCACAAAAGTATTTGTGAGTAAGAGATACTGATGACGTTGGTCGCGGAGGAAGTCGGTGAGGCCGGCGTTCTCAATCAATAGATAGAAATCCTCATAAATCCCGGCTCTCCTCAAGAAGTCATCCAAGGCCATTCACACGCCGGGACCTGATGATGCGATTTAAATTAAATTTGGGCTTGTGCTCTTCTTCCTTTTGTTTTTCCTTAGAGCTTTGGCTCGACGAGCCCCTCAAAAATTTCTTCATTATTTCTGAAACAATCTGAAATTTTTAGTGACTTCAAATAAAAGTGAACCAACTTCAATAAAACTGATAGCAACTACTCATTCAAATGCCTAGAGCATATATCAAGCATTAGAACTACTTGGAACCATATAAATTTGACATGCAAGCTCAAGAACATGGTCACCTATGCAGCACAAATTTGCAATGAATAAAGCACTAGAACAAAACTAATTGGACCAATGGAGGAGTCGCATACCAAGGAACAATCTCCCCAAGCAGTTTTGCAAGAGGTGCTTTGAGCAAGGAGATCGAAAATCACAGCAAAAGCGGCTGGAACACGAGCTTGAGTTGGTTTTTCGGGTTTGTGAGAGACAGAGGAAGAAGATGGGTGCAGGGATAAGTGGAGGAGGGCCACCGTGGGCCCACGAGGCAGGGGGCGCGCCCAGGGGGGTAGGGCGCGCCCTCCACCCTCGTGGGCTGTGGCGACTTCCCGCTGATAATTTTGCACTAAAAATCCTCATATATTCCCAAAAAATCATATTAAATTGGCATGGCATTCGAGGACTTTTATTTTCGGGATATTTTTATATTGCACGGATAAGTCGGGAGATGCATGTAAAAATATTATTTTACTTTATTTTTACTAAATAACAGAGAATATAAAGAGGGTACAGAAAGTTGTGCTTCTAGTTTCATCCATCTCATGCTCATCAAAAGGAATCCACTAACAAGGTTGATCAAGTCTTGTTAACAAACTCATTCCGATTAACATGAAACCGGAGAAATTTCGAATAACACTATGTTACCTCAACGAGGATATGGACATCCCCAATAATAAGTATATCATATTTCTTCTTGATGAGGGAAGAGGAAATTCAAAACCTCCAAATATAATCGATGGAATTTTTCCAACAGAGTTGATACTATAAACTTGAGGTTGTTTCCTCGGAAAGTGTACCGTGTGCTCATTACCATTAACATGAAAAGTGACATTGCCTTTGTTGCAATCAATAACAGCCCATGCAGTATTAAGGAAAGGTATTCCAAGAATAATAGACATACTATCGTCCTCGGGAATATTGAGAATAACAAAGTCCGTTAAAATAGTAACGTTTGCAACCACGACAGGCACATCCTCACAAATGCCGACACGTATAGCAGTTGATTTATCAGCCATTTGCAAAGATATTTCAGTAGGTGTCAACTTATTCAAGTCAAGTCTACGATATAAAGAGAGAGGCATAACACTAACACCGGCTCCAAGATCACATAAAGCATTTTAACATAATTTCTCTTAATGGAGCATGGTATAGTAGGTACTCCTGGATCTCCAAGTTTCTTTGGTATTCCACCCTTAAAAGTATAATTAGCAAGCATGGTGGAAATTTCAGCTTCGTATCTTTCTTTTATTTGTTATGATATCCTTCATATACTTAGCATAAGGATTTGTTTTGAGCACATCGCTTAATCGCATACACAAAAAGATGGGTCTAATCATTTCAAAGAAAGCGCTCAAAATCCTCATCATCCTTTTTCTTGGATGGTTTCGGAGGAAAAGGCATGGGTTTCTGAACCCATGGTTCACTTTCTTTACCATGTTTCCTAGCAACAAAGTCTCTTTTATCATAATGTTGATTCTTTGATTGTGGGTTATCAAGACCAACAACAGGTTCAACTTCTACATCATTATCATTACTAGGTTGAGCATCAACATGAACATCATCATTAACATTTTCACTAGGTTCATGTTCATCACCTGATTGTGTTTCAGCATCAGACATAGAGATATCATTTGGATTATCAGGTGGTTCGGCAATAGGTTCACTAGAAGTTTGCAAAGTCCTATCATTTTTCTTTTTCTTCCTCTTAGAAGAACTAGGTACATCAATATTATTTCTCACGAGAATCTTGCTCGATTCTCTTAGAGTGGCCTTCAGGATACAAAGGTTCTGAGTCATTCTACCAGTTCTAGTAGCCACTCTAACAACATAATCATTTTTCTTACTATTCATTTCATCAAGCACTTCTTTCTGAGCTTTAAGTACTTGTTCTACTCGAGTGGTAACCATAGAAGCATGTTTGCTAACAAGTTTAAGTTCACCTCTAATATTAGCCATATAATCACTCAAGCGTTTAATCATAAAGGTATTCTGTTTTAATTGTCTACCAAAATAAGCATTAAAGTCATCTTGCTTAAACATAAAGTCATCAAACTCATCCAAGCACTGACTAGAAATTTTAGTAGGAGGGGCTTCAGCTTTATCATCTCTATAGAGAGAATTTACCTTTACTACCCGTGTCGGGATATCGGGAGGTTCTTCAGTAAATAAGTAATTGAGATCATATACTTCTTCAACAGGCGGTAAATTAAGACCATGTATTTCTTCAATAGGAGGTAAATTCTTAACATCTTCAGCTTTAATACCTTTTTCTTTCATAGATTTCTTTGCCTCTTGCATATCTTGGACTGAGAAATAGAACACCTCTCTTCTTCGGAGTTGGTTTAGGAATAGGCTCGAATTGGCTGTGTTGCTGGCTCAGGAGGTGCCCAATTATTTTCATTTGCCAACATATTATTCAATAGAATTTCAGCTTCATCCGGCGTTCTTTCCCTGAAAAGAGAACCAGCACAACTATCCAAGTAATCTCTGGAAGCATCAGTTAGTCCATTATAAAAGATATCAAATATTTCAGGTTTCTTAAGAGGATGATCAGGCAAAGCATTAAGTAACTTGAGAAGCCTCCCCCAAGCTTGTGGGAGACTCTCTTCTTCAATTTGCACAAAGTTGTATATTTCCCTCAAAGCAGCTTGTTTCTTATGAGCAGGGAAATATTTAGCAGAGAAGTAATAAATCATATCCTAGGGACTTTGCACACAACCAGGATCAAGAGAATTAAACCATATCTTAGCATCACCCTTTAATGAGAACGGAAATATTTTGAGTAAATAAAGGTAGCGTGATCTCTCATTATTAGTAAACAGGGCAGCTATATCATTTAACTTAGTAAGATGTGCCACATTTCAGATTCATAGCCATAAAAAGGATCAGATTCAACCAAAGTAATTATATCAGGATCAACAGAGAATTCATAATAATCCTTATCGGGAACACAGATAGGTGAAGTAGCAAAAGCAGGGTCGGGTCTCATCCTGTCTCTAAGAGATTCTTTACTCCATTTAACTAGCAACCTCTTAAGTTCATATCTATCCTGGCAAGCAAAAATAGCTGCAGAAGATTCAGCATCAAAAAGATAACCCTCAGGAATAGCAGGCATATTTTCATCAACACTTTCATCATTGTATTCAGTTTCAATAGTTTCTCTTCCTCTAGATCTAGCAATTTGTTCATCTAGAAATTCACTAAGGGGCACAGTAGTATCAAGCATAGAAGTAGTTTCATCATAAGTATCATGCATAGCAGAAGTGGCATCATCAATAACATGCGACATATCGGAACGAATAGCAGAAGCAGGTTTAGGTGTCGCTAGCTTACTCATAACAGAAGGTGAACCAAGTGCAGAGGTAGATGGCAGTTCCTTACCTCCCCTCGTAGTTGAGGGCAAAATAGTAGTTCGATCACCTTTCAAATTCTTCATAGTGTCCAGCAGATATAAATCCCAAGTGACTCAAAGAATAGAGATATGCTCCCCGGCAACGGCGCCAGAAAAGGGTCTTGATAATCCACAAGTATAGGGGATCGCAACTGTTTTCGAGGGTAGAATATTCAACCCAAATTTGTTGATTCGACACAAGGCGAGCCAAAGAATATTCTCAAGTATTAGCAGCTGAGTTGTAAATGCAACCACACCTGGAAACTTAGTATCTGCAGAAAGTGTTTAGTAGCAAAGTAATATGATAGTGGTGGTAACGGTAACAAAGTAAAGACAGCAAAAGTAATGTTTTTAGTATTTTTGTAATGATTGTAACAAAGAGTAACGGAAAAGTAAATAAGCGTAAACCAGTATATGGAAAGCTCGTAGGCACCAGATCAGTGATGGATAATTATGTCGGATGTGGTTCGTCATGTAACAGTCATAACATAGGGTTACACAGAACTAGCTCCAATCTCATAACATAGTGGATACTAGGGATCAAACCCTAACAAAACTAACTCGATTACATGATAAATCTCATCCAACCAATCACCGTCCAACAAGCCTATGATGGAATTACTCACGCACGGCTGTGAGCATCATGAAATTGGTGATGGAGGATGGTTGATGATGACGACGGCGATGGATCCCCCTCTCCGGAGCCCCGAACGGACTCCAGATCAGCCCTCCCGAGAGAGATTAGGGCTTGGCGGCGGCTCCGTATCGTAAAACACGATGAAACTTTCTCTCTGACTTTTTTCTCCCCGAAAGCCAATATATGGAGTTGGAGTTGGCATCGGAGGGCCACCAGGGTCCCACGAGGTAGGGGCGCGCCCAGGGGGAGGAGGCACGCCCCCCACCCTCGTGAGCAGGGTGTGGCCCCCTGGTCTTCATCTTTGGCGAGGATTTTTTATTGTTTTTTCTAAGGTGTTCCGTGGAGTTTCAGGTCATTCCGAGAACTTTTGTTTTCTGCACATAAAACAACATCACGGCAATTCTGCTGAAAACAGCGTCAGTCCGGGTTAGTTCCATTCAAATCATACAAGTTAGGGTCCAAAACAAGGGCAAAAGTGTTTGGAAAAGTAGATACGATGGAGACGTATCAATACCTAAGGCGGATTCAAAATTTTGAACCGGTGATCATAGCATCCGCAAATCATATATAAAGGGTATTCAATGTTCGTTTCGTTTTTGAACGTACAATATACTTCCTCCTATCCTTTCTACTTTACATACTATGATAGGAGTTTAAGTTTTATGTGTAGTCAAATTATCTCTACTATGATAAAAAAAGGTATCAACATTCAACAATGCCCAATCAATATTGTTAGATTCGTACGTACTCCTAGATTTGTACTCAAGATGGTTTCCAATTTGACTATTCACAAGATTAATAGTACTCCTTTCACATAGGTGAGTAAGTCATCTTAGGCTGTGCACCGTGTCCAATGAGGAGAGGAAAACGAGAGACATTAATGTTATTTGCTAATTAATAGTATTGCATGCAATGAACTAACCACTTCATGTCATGTTTGATAGTCTCAGGTCATTAAAAGCATGCACACCCTCATCTCTTATTGGTTCATATGTCAAGAAACAAGAAACGAGGTAGAAGTTAATGCACCGCGCCTACGTGTTTTGGGATTATTTGGTTTTCGTAAGATGACTTACACACCTAGACGGAGGGAGTACATGAGATGTATAATGTGAAACTCCTTTCACATACGAAATTGACCATATGCTTTGTGTAAGTTGCATGTCATATATTATTACTCTAACATTTGGTCAAAGTTAGCCTCGAAAAACGCATTAGACCCTGTATGCTTTGTGTAAGTTGCATGTCATATATTATTACTCTAACATTTGTGTAAGTTGCATGTCATATATTATTACTCTAACATTTGGTCAAAGTAGTATAGTGGAAGTGGATCCTCTCGACGTAGGTATCCTGCCTTACCCTCCCTTTTGGTCACTTCTTGGCGGACCCCATGCTTGCTAGGCCCCGCATGTCGGTTACTCAATGGGTTCGCCACGTCGGGGATCCTCATCCGTAGTATACTCCTCTGTTTTTATTTACTCCACATAAAAGCGGAGGGAGTGGTGGTATAATAAATGACACGGGCGGGGAGGGGAGGGACGTCGGTTTGCTCTCAGCTGCGGTCCCACAAGCGAGCTTAAAACGCAAAAGCGCGTTCCATTCGGTGGCGACGTGGAGGGTCCAGCGTGCGAGCTGCAACGTGAACGTGACAAGAGCGATGTACAGTCAAAACCGATTGATCGATCGTCACCGAACCACTATTCACACCGTAACCTTTCACTGCTCGGCCTATGCCAGCCACTGCCCTAAAACCACACCAAATCTCCAGCCCATTCCCCCACCTTTCGATCCCCTAGCCCGCATCAAGCGTCCCCTAGTTCGCCGGAAAGCCATGGTGCGCCGCAAGATCACTTACTACAAGATGCTGACGCCGGAGCGCCGCGCAGAAATCACGGCGGCGGTCGGCGCCACAGACCTCCCTTCCCAAGCTCGCTTTTGCGGCGGGCCAATCCCCGAGTTCTCTGGAGCCAAGCTACGAGGAGGAGGACGCCGATCCAATGTTCACTGTGGAGGTCGCGGCGCAGAAGGCCCCCGATGGGTATGAGACGATGGACGTCGACTTCGTGCCGGCGTCCGAGCCCCCCATGGTGTAGGCGGACCAGCGATTCAACATGGCGATACTAAAGGAGGACCGGGAGGCACAGGCTCAACTCGACGCGGAGCGCGCGCATGCCGCTGCCATCGAGGCTCTCCTGCAGGCGGAACCGGATGTCGTGGATGTGAACCTGGCGGCAGAGGCTCAACTTGAGGCGGAGCGCGGATGCCGCCGCCATCGAGGCCCTCTGCAGCGGAACCGGACGCCCCGGACATGAACCGGGCGGCAGAGGATCGACCGACATAGAGCGCGCGGATGCCGCTCTCATCGACGCCTCCGCAGCGGAACCGGAAGTCCTGGACTTGAACCGGGCGGCGGAGGCTCGACTCGACGCGGAGCACACGGATGCCACTGCCATCGAGGCCCTCCTGCAGGCGAAACCGGACGTCCTCGAGTTGAACCGGGCTGTGCTCTCATTCGTGCAGAACACCCGCACGCTCCGCTTGAACGAGTAGCTGGAGGCCGAGGACAAACACGGTGTGGGGACACACATCGGCACCGACGGCTGGTTCACGCCGGCAGCCAAACACGACGAGGTCGTCTCTTTCTGCGAGCAGCGATAGTTTTTCTTTATGTTGTTGTTTTTATGGATCTTTTGCTGTGTAAAAACATACTATTTGTTATGCAAGTCGCTTTGACTTGGGTCGATCTACCATTTCAGGTGGTTGGATGAATATCCTCGTCTCCTAACCCTTCTTTCCTTCTTCCTCACCTCTTCTTCTTCCCCAGCAGACCACCGCACGGGCCGTCACGGATACTCCCCAACATGCGGTTGGATAAACATACTCTATCAACGAAAATTATGTGTCAGCGATAGGATGGCTGAGTTTGGTTTGTTCACATGCGACAAAGACGTTTGATGAGGGTGCGTTCCCTTGGTTGGGTTTTGGCGTGCGGGGAGCGAGTGTGAGGGTGCGGTGCGACCGCGGCGTGCAGGAGCGACCGTGTGAGGGTGCGGTGCGACCGCGATAGTCGTGCGCAAGTGTACCTCCTTCTCATTTTGAAAACTTTAGGCAAGCTTGGCAAAAATGTGTGGCGAAGTTTGGCAATGCAAGGCCTAGACCCAAACAGGATAAGTACGTAGTAAATGCATTACTAGGAGTACTAGTGTTAAAAAGAAAGGCGGGTTTTCCTTGGCGGGATTTAATCGATACAAATCCTCGTTTCACATGTCAATTAATGCGTATTTTTTCTCGAAATACCAAAGAGCTAACCATCTCCTCCTCATCGCTTGATTAATGCAGCGCCATGCAAACGAACCTTCTCACTTCCGCATGCATGCAGGGGATATTAATGTCCTTGGTTGCTAACCCCATCAATTTTGCCTCGATTAGTGTTAGTGGCCCTTTCCAAATTGTAATTTTGATATACTGGCCTTGTGTACAAAAAAATGGAGGTAGTAACTGTATTTGAATTCCTTGCCCATTGCAGTGACGTCGACGACTTTTTTTGTGGTTTGGCGAAGTGCGTTCAACGGAGAACGCCATCGAGGGAGACCACGGTAAGTCGTTCGCAAGTGCCGCCTGCAAGCCGAGACAACTGCCTTATTTGTATCCAGGAAGTCCTTTACTAGTACTACTACTAGGAGTACTAGTGCGGTGAGATGGTTTCTCGAAGAAGACGATGGAGAAGAGGAGTCAGCGAAGAGTGAAATGATATTTGCTTCGTCCGTGCTTTGTGATTTGACGCCTCACTACTTTGTGATTTGTGATAGAAGGGACAGGGGAGTAGACTCTGTGCTCTATACTGTACTACATGCGTCTAAGCATGGGAGAAAGACGAGAGACGTTGCATTTTTCTATTCCTTCAATAAATCAATCAGGTAGCTTCGGTTCCATCTTTTTGGCTTTGGCAACACCGTCCACAATGGTTCCCATGATGCCAAAAGCTATTTTCACATTTGGCTACACATTGTGGATGCCCTTAACCGTACCACTTGGTTTTGCTCCTGTGTGCTATCTATACAAATCTCAATTATATTGATCTACAAAATTATAGAATCAAAGATAGTAAAAAGGAGGTGATTTTTCCAGCGGATGGCGGGGAGGTTTCTTATTTTCGGAGGACGTTGTCTGGCGGTTTGCTAACATGCGGTCCCACATGTCGATTGCTTTACCAAGCTGATCCGCATCCCACATGAGGCGTAACAACGGCGAAGCAACACGTGGTTAAGTTGAAGAAGATGAGGGAGAAGCGGATTCAAAGAACGCAGTGGTATGATGGTTGCTTCGTCCCTCCAACTTATTTTTTTAGCATTATTACTTCGTCCCTCCAACTTAACTGTGGGAAAGGTGCAGCTTTGTGATTTGACGCCTCATTGCCCAGTACTACGCCAGCGCCATGACTGGGTGCTTCACCCCGGCTGCTCTGCCTTTGTATTCGGTATGGCACGTGGACCCGGTAGCTTGATGTCCCACATGTCGTGAACGGGCTAGAAGATTTATGAAAGCGGCGCCCACTCTTCTGACGGAGGAGTAGACGACATGACGGCCCGATGAACTGTCACTTGTACTTGTATAGTACTATAGTTTTGTTGTTTCGCACGATCCATCGATACAAACCCGATTAAACAGGAAAGGACGGATTTTTCCGCCGGTAGATGATAATCGCCATACATGTCAAAGGCAATTTTAATGTATGCAAACTGAATAATTATAAGTAACAATATGATATCTAGTAAAACTAAAAACACATATGATTTATTGTGTTAGAGTGTAGTAGCAGTGATGTATTGCATAGTTGTTAGATGTAACATGCGAGAACGTGTAGAGATATAGTTTTGGAGGGCCTACAGAGAGAAAAGCGTAATACGGTCTCCGAACTTCAGAATAAGCTGATTACGGTCACTATATACGTTTTGCGGTGATTATCCGGTCACTTGCTCACAGTTCAGCATCAGATTGCACTCTGTTGACCGGCCAAATAGTCTGCGTGGTGCCATGTTGACTAGTTAAATTGACCACGTTCCTTGTGGGTCCCACTGCCGATTCGCATAGGGAAAAGGTCGAGATAAACACAAATTTACGCAGCGCGACAAGGCTCCAACCCATGCGCGGGGAATCACCTGGTTGTGTATGTATGCATCACGGCCTGATGTGTGCGCATGCACGTGTAGGTTGAGCACTTGAGCGTGAGAGTGTGTGTTGGTCATGTGGTGTACTGGTGTGTGCATGCATGTGTGCGTGTGTGCGTGTGAGTGTTGCGTGCGTGCGTGGCTGCGTGTGTATGTGTGAGTGTTGTGTGCGTGCGTGGGTGCATGTGTTTGTGTGAGTGTTGCGTGGATGGAGTTCGTGTGCATGCGTGCGTGTGTATATAATCACCACGCCAGCTCCTGTGTGTTAAAACAGACGGCTCCAAAGATACCAATACAAAGGCCACCTTGTCCGCTGTGCCCGCGGTCATGACTTCGAACCACCGTCAAAATATTTTTTTGTTGTTTGTTTTCATTCTTACAAGCAAGATACCTGTGCGTTGCACGTAACATCAAGATGCATTTGTATGACTTGTTTATCTTGTGAGAGAAAAGGATGAACGAGGGAAGGCCTTATTTGCAAATGTGGAGAGGTGTGTGGGTACATTTTTGCAAAATTGCCATAGTTTCTTTCCTATCCGTCAGATATAAATCGGATGACCTATATTGTAGGATGGCAAGCACACCATCATCACCAACTGTGTTTTCATAAGAGTGTATTTTATGTATTTTATAATAGTGTAGATGTAGAGTAGATACAAGTCGACAGGTGGGCACGATGTTAGTGAGATAATGCGATGCAACACTAGAGGTGCCACGTGGAGCGTTTAACTGGTCAACTAGTCATGTCATGAGCAAATACAAAGTTGTACGGTGAGTCTGTGACTGTATAATAACCACTAAACATAAACAGTGACCATAATGAGTGGATTATGAAGTCCAATGTATGTATCGTGCTTTCGCTTCAAATACAAGGATCGTCATTGCATATATTGCGAGAGGAAGATGAAACAAGCGTGAATTTTCTGGGGGCTTACTTTTAGAGGACCTGGAGATAGTTTTGTGTGCATACGTGAAAGGGGCGTACAGGGGGGGTATGCGATGGAGAGAGAGATGCTCTTCGTTTCTCTTTATTATGACTAACTTTGTATATAGTATAAAAATATACAAATTCACAGTGCGGAATAAATATCATTGTGGGCACCATGCAATGCAAATTAGCGTTTGTACTCCTCCATATAACTTTATAATGTTGTATATATGTAGAAACTCTAGAATAATTTTTTGGCCACACTTTATTCAAAAGGAATGTTGTATGTGAAATAAACGTGAAGAGAGGGCTTTTTAGATCAATGGGGTACATGATGTAACATGTTTGAATGTGTAGTTGATGCATTTGGCGGGGCCTAGAGAGGTATGTGTGTGTATTACGTATTCGAGAGAGGCATGGATAGAGGGGCCGACGGGGGGCGTGGGAGAGATAGCACGAGAGTGGTCTAGAGAGAGAGAGACGAATATGACGTCACGACGAGAGATTCCATTCCCTTGAGTATGTATATGCAAGGGGTAGGGAATAGAGGCACCAGGAGAAATTTTCTGTGTGTGTGGTGTTTGTGTTGGTATGTGTGGGTGTGAGAAGATAATGAGACGTGGGGGCAGAGGGTGTGTCATCGCGTGAGGTCCGGTGGATCGAGGTGAGGCCCTTCGCTCGGTTCCGTCCTGCGCCACATTGGTCGGCCCATGACAGATTTAGGAAGACCCATGGATGACTAGTCGTACAAGACAAAGATAGCAGAATTGTGAAGGACTCTGTGTCCACTGACAAAGCCGGCTAGGATTTGTAACCCTAGGTTCTTGGACTAAGGTAACCCCTTATCTACGATATTACTATTCATCCAACCTAACTTTAAGGGGCATCCTACAAAATGCTCTGCTAGAATCATACTCGTCGATTAGGAAGAGAGGTGTGAGATAATGCGTGAGAGACAAGCGTAAAGATAATGTGTGTACATGAGACACGTAGGCAGGTCCATGTATATAGAAAGGGTCGATGAGGATTGTGTGTGTGTATGTTTGCGAGAGGAAGAGTGCTTCTAATAAAGGTTAGTGAAAACAGTTTTAAATGGTTACGAGAGGGAGGGAGGGTTATATCTAGAGCATGTGTGCGAGAAAGACACCTCGGGAGAGAGTGTGTGAGCATGTGTGAGAGACCACCGATGGAGAGTGAAACTACACGTAAAAGACTGCTCTACACATTGATTAAAGATATAAATTGTATCCAAATATTAGGATGGGATCATGATATTTGCCATTCGCGTAAGGAGCGGTCATTGATCCATCAGACATCTAGATTCTATCGAATTTGAGCATGTCTATGTTATTACTCAACACAATTGATCCACATAGTTAGTATTTTGAACTCCAGACAATGCATCGCTTTAGCAATCGAATATAAACGTGAGTATAGTTCATGTTGTGTGTGTCAAGCACATTATACATCTGAAAGTTACACAATGGACATTTATAAATAGCTACCTATAAACTAGCATACATTTGAATTCAACCTAAGGTGGTTTAAAAAAATCTAATTCAACATGAAGTCCATTCAATTATTTGAATTTGATATCATGGCATTTGTAAACCATACCTAAACTATGGGGTACCAATCTTTGCTCTGATTTTGTACATAATAGCATATGTAGTCGTGTACAAAATAGATTCAAATTTAGCTCCTCCATTCCAAAATAATCGTAGTTATAGGATTTTCAAGTGTCAAAATTTCAAAAGGAAGCGGATAATTTAATGAGGTTTTCAAACATACAAGGTCAAATATAACGTTGTCTATTTAGGTCAATCCTCATAGTTCAAGAGTACTCTAAACGTGAATGCTTGTGTTTCAAAATTTCGAAAGAAGCGCCAAAAGAGCCTCTACTCTCCCGAAACCGCGTGAGACCAATGTTTGGTAGTACAAGGAAAATACTTTTCTAATAACTCCGACCTGTGAAACCTACCGGCCCGACGTCCAAAGGTCTAAACCGGGGTAGGTTTGTAGCTTCATCTAGACGCCACGCAACCGCCTCAAAAACATTCATACACAATGGCCGCCCTAAGCACACATGCGTGCGGCCGAAATCGCCTCCGCACACTATTTGGGACACAGGGATTACCATCCTACCCCGACCCATGAGGGTCCGAAATTTAAGAGGGGGCAAAGTTTGTACTTTCCCAAAATTTCAAACAAGCGTCCCCATCTTACATTCAAAAAGCCAAAAACAAGCGCGCCTGCATCGAAACATGGTTCCCCCACCCGTCGATTCCCCATTACGTACTCCGTGGGCGCCAAAACTACCTCTCCACCACCCATGAAACCCGGCGTCCTCCGTCCGCCACCCCATCCCACCCATCAACCGCCGCCCTCCTCCATCACGCCGGAGCCAATACCCCGACGTCGTCGTCCACCGCAACCTCAACCGCAACGCCCTCCACGGCTAGTAGTTGAAGCCGAGGCCGAGCCGTCCGTACCCGAGCCAGTTCAACCACGTCGTCCTGCGCCTCACCGCTGCTGCTCCAACATCACCACCCTCCACCGCACCGGAGTTGTTCCTGCTACGCCGTCCTTTGCCGCCTCGGATCTGCTTCCCCTCCGCCGACATACGGCCACGGCAACACAGTCAACAATTTGGCCATGGGTTCGTCCAAGCCTGCACCCTCGTAACATCGGTTTCCCCGGTAAAAAGAAGAAGATCGTTGCGACATGTGGAGGTGACCACACCGGCAACCAAAGAAGGTACTCCTCTTCCCTTATTCGTGCAAATCTTACGTCTTTGCTTGCACGGTATTCATCCCACAGAAGACACTAGTTGACCGCTTCTTCTTGATACTAGATGTTCCTAGTAACTCACAATGCATAAGGTTTCTCCTCATATACTATTTCACCTTAGCTAGAGGTCCGTCGCCCCCCTGAATTTCAATTTCTTGCCAGTTGATCCCCAATTAACGGAAGCATTCCCCGGCGTAACAGGCGCTAGTACGACTATTACATCGGGGAAGCAGCTCCTTGGTGTTTATCTTAGGGGCGTATGCGGCCTAGAGCTACTGGCGCCCGATCTGGAGGTCGGCCGGGATTAAAGGGATGGCTTGGGGGCGGTGCCAAGCACGGCGGTGGTGTGAGGTCGATGGGAGGGCGGGGCGGCGGAGGCACGGGTCTGGGCCGGTGGTCGCTGGCGGTTCGAGAAAGATCGTCAACACTGACTGGGGGGAGGTAGACGAAGGCCATCTGCCCGTTCCTTATAGATCGAACGGTTCATTAAAAAAATCGACTGACCTATTTATTTTCAGTCGACTGTTATCTTAGATATGACCACATGTGGTGGAGTGCTGGAGGAGTAACTGCATTTCCTGTGCTCATATATTACAAAATCATACGGAGTAGAATCTAATTTTGTTTGCCATGCAATGTTGTAGAGCTACCATATGTCTCCTGTCATTTATTTTTCAGCCACCTGCTATCTGCTACTTTTACAGTGCACTAGTTCTGCACATACTTCACCCTTACTCTCACTATTGTGTTTTTATGCAAGGGTATTTCAGACTCTGCTGCCATGAGAGAAGCCAAAAAGAAAAGAGAGAAGTCGCTCCAGCTTCGTATGCGGGTAGGCAAGACACGTTACAACGCTATAAAGGGTGCAGTGTCAGCAGATGGAGACGGTAAACGTAGCTCTGGAGTTGATGACCTCGCTCGCAATGAACCACCATCCCAGGTGCTTGCTTTAACTAGCGGTGTCATATGTGGTTGCATGTTCCATATGGTGTCTAGCTTGTATTCGAAAGGCGAAGTCGGTCTTTATTAAGATAAGGAAAGATATTTTTACATGAACCACCATCCCATGAGCACCAGAAGACAAATAGCTAGTCGAGGCCTTTGGCCGAGCCAAAGTGACAAGCCCAAAGAAAGACAGACATCACCTGGAAGCCAACTAAAAAGCCGCAATGGTGGCGAAGCAGCCCGCCTCCCACCAGGCTCTCAGGTCCTAGATGATCATGTTCACCACTCCAGCCGGATGTCTAGCTTGTATTGCTTCCAATTTGGTTAAATTACATCTGCTTAGCATACACATTATACCTTTGAATATGACATGCCTTTCTGTTTTTGGTACATACTAGTACATCTGTGTATTAACCATGCTCTTACATCAAACTAATGTTCTTGTGTATCCCTCATCAATCACTTATGACAAGGCAGGCAGGCAAGGGGACTACTCCTCATTTAAAGAATGCAGCGTCAGCCTCCCAACATGATTCTCAAGAAACATAAATGCTAGATGAAGATAGTGAACGTAGCTCTATAGTTGATTACAGCATTTCCCCTACACTAGCATCGCAGGTGCTTGCTCTAACTTGGCAGCGTGATATGTGGTTGCATGTTGCATATGGTGTCTAGATTGTAATTCTTCCAATCTGGTTAAACTTCATGTGCTAGTCTGCTTAGCTTATACTCCTGTAAATGTGACATTATACCTGTTAGTGACATGCCTTCCTGTATTTAGTACATACTACATCTGTCTATTAAGCATGTCCTTACATAAAACTATTTTTTTTGTATCCCGCATCAATCAATATGACGAGACACCTTTAGTATATGCAGTGTGATATTAGTTGCATCTTTCATATGATTTATAGCACGCTGCTTCTAATTTGTTGAAATTCCATTTATGATGGGACGCTTTTAACTTGGCAGAGTCATATTGGTTGCATCTTTCATGTGGTGTCTAGCTTGCATTGCTTCTTATTTGCTTTGGAATGGTTTCGCTTAGTTTACACAAACAGTTGTGAACATGCCATGCCGTCTGTTTTTCGTACATATTCCATCCTGGTATCATGTGTTTGCCTTACATCAAAGTAGTGATTGTCGATTATCATGCATGAATGAGTTACGAAGAGAGAATTTTATTGCTTGTTCTTGTCGGTTTTACTTGACAATTCAAAATCAATAAAGTGGAAGGAAGTTAGCAAGGCGGTGGATAAAGGTGCTCCTTCGAACGGAGGGCCTCTGATTTCTACTCCTCCACACCCCCAAGATGATTTCCAAGACAACACATGCATAGACACTCAACAAAGTTGTGTTTATGATGAGCACGTCTCCCCTAGTGCAGCATCACCGGTGCTCCCTCTAACTTGGCAACCTGTTATATGTGGTTGCATGTTATGTGTGATGTCTAGCTTGTATTGCTTCTAATTTTTTTTGAATTCCTGCTTACTTTACACATTATACTTGAATAAGACACGTGTTCCTGTTTCTAGAACATATAATATCATCTATCACACCATGTTCTTACATCAAATTACTACTGTTGTGTAACCTGCAACAATCACTTATCATAAGACACGTTTGACTTCGGAGTGTGATATAGGTTACATTTCACATTCTTTTCTAGCTTGTACTACTAATTTGTTGAAATGGCACTTATGACGAGACAGTTTTAACTTGGTAGAGTGATATTCGTTGCATCTTTCATATGGTGTCTAGCTTTCATTGCTTCTAATTTGTTGAAATGCCTTCTCCTTAGTTTACACGTCATAAGCTGTGAATATGCAATGGCACTAATGACAAGAGACCCCTAACATGGTAGTGTGATGTTGTTTGCATCTTGCATATGATTTATTTCTTGTACTGCTTCACATTTGTTTAAACGCCATTTATCTTTGAGACAACATTAACTTGGCAAAGCGATATTTGTAGCATCTTTCATATGGTGTCTACCTTCCATTGCATTGCTTCTAATTTGGTGAAATGTCTTCTTCTTAGTTTACACATCATAGTTCTGGTTATCTCTTCCGTCCTGTTTTTCATACATATTACATCCTCCTATCATGTGGTTGTCTAACATCAAAGTTCAGTTCGTCTGCATCACGCATCAATTTGTTCTAAAGAACTAAATTGTTATTCGTTTTTCTTGTCGGCTTGACTTAACATGGCACAGAGAAAGAGGAAGAAACACAGAATGGCAGGGAATGAGAAGCGGATGAATCCTGCAGATTCTGCTGGTACTGATGGTGCAATAGAAGGTGAAATTCCAGCGGAAAATTCTACAAACACGGCATCCCATGCTACACAAGCTGCAAAAAAAGCCAAACAGAAACAAATAGCTGCCACCAAACAAGTAGAGACAACCCTAGTTCTTTCAACACCTACCACAGGTACTACCGGTACCACGACATACTCGTCGTCAATCGAGCCAAAGAAGACATTCCCAAGCTCCCTTGCCACGACACTACTTCCCAAGCACTCTTGACACAAGACGAGTTGGCAATATCAGATGAACCTTGTGAGCTTCAACAGCAAGAAGGTAGTTCTTTGGAGTCAAATTCTGATTGCATGCTTCTTTATATGTAGTCTCACAGTTTGATGTACACTAACACTTCCTATGTTCGTTGTTGGACTAGCACCTAGGCGCAAGAGGAAACAAACATCGTGGATAATGCTCGATAGGTTAACTAAATCTAGAGGAGGAAGAATGGAGATCCGTTTTGAGGCAGGTTTAAAAAGGCCACGTGATGCTCTGAGTCAGCCAAGTTAGTATCGAGGCAGCGGTTGCCGTTAGATTTCATGTCACGTATCCTCCCAACATGGATTCGACAGGAATGACAAAGACGAAACCAGTTCAACACCTTCCTCGACCATTTATCTGTAAGTATATGTATGGAAACTAGTAATATCGTCTTGCTCATCCCATACTTTCTAGGTTCTTGATAATGAGATTCCCATAATTTTCAACAGATGAGGTTCAAGTTGGATAGCCAAGATGATGCAACCGACAAGCTTGCACCCATGTTTTCAAGTCTGCTTTCTGCTGACGATGTCGGTATAACTTGAGGAAAACTCACTTTGAAGGCAAGGCTAACGGTGAACTTTCCCAAACATCTCGATGGAAAATATATCGGATGAAGACTGGAGGGCCTTGTTAAACACCGTCTACGATCCAAGTATCGGTACATTATATATATATGTGATCGGATCACATGTTGAAGTCCTATTGACGCATGTGCCACACAAATCTATCTTCTTGTAGGTGAACTGTTCAAAGAACAAGGCCAACCGTCTGAAAGTGAAATTCCAATGCATTTACGGGATCTCGTAGCTATATTGCACAATCGCGAGGCTCTTGTAATTAGCTGTTGTTTCACTCTTTTCCTGTACCATATTATCAGATCTATATTGAGTTGTTCGAAATGCGAGGAAAGCCCGCAAGGACCAAAAAGTACCTGAACCAAATGTTGTGGAAATCTTCAAGGACTGTCACACCAAGAAGAAGAAGGGCATGACTACACCACCAAAGCCGATGTTGTAAGTCCTTAATCCTCATGCCTTTTAACTACTACTTACTCGACTTGTGCCTTGAATCGCATGGTTTGCAGCCAATGTCTATTACTCTTTTCAATTTTATACACAATTGTCTTAGCATATCATTGCACCTTACAAGGTTTAAAAGGGAGGAGTGATGTTCCTTTGATCTTGACCCGTAATCTAATTCCGTGCTGGACTTGCCCACACAATGTTACAATTGCATGTTTGTTTGTTCTCAGTTGTTTTGTGATATGAATGATGTCATACTATGCTTACCGTATTATAAACCTCGTCTCTTTATCCTTAGCCCTCAATACAATGTGAAGAAATAAACAATACATTAGCGATGGTACATGGTGATATGTTTGGAACCTGGTTTTATTATGTACTTTGCAATAAAATACAACTAATATTTTACATGGGTTCACCAGAATAAGTTCTGTATATAGACCAAAAGCTATTTTGTTTGGTTTTGTTGCCTCCTTAATATCTTACATTACGGTACTACTAATGTAAAACCTCAAATTTTCGGTGAGCTATGGAAAAATGGTGGAGCCGCCACCTTACGAAGGTGGCGAGGCAACTATAACCGCAATGTCAACTCTTCTGCGGTGGGTCAATTACTGTCCACTAACGGTGCCAAAAGCACATTCTGCGTATCTTTGGGTTGGTTGTTAAGGCAATATCGTCCAAACTGCCTCATGATCAAGATATGCAAGCTCAAAGCAATGATGTATCTGCGCTCCAGACACAAGTCCATTCCCTAACAGAGGCCCTTTGTGAAACTAGGAGAAACATTGCTCAATGTCGTCAAGATATGCATGGTTTTGAAACCAGACTATCAGACATTTGCTATGTTGTTCAGAGCCTAGGGGAAATGAAGGCGAGGTTATGGTGCTCCATCGGACAATACAACATGAAAACATAACGGTCGGTCAAATGAACCGAGCTTACGAACTTACGGTGGTGCATTTATCTCGCTAGACTATTAAGTTTTATGCCAACCTTCCTTTTGTTATATAGTTGTAATTTGTTTTGGTGCGATACAAAATTTATTCTTAACGATGCAGCCACCATTTGAAGAAAACAACAAGCCATTTTTGTATAGTGTAGGGTGTTCCCGATATTTGCCTTGGTGGCGATCTTTGATGCCGAGTGGATGTAACTGTGCAATCGCCTTTAATAGCCTAAGCGTTAGTTTCGGCCTTATTTATTTCCTAGTCTTCTTTTTCCCTGGTTTGCTAGTGGCCGCAACTACCCATGGGCCATATAGGGCCGTAGGATCCATGGGTCTCCTACGGGCCGTCGATAAATGGGCCTGTAATCGGTGGGCCTCAGGCCGTCAGATAAATGGGTCTACATGGGCCGTAATCGGGCGTAATTGGTATCGGCCCAGCACGGTAACGGGCCGTTAATAGGCCGTAGGACTGCAAAAGCTTAATTACATCACGGGCATAGCGAATCGTTAATGGGCGAGAATATAGGGCTGGCGAGAAATGGGCCGACTCTTGCCATGGGCGAATTTGGCCCATTAGGGTAGTATGAGCTAACGGGCCGACTCTTGCCATGGGCGAAATTTGGCCCATTAGTGGAACAGGCCAAGAACGGGCCGGAAGTAATGTCGAGGGCGAAAAGGAGCCCAAGAACGTATGGGCCGTCAATAGGCAAAGCTAACACGGTCGAAATGGCCCATGTAAATCACGGGCCGTTAACGGGTACAAAGAAAATTACTGTTCATTATGGGCTAGAGTCACCGTGGGCCTATAAAGGGCGAAAGATCTGAAAGGCCTCATATGGGCGAAAAGGCGATAAATGGGCTATACATGGGCCGAAAGTGAAATGGGCTGCTGTTATATTCGACGGCCCACATGACGTTGTTGGGCCGATTTCCTTTAGTGCCTAACGGGTCGTGAGTTAACGGGCCGTAAAATTTGCTATTTGCGAAGAGACCGTTAACAAGCTTTTCATGGGCCAGCCCGTTAACTTTTGACCAAGTCAAACGGGCCGACTTTGTAAGCTAAATGGGACAGTGGTGAGCCGTGGCACGTGTCGACATATCATAGGCGCCTATCTGACCCACTAACGAGCTGACACGTGTTTCGTCCGGCCAATAAGAATTTTACACATGGAAATTTCCCATTGGTCGGGTACATTAACGGATTATCGGATCCAAAACCCGACCCGATAGCTTAACGGCGTTCCGTTACGGTGGATGCCGCGTGTCGGTCACCCTTGACGAAAGCACTTACGTGGACGCGCGATTTATCGTCATGGAAGTGGACACTTCCGTGATGATAATTTTGGTAATGTCATGGAACACTTCTATGACAGCACAGGTATGACTATCTTGATTCTGTCATAAATTTGTCATGGACGTACATGCATGACAAAAAACGCGACCTACTGTGACAAACACGTATCATCACGGAAGTGTATTTTTTTTGTAGTGTATGTTCATGATCATGCCTAGATATTCTCATAACTATGTGCTTTTCTATCAATTGCTCGGCAGTAATTTGTCCACCCACCGTAATATATGCTATCTTGAGAGAAGCCACTAGTGAAACCTATGGCCCCCGGGTCTATTTTACATCATATTAGTTTTCCATCAACTTGCCAATTTCTGTCGCCGTTTATTTTGCAATCTTTAATTTCCAATCTATACAACAAAAATACCAAAAATATTTATCTTATTATCTTTATCAGATCTCACTTTTGCAAGTGGTCGTGAAGGGACTGACAACCCCTTTATCGCGTTGGTTGCAAGGTTCTTGATTGTTTGTGCAGGTACTAGGTGACTTGCGTGTAGTCTCCTACTGGATTGATACCTTGGTTCTCAAAAACAGAGGGAAATACTTACACTACTTTGATGCATCACCCTTTCATCTTCAAGGGAAAACCAACGCATGCTCAAGAGGTAGCATCGACTGGCCATACCTGACCCTCGACGTTGGCGCTGCTTTCCGAGCGAGCCGCGACCTCCTCTTGGGTCCCATGCCACTTGTTGCAGGCCGCCTGGATGGTGACCCAATGGTTCACCATGGCCTTCTCACCACGATCCATGTGGATGTTGGCGAAGTCGGGTTCGACCAACTTGCGCTCGTGGAACACCGTCTTGATCCTTCTACAGTACATGTCAGCGTTCTGATTCGAGCCGGTGAACGGGTCGATGCTGACGGTCTTCCATGCCTCGGTGAGGCACTCGTCTTCCTTGGACGTCCACTTGATGCGAGGCTCGCCATGCCTGGTGTTGGCCGCTCGCTTCTTCTTTCTCCCTTTCAGCGTCGGCTCCGGCTCCACCTCTGCCTGGTCTTCCTCCTCCACCTCTTCCTCGGTCTCGTCGAGGTCGTCGTCAATGCCGACGGCGGTGTCCATCATTTCGTCTTGTGCGCGGAACCTGAGGCACGAAGCGGTGGCGACCGAGCCGCTCGTGATGATGTCATCCATGTCAGTGTCGGTGTTGCTGAACTATGGCATCAAGCGGTGTGCGAAGGGCAGGGTGCCACGGCGCAGAGGCGGTGCAGGCGAGCTTGAGTACGCGGGCGGTGAGCAGCTCTATTGGGTGTTGAGGCTGGCGGCGAGTGCGGGGGGGAGTGTGAGGGTCAGGGTGGAAGCCAGAGGGGGAGGCGCGCGGCGGCACGCCATGCGGGAAGTTGATCTTGGGGTCGAAGCCGACATGCACGTCGCCGTTGGAGTAGCCAGGCGAGGGCGCGTACCCCCATAGAGGCGGCAAAAAGTTGCCCGACGACACGACGCTCTGCTGGCTCCCCCCACGCGGTTTGCAGGCAGTGGACGAGCGGGAGGTTAATCATCCCCGCGCGAGACGCCTCCCATTGCTCCGTCTTCGCCTCCCTAGCCCTCTTGGTGATGAGCCTGTTCCGCCGATCGGCGGTGACCGCCTCCCGGCACTCAACGTCCGCCCTCCACTTGGCGTTCGACAAACCTGGTGGCCTTGCCATCGGCGCCCTCTGCTTCCTCTGCTTCTGTGGCTGGGTGGTATCGGTGGCTAAGCGAGGGGCCGCATACTTCTTCGGCGGCATGGCGGCCGGATCTGATGAGGATAATGGCGGGAGCGACGGGGAGAAGGGGGAAGCATGAGGGAAATGGAGGGAAAAGGGGGGAAACAACGAGAATAGGCATGTTTGTCACCGACAGCGCGGGCCCACGTGCCTTTTGGTTTCAGCCGATGCCCCCAGGCGCCCCCTGGTGCGCTGGGTTTGGCATGGGTTCGCTGGTTGTTATTTCGGCTCAAACCGATGATAAACAACGATCTGGGGGCGTGACTGGGCCGATTTTTCGCCGCCGACACTAAAAAAGGCGTCCTGGGGGCTGTTTGGGGGGGGAGTGGAGATGCTCTAAATCCATGCCTCTCACGGAAGGGAAAAACGAAAACACGTTTTTCACGCTTTTTTGATTTTTTTTGTCCAAAACCTAAGAAAAACCGGGGGGAAACCAAAAAAAATCGAAAAAACATCTAAAAGCGAAAAAATGTAGATAGAAAAATAAAAAATCCAGAGGAAAAGCCCAGAGCGTGAAATGTGGCGGCGGCTGAGAACACCCCAAGTGACATATGCTCCCTGCCCATTCAAAGTGACCATTGCGGAGCTCCCGAAGGAGTACTTGATGATTAGTTGCTCTCGAGTGTGCCAAGTAATGAAACTGCGTGTTTCATTGATCTTCTCCACGCTAAGATGGGCTCCCTTAAGACGCCAAATAAGATCTGGGTTGCTCCTCTCCACGCTAGGATGGGCTCCCAGATATGATGACTGATTTTTTTTTTAATTATTGATCTGCTGACTGATTCTTATTGTGTTCCTTTCCCTGGACCGGAAGGGTGCGGATTTGAAATCTGCGGACGGACACGGGGCTCTGGCGAACGTTGTGGCGCTCTGCCTTCGCCACCGGCTCCCGTGCGCGAGGCCTTCCCGGTCGTCGCCATGAGTGCTAGGGAGGCCGCCGGGGCCTCGCCGGACCTGGTCGCCGCGGTGGGTCGCGGGCCGACCCCCTGCTCCGGCTGCTCAACGTCGTCGTGAGCCGACATGGTAGAGGAGGAGGAGGGGGAGGGTCCGGTGGAGCTTCGTGTGCCCCAGGCGCCGCCCCAGCTGGCGGATTTCTGGGTCGTGGCTCATCCAGCATGGCCGCATGGTCGGTCTGCCTTGAGCCGGGGTCGCCCGAGGGCTCTGCCGGCGCCGCGTCGCCCGGCCGCCGCGGTTCGCCCCGCCCCCTTCGATGCTCGGCCCGGTTCGTAGCCCGGGTTAACCCCCGTGGTGGCGAACGGCGCCTCCGATGGTGCGACGGTGGTGGGCTCTTGAGGGAGTCCCGGATTAAGGGGTCCTCGGGCGTCCGGCCTGATATCCATGGGCCGGATTGATGGGCTGTGAAGATACGAAGACCGAAGACTATATCCGTGTTCGGATTGGACTTTCCTTGGCGTGGAAGGCAACCTGGGCGACCAACTATGAAGATTCCTTCTTATGTAACCGACTCCATGTAACCCTAGATCTCTCTGGTGTCTATATAAACCGGAGAGCATAGTCCGGATAGGACAGATTCATTACCATATATTCATAGGCTAGGCTTTTAGGGTTTAGCCATTACGATCTCGTGGTAGATCAACTCTTGTAACACTCATATTCATCAAGATCAATCAAGCAGGAAGTAGGGTATTACCTTCATAGAGAGGGCCCGAACCTGGGTAAACATCGTGTCCCCCGTCTCCTGTTACCATCGATCCTAGACGCACAGTTCGGGACCCCCTACCCGAGATCCGCCGGTTTTGACACCGACATTGGTGCTTTCATTGAGAGTTCCGCTGTGCCGTCGCCAAGAGGATTGATGGCTCGCCTTGTTTTCAAGGATAATATCATCTCCGGAGGAGTCCTGGCCCCAGGCCAAACTCTCCGGCTGGGCGGATTCGTCATGACCGCCGGGTCGGCCCTTAAGCCGACGATGACCTCTCAAGTCATCGAAAATCGTCTTCGCGTCGATCCCGAATACTCCGCCCGCATGGATCCAATGGAGTAGTCGTCGTTAAACGAACTCCTAGATCGCATGGCCGCCTTGGAGGTCGCTACAGACTACGATCAGGTTGGGCTCAAACCCGACCAGAGAGAAATCAAAACTCCGCCGATCACCCATCAGACAGTGGTAGTCGAGGAGCGGAGCAACTCTTCTACTATATTGAAGATGAACTATGTTCGGATCTCAGATCTTGAAGGGCCGGATATTCTCCGGCAGAAAGGCATGTCCCGTCGCCCGAACATGGAGTCGTACGACGGGCCTAAAAATTCAGTCGATATCCCGGAGCCCGAACTGCCAGGTCCGGTAGATCTTCAAACCCTGGATCCAAAATCGGGTCAGGGTTCGGATTTCGCTCCACCCACCCACCCTGACATAGACGCTCTCATGATCATCAAAGAAAAGTCTCAGGAAATGGTCCACCACTTCTAGGCCAGATTCCTCCTTGTCAAAAATAAGGTAAAAGATTGCCGCGACGAAGATGTGATAGCGGCATTCCGCAACAATTGCATGGACGAAGGAATCCTCAACGCCATCAATCGCCGCCGCATACCGAAATTTGCCGACTTAGCAACCATCATACAAAAGTACTGCACGATGGAAAGCGCTTGGGAAACTCGGGCAGCTCGCCGGGAAACACCAGCCCCAACCCAACTCACCCTACAGGCGAAAAGGGCGTACCCTCGTGGCACGCCCAGTCCCACAGTCAAAAAACACAAAGCCGCCATACGACACGGCACCGTTCTGGAGGGGTGGATCGATGGCCCATGCAAAATACATGCAACAACAAATACCGTGGCAACCCATAGCCTTAAAGCATGTTGGATACTAGGACAGGTAGCCAAGAGCGGCGATGACATCCTTATAAAGGACGCCCCAGAACAGTACCCCCCAGAAGATGACGACCCAAGAATACTGACAGTCTTCGAGACATTCGCTTCAAATAACAAGCGCAAACGGGCACTTCGCGAGCTCAACGAAGTCTGGCAAATTGCCGTAATAAACCCATGGAATGATACGGCTATCACGTTCAACGCCGGTGATGAACCAAAGTACAGAACAGTAAGAGCACCAGCCGCGTTAGTCCTCAGCCCCATTGTGGATGGGTTTCGACTCACCAAGGTCCTCATGGACGGTGGCAGCGGACTAAATCTCATTTATGAGGACACACTCCATAAAATGGAAATAGACAGGAGCCGCATCAAACAAAGTAGCACAACCTTCCAGGGAATTATTCCTAGTCGGGAGGCGCGGTGCGCGGGCAAAATCACACTTAACGTGGTATTCGGCACGCCGGAGAACTATCAGTCCGAAGAAATAACCTTCCAAGTGGCCCCTTTCAGCAGCGGATATCACGCCTTATTGGGCGGGATGCTTTCACACGCTTCCAAGCTATACCTCACTACGGATATATGACGCTCAAAATGCCCGGACCAAACGGTATAATCACTCTCGTCAGTGATCCGGACATAGCACTCCGCGCTGAAAACAAAACCGCATCCCTGGCCCTGGAAGCGCTATCCGAAGCCCTCGCGGCCGAAGAATTAGCTGCACTACGCTCCACAGTGTACAGTGACGATGTGATCCTCGACAAACGCCCCAAATCCACCTTATTCAAACCAGCAGAAGAAATAGTCAAATTCCAGGTCCACCCAACGGACCCCAAGAAGACAGCATCTATCGGAGCTCAACTGACACCAATAGTTGACGCTGCACTACGAGAGTTCCTGCGCGAAAACTGGGACATATTTTCCTGGCACCCTTCAGATATGCCAGGGATCCCACGCAAGTTTGCCGAACATAGCCTCAACATATTAAAAGGATTTAAACCAGTCAAGCAAACACTGCGGCGCTTTTCTGAACCCAAGCGACAAGCCATGGGGGAGGAGCTGGCACAGCTCATCGAGGCCGGATTCATTAGAGAAATCAAACATCCGGACTGGCTGGCAAACCTGGTGATGGTACCAAAGAAAGATAAATCATGGCGCCTGTGTGTCGATTTTAAGGATCTCAACAAGGCTTGCCCTAAGGATCCTTTTCCCCTTCCCCGCATTGATCAAATCATTGACGCCACCGCAGGACACGACTCACTGTGTTTCCTCGATGCATATTCCGGATACCATCAAATCAAAATGAAGGAATCCAATCAAGCTGCAACAGCATTTATTACCCCATACGGGCCGTTTTGCTTCAACACCATGCCTTTCGGGCTCAAGAATGCCGGCGCCACCTACCAGTGCATGATCCAAACATGCCTCGAGAAACAGATCGGCAAGATGGTAGAATATTACATTGATGATGTCGTCATTAAGACTAGGCACGTCGAAACACTAATAGACGAGTTACGTCTCACGTTTGACAACCTCCGGGCATATGACATTAAGCTCAACCCGGAGAAGTGTGTCGTCGGCGTCCCCGCTGGAAAACTGTTGGGCTTAATAGTTTCCAATAGAGGAATCGAAGCAAATCCGGCTAAAATCCAAGCTCTGTCACAGTTAGCTACACCAACAGACCTCAAACAGGTCCAAAAACTGGCAGGATGCATGGCAGCACTAAGCCGCTTTATCTCCAGACTAGGAGAAAAGGCACTCCCACTCTATCGCCTCTTACGGCGCACGGATAACTTCGAATGGACAGACGCGGCGACTGCCGGACTGGAGGAAATAAAGACACTCCTAGCAAGCAATCCAATCCTGGCTACACCAAACGCAGGCGAACCCATGTTGCTATACATATCGGCAATGCATCAAGTGGTGAGCGCCATGCTCGTCGTCGAACGAGAACAGGACGGACACAAATTTCCGCTCCAAAAGCCGGTATACTACGTATCCACCGTCCTCACACCATGCAAATCCCGGTACCCTCACTATCAAAAGATAGCATATGCAGTCTTCATGGCATCTCGAAAATTGCGACACTACTTTCAGGAGTGCTCGATCACGGTGGCTTCTGAAGTGCCCCTCAACGATGTAATAAACAACCGGGATGCAACGGGCCGGATTGCCAAATGGGCCATTGAGCTCCTGCCATTCGATATCACGTACAAACCACGCCGAGCCATCAAATCCAGTCTTGGCTGACTGTCGCCCGAATGGATGAGGCCGAACTCCCTAAAGAGTACGGCGCATATTCCAACTGGGTGATGCATTTTGACGGCTCAAAATGTTGGCAGGGCTGGGGCGGGCGTCGTATTAACGTCCCCCACAAGAGATGTCGTCCAGTGCATACTCCAAATATTATACACAAACTCCAACAACGCAACCGAATACGAGGCCTTGCTACATGGCCTTCGGATGGCCGTATCAATGGGCATACAACGCCTAGAGGTGCGCGGGGACTCAAACCTCGCAATATCCTGAATTAATGGAGACTTTGATGCCAAAGATCCAAAGATGGCAGCTTATCGCAATGACGTCTTGAAGATGTCGGCTCGATTCGAGGGATTCGAATTTCATCACGTCGCCCGCGAAAGTAATCAGGTGGCAGACGTCCTTGCTCGCATCGGCGCTAAGTGCGACCCCGTCCCACCTAACATCTTCCTCGAAGGGCTCTTTAAGCCATCCGTGGTGTGGCAAGGGGGAGACAGCAACGACAGTCTCGTTCCGAACACAAACACAGATAGCGAACACGTCGATATCATCGGAGGCTCAGCCACCGAAATAACACCATCGGCCCACCTCATCATGGCAGTAACTGCCCCATGGACCGAACCATTCTTGGCCTAACTTAATAGGAAGGAGCTCCCAGAAGATTAGAACGAGGCTCGCCGCATCGTCCGGCATTCGAAGGCCTATAAAGTTCATGAGGGAGAGCTCTACCAGAAAAGCACCACCGGAGTCCTTCACAGGTGTATCTCCGAGGAGGAGGGGTGGCAACTCTTGGCATAAATTCACGCCGGTCTCGGTGGGCACTGATAACCCACAAGTGTAGGGGATCGCAACAGCTTTCGAGGGTAAAGTATTCAACCCAAATTTATTGATTCGACACAAGGGGAGCCAAAGAATATTCTCAAGTATTAGCAACTGAGTTGTCAGTTCAGCCACACCTGGATAACTTAATATCTGCAGCAAGGTATTTAGTAGCAAAGTAATATGATAGTAGTGGTAATGGTAACAAAAGAGTAATGAAAGCAAAAGTAATATTTTTGGTGTTTTTTAGTGATTGTAACAATAACAACGGGAAAGTAAATAAGCGTAAACCAGTATATGGAAAGCTCGTAGGCATTGGACCGGTGATGGGTAATTATGCCGGATGCGGTTCATCATGTAACAGTCATAACATAGGGTGACACAGAACTAGCTCCACTTCATCAATGTAATGTAGGCATGTATTCCGAATATAGTCATACGTGCTTATGGAAAAGAACTTGCATGACATCTTTTGTCCTACCCTCCTGTGGCAGCGGGGTCCTAATGGAAACTAAGGGATATTAAGGCCTCCTTTTAATAGAGAACCGGAACAAAGCATTAGCACTTAGTGAATACATGAACTCCTCAAACTATGATCATCACCGAGAAGTATCCCGATTATTGTCACTTCGGGGTTGTCGGATCATAACACATAATAGGTGACTATAGACTTGCAAGATAGGATCAAGAACTCACATATATTCATGAAAACATAATAGGTTCAGATCTGAAATCATGGCACTCGGGCCCTAGTGACAAGCATTAAGCATAGCAAAGTCACAGCAACATCAATCTCAGAACATAGTGGATACTAGGGATCAAACCCTAACAAAACTAACTCGATTACATGATAGAGCTCATCCAACCCATCACCGTCCAGCAAGCCTGCGATGGAATTAATCACGCACGGCGGTGAGCATCATGAAATTGGTGATGGAGGATGGTTGATGATGACAACGGCGACGAATCCCCCTCTCCGGAGCCTAGAACAGACTCCAGATCAGCCCTCCCGAGAGGTTTTTGGGCTTGGCGGCAGCTCCGTATCGTAAAACGCGATGATTTCTTCTCCTTGATTTTTTTTCTCTCCGGAAGCAAATATGTAGAGTTGGAGTTGGCGTCGGAGGAGCTCCAGGGGGCCCACGAGGTAGGGGGCCTGCCCTAGGGGTCGCCCCCCACCCGCGTGGACAGGGTGTGGGCCCCCTGGTCTTCATCTTTGGCAAGGATTTTTTATTATTTTTTCTAAGATGTTCCGTGGAGTTTCAGGTCATTCCGAGAACTTTTGTTTTACGCACATAAAACAACATCATGGCAATTCTGCTGAAAACAGCGTCAGTCCGGGTTAGTTCCATCCAAATCATACAAGTTAGAGTCCAAAACAAGGGCAAAAGTGTTTGGAAAAGTAGATACGACGGAGACGTATCAACTCCCCCGAGCTTAAACCTTTGCTTGTCCTCAAGCAATTCAGTTGATAAACTGAAAGAGAAAAAGAAAAACTTTTACGAACTCTGTTTGCTCTTGTTGTTGTAAATATGTAAAGCCAGCATTCAGGTTAACAACATTTGCAATAATTCTCAGGTCTCATGTTTACTCATATCAATGGCATAATCAACTAGCGAGTCATAATAATAAATCTCGGATGACAACACTTTCTCAAAACAATCATAATATGATATAACAAGATGGTATCTCGCTAGCCCTTTCTGAGACCGCAAAACATAAATGCAGAGCACCTTTAGAGATCAAGGACTGACTAGACATTGTAATTCATGGTAAAAGAGATCCAATCATAGTCATACCCAATATAAATTAATAGTAATGGATGCAAATAACAGTTGTGCTCTCCAGCTAGTGTTTTTTTAATAAGAGGGTGATGACTCAATATGAAAGTAAATAGATAGGCCCTTCGCAGAGGGAAGACATTTTTTGAATTGTTGAAACATTTTTTTAAATGGAAACTTGTTTTTAACTATCAAAACCATTTTGAAAAATGTGTTTTTTATCACGAACATTATTTTGAATTTGTGAATATTTCAAAAAAATATTTTTCAAATTACTATTATTTTTAAAATGAAATTTATTTTGTAAGTCTCAAAAAAATTGGATTTTTTTAAATGCGAACATTTTTGAATTTCGAGAAAAAATTGAACGAAAATATAGATTTAAAGTTCCAAATAATTTTGAAAATGGGAACAAATTTTGAAATTCTAAGATTTAATGAAAATTATTACAAGAAACGATATTTGGGAAAAATAAAAAATAAATTTATGGAAAATAAAAATATACCTTGAAAGGGAAAATAGAAAAATATAAAAAACACAAAAAAACGGAAATGGGCTGGCCCAACATTGGGCGACAGATGGGAAGCACCAACTATATGTGACTCTGTGCGATAAATAAGGTTCCCCAGCAGCGTGCGCAGGATATAAATGTGGAGCTTTTCTGGGACTTAGCGCGTGCGGCCCATGTACGAAATTCTGGACAAAACTCTTTTATTTTCTTTTCTAGCAGCTGGACCACAAAAATTTAGTACCACCTCAGATAGAAAAAAAATATTTTCAGCGGTGAACGGATGAAAAAATTAGCAAAACACACCTTGCTTTATTAGTAGGTATAGATGGATGCAAATAACAGCTGTGCTCTCCAGCTAGTGCTTTTTTAATAAGAGGGTGATGACTCAACATGAAAGTAAATAGATAGGCCCTTCGCAGAGGGAAGCAGGGATTTGTAGAGGTGCCAGAGCTCGGTTTTGAAATAGAGATAAATAATATTTTGAGCAGTATACTTTCATTGTCAACATAACAACTAAGAGATGAGGATATCTTCCATGCTACTCACATTATAGGCGGTTCTCAAACAGAATCGTAAAGTTTATACTCCCGCTCCACCAACAAGCATCAATCCATGACTTGCTCAAAACAACGAGTGTCTCCAACCAACATCAGGTCCCAGGGGGAGTTTTGTTTGCAATTATTTCGATTTAGTTTGCATAAAGCATGGAATTTGGGCATCCCGGTGACCAGCCATGTTCTCGTGATTGAGGAGCGGAGTCCACTCCTCTTGAGAATAACCCGCCTAACATGGAAGATAAGAGCAGCACTAGTTGATACATGAGCTATTCGAGCATATAAAACAGAATGTTTATTTGAAGGTTTAGAGTTTGGCACATACAAATTTACTTGGAACGGCAGGTAAATACCGCATATAGGAAGATATAGTGGACTCATCTGGAATAACTTTGGGGTTTAAGGGATTGGATGCACAAGCAGTATTCCCGCTTAGTACAAGTGAAGGCTAGCAAAAGGCGGGAAGCGACCAACTAGAGAGCGACAACAGTCATGAACATGCATTAAAATTAATAAACATTGGATACAAGCATGAGTAGGATATAATCCACCATGAACATAAATATCGTGAAGGCTATTGTTGATTTGTTTCAACTACATGTGTGAACATGTGCCAAGTCAAGTCACTTAAATCATTCAAAGGAGGATACCACCCCACTATACCACATCACAACCATTTTAATAGCATGTTGTACGCATAAGGTAAACCATTATAACTCATAGCTAATCAAGCAAGGCATAAGAAACTATGATCTCTAATTGTCATTGCAAACATGTTTATTCATAATAAGCTGAATCAAGAACGATGAACTCACCATATTTACAAAAACAAGAGAGGTCGAGTTCATACCAGCTTCGCTTATCCCAATCAATTCATCATATATCATCATTATTGCCTTTCACTTGCACGACCGAACGATGTGGATAATAATAAGAGTGCACGTGCATTGGACTAAGTTGGAATCTACGAGCATTCAATAAGTAGGAGAAGGCAAGGCAATATGGGCTCTTAGTTAAATCAACAATAATGCATATAAGAGCCACTTCAACAATTTAATCATGGTCTTCTCCTATCGACCCCCAAAGAAAAGAAAGGAAATAAGCCTATTTACACGGGAAAGCTCCCAACAAGCAAAAGAAGAACAGGAAATATTTTTGGGTTTTCTTTTTAATTATTACTACTACAGCAGGAAAAGTAAACTAACTAGAAGCTACAATAATATTTTTTGTTGTTTTCTTAAAGTTTAACAAACACACAAGAAGAAAGCAGGAAAAAGAAAATAAACTAGCATGGATATTACAGTGAAAGAGTATGAGCACCGACATTTAGTAATGAGTGTGTGTGAACATGAATGTAATGTCGGTGGGCAATACGTACTCCCCCAAGCTTAGGCTTTTGGCCTAAGTTGGTTCATTGCCACGGATGGCCTGGCGGATACCCCTAGGTGTAGCTGGGGTCGTATTGTGATGCAGCGGCTATCACCTCCTGAGCTGCAGCGTGGCGTCAAGCTGCCTCTGCTCTCCTCTCGTACTCATCTGCCTCCTCTCTGGTAATAGTATATCTTCTGTTTGCCTGGTAATCAAAGAAGGCAGGAGCAGGGAGAGTAATACGGACAACATGCCGTTTGTTAAAGATTAGTCGATACTGGAGAGGTGATTCAGTCCTCTCGACAAACTGGTGGGAAACCATAGAATCAAAATCTAAATAAGTAGAGGGCAACTCCATATCACCCTCACGAATGTCTATCTCAAGAAAATTAGCTAAGCGGGTTGCATAAATTCCTCCAAAGAAATCTCCGTTATATCTATTATGGTGCAACCTACGAGCTACAATGGCTCCCATAGGATAAGATTGGTCTCCCAACACAGCACTCCTGGGAATGCTAAGGTCAGGGACACACATGTGACATGCTTCATCCTTACCAGTTATGCATCTACCTACGAAGGGAGCAAAATAATGTATAGCAGGAAAGTGAATGCTCCCTATGGTAGCTTGTGTTACATCTCTAGATTCTCCCACAGTTATACTAGCAAGAAAGTCTCTAAATTCAGATTTACGGGGATCAACAGTACTACCCCATTGTGGGGGTTTGCAAGCAAAAGTAAAAATCCTCTAAGTCCATGGTATAAGATTTATCATAAAGATCAAACATGACAGAAGGAGAATTACGCGAAGATGAAAACTCAAACCTCCTCACAAATGAACTAGTGAGATCATGATCTTGTGGGCATTTATGCGCCTCAAAGTCCACAAGATCGGCGTTACGCAAATATGCGTTAAATTCTTCTTTGATTCCTGCACGATCCATAAAATTTTCCGAAGGCCACTCACAAGGCCGCACTAGGGCGTCTCTTGGTGGTTCCTCGTCAGCATCACGCATAGCAAGCCTGGGGCCTTGCTTCCTTGAAGAACCACCTTGGAACATCTTCCTAAACATATTGTTTTCTCTGGAAAATTTCTGAAATTTTTAGTAACTTCAAACAAAAGTGAACGAACTTCAATAAAATTAATAGAAACTACTCCTACAAGTGCCTAGAGCCTATATCAAGCATTAGAACTACTTGGAACCATAGAAATTTGACATGCAAGCTCAAGAACATGGTCACCTATGCAGCAATATTTGCAAAGAATAAAGCACTAGAACAAAAACTAATTGGACCAATGGAGGAGTCACATACCAAGGAACAATCTCCCCAAGCAATTTGGTGAGAGGTGCTTTGAGCAAGGAGATCGAAAATCGCAGCAAAGTGAGCTGAAACTCGTGCTTGAGCGAGATATTCGTGTTTGGGGGAGGAAGAAGAAGAGGATGGGTGCAGGAATAAGTGGAGGAGGGCCACCGTGGGCCCACGAGTGAGGGCGCCAGGTGGGTAGGGCGCGCCCTCCACCCTCGTGGCCAGGTGGCAGCTCCCCCCGTGGTGATTTCAATACCATAAATCCTCAAATATTCCCAAAAAATCATATTAAATTGGCATGGAATTTGCAGGACTTTTATTTTTGGGGTATTTTAATATTGCACAGGTAAATCAGGAAACAGACAGAAAAATACTATTTTTACTTTATTTCAACTAAATAACAGAAAGTATAAAGAGGGTACAGAAAGTTGTGCCTTCTAGTTTCATCCGTCTCATGATCATCAAAAGGAATCCACTAACAAGGTTGATCAAGTCTTGTTAACAAACTCATTCGAATAACATGGAACCGGAGAAATTTGAATAACACTATATTACCTCAACGAGGATATGCACATCCCCTATAATAAGAATATCATATTTCTTCTTGACAGTAGGAAGAGGAAATTCAAAACCTCCAAAAATAATCGATGGAAGTTTTCCAATAGAATTGATACTATGAACTTGAGGTTCTTTCCTCGGAAAGTGTACCATATGCTCATTACCATTAACATGAAAAGTGGCATTGCCCTTGTTGCAATCAATAACAGCCCCTGCAGTATTTACAAAAGGTCTTCCAAGAATAATAGACATACTATCATCCTCGGGAATATCAAGAATAACAAAGTCTGTTAAAATAGTAACATTTGCAACCACAACAGGCACATCCTCACAAATACCGACAGGTATAGCAGTTGATTTATCAGCCATTTGCTAAGATATTTGATGAGGTGTCAACTTATTCAAATCAAGTCTACGATATAAAGAGAGTGGCATAACACTAACACCGGCTCCAAGATCACATAAAGCAGTTTTAACATAATTTCTTTTAATGGAGCATGGTATAGTGGGTACTCCTGGATCTCCAAGTTTCTTTGGTATTCCACCCTTAAAAGTATAATTAGCAAGCATGGTGGAAATTTTAGCTTCCGGTATCTTTCTTTTATTAGTAATGATATCCTTCATATACTTAGCATAAGGATTAGTTTTGAGCACATCGATTAATCGCATACATAAAAGATAGGTCTAATCATTTCAGCAAAGCGCTCAAAATCCTCATCATCCTTTTTCTTGGATGGTTTGGGAGGAAAAGGCATGGGTTTCTGAGCCCATGGTTCTCTTTCTTTACCATGTTTCCTAGCAACAAAATCTTTCTGATCATAACGTTGATTCTTTGATTGTGGGTTATCAAGATCAACAGCAGGTTCAACTTCTACATCATTATCATTACTAGGTTGAGCATCATCATTAACATTTTTGCTACGTTCATGTTCATTACCAGATTGTGTTTCAACATCAGAAATAGATATATCATTTGGATTCTCAGGTGGTTCAGCAATAGGTTCACTAGAAGTTTGCAAAGTCCTATCATTTTTATTTTTCTTCCTTTTAGAAGAACTAGGCACATCAGTATTATTTCTCTGAGAATCTTGCTCAATTCTCTTAGGGTGGCCTTCAGGATACGAAGGTTCCTGAGTCATTCTACCAGTTCTAGTCGCCACTCTAACAGCATAATCATTTTTCTTACTATTCATTTCATCGAGCAATTCCTTTTGAGCTTTAAGTACTTGTTCTACTTGAGTTGTAACCATAGAAGCATGTTTGCTAACAAGTTTAAGTTCACCTCTAATATTAGCCATATAATCACCCAAGTGTTTAATCATATAGGTATTTTGTTTTAATTGTCTACCAAAATAAGCATTGAAGTCTTCTTGCTTAAACATAAAGTTATCAAACTCATCCAAGCACTGACTAGCAATTTTAGCAGGAGGGACTTCAGCTTTATAATATCTATAGAGAGAATTTACCTTTACTACATTTGTCGGGTTATCAAGATCGGGAGGTTCTTCAATAGGTAATGGATCAACATCATATTTTTCTTCAACAGGCGGTACATTGAGACAATGAATTTCTTCAATAGGTGGTAAATTCTTAACATCTTCAGCTTTAATACCTTTTTCTTTCATAGATTTCTTTGCCTCTTGCATATCTTCAGGACTGAGAAATAGAACACATCTCTTCTTCACAGTTGGTTTAGGAATAAGCTCAGTAGTTAGAGTAGGAGCTGGCTCAGGAGGTGCCCAATTATTTTCATTTGTCAACATATTATTCAATAGAATTTCAGCTTCATCCGGTGTTCTTTCCCTGAAAACAGAACTAGCACAACTATCCAGGTAATCTCTGGAAGCATCGGTTAGTCCATTATAAAAGATATCAAGTATTTCATTTTTCTTAAGAGGATGATCAGGCAAAGCATGAAGCAACTTCAGAAGCCTCCCCCAAGCTTGTGGGAGACTCTCTTCTTCAATTTGCACAAAGTTGTATATTTCCTTTAAAGCAGCTTGTTTCTTATGAGCAGGGAAATATTTAGCAGAGAAGTAATAAATCATATCCTGGGGACTACGCACACAACCAGGATCTAGAGAATTAAACCATATCTTAGCATCACCCTTTAATGAGAACGGAAATATTTTAAGGTTCTAAAAGTAGCGAGATCTCTCATCATTAGTGAATAGGGTGGCTATATCATTTAATTTAGTAAGATATGCCACAACAGTTTCAGATTCATAACCATGAAAAGGATCTGATTCAACCAAAGTAATTATATCAGGATCAACAGACAATTCATAATCCTTATCAGGAATACAAATAGGTGAAGTAGCAAAAGCAGGGTCAGGTTTCATTTTATCTTTAAGAGATTCTTTGTTCCATTTAGCTAATAACCTCTTGAGCTCATATCTATCTTTGCAAGCTAAAATAGCTGCAGAAGCTTCCATATCAAAAACATAACCCTCAGGAATAACATGCCTATCTTCATCATCACTTTCATCAACATACTCAGATTCAATAATTTCTTTCTCTCTAGCCCTAGCAATTTGTTCATCAAGAAATTCACTAAGGGGCACAGTAGTATCAAGCATAGAAGTAGTTTCATCATAAGTATCATGCATAGCAGAAGTGGCATCATCAATAACATGCGACATATCAGAACGAATAGTAGAAGCAGGTTTAGGTGTCGCAAGCTTACTCATAACAGAAGGTGAATCAAGTGCAGGGCTAGATGGCAGTTCCTTACTTCCCCTCGTAGTTGAGGGATAAATTTTTGTCTTAGCGTCTTTCAAATTCTTCATAGTGTAGAGCAGATATAAATCCCAAGTAACTCAAAGAATAGAGCTATGCTCCCCGGCAACGGTGCCAGAAATTAGTCTTGATAACCCACAAGTGTAGGGGATCGCAACAGCTTTCGAGGGTAAAATATTCAACCCAAATTTATTGATTCGACACAAGGGGAGCCAAAGAATATTCTCAAGTATTAGCAACTGAGTTGTCAGGCCAGCCACACCTGGATAACTTAATATCTGCAGCAAGGTATTTAGTAGCAAAGTAATATGATAGTAGTGGTAACGGTAACAAAAGAGTAATGAAAGCAAAAGTAATATTTTTGGTGTTTTGTAGTGATTGTAACAATAACAACAGGAAAGTAAATAAGCGTAAACCAGTATATGGAAAGCTCGTAGGCATTGGATCGGTGATGGATAATTATGCCGGATGCGGTTCATCATGTAACAGTCATAACATAGGATGATACAGAACTAGCTCCAATTCATCAATGTAATGTAGGCATGTATTCCGAATATAGTCATACATGCTTATGGAAAAGAACTTGCATGACATCTTTTGTCCTACCCTTTCGTGGCAGCGGGGTCCTAATGGAAACTAAGGGATATTAAGGCCTCCTTTTAATAGAGAACTCGAACAAAGCATTAGCACTAAGTGAATACATGAACTCCTCAAACTATGGTCATCACCAAGAAGTATCCTGATTATTGTCACTTCGGGTTGTCGGATCATAACACATAATAGGTGACTATAGACTTGCAAGATAGGATCAAGAACTCACACATATTCATGAAAACATAATAGGTTCAGATCTGAAATCATGGCACTTTCGGGCCCTAGTGACAAGCATTAAGCATAGCAAAGTCATAGCAACATCAATCTCAGAACATAGTGGATACTAGGGATCAAACCCTAACAAAACTAACTCGATTATATGATAGATCTCATCCAACCCATCACCGTCCAGCAAGCCTACGATGGAATTACTCACGCACGGCGGTGAGCATCATGAAATTGGTGATGGAGGATGGTTGATGATGACGACGGCTGACGAATCCCCTCTCCGGAGCCCGAGCGGACTCCAGATCAGCCCTCCGAGAGGTTTTAGGGCTTGGCGGCGGCTCCGTATCGTAAAACGCGATGATTTCTTCTCCTTGATTTTTTTCTCTCCGAAAGCAAATATATAGAGTTGGAGTTGGCATCGGAGGAGCTCCAGGAGGCCCACGAGGTAGGGGGCGCACCCTAGGGGGGGTCGCGCCCCCACCCTCGTGGACAGGGTGTGGGCCCCCTGGTCTTCATATTTTGCAAGGATTTTTATTATTTTTTCTAAGATGTTCCGTGGAGTTTCAGGTCATTCCGAGAACTTTTGTTTTCTGCACATAAAACAACATCATGGCAATTCTGCTGAAAACAGCGTCAGTCCGGGTTAGTTCCATCCAAATCATACAAGTTAGAGTCCAAAACAAGGGAAAAAGTGTTTGGAAAAGTAGATACGACGGAGACGTATCAGGCACCACGCCGCACCCTGGGCACTTGTCAGCAAGGCCTTCCGGACAGGATTTTATTGGCCTACGGCCCGGGCAGATGCATAGGACCTCGTCCAGCGCTGCGTTGGATGCCAACTCTTCGCCAACCAAAGCCATATGCCCCCAACCGCCCTACAAACAATCCCCATTATATGGCCCTTTGCGGTCTGGGGCTTGGACATGGTTGGACCCCTTAAAGGGGAAGCCATAAGAAAAAAATATCTCTTGGTCATGGTGGACAAATTCACCAAGTGGATAGAGGCTAGACCAGTCAAAACGGCCGAGTCCGGACCGGTGATCGCATTTATATCCGATGTGGTGCACCATTATGGTGTACTGCACAGCATCATCACTGATAACGGTTCCAATTTCACATCTAATGAGGTGACAAACTGGTGTGCTAATTTGGGCATTAACCTTGATTACGCCTCTGTCAACCACCCACAAACAAACGGTCAAGACGAGCGAGCTAACGGTCTTATTATGAGCGGCATCAAACCCAGGCTAGTGCGGTCTTTAAAAGAATCATACAAACACTGGGTCGAGGAGCTTGACTCTGTACTCTGGGGGCTGCGGACCACGCCCAACCGTACTACCGGATACACACCTTTCTTCATGGTGTACGGTGCAGAGGTTGTATTGCCCTGCGATATTATACATGACTCACCTCGAGTGCGTATGTACGAAGAGAAAGAGGCCGAGTTGGATCGGCAGGACAGCTTAGACACCCTGGAGGAGGAGCGCGACATCGCCAAAGCCCGTTCAGCATTTTATCAGCAGCAGGCTCGAAGATACCAAAGTAGAGAAGTATGGGCCAAAACTTACAATGTTGGCGAACTTGTTGTACGCTTGCCGGAGAAGAAAAAGGACAAACTCAAGCCCAAATGGGAGGGTCCCTTCATAATTTACGAAGTTCTTATCGGAGGAGCGTACCGTCTTCGTGACGCGTCAGACAATCGCCTAGAGCCGAACCCCTGAAACGCGGCCAGACTCCGAAGGTTCTATGCCTAGCGCCGCACTCTTTGTCAGTCTCCTTCTCCCCTATAGTTCCCATTACTTTTTCTACCTTTTACACAATTCTTTTTTTCGCTTTAAAGCTCTCATTCGGCTTGAGCGAACAATCGATGACGCATACACATTCTTACATATGTACGCCCATCATACCTGGGGGCTTCTTTAACAGAAGCTTGTTAATACTATTTTCCGAGCATCAAGCTCATCATACATATGTGTTCTTCCCGTATGTCTTTTCTTTACCATTATATGCATCGATATGACTTAAGTTTTTGCCAAGCTGGGTTGCCTGGCTCCTCTGCTTACCCCTACGTTCCCGATTGTTCGACTAGGTGGTAAAGGGAGCACCTCTGCAATTGTTACTGCCGGGTTATCCGGATGTGTACCTCAGACTGGGTGAAGCCGAAAGCTAGCTTTCTTAAGGGAATATTCAGTCGGTGGATGAAAAATACTCTTTGCACTCACTCTATTGTGAACCCCCAGAAGCTATACACACTGTTATTTTTACATCACAATTCGGACATGTCTACCAATGCATGCACACCCAGGGAAAGGAACCCTTAACGGAACTATTCTCCCTGGAAGATGTTTCTTACAACCTCAATGTAATATAACATAACTAGCCGGATACAACTTATGCATTCAAGCAACTATGACCCCTCGCCTAGTTTTCCAAGCATACCCCGTCTATTCGGCCGCGAGGGTATTCGGAAACACTCCGCACCATCGAGTCTGGAGGTTGAAGCGAAAAGGTCTGCCATGACAAATGCTATACAATTCAGCTAGAATTACATAGGGTAAGGAAAGTACATAGTCATTGGGACTCAAACACTTCCTTCTCTATACCGTCCAACAGGCGGTCTAACTTACAATCCTGTTGGGAATACTTGGCGGCCACCTCTACTTGGTCATAAACTAAACTAACGGGAATTTCTTCCCCATTTGACCCTAGCGGTCCGACCCGAGCCATGTGATTAGGATCAAGCTTGGCATACCGAGTTTTCACCATGGCCCAAGCTTCTCGCGCACCCTCTCGACAGGCTGATATCTTCCATAATCGGATACGCCACCGTGATCCTTTGAACAACTCTACAAGCTCCTCCATACTTTCTAGAGGGGAGGTGGATGGCCATAAGGCCTTGGCAACGCTCTGCATGGCCAGCCGAGCATACTCGTGCACCTACGACAGTCTTTGCAGCAGATCATCAGCTGATCCAGACACCTCCTCTTTAGGACGGCCCGTCAATATACCTGCAATCATAATTATATCAGTTCTATCTATCTCCGAACTACTTTAACAACAGTTCAGACACATACTGAATATGCCGCCCCGCAGCTTCTTGTTCTCCTTCACGGAATCAGCTAGTTGGGCCCGCACATCCTTCAACTCTTCGCCTAGCTGGGTTTTGCAATCCTGGAGCTGTTTTTTCTCAACAATGGCACCTTGACTACGTTCGCCCGTAGCATGTAGCCTCTTGGCTTCTTGTTCATTCGCACCCGACTTCGGCGCCTCTTTGAGTTCCTCTGACAATCATGTCATGATATTGGCGGGACTGTTAGCATTAACGGCATATGATTATATTTTCTCGATGGAGGGGAAAATTACCAGGCGACGCCTTTTTGGACTTTTCCAGTTCAGCGGTAGCAGCATTTAGCTGCGCCCGGCATTGTTCCAGCTCTTGGGTCAGCAGGTTGTTCTTCTCTGTAAGAACCTGGTCATATAATGGTCCTTAAATCAGTTGTACCAACTGCTTTCAGTCCCGGGGGCTACGGGTATATGGCTATCCTTTTTTGACAAAGAAAACTTACCTACACATCTATCAGATATTGCCTTGTGGCTTTTCTATGCCCGTCTCGAGCAGCTCGGATGTATGCGTCGCCCGAGCTAAAGGCATTAAATGCCTCGTCCGAGAAATTCGGGTCTCGTAAAACAGCTCTACAGCACCGATGATTCATGGCGCTCTCTACTTCCGAGTTAGTAACAGACATACTGTCCAAACCCTCGGCCGAAGGGCAGTCCGGCTTTGTTCCTACATCGGCTCCCGTCTCCCCGACTGGATCCAAATCTTGGTTTTTGGGAGCACGGCCGGCCGGACCCCCGGACACAGTTCGGCGAACCTTTTTCCTGTAATCAAACAGGCGCATAGGTCACAGTTGGACACGGCCACTGAAAAATATATTTATTCGTACCTCCTCAACGAGGGCTCGGCGGTGCCTTCACCGGCCCTCCTCTTCGAAGGCCTGCCCGGCGCAGGAACCGATTTCCTCGGTATTGTCAGCGCCTCCCACAGAGCAGCGTGACAATGCGGTGGGTGAGGCGATCTGAGCATCCTTTCAAAGGAGGTGTTTCTTGTTTACTTACCTATGAAGCGGGAAGAAGACCGGGGTGATCGGCGATGATGGCCACTTACGTGCCATCATAGCTCGTCTGATAAAACACCCCCTCATGAGCACCACAAATATATCCGGATCCTCTTCAAACCCGGGATCAAGCTCCCGCTTGTGGTCCTCCGGCTGTGGGGCGGGACTATAAAATCCCTCTGTGACCTTCCGCCAGTGCTGTCATAAGCAAACAAACTAGAAATTTATCAAAGGCAATTTGGAGATGGAAGGAGTAAAACAGAGGGGTTTGGCCTTACCCAACTGGGAGGGTTATACATAGAGTACCCGTCTCTGAGCTTGATGCGAAGAAATTCCTTTTCCTCCCCTTTGAATAGTTCGGCTAATATCTTAGCCAAAGCGGCAGGGGTATCCGGACCTTTCCGGCCACAGCGAGAGGCGTCATCCTCCCCATTGTAGTGCCACATGGGAAGCCCTCTGTATTGAAGCAGCTGAACCCCTCGCGCTATGGAGATCGCCATAACCTCGATTACTGTGAGCCTGGACTGAGCGAGCTCTTTTATCTTGCTCATCAACTGACGAACCTCCGCGCCGTCTTCTTCTTCAAGACTCTGGGGACGCCAACTGTGGCGTTTCTTCAGCGGGACGCCCGCAAATTCGGAAAGACCCTTTCGAACCGGGTCGGGAAGCGGGACGTCCTCAATATAGAACCATTCGAAGGGCCATCCATCTGGTGCCTTCCTTGGTGTGCTGAATGGATATCCGATATCAGCGACGCGCCACACTTTGGCTCCGCCCACCTCAAATATTGACCCTTCGTGATTGTGTGGGACGAGACAGAACAACTTCGTCCACAACTCGAAATGAGCCTCGACGCCCAGGAATGGTTCACACAAAGCGACATAACCCGCGATGTGCAGAATTGAGGCCGGAGTGAAGTTGTGGAGCTAGAGACCGTAGTACTCCAGAAGTCCTCGGAGGAACGGATGGATTGGAAATCCAACGCCTCTTAGCAGGTAGGGGACAAAACACACTCGCTCTCCCCCAGACGGATTGGGGAAATCCTCTGCCTGAGTCCCCTCACTGAAGGAAGCTAGCCCCGTCTGAACAGGGACTAGATCTGCAGGGGGAAGGAATCCCTGCCTTTGCAACTTCGTCAATTGGCTATGAGACACAGAACACCTCTCCCACTCGCCTTTCTATGGGCCAGGACGAGCGGAGGGGCTGGGAATGCTAGCCATGCTAGAATGGTCTCTCCCAAGCAGTCTCTGGGGATTTCTTCTGCGTAGTGTTGAATGGATCTAGGATCCAATCTCTTTAAATAGGCGCTCTTCCTTGTGTAGACGGGGTGTTATTCGCAAAAATACCCTGACTTTCCATATTTGCTTAACACGTGGAGAACGAAGATTACTTAAAACACGCAGAAGCCAAGGAGACGACATTGGATCAATGGTCGAATACATTACTTGGAGATCATCGAAGGAGGAACGCGCCTTGCAATGCCGAAGACAATATGTGTGCCGAACACCTCGCTATTGAAAACTGGTTCGGGGGCTACTGAGGGAGTCCCGGATTAAGGGGTCCTCAGGTGTCCAGCCTGATATCCATGGGCCGGACTGATGGGCCGTGAAGATACGAAGACCGAAGACTATATCCGTGTCCGGATTGGACTTTCCTTGGCGTGGAAGGCAAGCTAGGCGACCAACTATGAAGATTCCTTCTTATGTAACCGACTCCATGTAACCCTAGATCTCTCCGATGTCTATATAAACTGGAGAGCATAGTCCGGATAGGACACATTCATTACCATATATTCATAGGCTAGGCTTTTAGGGTTTAGCCATTACGATCTCGTGGTAGATCAACTCTTGTAACACTCATATTCATCAAGATCAATCAAGGAGGAAGTAAGGTATTACCTCCATAGAGAGGGCCCAAACCTGGGTAAACATCGTGTCCCCCGTCTCCTCTTACCATCGATCCTAGACGCGCAGTTCGGGACCCCCTACCCGAGATCCGCCGGTTTTGACACCGACAGCTCTGCGGTGCACTCTGGGACCTCTAGCGCCGTCCTTGGGGTTGGCCTCCTGTTGGCGGTGCACTCGGCTGCGGGCGTGCCTCGGTGGTTGGGTGTCGACCGGGCATAGTTGCCGGGTGGGCCGACTCGCGGGCCTCGTGCTGTTGGGTTTGGTGGGCTCTCGGCCTAGGAGGTTTGGGAGGCCGCCCGATGGGCCCAAGAGGCGGTTTACAAGGCCAACCAGGCATGGCTTCTCGCCCATGAAGATCCAGTCCGTTGGATCTGGATCCAACGAGGCACAGTGGATCCGAGGTAGGGCTAGCCTACGACCAGGGGAGGTTATGCTCTAGGGAAGGGTTTCCTGTATCCTTCGACTCCCTCCTGCGCTGCCGCCTCTCCTCTTGCCACCGTCCTCGCTCTCCCCGGTGTCCTCGTCGTCCGGCGCCCCCGTTCCTTCGCGCCCTCGGTCGTTCCTGGAGGTGTTGATGGCGTGCGACGCTGGAGACTGTCTGCCTCGGCTGAAACACCCCCCGCCTGACAGGTCGGCTGGGTGCCCTGGATTGTCTTCCTCTGCTCCCTCTGACGGAGGGGAGCCGAGCCGGCAGGGGCGGCCGGCTGTGACGTACTTCGGCACCTCCTTGTGCCGGCCGCCGCCCCCGCGGGACCCTGCCAGGGATCCAAGGCTCCTGCTGCCGGGGTCACCGGGAGATGTTCGGCGCCGCGATGAGGACCGTCGGATACAGGAAGATTTGTGTTGTGATTCGACGCTGCAGGAGGCGCTCGTGACCCGGCCGCCGCCGGCGGTTCGAGACAGGGACGGCCTGCTTCCCCGCGTCCCAGTCGCCCGTGTTGCTGCCCCCAGGCCCTCCGACGGTGATTGGCGGCACTGTGGGTCGGGTTCGGGCGATTCCGGTGCTGTGCATGATGGTCCGTCCGACCAGCATGGTGATGAGGCTAGGGTCTCTCGCACCTTCGACTCCGCTCGATGGGACGACCGTCGCTCGCCTTGGGACACCGTCCCCGAGCGGCAGCGGAGTGAGCCCCGACCAGACCGCTCATCTCCACTGCGCCAGTCCCCCGACTACCCAGGTGCTGCTGCTCAGAACAAGAAGAAGAAGACCACGGGGGTGGCCGCTTCCCCCGCCTCTTCGGGAGGCCCGGAATAGGAGGTTTCGGTGGCTCCGGTCGCCGTTGGCTCCAGGGGCGCCCCCCCCCCCCAGGACCCGCGAGGAGACGATGTGCATCAACTGTGGATACGCGGGTCACTTCCGCCCGGAGTGTGAGGCCCCTCCCCGATGCCCCTCGACCCTGGCCTATCTCAGGTACGGGACAGAAGGGGTGGTTTGTATTTCATGGATGCTGAGATTGAGGAGGAGGTAGTACGGCCATACCTGGCGATGGTCACTCTGGCCCCTGAGCAGGACTTGCCGTCGGGGGTGGTGATCTCGGCTGACCTCATCCAGGCTGAGCTCTCTGCGTACATTGGTGACTTCCGCGACTCCGACTTCACCTGGGAGGTGACCGAGATGGCTCCCCTCGTCTTCTTGGTCCCCTTCCCATCCGCCGAGTTGCTCCGTGTATGACCCCATGATTTCATCCTGTGCCCCGTCAACAAGTTCCTGATCTCTGTCCGTGCTGCTGCCGCGGAGCCTGACCCTGTGCCCCCTCTGGCTAAGGTGTGGGTCCTTGTCTACGGCTTGCCTCGTGGTGGCACGTCAGCGCCGCGGGGTGGCAAGCTTGCGCACATCCTCAAGGCGATCTCTGAGCTAGTGGGAAAGTTGGTGACTGTCGACCTGGTGTCCTTCGAGGATATTGGCCCTGCCCGCATTGAGATTCTTTGCCCCACCCCGGCAGAGATTGATGGTCTATCCCCTGATCTTCTACTTCGGCACTAAGGGGAAGCGCCTAACCTTCTATCTCGAGTCTCTGGTTCCTGAGGATCTGCCTGGGTCGGCCCCTGCAGCTCCTCTGCCTTGCCAGGAGGATGGACAGGTGGAGATGGGGGCTTGTCTGACGGGAGCTCTTCTGGCGAGGATGAGGATGATGATGAGGTTTCCCCGGCTCCGTTTGATGGGCGGTGTAGCCTGGTTACTGCTGTTGGTGGGTCTTCCTGCCTAGCTGGGACGGCTTCTCTGGGTTCACCAGGCGGTGGGACCGTGGCCTCCCTTACCCTTGTGGAGAGCTTGGAGGATGGCTTGGAGGCCGTGGAGGAGGACTCTTTGAGTGTGGGGATGGAGGTCCGCCCCTCGTCCTTGCCGCGCTCATCTAGGGTGGTTTGCTACACGCGTTCGCCGGGGTCCCCCCCCCCTTCTCCAGCCTTGGGGTCCCCGTACTTGGCGCGTCTCCTCCCTTGGACTTGGCAGCGGTGACTCCTACCGTGATCGGCTCCAAGCTGGGGGGTGGGCCTTCTCCGCTGGTGGCCGCGCGCCAGAGTGTGACGCTCAGCCAGTCCCAGGTCCTCCTAGATGGCCGTGTCCCGACGATATAGAAGAAGGCCGCCATGCGGGCGGCTGCTCGTGACTTGTCCTCAGGTACCCCCACCATCCCCTCAGACCCCTCTAGTTCTGGTTCTTAGTTTTCTGTGCTTGGTTCCGCTCCATTGTCTCATGTGGCAGAGGTGGCCACCGAGAGTGGCATTGTGTTTCGTGGCGAGAAGGGGCCCATCCTTGAGCAGATTTCTGCTATTTGTGCCAAGGAGAGGCTCGATGGGGCGTTGGCTGAAGCCCGTGCTTGTGCGGTGCGTGGTGAATCCAGCACCCCGGCACCCACTGACCCTGGTCATAGAGAGACCAAGGCTGGTGCGGTGCCCCCTGTGGAGACTCTGGCGGACACGCCCCATGCAGTCCTTCCCTCAGTGAGGGCTCTGCGAGGGCGTCCCCCCACACGTCTCAACTCCACTGAACACCGGATAGAGGTGTGTGGGTCTAGTTCTGTGGCACCCCGGCTCAGAGCAACCGGTTTACCTTGCATTGCTAGCCCAGAGATCAAGTCTTCTAGCAACACACAACAACATGGTACGAAAACAACCGCTTTATTGATGCTAGCGGGTACATAAGTCTGATATTACATCGATATAAGAGGCCAAGCAGCACACACGATGCGGCTGAACAGTATGTACATTATTTAATGAACATGAAGGGGCCTCGAGCACATAAACTACGCAGCAACGGAATGACAACGAACTGGAACTCCATAGCACAGGGACACCGACGTGGACATGGCCTAGACACGGGAAGCGCTCTGATGCGGTACGATTTGCCTGAAATCTGGCATGACACGCCAGGTCAATACATTGAATGTACTAGCAAGCTCACAACAAACATAAGCACGATGACAAACAATATAATGACAATTATTCAGGTTAATGCAATGCAAGTAATGCTACTAATACGATGAAACCAACATGTGTACCGAGTCCCTCGGACTCGCTTACCAGACGGGTCACCTCGTAACCAAACGGTATTCATACCCGGATCACAACTGAAGCCAATCACTCATGATCAGCTCATGATCTCACAAATCATCACAAAACCAGTGCCAACAATAAATATTTAGTGTGCAGGATTAATTATAAATGTTGATCCATGGTGTGACCTACTCCCGAGTTGTGTCCGTAACCGAGGACGCGGCTATCGATAGATTGAATACACTCTGCAAAGGTAGCACACTTTACCCACACCACGGAACCCATGGCCTCGCACTCCCATTCGGGTGGACCAACAGCGTTCCGACGAAACCCTCCCCTTGCCATGACACTCTCTCGGCCACTCCGACCAACTCCCTCTCAGGGCTAAGTCCTGGGTGGCCCCGTGAATACCAAAGGCATCAACGGCCACCGTCGTGGCAAAAACGGTCCCAAACAGGGACAAGGTACCATAAAAACAAACGGGCACACAAGGTTATGTCTGCTTACCGGGCCAGGGTACCGCAAGCCTATAACCTTCCCTCGTTGGAGGCACCGGCGAGAGGCACGACAAGGGACCGAATCAAGACCCCCCATAAAGGTAAATGTGGTCGCACTGAGGAAAAACCCGATTCAGTGGCACCATGACTTGATCAACGTTATCTTCAAGTTGGATTATTATCAGGTTTAACTTGAAAATAAAAACTACTATGCCAAGTCATACGTTGCTATGAGCAATGCAACTAATCGATATGCAAAACATGCAACTCACAAGAACGGATCAACCTTATCAATATAACTTCCTTGCACTAACTCATCATTAAACTTTACTAGTTATACCTCACTATTTATGATCATGCAATATTTTGATTAACTCATAATTTATATGAAATTCTCATTAAGAAAAAAGAACTATCATTATTTATCATAGCAATATAACTAAGTCAAACTCTATTCTACTAGACCAAACTACTCCATGCATTCAACCAGTAACTTAAACAAACATTTCAAGCATGACAAGGTAACTAGCATTCAACCAAAATTATTTATCAAATTTTAAATGTATAAAAGGACTCATATTCAAGTAAGAAAAATCATAGATATTGAAATGACACCATCCAAATGCTGGTGTGGCTTGCCTTAGTGCAGAGGAGGGACACACTCCTCCTGGTTATCTTCAAGGCAAGTCTCTCCTTCTAAAAATATTTAAAAACCACAAATGTCAAAACCCAATCTGAAAATCACCAGAAATTCTAGACAGCAAGGAAAATTCCACATTTTTGTGTGCTGCTAGAGCTTTCTGAAAGAAACACAATGCAAAAAGAATCAACTCATTTGGACTTATAGGCTAGAAATTATCACTGGTCAAATTTGTGGTCAAATTTTTGAATTAAATAGAAAATCTGGGGGGTGACGTCGATGGCGTAAAGGCAGAATACGCCTGCACTCGTACTGCTTCGGGTGCGAGTGGAGAGGCTGACAACGGGCCCCACCGGTCGGGAGAGAGAGGGGGAGAGAGGAAACAGAGCACGGCGGTGCTCCACCGGAGCTCACGCTAGCGAGGAGGGGTTCTTGGGCGAAGCCAAAGGGATAGAAGTGGAGAAGGGATCATGACGCACCTGCCCGTACTCGTGGCTTGTCGGGGGATGGCCGGAGCTTCTCGCAACCAAGCTCGCAAACGGCGGTGGTGGTTGGGGCTTGCCGGAGAGGAAGAAGGCGACGGCGAGGGGCGACTCCAGGGGCTCTGCTGCTTCCAGGCGACACCAGTGGACCTCCAATGATGCACCTGAGAGGATAGTTGAGCTCGAGGGGCTCCAGAGCAGGGTGGCTGGGCTGCGGGGATCACCGGCGATCTCTGGTCATGGTCGACGGCCAGAGGCCTGCCCGGCCGGGCTACGGCTATCCTATGTGGTCGTGGTGGTTGAGAAGTGCGGTGTGTGGCTTTGGAACAGAGGGAGGGGCTCTATATATAGCCGGAGTCGGAAGGGGGGTACGTGGCACCGCCGGAGTTCTCTGGAACCCGGCGAGCAACAACGAAGGGCACCAGTGAGAGGGGGCAAGGGCTCAGCGCTCAGGCGGGAGCTGTCCACGCTCGAGGACAAGCACAGGAGGCAGGGAAGAAGAAGACAAGGGCACGAGCGCGCTGTGGCTTTTGGCCGCGACGAGCCCGTGCTCGCTACGGCGTCTCCGGCATCGGCGAGCACTAGGGAGAGGTCAAGGGTGATGAGTCAAAGCTGGTGGCGCGGCGCGACAGTCGTTGGCGAGCTCTGGCTCGAGCACGCGCCGAACAGAGGCATTGGCACGATCGATGCAGTAGCGTAGAACACGTGCGGACCCGTGTCCATCTGCGGTCACCGCCTGGTATGGTCAGCAGCATACGCCTTCGGCGAACCTTATCTGGGCTATAGTCCATGCAGTGTTAGGTCTAGGGATGCTGAGAACACACTGCCAAGCCGACCAGAAGTGACTCAAGCTTCTTGGCAAGTTTCTGGCGAGAAAGTTGGCCACTATGTTTGGAGAGCATCTAGAAGGCCATTAGGTCTGATCTTCTGGGGTTAGGGTTAACTTAGGAGGGTAATCAGGCTCAAGAAAAACCAGGGCCAAAGGATCAAGGAAAAATACACTTGCTGTACAATGTGCATTTTTGGGCCAGAAGGGAAATGACTGTCTGTAGCCAAAATATTACAAAAAGCCATGCAATATTTTTGCTTGGGAAGGTGGGACAAGGTTCAAAGAATATTCATGAATTATTTCAAGATGTTGGGAGCAATAAAAATGAGGGTTGCTTTGGAGCACTGATTTCTGAGATGAGTTTGAGAAGAGAAAATGAATATTTTTCTTTTATGAAAAATATTCATTTGACCATTTTGGGATTTTTCAGATAAATGAGATTGAATGAGAGGTTGATGGGTCACTTGGGTGAAGGTCAAGGGCATGCCCAAGTGATAAGTCCATTTGAATTGATTCCAAAAACTCAAATCCAAGGCAAAGGAAAAATCATGTCCGAAAAAAGAGAGAAGGCAAAATCCAGGCTTTCACAGACCTCCCCCACTTAGATGAATCTCGTCTTCGAGATTCGGTTGCTTGGTATAACAGTTCTGGGTAGGCAGTCCTTGAAAATTCCTCTCTTTCCTAGGTTGCCTCTTCCTCGCTGTGATGCTCCCACTGAACCTTCTAAAACCTTATCACTTGGTTGTGAGTGACTCTTTCTGTCTCATCCAATATTCTGGTTGGTCTTTCCTCATATGTTAAATCCTTATTCAGTTCTATCTCTGCCATATCAGTCCTTTTCTACGGTGGAGAGATACATCTCCTTAGTTGTGAGACATGAAACACATTGTGTAGCTCTGATAGTTCTAGTGGCAATTCCAACTGATAGGCAACTGATCCGACTCTATTCATGACTGGAAATGGACCAATATATCTGGGTGCCAATTTTCCTCGAGTCTGAAATCTCTTAACTCCTTTCATAGGGGTGACTCGGAGATACACGTGTTCTCTGGGTTCAAAGCTGATCTAACGATGTTTTGCGTCATAATAACTTTTCTGTCGTTACTTGGCCAATTGCAGTCTGTCTCGAATCTCCTTGACTTGCTTCTCATCTTCGATCATTAAATCAGTCCCGAAAATACGACTGTCTCCGGCTTGAGACCAGTTCAGCGGAGTGTGGCACTTACGGCCATACAGGGCTTCATAGGGTGACATCTTTAAGCTGGTCTGGAAACTGTTGTTGTAAGAAAACTCGGCGTACGACAGACAGTCTTCCCACTTGGATCCTTGGGCCAATGCACATGCTCGGAGCATATCCTCGAGTATTTGATTTACTCGCTCAGTCTGTCCATCTGCCTGGGGATGATAAATTGTGCCGTATTTCAGGGTAGTCCCCAAGGCTTGATGTAGTCGGGAATAAAATGTTGAGGTGAAGAGAGATCCTCTGTCTGAGGTGATAGACTTTGGCACTCCATGCAGACTGACGATTCTGGACACATACAATTGTGCAAGTTGATCGGCACTGTAGGTGGTCCGCATGGGAAGGAAATGGGCTACCTTTGTCAATGTGTCCACTATGACCCATATTGCGTCATTCCCTTGGTGAGTCCTTGGTAAACCCGTGATGAAATCCATGCAGACATCATCCCATTTCCATTGCGATACGAGTAAGGGTTGAAGGAGTCCGGTGGGTTTTTGGTGTTCCGCCTTTACCTTGTTGCATATATCACAACAAGCCACAAAGTAAGCGATGTCTTTCTTCATTCCATCCCACCAGAATATTTGACGAAGGTCTTCGTACATTTTGGTGACACCTGGGTAAATTGCGTATGACAATTCATGTGCTTCTACCAATATCTTATTTCTCAGACTTCCTTGGTTAGGTACGCAAATCCTTCCTCGAAACCTTAGCGTACCTTGTTGATCCTTAGAGAAATCTTGTGTCAGTCCTTCTTGCAAACGCTTGGCATATAATTGCAATGATTTGTCATCTGCTTGAGCGCTGCGAATTTCTGCCTCAAGGGTAGGAGCAATTTCCAATATGCTGGCAAGACTGGCATCCACGATTACCAAATTTAGCTGAGCGATTTCTTCACAAAGTTCAGGAGGCAAAGAATCCATTAGAGCATTCAGGTTGGCAAGCTTTCGGCTGAGAGCATCAGCCACCACATTAGCTTTACTCGGGTGATAATTTATTCCGAGGTCGTAATCCTTAACCAACTCGAGCCATCTTCGCTGCCGAAGGTTTAAATCGGGCTGAGTGAATATATACTTGAGACTCTTGTGGTCGGTAAATATCTGGCACCTCTTTCCAATAAGATAGTGTCTCCAAATCTTCAAAGCGTGCACCACCACAGCCAATTCCAAATCATGAGTGGGATAATTTCCTTCGTGCGACCGTAGTTGTCGGGATGCATAGGCCACAACCTTTCCATCTTGCATAAGTACACATCCAAGGCCTTTTCTGGAGGCATCGCAGTAGACTTCAAAACTGCGGTAGATGTCGGGAAGAGTCAATACTGGTGCTGACACCAGTTTGATTTTTAACTCATTGAAACTCCGTTCACAGTCCTCAGTCCATTCAAACTTCTTATCCTTCTTTAGGAGTTCTGTTATTGGCTTGGCAATCTTAGAGAATCCTTCAATAAAGCGGCGATAATACCCGATTAGTCCAAGGAAACTCCAGATTTCTGAGACTGTCGTGGGTGCGGACCAATCAAGCACATCTTTCGCCTTACTTGGATCCACGGCTATTCCTTCTGCTGAGAGAACATGCCATAAAAATCCCACTTGCTTGAGCCAAAATTCACATTTGTTGAACTTCGCGTAGAGCTGATGGTCACGGAGTCTTTGCAAAACTGCTCGGAGGTGATCCTTGTGTTCGTCTTTGCTTTTTGAATAAATGAGGATGTCATCGATGAACACCACCAAAAATTTGTCCAAGAAATCCATAAACACCTTATTCACCATATGCATGAAGAAGGCAGGGGCGTTGGTGAGACTGAATGACATAACGGTATACTCATAAAGACCGTATCGAGTAGTGAACACGGTCTTGGGAATATCTTCCTTCTTGATTTTGAGTTGATGGTCCTCAAATCAATTTTGGAGAATACTTTGGCCCCACTGAGTTGATCGAACAAATCATCAATCCTTGGTAATGGATACTTGTTTTTGATAGTGACGTCATTCAACTATCGGTAGTCCACACACATCCGAAGAATGCCATCCTTTTTATCCATGAATATAGCGGGTGATCCCCACGGTGAAGAGCTGGGACGGATGTATCCTTCCTGCAGCATCTCATCCAGCTGTTTCTTTAATTCCACCAACTCTGAAGAAGGCATCTGATAATATTTCTTGTGTATCGGTGTGGTTCCAGGCACCAAGTCAATTGCAAACTCCAATTCTCTGTCTGGCCGCGTTCCTGGCAATTCCTCAGGAAATACATCTGGATACTCACAGACCACTTGAATCAATTCCACTTCTTCAGCCACATCTATGAAAACCATATCCTTCTTCGGTATGCTTCTGCGGGCATAAAAACTTGCGGTGCGACCCTCCTGACTTGCCATGGTAACTTCTCTGGTCGCATAGTTGATGCATACTTGGTATTGGGTTAACCAGTTCATTCCCAGAGTAGTATCCAATTTGTCAGATTCGATGATGATCAGAGACGTTGGAAACTTGACTCCCTTGATATCAATTTCCAAATTACGGCAGACTAGGTTGCTTCTGAGCAAGGATCCCGGGGATTGTACCAACATATGTTTTCCCAAAATCGAGCAAGGAAATTTGTTTTGGGCAGCAAAACTCTGCGAAATAAAAGAGTGGGAAGCCCCAGAGTCAAATAAAATTATGGTAGGTATGTTATTAACAGGAAACATACCAATGAAGACTTTCGGGTCCTCTTGGGCTTCATCGGCGGAGATATGATGGATTTGCCCCTGGATGTCACTCGGGACGGAATATGGCTCCAGGTAGTTGACTTGCGGACGGAATGGAGTTGTTGGCATGCTGTTCTTGGGGCACTGTCTGGCGTAATGTCCGGTTTGTCCACAATTGAAACAGGAATTGTTGCGCTGACATTCTTCCTGTACCGGACTGGTCATGACATTCTTGACTTGAGTGGTGGTCTTGTTGACATTTTGCTGCCAGTTGGGTTTGTAGTCAACCTGAGTCTGTTGCCAAGTACGAGCCTTTTGCACGGGTTGCGTATCCTTCTTAGGCTCGAATTTGCGCTTGTGATCATTATTAGCTGGCCTATTGCCGTGCATGAGCTTGTGTTCCATTTCTGCGATGAGGGCCTTGTTCACCAGAGTTTGAAAGTTCGGAAAATCAAACATACCGAGAGTGCACCTGAGATGTTGATTTAGTCCTCCAAGAAATCTATCGATCTTCCATTCTTCGGTGGCCACATCATACAGAGAATAGCGGGCCAAATGGTTGAACTTATTCAGATACTCGCTTACTGACATGCTTCCTTGAGTGAGAGCGAGGAATTCATGCTGCTTGATTTTCATAATTCCGGCAGGAATATGATACTTGCGGAAATGATCCTTGAATTTAGTCCAAGTAATTTCCTCGTCCGTGGACCACGTGGATTTAGCATTATCCCACCATATCGTGGCAACTCCTTCGAGATAATGTGTTGCGAAAGGGACCTTGTCTCCTTATTTAGTGCGAGCAATTTCCAGTTTCTAGTCAATAGTCCTTAACCAATCATCAGCGTCCAATGGATCAATAACTTGACTGAAACTGGGAGGCTCGGTTCACTGAAAATCTGACAGCTTGGAGTAATGACCATTCTGATTTCCATTCTGCCCAACCATAACTTGCACACTTTTCAATAGTTCCAGCAGATCGTTGCTCCTCCTTTCTTCAAACATTCGCATGATTTGCTCAGTGGAAGGCGAATGTGGCGGTGGAGGCGGAGGTGGCTGAAATGCGGCTCGGGGAATGTCACTGCTTGTCTTATGGGCGATGAGCGAGGACATCCTCACAAGCTTGGCTGCTGCTGCCTACCCGCGTCATCCTATTATTTATTTTCCCATTACAAAGCAACCGCGATGAGAAATATCCCAGAATGGGAGGAAAGCCAGCGATAATCCCAGAAGAAAATAGCGAAAGAAACCAAGGCGAATAAAAAGAAAGTTCCAACATAATTATACATAGAATCAACATAAGAGTTAAACATCATGCTGGGTTTACTACCCGCATACAAGAAACTAAGCATCACAACTCGTACGACTACATCCATACATCATACTCATGACGACGGTGATACTCTAGTGATCTACTGCTCGGATGGTGCTGCTGCGGGCTCCTCTCCTGAGCCAGACCCGGATCCTGAACTGATAGTGGTGACCTCCGGGTTAAGAGAGACGCGACGGCGCTGCCTCGAGGACTCTCCCTTAGGGGCAGGTGCGTGATGCGATCTAAGCATAGGAGCTGCAGGAGTAGCGACAAGGGAAGCCCACGCAGCAGGGGCACTACGAGGGGTCACTACCAAAGGGTTAACGGTACCCTTAGTGGTAGAAGAGGCTGGAGGAACATATGGAGTGAAAATAACAGTAGGTAGAGGGTTCCTATTCCGAGCGGCGGCGAGAGCTATTTGGGCTCGGGTTAGCTCCCGAGCTAACTCGTAGATCAGGAGATAACTGGCAGTGATATAACGAGAGAGGTGGCTAGAAGGACGATCGCACACCGGATTAATCAAAGGAAAGAGGATATGCCCATTCTCGTGCAGAGATGGGTAGTAAAAGAAACCTAGGTGGGTGTGCATGCGTACCTCGTTGTAGCGCAAGTCTACAAGAGCTTCGATTGCAGCAAACTGGACCGCCTGAGCTGGCGTAGAAGCGAGACCACCCTTAGAAGAAGGAGTGTAAGCGCCGGAAGGGAAACTGTGGTGTAGAGTGACCTCAGCACAATACTCATACAAAGAACCGGCCAGATGCTCCTGATACACCTGATACACTAGATCAGCACCCTCTGGGTAGAGTCGTCGCCACACGTTCTGAAGCAGGTGCGGCGATGTGTATGGAGCTGGCTCAGGATGGTACAAGATCGGAACTGGAGCCATCTACACTCACAATCACCATACGGTTAGTAATAACAACAGATAAACATGCAAGCAATGCGGCAATCAATTTCTATAACTACCGGCACTCAGATGAAACTATCTACCATTCCACTAACGCACTAACGGTCTAGCGTGATACCAAGCATTGTGGCACCCCGACTCAGAGCAACTGGTTTACCTGGCATTGCCAGCCCAGAGGTCAAGTCTTCTGGCAACACACAACAACATGGTACGGAAACAACCGCTTTATTACATCGAGATAAGAGGCCAAGCGGCACACACACGGTGTGGCTGAACAGTATGTACATTATTTAATGAACATGAAGGGGCCTCGAGCACATAAACTACACGGCAGCGGAATGACGACGAACTGGAACTCCATAGCACAGGGACACCAACATGGACACGGCCTAGACACGGGAAGCTCTCTGATGCGGTATGACTTGCCTGAAATCTGGCATGACACGCCAGGTTAGTACATTGAATGTACTTGCAAGCTCACAACAAACATAAGCACGATGACAAACAATATCATGACAATTATTCAGGTTAATGCAATGCAAGTAATGCTACTAATACGATGAAACCAACAAGTGCACCGAGTCCCTCGGACTCGCTTACCAGACGGGTCACCTCGTAACCAAACGGTGATCATACCCGAATCACAACTGAAGCCAATCACTCATGATCAGCTCATGATCTGACAAATCATCACAACAGTGCCAACAATAAATATTTAGTGTGCAGGATTAATTATAAATGTTGATCCATGGTGTGACCTACTCCCGAGTTGTGTTCGTAACCGAGGACGCGGCTATCGATAGATTGGATACCCTCTGTAGAGGTAGCGCACTTTACCCACACCACGAAACCCATGGCCTCGCACTCCCATTCGGGTAGGCCAACGGCGTTCCGACGAAACCCTCCCCTTGCCATGACACTCTCCCGGCCACTCTGGCCAACTCCCTCTCAGGGCTAAGTCCTGGGTGGCCGCGTGCCTACCAAAGGCATCAACGGCCACCGTCGTGGCAAAAACGGTCCCAAACGGGGACAACGTACCACAAAAACAAATGGGCACACAAGATTATGTCTGCTCACCGGGCCAGGGTACCGCACGCCCATAACCTTGATCATGCAAGAGGCACTGGCGAGAGGCACGACAAGGGACCGAATCAAGACCCCCCATAAAGGTAAATGTGGTCGCACTGAGGAAAACCCGATTCAGTGGCACCATGACTTGATCAACGTTATCTTCAAGTTGGATTATTATCAGGTTTAACTTTAAAATAAAAACTACTATGCCAAGTCATACGATGCCATGAGCAATGCAACTAATCGATATGCAAAACATGCAACTCACAAGAACGGATCAACCTTATCAATATAACTTCCTTGCACTAACTCATCATTAAACTTCACTAGTTATATCTCACTATTTATGATCATGCAATATTTTGATTAACTCATAATTTATACGAAATTCTCATTAAGCAAAAAGAACTATCATTATTTATCATAGCAATATAACTAAGTCAAACTCTATTCTACTAGACCAAACTACTCCATGCATTCAACCAGTAACTTAAACAAACATTTCAAGCATGACAAGATAACTAGCATTCAACCAAATTTATTTATCAAATTTTAAATGCATAAAAGAACTCATATTCAAGTAAGAAAAATCATAGATATTGAAATGACACCATCCAAATGCTGGTGTGGCTTGCCTTAGTGCAGAGGAGGGACACACTCCTCTTGGTTATCTTCAAGGCAAGTCTCTCCTTCTGAAAATATTTAAAAACCACAAAACAAAATGTCAAAACCCAATCTGAAAATCACCAGAAATTCTAGACAGCAAGGAAAATTCCACATTTTGGTGTGCTGCTAGAGCTTTCTAAAACAAACACAATGCAAAAAGAATCAACTCACTTGGACTTATAGGCTAGAAATTATCACTGGTCAAAGTTGTGGTCAAAATTTTGAATTAATTCGAATTAAACAAAAAATCTGGGGGGTGACGTCGATGGCGTAAAGGCAGAATACGCCTCCACTCGTACCGCTTTGGGTGCGAGTGGAGAAGCTGACAACGGGCCCCACCGGTCAGGAGAGAGAGGGGGAGACAGGAAACAGAGCACGACGGTGCTCCGTCGGAGCTCACGCCGGTGAGGAGGGATTCTTGCGCGAAGCCAGAGGGATAGAAGTGGAGAGGGGGTCACGGCGCACCTGCCCATACCCTTGGCTTGTCGGGGGATGGCCGGAGCTGCTCGCAAGCAAGCTCGCAAACGGCGGTGGCGGTTGGGGCTTACCGGAGAGGAAGAAGGCGACGGCGAGGGGCGACTCTAGGGGCTCTGTTGCTTCCAGGCGGCACCAGTGGACCTCCAATGATGCGCCTGAGAGGTTGGTTGAGCTCGAGGGGCTCCGGAGCAGGGTGGCTGGGCTGTGGGAATTGTTGGCCATCTCTGGTCGTGGTCGACGGCCAAAGGCCTGCCCGACCGGGCTACGGCTATCCCACGTGGTCGTGGTGGTTGAGAAGTGCGGTGTGTGGCTTCGTAACGGAGGGAGGGGCTCTATATATAGCCGGAGTAGGAAGGGGGGTACATGGCGCCGCAGGAGTTCTCTGGAAACCTGCGAGCGACGATGAAGGGCGCCAGTGAGAGGGATCAACGGCTCAGCGCTCAGGCAGGAGCTGTCCACGCTCGCGAACAAGCACAAGAGGCACGTTAGAAGAAGACAAGGGCACGAGCGCACTGTGGCTTTTGGCCGCGACGTGCCCGTACTCGCTGCGGCGTCTCTGGCGTCGGCGAGTGATGACCCACAAGTATAGGGGATCTATCGTAGTCCTTTCGATAAGTAAGAGTGTCGAACCCAACGAGGAGCAGAAGGAAATGATAAGCGGTTTTCAGCAAGGTATTCTCTGCAAGTAATCTTGAAATAAGTGGTAACAGATAGTTTTGTGATAAGATAAATTGTAACGAGCAACAAGTAACAAGAGTAAATAAAGTGCAGCAAGGTGGCCCAATCCTTTTTGTAGCAAAGGACAAGCCGGAACAAACTCTTATAATATGAAAAGCGCTCCCGAGGACACATGGGAATATCATCAAGCTAGTTTTCACCACGCTCATATGATTCGCGTTCGGTACTTTGATAATTTGGTATGTGGGTGGACCGGTGCTTGGGTGCTGTTCTTACTTGAACAAGCATCCCACTTATGATTAACCTCTATTGCAAGCATCCGCAACTACAACAAAAGTATTAAGGTAAACCTAACCATAGCATGAAACATATGGATCCAAATCAGCCCTTACGAAGCAACGCATAAACTAGGGTTTAAGCTTACGTCACTCTAGCAACCCATCATCTACTTATTACTTCCCAATGCCTTCATCTAGGCCCAAATAATGGTGAAGTGTTATGTAGTCGACGTTCACATAACACCACTAGAGGCTAGACAACATACTCATCAAAATATCGAACGAATACCAAATTCACGTGACTACTAATAGCAAGACTTCTCCCATGTCCTCAGGAACAAATGTAACTACTCAAAAAGCATATTCATGTTCATAATCAGAGGGGTAATAATATGCATAAAGGATCTGAACATATGATCTTCCACCAAATAAACCAACTAGCATCAACTACAAGGAGTAATCAACACTACTAGCAACCTACTAGCACCAATCCCGGACTTGGAGACAAGAATTCGATACAAGAGATGAACTAGGGTTTGGAGATGAGATGGTGCTGGTGAAGATGTTGATGGAGATTGCCCTCTCCCGATGAGAGGAGCGTTGGTGATGATGATGCCGATGATTTCCCCCTCCCAGAGGGAAGTGTCCCCGGCGAGCAGCTCATGGAGCCCTAGATTGATTCCGCCAAGGTTCCGCCTCGTGGCGTGAGTTTCGTCGAAAGGTTGCTTAATGTTTTTCTCATCGAAAGACTTCATATAGGAGAAAATGGACGTCGAGAGAGCCACCAGGGGCCCACGAGGTAAGGCGCGCCCACCCTCGTGAGCGGTGTGGGCCCCCGCCTTCATCTTTAGCGACGATTTTTCTTTATTTATTTTAAGATATTCCGTGGAGTTTCAGGACTTTTGGAGTTGCACGAGAATAGGTCTCCAATATTTGCTCATTTTCCGACCCGAAATTCCAGTTGTCGGCATTCTCCCTCTTCATGTAAACCTTGTAAAATAAGAGAGAATAGCCATAAGTATTGTGACATAATGTGAAATAACAGCCCATAATGTGATAAATATCGATATAAAAGCATGATGCAAAATGGACGTATCAACTCCCCCAAGCTTAGACCTCGCTTGTCCTCAAGCGAAAAGCCGATAACAATAAATATCTCCTGATGTTTAGAGGTAGAGGCGTCGATAAAAATAAAATACGGACATGAAGGCATCATGATTGTTCTCATAACAACAACATATATAGATTTTTGTCATATGATTACTTATGTTCAAGTGATGATCTTTTCACAATGCGAAAGTATGAATCAGAAACCTTATTGAGCACTAACAAATTATAACCTCAGTCATTGAAGCAATTGCAATTTATCATAACATCAGAAAGAGTCTATGTCAGAGCTTAAAAGCAAGTCTACAAACTCAACTATCACTTAGTCCTTCATAATTGCTAACACTCACGCAATACTTGTGGTTACGGAGTTTTAATCGGACACAGAGAAAGATAGGGGCTTATAGTTTTGCCCCACAACCTTTTACCTCAAGGGTAATTTCAACAATAACAATTCATGCTCCCCTACATCCAATTAGATATATATATCATGTTCTTTCCAACATGCTGAGCTTGCCAAAGGATAAAATGAAAAAGGAAAGGTGAGGATCACCGTTACTCTTGCATAAGGTAGAGGATAATAATAAAAGATAGGCCCTTCGCAGAGGGAAGCAGAGGTTGCCATGCGCTTTTAGGGTTGATACACAAAATCTTAATGCAAAAGAACGTCAATTTATATTGCCCCTTGTATGTGGACCTTTATTATGCAGTCCATCGCTTTTATTACTTCCACAACAAGTTCGTACAAAGCTTATTTTCTCTGAACTAATAAGTCATGCATATTTAGAGAGCAATTTTTTTATTGCTTGCACCGATGACAACTTACTTGAAGGATCTTACTCAATCATAGGTAGATATAGTGGACTCTCATGGCTAAACTGGTTTAAGGGTATTTGGAAGCACAAGTAGTATCTCTACTTGGTGCTAAGAATTTGGCTAGCATGAGGGGGAAAGGCAAGCTCAACACGTTAGAGGATCCATGACAACATACTTTATCTCAGATATAAGAAAACATAACTCATTATGTTGTCTTCCTTGTCCAACATCAACTCTTTAGCATGTCATATTTTAATGAGTGCTCCCAGTCATAAAAGATGTCAATGATAATATATCTATATGTGAAACCTCTCTTTTCTTATTACTTCCTATTAATTGCAATGATGACCAAAGCTATATTTGATAATTCCCAACAACTTTTAATCATCATACTCTTTCTATGTGAAGTCATTACTCTCAATAAGATCAATATGAACTCTTTGTTTCTTTTTATTCTTTTTCTTCTTTCTATTCTTTTGTTCACCCAAGATCATGGAAAAATAATCAAGCCCTTGACTCAACACTAAACTTTATTATATATATAGCTCACGGACTCGATTACATAGAGGAATCATAAAGCAAAACTCAAAACTAGATCATGCCATAAACTTTATTCTACTAGATCAAGATACTACTAATAGGATCGAACTAAGAAAAACGGTAAAGATAGGAGTTGTGATTGTGATACGATACTGGGGCACCTCCCCCAAGCTTGGCAGTTGCCAAGGGGAGTGCCCATACCCATGTGATTATGCCTCCTTCTTTGTCGACGAAGGTGGAGGTGTTGTTGATGATGCAGGCTTGTCGTCCACCTTCCATGGCAAAGTGATGTGGAGCATCCCTCGCTCATCCCCATCGACGCACCTACATCTTCCTCAACACCACTTGGACCCATGACTCGAGCTCGAGCTAAGGCTATTGAAGATAAGGTGAACTCGCTCCTCTCCGAACTCCCTCTTCCTACTCACGAGACATGGCTACTACCTCATTCGGAAACTCTGTGTGCGATCAGGTACCTGGAGGAGAGCCACGGTACAGCTACATCCAAGAGCCAAGACGGCGAGGACCCCAAGCGTGATGGAGAAGAAGAAGAGCTGATTTGGAAGCTACAGGCGTCGGACGACCGACCCCGTCCGGACGTCCGGCGAGTCCCAGGACACGGACGACCGAGCTCTCCGGATGTCCGGTACCTGACCACCCGAGCCAAATCTACGGACGTCCGAGGCGGACCGGACGACCGAGTGACAAGCATCCGAGCCGAATCTACGGACGACCGGCTCCCTCCCTACGTCCGACACGTCCACGACAGAGCCAAATCTACGGACGTCCGAGCCCTGCCGGATGTCCGGGCCGTCCCGAGCCTCCGGACGTCCGACGTCTTCCGGACGTCCGGCACCTGAGTGACCGCGCCCGCGGGCTGGAGCCCTTGTACCCCTTCACTTCGCGCCCATTTGCACTAAGACTATAAATAGACCTCATCCTCCTCCTAGTTAGGGTTAGCAAAGGATTAGCTCATATTTGTGTGAGAGCTTTGCTCATCCACTTGGTTACCTTCTCCTCGGAGACGTGCCTCCATCAGAGAAGATCCTTCCAAGCGGATTCAAGACCCCCTCTTGGGTGGCCCCCATTAAGACCTCCTCACGGAGAAGAACTGCTACTTGTGTATCTTTCCTTTGTTGATTTTGAATCTTGTGCTACCTTGTGTGTTCGGTGATCTAGCCCTTGTGTGATCGATACTTGTCGGTTGAGTGATTCTCTCGTTCCTCCTCGTGTTTTGCCTTGTGTTTTCCGCGCGTTCCTCGTGTTCTCCCCCGTAGGATCCACTCCAAACGTGAAAGATCGACCCCGAGGGTTCCTCCCTACATCATCTTGGTATCATGAGCCAGGTTGATCACGTTTTTGGAGCCCCTACCCCGTGTTTTCTAGCTTGATTTTGTTGTTTTCTTCTTAATTTCGAAAATCCCCACCAAAAATAGCCCCAAATTTTTTTTGTGATTTGTTGGTGAGTTGAGATTTTGTTGGATTTGGTCCATGGATTTGAGTTGCTACATGTGGATCTAGCTTTCCCCACCCTCCCCACCCTTTTCCATTCATCAATCCGCTCGATTTTGACCTCACCATCTTCTTCCTCCCCGCAATCTTGCTGTTCATCCCGCGTTGACCCGACCACCAGACGTCCGCCTTTCCGGATGACCGGAACCCAGACCGATTCGAATTACAGACGACCGGACTCACGGACGTCCGACGGCCGGACGACCGTGACCACCCGGACGTCCGTGAAACTCTGACAAAACTGATTTTTTTTTAGTTCGGCCACCACCCCCCCCCCACACACACCTTCCACCACATCTTCCAAACCCACATACACCACCATCCTCCCCAATAACCCTTATGACGATTTTGACACATTTTGGTCCTTGATATTTTTGAGTTGTGGTTCCCGTGTCCTATTGTGTTTCGTCTATCTAGGTATGGTTCGACTTCATCATCACCACGGCTCATATTCGCAAGGGTCTCATCATCGCCGAGGACGGTAACTTCGACGACATCTTTGTCATTCCTTGCAATTGCATTGATAACCACATGGCCTTACTTTTGCGTAGCTTACCCATCGAGACTAGCCATTGAGTATTGTCGGCAACGCGACTTGTGCACATTAGTGATCATACTCCATAGCATACATACCATACCACCGTGGTGCATGTCTTGGGATCCACTTGTGTGTCACAAAGTTGTCATAGCATACACAATTGCTATCTTGGTTCATGAAGTTTTGCATGAGAAAAGAGCTCAAAAGTGAAAGAGCCACCCAAGCTTTTAAGCAAAGAGGAAAGATAAGCAAAGAGCTTATGAGCAAGAACCATAGCATCATACCACATTAATATTGTCATATTGGATCATCTTGGATCATAGCACCGAAATACCATACACATAGCATACGTGGGATAGAGATAGTTGCATTTTTGCCTAGTAGGTTGTGCACAAGTTCCGTATCCGCCTATTGTGCAATCGTGCTAGCGTCTCTCTAGTATTGTGCAACAAGAGCATTTTCGTGGATTCCACATTTTGGCTCACTTTTGGTTTGCACAATCCCACTTATGTATTTGCATGTGTGTTTCCGTGTACCATTATTTGCTTGGTCTACTTGTTGCATTTGCAAATTTGTGAACCTTTTCCAACATTAATGAAGCTCCCTTACAATTGCATCAAATTTTGTGCCACCATCCTCACCAAGCTCCACCATAAGCTTTTATTTGTGTAGGTGTGAGAACCGACAAGGATTGGTACCAATAGTGCTATTTCATTGTCCGCATTTGGGTGAACTTGACTCATCCTCAATATCGGTCAAAGGTACATTGGTATAAGTTCTTCTCCTTCTACCACTCACATTTTCGCTTGGAATGATGGATAGGCCAAGTACTTCTACCAACCCACTCTTCCTCGAGCAAGATGACGACATGTCTTCATACGTCACCAAGAGCCACCTCTTTGGTGCACAACGAGCATTGCACCAAGAGCAACAAGCAATGAGTGACCGCATCGACAACCTCACCACCGACTTGCGACTCTCCGAGCAACGTACAAGAGACTACTTCAATAACAAGTTCGACGCTCACAAGCAAGAGAATGATGCAAGAATGAACGAGATCCGTGCCTTGATGAGGAACCGGCATCATTCCACTTCTTCATCCTCAAGACGGAGCCGCTCGAGTCGACACTCCGACGACACCTTCTATGACTCAAGTACACCGTCCTCGAATACTCTTCGACGAGCCGCGCGTCAAGACCGTCATGCATCTCGCAACCCGCTACATGAGAAGCATTCACAAGAGCAACTCGATGAGCAAGTCCCTCGTCCTCAATCAAACCAAGCCGCTTTTTCCCAAGCTCAAGAATGACAACGACTACGGCACCAAGAGGAAGAACGAGCGCGTCTACACCAAGAAGAACAAGACGCCGAGGCGCAACGTCTTCAACGACAACAACGTGAAGCACAAGCTCTTGAGGCGCAACGTGCCCTTCAAGAATCAAGTCGAGCCATCGCCAACCGCAATCGTGAACGGCGCAATCAAGAGGAAGCCCTTCGAGAAGAAATCCATGAGAGGAACTACCAACCCCATGTGCAACGTCAAGTTCCTCAAGCTCCTCCACAAGCTCGTCAAGCTCCACTTCAACCTCAAGTTCAACAAGAGCAAGTTGATCATGGTCTTCCTCCACGCCAGGAGCAACATGAAGACGATTGCAATCCACGTCAAGGGCGTCATCATCACCATCGCCAACAACACAACGAAGAGCAACGTTACGGAAAGCTAAAATTCACCATGCCCAAGTTCAATGGAAGCAATGACCCCGAAGAGTATCTTTCATGGCATTGAAGGTCGACAAAATCTTTCGTTTGCACAACTATGAGGAAGAGAAGAATATCGCTATGGCATCACTTGAGTTACAAGACTATGTGCTCATATGGTGGGAACAACTCCTTGAGCAGCGACAAGCAAGAGGTGAACCTCCAATCACCACTTGGGCTCAAATAAAAGATGTCATGCGAGCACGTTTTGTGCCCACTTACTACAACCGCGACCTCTTCAAGAAACTCCAACTCTTCAAGCAAGGAACAAAGAGTGTTGAAGAATACTACAAGGAAATGGAGATAGCCATGATTCGAGCCAATGTAAAGGAAGATGATGAGCAAACAATGGCACGTTTCTTAAATGGACTCAATCATCCCATCAAGAAGACCGCCGACTTCCAACCCTACTCCAACCTCATTGAGCTCGTGCATCAAGCTACAAAGGCGGAACGTCAAGTGCAAGATGACTTCAAGTACGCGAAGTACTCGTCCAAGACCTACGGCTTCTCCAACAACCAACCTTCAACGACTCCTCCAACATCTACATCAACCAAACCTTCTACAAGCAACAACGACAAGTCAAGTTACAAGAAAACTTCGACAAGTTCAAGTCGTCCTTCTCCTACTACAAGCAACTTCAAGCCGCGTGCTTCGTCATCTAATCCGACCGATGAGACCGTCAAGACAAGCTCCTTCAAGTGTTTCACTTGCGGCGGCCGAGGCCACAAGTCCTACGAATGCACCAACAAGCGCACCATGATCCTCAACGACGATGGCACCTATGACCCAATGAGTGATGAGGAGATGGAAGCTCTTGAGCAAGTGGCCATGCACCGGCGAGTGAACGAGGATGAAAATAATCAAGTCTTTTGTGATGAGGATTCGAGCCCTGCTCTCGTTGTCTCCAAGGTCTTGACTCTTCAACATCAACAAGAAGAAGACCAAAGATGCCACATCTTTCACACAAAGGCCGGCATCAATGGAAGATCCTCAAGGTCATCATCGACGGAGGTAGTTGACACAACTTGGCAAGTGAAGAACTATGCCCCAAGCTTCAATTGGTCAAGAGGAAGCACCCGCACCCCTACAAAGTCCAATGGCTAAGTGACTCCGGCACTATACGAGTCGAGCATACGGTCCAAGTCTCCTTCAAAATTGGTGCATATGAGGACACTTTGGAGTGTGATGTGGTCCCAATGACCGTTTGCCACCTCCTTCTTGGTCGACCATGGCAATTCGACCATGGTGTCTTCCACAATGGGCGTACCAATCACTATAGCTTCAAGATGAAAGGGAAGGAATATGTGCTACGACCTATGTCTCCTAGTCAAGTGATAGCCGACAAGCAAGCCACCCATCATGGAGAGAAGGGTGAGAAAGTGATCCATCAAAAAGTGAGTGAGAGCCACAAGCCAAACTTGAGCGCCTCTTCGCCTAGAGAGAAAAACATCATCATATTTGCCACCAAAAGTGAGATGAGAGAAGTGTGTGAGAACCCATCTAGTGTGAAACACTTTGTCCTTGTGTGCAAGGATGGAGAGCCAACAACTAACACCTCTCACGAGCTACCTTTAGTGTTTGAATCTCTTTTGCAGGAATTCCAAGATGTTTTCCCTGATGAGCTACCTCCGGGTCTACCTCCTCTTCGAGGCATTGAGCATCGATTCGACCTCATTCCCGGAGCGCCTCTACCAAACAAAGCTCCATACCGAGTCAATCCCGAAGAAACCAAAGAGATTCAACGGCAAGTACAACAACTCATCGACAATAGTCATGTACGTGAAAGCCTAAGCCCTTGTGTTGTTCTAGTTATACTTGTGCCTAAGCCCGATGGAAGTTTCCGCTTGTGTTCCGATTGTAGACCTATAAATGCTATTACCGTTCGCTATAGGCATCCCATTCCTCGCTTAGATGATATGCTTGATGAACTTAGTGGAGCCAACTTTTTCTCAAAAATTGATCTTAAAAGTGGCTATTATCAAATTCGCATTCAAGAGGGTGATGAATGGAAAACTGCTTTCAAAACCAAATTTGGCTTATATGAGTGGTTAGTGATGCCTATGGGTCTATCGGAGGCTCCCGGTACTTTCGTGCGCCTTATGCATTATGTGCTTCGCCCTTATATTGGAGTCTTTGTTGTGGTTTACTTCGATGATATCCTTGTGTTTATCAAAACCATGAAAGAGCATCTTCATCATGTTAGGGCTGTTTTGCAAACCCTTCGCAAGGAACGTCTTTATGCAAACATGAAAAATGCACATTTGGTGTTGACAAAGTGGTTTTCTTGGGTTTTGTTGTATCCTCAAAGGGTGTCCATGTTGATGAATCTAAGATTGAAGCAATTAAAACTTGGCCCCAACCCACCAATTTGCAACAAGTGCGTAGCTTTCTTGGTCTTGCGGGTTTTTACCGTCGCTTTGTGAAAGATTTTAGCACTATTGTCGCTCCTTTGCATGCTTTGAGTAAGAAGAATGCTCCTTTTGTTTGGGGATCTTTGCAATCCACCGCTTTTGATGAGCTCAAGTCTTTGCTTACTCATGCTCCGATTCTTGCTTTGCCAATTTTGACAAAACTTTTGAGGTTCATTGTGATGCAAGTGGTACCGAATTGGCGGAGTTTTGATGCAAGAAAAACGAGCCATTGCATATTTTAGTGAAAAACTATCCGGTGCTCAACTTAACTATCCCATATATGACAAAGAATTGTATGCTTTAGTACGTGTGCTACATGTTTGGGAACATTATCATAGACCTCATGAGTTTGTCATACATAACGATCATGAAACGCTTAAGTACTTAAAAGGTCAAACTAAGTTGAACAAGCGTCATGCCAAATGGAGTGAATTTATTGAATCTTTCCCCTATGTGATCAAGTACATTAAGGGTAAGGAAAATGTAGTTGCGGATGCACTTTCACGCATATGCACGCTTGTCACCAAACTTGAGTTGAATGTTATTGGTTTTGAGCACGTCAAAGAATAGTATGCTAATGACCCATCTTTTGCTATTCCTTATGCTAAGTGTTTGACGCATACTTCTTGGGAACAATATTATATCAAGGATGATTATCTTATGAAAGCTAACAAACTATGCATTCCCGAGTCTTCTCTTCGTTTGCTACTTTTGCAAGAGGCTCATGGAGGCGGACTCATGGGACATTTTGGTCGAGATAAGACATTCGCCACGCTCTCCAAGAACTACTTTTGGCCCAAGATGTTTCGAGACGTCTCACGCTTCACCAACCGATGCTCTACATGTCGCAAAGCTAAGTCTAAAGCTCAATCTCATGGTATTTACATGCCTCTTCCTATTCCTGATCAACCTTGGGAAGACATTAGCATGGATTTTGTACTTGGTTTGCCTAGAACTCAAAATGGAAAGGATTCTGTGTTTGTTGTTGTGGATAGATTTTCCAAGATGGCACATTTCATTCCTTGCAACAAGATAGACAATGCTTCACACATTGCAAACCTCTTTTGTAGGGAAATCTTGCGACTCCATGGAGTACCAAAGACAATCGTCTCCGATTGTGACGTCAAGTTCTTGAGTTACTTTTGGAAGACCCTATGCGCCAAGCTCGGAATCAAGCTCTTGTTCTCATCGGCATACCACCCTCAAACCGACGGCCAAACGGAGGTGACGAACCGGACTCTCTCCACTCTACTTTGCGTATTGATCAAGAAGAACATCAAGGAGTGGTAGGCATGCCTACCCATCGCTGAGTACGCCTGCAATCGCGCAAGACACTCGACTACCGGCAAGTCCCCCTTCGAGGTCGTCTACGGCTTCAACCCGTTGTCACCATTGGACATTCTACCTCTTCCTCTACAAGAGCGCACCAACATGGATGCGAGTGCACGGGCAAGCTACATCAAGAAGATGCATGAGGATACAAGGCACACCATCGGCGCCAAGTACAACGACTAGCGACCAAGCTCAACGTCAACAAGCAACCCATGGTCTTCAACATTGGTGATCTAGTGTGGCTACACCTTCGCAAGGACCGCTTCCCCAACGAACGCAAGTCCAAGCTTCTCCCTCGAGCCAATGGAGCTTTCATGGTGCTAGCACGCTACAAAGACAACGCCTACAAGATCGACCTACCACGAGACAAGTACAATGTGAGCGACATCTTCAACGTCAAAGACCTCGCGCCATACCATGGAGATGAAGCTTTTGATCCGAGGTCAGATCTCTCTCAAGGGGGGGGGGAGATGATGCGGAGCATCCCTCGCTCATCCCCATCGACGCACCTACATCTTCCTCAACACCACTTGGACCCATGACTCGAGCTCGAGCTAAGGCTATTGAAGATAAGGTGAACTCGCTCCTCTCCGAACTCCCTCTTCCTACTCACGAGACATGGCTACTACCTCATTCGGAAACTCTGTGTGTGATCAGGTACCTGGAGGAGAGCCACGGTACAGCTACATCCAAGAGCCAAGACGGCGAGGACCCCAAGCGCGATGGAGAAGAAGAAGAGCTGATTTGGAAGCTACAGGCATCGGACAAACGACCCCGTCCGGACGTCCGGTGAGTCCCAGGACACGGACGACCGAGCTCTCCGGACGTCCGGTACCTAACCACCCGAGCCAAATCTACGGACGTCCGAGGCGGACCGGACGACCGGGCGACAAGCATCCGAGACGAATCTACGGACGACCGGCTCCCTCCGGACGTCCGACACGTCCACGACAGAGCCAAATCTACGGACGTCCGAGCCCTGCCGGATGTCCGGGCCGTCCCGAGCCTCCAGACGTCCGACGTCTTCCAGACGTCCGACGTCTTCCAGTCGTCCGGCACCTGAGTGACCGCGCCCATGGGCTGGAGCCCTTGTACCCCTTCACTTCGCCCCCATTTGCACTAAGACTATAAATAGACCTCCTCCTCCTCCTAGTTAGGGTTAGCAAAGGATTAGCTCATATTTGTGTGAGAGCTTTGCTCATCCACTTGGTTACCTTCTCCTCGGAGACGTGCCTCCATCGGAGAAGATCCTTCCAAGCGGATTCAAGACCCCCTCTTGGGTGGCCCCCATCAAGACCTCCTCACGGAGAAGAACGGCTACTCGTGTATCTTTCCTTTGTTGATTTTGAATCTTGTGCTACCTTATGTGTTCGGTGATCTAGCCCTTGTGTGATCGATACTTGTCGGTTGAGTGATACTCTCGTTCCTCCTCGTGTTTTGCCTTGTGTTTTCCGCGTGTTCCTCATGTTCTCCCCCGTAGGATCCACTCCAAACGTGAAAGATCGACCCCGAGGGTTCCGCCCTACATCACATAGGCTCACCATCATAGAAGGATGATCGAGTCTCCGGAATCCTCAAATCTGCAGCCAAACTCATCCTTTTAAATCTATATTCATACTCACAGTTTTGATTTTGCAGATCATAGATTTGGGCTTGGAGGTGCTCGATATTCTCATGTAGCTTGAAGATGGCATCCTCGATGTTCTTGGCATCCGGCTCGTAGTAGTTGGTGAACTCCGCGAGCATCTTGTGGCTAGCGTTAATTCCACGCTCCACCATCCCCTGGCACTTGAAAACTTGTTGCTCCATTGCTTAGAGCCTCTCCTCCACGCTTCCGGTTCCCTTTGGTCCCTCAACATCGCGGATGTGCAGCAACCCATCACGCATCTCAATGGTTTGAGGGTGTCGCAGCACCTCCGCGGGGTAAGGGTTGATCACCTTCTCGAAGAACTTGTCCTTGGAAGCACTTGGGGACGTCATGATGATCTAGATCTGCCAGAAAAACAGCTCGAAACAAGAACATAGGATAATTGCATGATACGGGAGTCAAAACCTTCAGGAGGATATATATGAATTTTTACCGACCAAAATACGTATCGTGCAAGAAAACGGAGTCCGGAGGGCACACGAGGCGCTCACGAGGTAGGGGGCGCGTCCAGGGGGGTAGGGCGCGTCCACCACCCTCGTGGGGCCCTCGTGTCCTTCCCGGACTGCCACTTATTTTTCTATTTTTCTAAATATTCCAAAACAGAGAAATATTGCCTTAAAAATTGTTTTGGAGTCGGTTTACTTACCGTACCACATACCTATTCCTTTTGAGTCTCAAACGGTGCGGAAAGTGTCCTTATGTATTCCTCCGTGGTTACGGTTTCAATAATATTGGTTTCAACATTTATGGGATTACACGAGATATAATGTTTGATCCTTTGACCGTTTACCACCTTCGGATTTGTGCCTTGAAGTTGTTGATTTTTATGGCACCGAACGATAGACCTCCTCGATAACATAGGGACCTTCCCATTTAGAGAGAAGTTTTCCTGCAAAAAATCTTAAACGAGAGTTGTATAACAATACATAATCACCTACATTAAACTCACGCTTTTGTATCATACATCATGCCATCTTTTAACTTTTTCTTTAAACAACTTGGCATTTTCATAAGCTTGGGTTCTCCATTCATCAAGTGAGCTAATGTCAAATAACCTCTTCTCACCGCAAGTTTGAAATCATAGTTGAGCTCTTTAATAGCCCAATATGCCTTATGTTCTAGTTCGAGAGGTAAGTGACATGCTTTTCCATAAACCATTTTATACGGAGACATACCCATAGGATTCTTATATGCAGTTCTATAAGCCCATAATGCATCATCAAGTTTCTTGGACCAATTCTTTCTAGACCTATTAAAAGTCTTTTGCAAAATTAATTTGAGCTCTCTATTGCTCAATTCTACTTGACCACTAGACTGCAGGTGATATGGAGATGCAATTCTATGATTAACATCATATTTAGCAAGCATTTTACGGAAAGCACCATGAATAAAATGTGAACCACCATCAGTCATTAAATATCTAGGGACTCCAAACCTCGGAAAAATAACTTCCTTAAGCATTTTAATAGAGGTGTTATGATCAGCACTACTAGTTGGAATAGCTTCTACCCACTTAGTAACGTAATCAACAGCAACTAAAATATGTGTATATCCATTAGAGGCAGGAAAAGGTCCCATATAATCAAAGCCCCAAACATAAAATGGTTTAATAACAAGTGAATAATTCATAGGCATTTCTTGACGTCTACTAATATTACCAATTCTTTGACATTCATCGCAAGACAAAACAAACTTACGGGCATCCTTGAATAGAGTAAGCCAATAAAAACCGGATTGCAATACCTTATGTGCAGTTCTATCTCCAGCGTGGTCTCCTCCATAAGCTCCGGAGTGACACTTGCGTAGGATACATTCTGTTCATGCTCGGTACACAACGCCTAATAACACCATCTACTCCTTCTTTATAAAGATGTGGGTCATCCCAAAAGTAATGCCGCAAATCATAGAAAAACTTTTTCTTTTGTTGGTATGTGAAGCTAGGTGGTATAAATTTAGCAACAATATAATTAGCATAATCAGCATACCATGGAGTGCTACGAGAAGTGCTTATGACATTTAATTGTTCATCATTAAAGCTAACATCAATACGTAGAGGGTCATCAAGAACATTCTCTAACCTAGATAAGTTATCGACAGCAGGGTTCTCAGCTCCTTTTCTATCAACAATATGCAAATCAAATTCTTGCGGCAAGAGAACCCATCTAATAAGTCTAGGTTTTGCATCTTTCTTTTCCATAAGATATTTAATAGCGGCATGATCGGTGTGAATAGTTACTTTAGAATCAACAATATAGGGTCTGAATTTATCACAAGCAAATACAAGCGCTAAAAGTTCCTTTTAAATGGTGGCATAATTTCTTTGAGCATTGTCTAGAGTCTTACTAGAATAATGGATAACATTTAATTTCTTATCAACTCTTTACCCTAGAACAGCACCTCTGACATAATCACTAGCATCACACATAATTTCAAAGGGTAAATTCCAATCGGTGGCTGAACAACAGGTGCGAGACTAATGCTTTCTTAAGTATTTCAAATGCTTCTACACAATCATCATCAAAGACAAATGGTACATCTTTTTGTAATAAATTAGTCAGAGGCCGAGAAATTTTTGAGAAGTCCTTAATGAACCTCCTATAAAATCCGGCATGACCAAGGAAACTTTTTATACCTTTGATGTCCTTGGAACATGACATCTTTTCAATAGCATTAACCTTGGCTTTATCAACTTCAATACCTCTTTCAAAAACTTTGTGCCCCAAGACAATACCTTCATTAACCATAAAGTGGCACTTTTCCCAATTCAAGACAAGATTAGTTTCTTCACATCTCTGCAAAACTCGATCAAGATTGCTCAAGCAATCATCAAAAGAGGAACCATAGACGGAAAATTCATCCATGAAAACCTCACAAATCTTTTCACAAAAGTCAGAGAATATAGCCATCGTACATCTTTGAAAGGTAGCAGGTGCATTACATAAACCAAAAGGCATACGTCTATAAGAAAAAGTACCAAAAGGGCATGTAAAAGTAGTCTTTGGTTGATCTTTAGCCGACACAGGTATTTGAGAGAAACCAGAATAACCATCTAGAAAGCAATGATGTATATGTTTGCATAATCGTTCTAGCATTTGATCAATAAAAGGGGTAATGATCTTTCTTAGTAGCTTTATTTAATTTGCAGAAATCAATTACCATCCTATAACCTGTAATAATTCTTTGTGGGGTCAATTCATCTTTATCATTAGGGTCAACATTAATACCTCCCTTCTTAGGGACACAATGGACAGGACTTACCCACTGACTATTAGCAACGGGATAAATTATACCTGCCTCCAGAAGCTTAAGTATTTCTTTTCCTACCACTTCTTTCATTTTAGGATTCAAACGTCGTTGTGGATCACGAACTGGTTTGGCATCCGCTTCCAAATTTATTTTATGTTGACATAGAGTGGGACTAATGCCCTTAAGATCATCAAGAGTATATCCATGAGCGCACGGTGCTTCTTCAGAGTTTTCAATAATCTTTCTTCTTCATGCTCTGAAAGGTTAGCACTAATAATAACAGGATATATTTTCTTTTCATCAAGATAAGCATATTTAAGATTATTAGGCAACAGTTTAAGCTCAAACACGGGATCACCCTTGGGTGGAGGAGGATCCCCTAGGATTTCAACAGGCAAATTGTGTTTCAGAACAGGTTCCTGTTTAAAGAATACTTCATCTATTTCCCTTCTTTCATTCATGAACATATCATTTTCATGGTCTAGCAAATAGTGTTCTAAAGGATCACTAGGAGGTACGGCAATAGAAGCAAGACCAATAATTTCATCTTTACTAGGCAATTCTTCCTCACGATGTTGTCTACTAAATTTAGAGAAATTAAACTCATGAACCATATCATCCAAGCCAATAGTAACAACATTCTTTTTGCAGTCTATCTTAGCATTAACAGTATTCAAGAAGGATCTACCAAATATAATGGGATAAAAGCTATCTTGTGGAGAACTTAGAACAAGAAAATCAGCAGGATATTTAGTTTTCCCACACAAGACTTCAACATCTCTAACAATTCCCATTGCAGATATAGTATCTCTATTGGCAAGTTTAATCGTAACATCAATATCTTCTAACTCAGCAGGTGCAATTTCATGCTTAATTTCTTTATACAAGTCATAAGGTATAACACTAGCACTAGCACCCATATCACATAAGCCATGATAACAATGATCTCCTATTTTAACAGAAATAACAGGCACGCCTACCACAGGTCTATGTTTATCTTTAGCACAAGGTTTAGCAATTCTAGCAGATTCACCATAGAATTGAATAACATGCCCATCAATATTATCAGACAAGAGATCTTTAACAATAGTAATATTAGGTTCTACTTTGACTTGCTCAGGAGGTGTATAAGTTCTAATATTGCTTTTACGAACAACAGTTGAAGTTTTAGCATGATCCTTTACTCTAACAGGAAAGGTGGTTTACGAACATAAGAGGTAGGAACAATAGGATCATTATAAGTGACAGTCTTTTCTTCAACTTTAATAGGTGCAGCTACTTTTACTTCTATGGGAGGATGATATTTAAACCACTTCTCCTTGGGGAGATCAACATAAGTAGCAAAATATTCACAGAAATAAGCTACTATCTCAGAGTCAAGTCCATATTTAGTGCTAAACTTAGGGAAAATACCGGTATCCATAAAAGATTTAACACAATCAAACTTAGGTATCATACCTGACTCCTTACCTTCCTCGAGGTCCCAATCTTCAGAGTTGCGTTTAATTCTATCCAATAAATTCCACTTAAATTCAAAAGTCTTCATCATAAAAGAGCCAGCACAAGAAGTATCGAGCATGGTGCGATTGTTACCCGAAAGTCGAGCATAAAAATTCTGAAGAATTGTCACTCTTGAAAGCTCATGATTGGGGCATGAATATAACATTGATTTAAGCCTCCCCCAAGCTTGAGCGATGCTTTCTCCTTCGCGAGGCCAAAAATTATATATATAATTGCGATCACGGTGAACAAGATGCATAGGGTAATACTTTTGATGAAATTCCAATTTCAATCTTTTATAGTTCCATGATCTCGTATCATCACATAGCCTATACCATGTCAATGCATCTCCTTCAAAGATAAAGGGAAGACCTTCTTCTTAACAACATCATCGGGTATACCGCAAGCTTAAATAGTCCACAAACTTCATCCACATAGAGTAGATGTTCATCAGGATGCTTTGTTCCATCTCCTGTAAAAGTATTAGCTAGCAGTTTTTCCATCATACCCGAAGGAATTTCAAAAGGAGTTTCATTTTCAATAGGTTCAGTAGGTTGAGGAGCAACTCTTTGCTCTACTAGACAGGGTGAAGATACCCCGAACAAGCCCCTTAGAGAATTACTTTCCATAGTAACAAGTGACAGAAAATTTTAGCACACTATATAAATTTTTCCTTACCAAATTCCACCCACCAAAGGCGCTACACTCCCCGGCAATGGCGCCAGAAAAGAGTCTTGATGACCCACAAGTATAGGGGATCTATTGTAGTCCTTTCGATAAGTAAGAGTGTCGAACCCAATGAGGAGCAGAAGGAAATGATAAGCGGTTTTCAGCAAGGTATTCTCTGCAAGTAATCTGAAATAAGTGGTAACAGATAGTTTTGTGATAAGATAAATTGTAACGAGCAACAAGTAACAAGAGTAAATAAAGTGCAGAAAGGTGGCCCAATCCTTTTTGTAGCAAAGGACAAGCCGGAACAAACTCTTATAATATGAAAAGCGCTCCCGAGGACACATGGGAATATCATCAAGCTAGTTTTCATCACGCTCATATGATTCGCGTTCGGTACTTTGATAATTTGGTATGTGGGTGGACCGGTGCTTGGGTGTTGTTCTTACTTGAACAAGAATCCCACTTATGATTAACCTCTATTGCAAGCATCATAACTACAACAAAAGCAATAAGGTAAACCTAACAATAGCATGAAACATATGGATCCAAATCAGCCCCTTACGAAGCAACGCATAAACTAGGGTTTAAGCTTCTGTCACTATAGCAACCCATCATCTACTTATTACTTCCCAATGCCTTCCTCTAGGCCCAAATAATGGTGAAGTGTTATGTAGTCGACGTTCACATAACACCACTAGAGACTAGACAACATACATCTCATCAAAATATCGAACGAATACCAAATTCACATGACTACTAATAGCAAGACCTGTCCCTTGTCCTCAGGAACAAACGTAACTACTCACAAAGCATATTCATGTTCATAATCAGAGGGGTAATAATATGCATAAAGGATCTGAACATATGAGCTTCCACCAAATAAACCAACTAGCATCAACTACAAGGAGTAATCAACACTACTAGCAACCTACTAGCACCAATCCCGGACTTGGAGACAAGAATTTGATACAAGAGATGAACTAGGGTTTGGAGATGAGATGGTGTTGGTGAAGATGTTGATGGAGATCTCCCTCTCCCGATGAGAGGAGCGTTGGTGATGATGATGTCGATGATTTCCCCCTCCCGGAGGGAAGTGTCCCCGGCAGAACAGCTCCGCCGGAGCCCTAGATTGATTCCGCCAAGGTTCCGCCTCGTGGCGGCGGAGTTTCGTCCCGAAAGGTTGCTTAATGTTTTTTTCTCATCGGAAGACTTCATATAGGAGAAGATGGACGTCAGAGAGCCACCAGGGGGCCCACGAGGTAGGGGGGCGCGCCCCCCACCCTCATGAGCAGGGTGTGGGCCCCCTGGCCTTCATCTTTGGCGACAATTTTTCTTTATTTATTTTAAGATATTCCGTGGAGTTTCAGGACTTTTGGAGTTGCATAGAATAGGTCTCAAATATTTGCTCCTTTTCCAGCCCAGATTTCCAGCTACCGGCATTCTCCCTCTTCATGTAAACCTTGTAAAATAAGAGAGATAATGTGAAATAATAGCCCATAATGCGATAAATATCGATATAAAAGCATGATGCAAAATGGACGTATCAGCGAGCGCCAGGGAGAGGTCAAGGGTGATGAGTCGAAGCTGGTGGCGCGGCGCGGCAGTCATCGGCGAGCTCTGGCTCGAGCACATGCCGAACAGAGGCATTGGCGCGACGTGGAGCGCGTCGAACGCGTGCCAGACCCCGTGTCCACACGCGGTCACCGCCCTGGCATGGTCAAAACGATGCCCACGCTCGGCCAAACCTTGTCTGGGCTATAGTCCACGCGGTGTTAGGTCTAGGGATGCTGAGAACTCACTGCCAGGGCGACCAGAAGTGACTCAAGCTTCTTGGCAAGTTTCTGGCCAGAAACTTGGCCGGTACGTTTGGAGAGCTTCTAGAAGGCCATTAGGGCTGATCTTCTGGGGTTAGGGTTTACTTAGGAGGGTAATGAGGCTCAAGAAAAACCAGGGCCAAAGGATCAAGGAAAAATACACTTGTTGTACAATGTGCATTTTTGGGCCAGAAGGGAAATGATTTTATGTAGCCAAAATATTACAAAAAGTCATGCAATATTTTTGCTTGGGAAGGTGGGCCAAGGTTCAAAGAATATTCAGGAATTATTTCAAGATCTTAGGAGCAATAAAAATGAGGGTTGCTTTGGAGCACTGATTTCTGAGATGAGTTTGAGAAGAGAAAATGAATATTTTTCTTTTATGAAAAATATTCATTTGACCATTTTGGGATTTTTCAGAGAAATGAGATTGAATGAGAGGTAGATGGGTCACTTGGGTGAAGTTCAAGGGCATGCCCAAGTGATAAGTCCATTTGAATTAATTCCAAAAACTCAAATCCAAGGCAAAGTCAAAATCAAGTCCGGAAAAAGAGAGAAGGCAAAATCCAGGCTGTCACAAATTCCACGTCCGCTTCCCCTCGGATCGGAGGCCTCCGTCCCCCCCGCCTCACGTGGGGCAGCATGGCCGTCCGGTGAAGGCATCCCCCCGACCCACGATTGACAGGCGGGCTAGCTCAGCCCCACCTGAGGGGCCTAGGGATTCCAGTGAGGTTATTAAATGAAGCTCCTATGTTGGAACATTAAGGGCTTCGGCCTCACTGGTCAGCGTCGAGAGCTCACCGAGTATTTGCCGCAAGAAGAGATTGACATTGTGGGACTTCAGGAGACGACTCGCCGGGACTTTAGCATGCATGAGCTCCAGGGGCTCTCACGCCACCAGTTTGTCCGACAGTGGTTGCCTGCTACGGGACAATCTGGCGGCATCCTGCTTGCAGTCAGGGAGGATGCTTTCTCGGTTGAGGATATGGACCAAGGGGAGTTCTTCCCGAGCATGTCCGTCACCGACCGACGAGTTCACCTCAGCTGGGAGGTAATTTTTGTCTATGGACATGCGGATCATGGGCGCTCTGTTGACTTCCTTGCCGAGCTGAAAAATAAGGTGGAGCGGTGCACCACTCTGATGGTGGTGGCCGGGGACTTCAACCTCATTAGGTGGGCTTTTGATAAAAGCTCTCCTAATGTTGATCGTGTCCGCATGCGTCTATTTAATGACTGCATTGCGGATCTTGCTCTTCGTGAGATAGCCCGCGTAGGGGCTAGGTTCACATGGACGAATAAGCAGGCGGACACCATCCGGAGTGTTTTGGATCGGGTATTTGTGTCGGCCCAGTGGGAAGTGATGTTCCCATTGTGTTCCCTCAAGGCGGTTACTCAGATTGGCTCCGACCATACCCCCCTGCTTTTCTCTTCAGGGAATGATGCCCCCTTAGAACCAGTTGCTTCCGCTTTGAGGCGTTTTGGTTGGAGCAACCGGGTTTCTTCGAGCTGGTTCGCGACCGCTGATTAGAGGCTGTCGTGTCCCCGCCTCGTGTGTTATGTGTCGTGGATGTCTGGCATCACTGTGATAAAATGGCCCGTCATGCCATGAAGGGTTGGGGGCGAACCTTGGTGCTGATCTTCGGGCCCGTAAACAGGCCTTGATGGATCAGATTAAGGTACTAGATGGCCTTGCGGACGGGCCGGGCCTGTCTCCTGACGACTGGATTAGGAGATACTCCCTTGAGGTCTCGCTCATGGATATTTACAAGAGCGAGGAGTTGTTTTGGCAGCGTCAAGGGGGCCAGAACTGGCTCCTTAAAGGGGATGCGAACACTGCCTACTTCTAGGTGATAGCCAATGGTCGCAGGCGGAAATGTGCCATCCCTTTCCTCTGGGATGGGGGTGTTCTTCTGGAAAGCCCAGAGGACATCTCCACCCATATTTACTCCTATAAGGAGTTGTTTTTGGCTGAGCCTCGTGGAGGTGTCTCCCTCTGCGCTGAATTTTGGCCGCTTGCCGACCAGGTCTCCGATGCGGAGAATGCGGAGCTTACTCTCCCTTTCTCTCCCGAGGAGGTGGGATGGGCGATTGCTTCTATGAAAGCTTGCTCGACCCGGGGGCCGGATGGCCTTCCGGTAGTTCTCTTCCAAAAATTCTGGGAGATCCTGCGTCCGGTCATTATGCCCATGTTCCATGAGTTCTATATCGGAACTCTTGACATGGCTAGGATTAATTATGGCGTCATATCTCTGATCCCCAAAGTAGTTGGGGCGAAGGATATTCGGCAATTCCGCCCCATCACGGTGATCAATGTGTTGGAGCGAATCTTTGCGAAGGTTTGCGCGACCCATTTATCCCCCGTGGCGGAAAGGATTGCCCACCCCCTCCAGTCCGCGTTCTTGAAGGGCCAGCAGATCCATGATGGGATTCTTGCCCTTCACGAGATTGTCCACGAGATGGCGTCGAAGGGGCTTAAGGGGGTCTTCTTCAAACTCGATTTCCAAAAGGCTTATGACTGTCTGGACTGGTCCTTTTTGAGGTTGGTGATGCAGCGACGAGGATTTGATGAGCGGTTGTGCTCCTGGATCATGCAATTGGTTAGACCTGGAAACACGGCGATCAACATCAACAGCGAAGTGGGACCCTTCTTCCAGGCCTGCAGGGGGTAAAGCAAGGGGATCTTGTCTTCCCCTTGCTTTTCAACCTTGCAGTTGATGCCCTTGCGGGCATCCTAGATAAGGCCAAGATGGCCGGCCACCTTAAGGGTGTGGTTAGTCATCTCATTCCGGATGGGGGGGGGGGGGTTAGCCACTTGCAGTATGCGGATGACACCATGATTATGGTGGAAGGTTTGGACTCGGACATTGTTAATCTTAAGTTCCTTTTGCTCTGCTTTGAGGAAATGTCTGGACTTAAGATTAACTTTGATAAGAGCGAGGTTGTGGTCCTTGGAGACTCGGAGGCTAAGCAACATAGGATCGCAGATAACCTCAATTGTAGGTTGGCTTCATTCCCCGTATCTTACTTGGGGATGCCCCTGGCTGAGTCCAGGATTTTGGTGAGTGGGTATGATCCCCTTGTGGGACGAGTAGCGTCCCGTGCGGAGCCCTAGTGCGGTAGGTTCACATCTAAAGGAAGCAAAACTGTCCTCATTAGCTCTAACCTTGCCAGCCTCCCCATGTATATGATGGGGATGTACATCTTGCCCGAGGGTGTGGATAGTCCCTTTGACAAGGAGCTGGCTAGGTTCTTCTGGCAGGCATGGGGATGGTCGGCCTAAGTACCATATGGTGAAATGGGCTGACATCTGCTTGCCAAAGGACCGAGGTGGGTTGGGCATCCCTGCGTCTCGCCGTATGAACGTGGCGCTCATGCTTCGTTGGGTTTGGCGGATCTTGCGGGGAGATGGAGGTTTGTGGCTGCAGCTGATTGAGTCCAAGTACCTGCAGGGCCAGCCCCTCTTGGCTTGCTCAAGCACTGGCCGGGTCCCAGTTTGGGAAATCTGTCCAGGCCATCAATGATGAGATTAGGTTGGGTTTGCGATTCTCCGTTGGTAATGGGTCTGGGATCCAGTTTTGGTTGGACCCCTGGCTTGATGGGGAGCCTCTCCGCATGCGGTTTCCGAGGCTCTTTGCGATTTGTGATGACCCGATTATTCTTGTTTCTGCGGCTGCTTTGGATGAGGGAACATTGCGTTTCGCCGCTCATTCAGACCAGCTGAGGTGCAGGAATGGGCAGACCTGAGGGAAGTAGTCCCTCTTCCTTTGTCCCAGGATCCTGACGCTGTTTCTTGGAGTCTTTCTCCTTCGGAGAATTCTCCGTAAGTTCCGCTTATCAGGCGCTATGCCGGCTACCGGTTCTCCGGTGGTTATCCCCATTGTGGAAGGCGTCGATGCCCCTGAAGATCAAGATTTTCGTGTGGCAGCTTCTCAGAGTGTTTACCTTCGGGGACCGAGGTGCTGAAACGCCATGGTCTGGGCAATGGCCTTTGCCCCCTTTGCCTCGTCCCGGAAACAGAAACGCACATTTTGTTCTCGTGTGTAGCAGCACAGGCACTTTAGTGCTTTGTTCGTGAGGCTCTGGGACCGGAGTGCGAGGCCCATGACATTGCAGAGTTTCTGCAGGTAAGGGCCACTCAGGTTGGCCGTAAGCGCCGACTGTTCTGGCTTATCTCCGCGGCTATGATGTGGACTCTTTGGACTACTCGCAATAAGATGGTGATTGAGCGGGTGTTCCCGCGGCGTGCTTCGTTCTTCAAATTTCTTGCCTTCTTGCAGCACTGGCATCCGCTTGCTAGGCCGAGAGATTGTGACCGGCTTCAACTCTATCTGGACGCTCTGCTGTCTTCCGCGCGTCGGCTCTCCGACCGTTCGTCTGCTTCGTAGCTTGCCCTGGCGGCCTTTTTATGTTTCTTCTTCTTTTGTTTGAGTGTGTTTGTGTTGTGGCCCCAGCAGTTTCCTTTTATGACTATGGTTGAGACTTGGTTGTATGGACGTATGCTTTATCTATAAAGCGGAAAGTTCTATTTCGAGGGCGTTCCTTTCACTAACATACTCTCCTATTTCAAGAACAACTCCGTTTCGATATATCTTCCCAGTCCATTTTGAGAGAATAATGTCCAGTTATGTGTAACCCATTGAGGGACAAAGTGCAATTATTGCAGTGTTTCACGTCCTTACCCAATTTAGCTGATTGATTTGGAACCTCTTCCATTTTTCTTGCAGAACTACGCCCTATGCGTGATCCATTAGAACGCAACATGCAACATCATCTTGAATAAAGTCATGCTTGTCACTCGTGCCTCATAATGTTGAGAACAAGAGCTCCATGTCAAACCATCAGCACCACCTCACTTTTTTCACAATGTACATTGACAGAACAGGTACCATACAAAGCCTATCACCGGAGGTGATATATTGACCGAGGCAAGTACCGGACTGAGTCCTCCCCTTGCTAGACTTGTATGTCCACGAGTCTTCAAAAGTTCAATGGCTCAGATCCAACATTGATCCTGTGTTTCCTTCGATATTTCATCTGATCTGATAAAATCATTCTCCTTCAGTTGCTGCTAGAAATCACAAATCGGCTTAATATCCACTTCTGGTGTACATGGATGAAAAGAAACAAAGAAAAGACACCAAAAATGCCCATATAACAGTTATTAAAGATAGCCCTGGCCCATATAACTGGCTATTTGGTCCCGCTCTGATCTCATCTCACACTAGAGTTTTCTAAAGAGAACCTAACCAGAATTGTAGAGACAATGCAAGTTCAATCTATCAACTATTTGTTGTTACTTCTGGCTATTATCAGGAAAGAGCGACGTTACTAGACTGTCATGTACTGTATTTGCTAACATCGAAACAATCTGCATCCCAATCTTAAACTATGCCAGTTCACACTGGTTATTATCAGGAAAGAGTGACATTACTAAACTGACATGTACGTATTCGCTAATATCACAACAATCTCCCTCCCAATCTTCAGAAAGCACATATGACAAATTCTCTTGGTGAATTTTTACACATACCTATATGTGGATTTTTTTTTCCACATTTTTTTGAAACTTTCGAATGCGGTTTTCTATATTTCTAATACCGGGCTCACTGGAGATGTGGACCATGAGAATCATTTGCCTTCCTTTTCATATATCCACAACCTAAACAAAGTAGGTTCAAGTTCCCATGGACCTGAATAACTGAATATGTGTTCCTGTTTATGCTGTAGGAATGTATATTCATGCGCACATCTCAAGTGCAGCCTAGTAAGATTATGATTAAGTGAATTTTGATCTGGAAAACATAATGTCGTGAATACTCTCGTCATCTATCTTTACTCTTCAGATTTGGGGTACTTATCCATGTATATCATATAACTATATCGCTAGGGGAAAAAAGACACATCCACAAAGTCATATTCTGCTAACACTTTCCGTCGGAGATTTTAAGCATTCCTAGTATTTCTACCTGACCATGAGATTTTTTTTGTACTTATAAACACTTGGTCATCATTTCATAGAATTTACTTCATCAAACTCTTCATTTGTTCTTGACCAGTCTGTATCCTTTCCTGAATTAAGTTTTGCTGACCATTTTGAGTATAGCAAGGATCTTCACCAGTCAAAATACTTGACACCTGCCCACGAACATGTATCATTAGTTATCCCACATTTCTGTCCAGAAGAAAGGATGCAGTTAAAAAAAGGAGCATACATCTTAATCTTTCGTTGCGGGACAAAATCAACAAGCCACCTTTTGTTTAACAATGGAACAAGCCATAGATGGCAACAATTACATTGTCTCTATACTTCTTAAAGGAACTGTGTGACAAAATAACTCCAATTTCCAATTATAATAGAATCATTAAATTCAATTGAATTCATGTTCCACATCAATTAATAATGCACCAATGTGTTCAATTTTTTATGACTGATCAGTAAGTGGCGCCAAACAAGCAAACCGGCATTATAATTTATAAGATAAAACTGTGATCAGCATTACATTTGAAGCACAAAGATAAAACTTTGGGTAGTTGTACATTTGAAGCAGTAACTAAAACATTATATAATAACAAAAGGAAGATCCGGTTTCAAACTAGTTTCAGCCACGAAGAATTGGTGGCAGTCTGGCACCAAACTAACAACATCGATTGGGTTGCACGTATCAAAGACGAACAAAAACCTCATTCACCTGACTGTTTTATCTTATGAGTAGAGGGCAGCCTGCACAGGAGAAAGGAATTTGTGTAAATGTTGATGATATCGCATATTCTCGATAAAAAAGGACACAAAGACAGAAATCCTGTGTTTGGTACCTCTTGTGTAGAACAAAATACGCGAGATCACGTGCTGGCTTATGGTTGACTCTCTTCCTCCGGTATCTCCGAGACCCCCGTAAGCTAGCATTGCGTATGCTGGTCAGTAATGTGGTCAAATTGCAAAAGAAATGAAAACGATGTTACTTTGAGCTCATAATTAAGCAGTTAAAACCATACCCAAGAGGAATGACATCCTGCGGCGTGGGCTTGTGTCGTGGCAATCGATTTTTCAGCAGGCAGTCCAGGTTAGGACGCAGATGAACCAACTCCTGCAGCCTCGTCAAGGTCTCGAGCTTTATATCCTCCCAGTTCACGGATGCTCTGCGTTTACAAAGGCACAGACCTCATTATCGATCTAAGCCGGCGAAACCCAACGGAGGGCGAGCTGGGATTGCGCGAAAAATCGCCATTCGTCTGACTGAACAGACTACGTACAAATCAATGCCGCGAAGATAAGTAGGTACAGTACCTGGCTTGTTGGGAAGTCATGGAGCAGTACATGTCCTTGCGTCGGGCTTCCTCGGGGCAGGCCTTGCGGATGGCCTCATCAGAGGGCCTGAGGAAAGATGCGGCGCGACCGCCTTCGTCGCCGCGGCAGGCCAGCCAGGCAAGTATGGAGTGGTGGTGGGAGAGGCTGCTGAGGAGGGTGGCGTACTGGGTGGCGGCGCCGTCCCCGTCCCCGTCCCCCCAGAGCGCCGAGAAGCACCGCAGGTAGCGGTGGGCAGAGGCCCAGAGCCCTTGTCTCACCAGCTGCTCCAGATGCGCCGCCTCGAAGAACAGCCCCGCCTCCATCTCCAGCCTGAGTTGGAAGCAATCGGAATAAGTAAGTACTGGAGTGAATCGCGAATCAAATGAAGAGATCGACAGCAAATTGCAGCGTGCGAGCTTACGTGTGGGCGGTGTGGTCGAGGCCGTGGTCCTTGAGGAGAGCGTCCAGCCGCCGGAGGTGAAGAATAACCTCGGCGGGCGTGATCGCGACGCCCACCCATCCCGTCTGCAGGCACGGGAGGAGAAGAAGAGGAAGTGCTTGTTTCGATTCGGTTTTTCTTATTGATTTTTGCTTCTTTCCGGGGGGGGGGGGGGGGGGGCATTATAACCGAAAAGGCCCAGCAATTGGTTTCCTCAAGGCTTTGTTTGGAATATCGTTTGGTTGCGAGGAATTCCCGAGCACTTTTTAAAAGATTGAAATATTTTATTAATACAAAAATATTTTCTAGAATATCAATACTATTGAAAATAAAATTTTAGAAATTCCGTTTTTTAAAGAAATTCTTGAAAAATAAAAATGTGTAAAACCGGTAAAAAAATCATAATAAAAATAAAAACAATTGAATCGCTGGAAGTTTGAGGCAAAGAGCGTCAAATACGGTTTAACTTCATCTTCTTTTTTTTTAGTCCACTCCCGTCCGTCTCTCTAACTTTGTCTTTTTTTTTAGTCCGCTCCCAGCCTTCTAAAAAAACTATAGCTCTCAGCCCAGTAAGCTCTCAGGCGGCCCATAAACCCTTCTCCACCCCTCTCCCTCCCTCGGAACCGAAATAATAAGGGAGACGCAAAGCAGAGGAAAAAAGGCAGGAGCGAGACGTGAGATCAAAAGAAACGCCGGGAGAGAACAGAGCGATGAGGCCTTTCCACGGCGACGTTGTTGGCCTGTCGTCGCTCCGTCTCCACGGAGTACCTGCGGCTGCTGCTGGCCCAGGACAAGTGGGCGGAAGCCGAGCAAGGGCGGAGCTAGAGTAGAGCCGTTGGGTTCAGTTGAACCTAACGAATTTCCATGCCACGTACTAGTATTCTTGTAGTTTTTGGGTATGAATCCATTAAAATATCAAGGCTGCACCCATTGAAACTACAAAACCCAAACGAGAAGCCTTTTGGTCCATTTAAAATGATTTAACGTAACAGCTCAAAAAAAATGATTTAACGCAACTGGCCCGACTAAAAGCCCACGCGAGTAGCCCGGATTGACTCGACTGATCGCTTCCCAATCTCACAGATGTATGCTCCCTGGCTCCTCCTAAAGGGAGCTCCTATTCGGCGCCGGGGAAGCGAACCGGCGCCTGCTGGCAGCGCCAAGTGGGCCGGCCCACAGACGGAGCGAGCAGTAAACGGTCGCGTGAAAATAGAAAGCAAAAATGTGGTAGAACCACGACTCGAACTCACGGAGCAAGGCAGCGGGATTTTTCGGCTAACCACTACAGCTTCGGATCACTAGAGATTCAAGTTAAACGCGAACGCTATAAGAACCATAAGAGCCTCGCCATTTATTGCACAAAATAATACAGTTTACTCTATAACTTGTATTTTCAAATTTCTTAAATATTGTACGTTTTACTTTACTAGTAAATGCGCACGTGCAACGCACATGTAATCTTAATCCGGCTTGAAGATATACCTGAATTTTTTTTAGAAAAGTAGCATCAAAAGAAATAGTTTGTGTAAGCATCACCAGCGGCAAGTTCATCTGTTCCTTCAAATGGGTTGAAAATTGTACTAATCCAACATAGTTAATGGTATATGAAGTGACCAGGGAGGGGGCACATACCATGTCCTCAGGCCGCTAAAAGAGAAATCCAAAAATCTAAGCACAATCCATTGAAATCAGCACACCTGATCCACTACCCGGCTGCTACCAAAAGTTCCATATCACTGTGTAACCTAGTTGTTTCATAGCGCATGTTGGCAATGAAACTTAATAACTGCTGAATGTGTGCACACAATACTACTTTTGGTTCAGTTTTACGAAGCCTGATTTGAGTTCAGTTTTTAGCGCATACAGGCTGCTTTCTGTTCAGTGAAACGTGAATCAATCTTCTCCGCAAGAAATGAAGAAAGCAGAGATGAAAGACCTCTGGCCCAACGGTTGCGTGTTTGACGGCGGCGTGTCCCCTGATGGCGACGTTGATGACCTAGGCCCGACAGAGAGGGATGGCAGGTGGTCCAGGCAGTGTCCATGATGGTCCGACGACCCAACGCCAATAGACGGCCATGCGTCCCTGACAGGTCCGATGGCGATGGGCGGTCCAGGCGGAGCCTCCGACGCGCCCCCGCTGGTCAGCCAGGCGGCCTAGACCGCGTCCCCAACGGCCGACGTCCTTGAAGTTGCAGCGGCGTCGCTACGGCCGAGGCCATGCAAAGGCGATGGGTAGAGGCGTCACGGAGATGTGAGAGGCGGTGTCCTTGAAGTTGTTGCGGGTCGAGGCGATGGGGGCGGCGTGCGTCGCTGAAGCGGGTTGATGGGGTGTCGCTGTTGGGCGGTTTGTCGTGGCAGTTTCCTTTTGTGTGGAAAGGTACGTAAGGAAGGAGATCGCACGACGATTTGTTGTAGCAGTTTCTTTTCGTGTTAAAGGGTACGTAAGGAAGGGGATCACACGATGGTTTGCTATGGCTGTTTCCTTTCGTGTGAAATGGTACGTAAGGAAGGGGATCGGAGAGAGAAAGAATTGATTAGCAGTAAATGCGTTTAGCGCAAAATCTCTACTTCTAATGTCTCAGTTGGTAGGTCGCGTTCCAGGTTTTATTTTCATCCCACCTCACCCGGTCTTTTTTGGTACTTCTTTTGTACTTGCTCCCACCTCCCGCTCAGCCGAGACGGTTTATTTTCGTACTCCCTTCCACCTCTCAGGTAGTTCCCTCCACGCAAAAAAAATCGAACCAACCAATCTCTACTGCTAATGGAGCAGTTGGTAGTCTCCGCCGGTCAATTTTCGTCCCACCACTTTCGTCCGGTTTTTTTTTCATAGGTTAACCGTCGAAGATTTTTTTCGTCGCCTCCCCCACTTCATCGGTTTATTTTCACTTCACCCTCTCACACAACGAAAAAAACTGAACGGATCAGAACTTTCCATCTCGACGCAAATTATTTAGTAATGTCTTTATGTAAAAGAATCAATCATAATCAATCTCTAAAGATCAAATCTAAATTAATTAATCTTCATAACGTTTGTTTCCTTTCGAATCACGTCCATAACTTTCCTTCCTTGTTTGGGCAAAAACTGTTTGGTAGTAGAGATTAGGAAGCTTCCTATGAGTGTAGTAATAGGAAGTATTCTTTTTCTTGATGATTCGTTTCCATGCATGATGATAGTAAATTATGCCAACATTCACCACTATTTATCAATGTCATCAATCGTATCCATTTCTACCAGTTTTAAGGAATCTGCTCGCTATGTCTTTTTTAAGGGGGTCCGCTAAGCTAAGTTAAGTAAATGCATACGTTATTTTCACAAACAATCTCTACTCCTAATGGAGCAGTTGGTAGCCTCATACGGTTTATTTTTGTCCTCCTCCCACCTCCCCTGGTTTTTTTTCATCCTCCCTCCCATCTCCCAATTTCGTTGATTTTTTTCGTCGGTTTTTACTCGCCCCCTCCCACCTCCCAATTTCATCCGGTTTTTATTCGTCCCACCTCCCACCACCCCTCGTCTTTGGTTCTTTTCTCTCCACTCTTTCCTTGCAAACCAATAATTTCCTAACATACAAAAGATCACGAATCTATCTTTCCTTACCCGAACCAATCGCGCCCTACATCAGTGCATTTCTTTATTAAGGAAACTAACACGTAAATCTTAACGCATTGCAAACAAATCCCGTTATGGACCTAATTAATTTATTATGGAATCTATACGTGGTCGCATCGGTTCTTTTTCTCCACTCTTTCCTTGCAAACCACTAATTTCCTAACATACAAAAGATCACGAATCTATCTTTCCTTACCGAATCAATCGATCCCTACATCAGTGCAATTATAAATTAAGAAAACTAACACTTAAATCTTAACGCATTGTAAAGAAATCCCGTTATGGACCTAATTAATTTATTATGGAATCTGCGTGGTCGCATCTCTCCCTCGTGAAAAAATCGCATCGATCTCCCGTTAAAAAGGAAAAGAGAACATGAACGATCAATCCCACACCTGCATTTCAAGAGCAAAAATCGCCCCGCCTTGCTCTGCGCCTCGCCGTGTGCCCGGCTCGACCCATGCCTACTTTGCATGGCTGGACGCCGCCGTCTCCACCGCCATGCATAAGAAAAGCGATGGGCAGAACCATCCATTCAAATCGCACACCCCACCCTCCTCCGCAATCCCTAGCCCCGCATCACCCTATCGCTTTCTCGCCTCTCTTTCCCCTCGATGTAGATGGTGCCGAGCGGCGGCCTCGAGCACCGGCAGTGCCGCCCTCTCTATCTTCGCTGCGTCGAGAGATGGGCAGAGGCTATCGTCGGTTCGCCACCCATGATTGGGCCGCCTCCGGTTGTCGCGCACCACCGGCTCCACCTAACGTGCCCGGCCCTCTCCGCTTTCGACCTTCCGGTGACCACATCCCTCCGCGCCTCCATCCATCATCCACAAGGCCACTCCCTGCATCCACCCTCCTAAATTCTCCATACCGGCGGACAATCACCGAAGATCCAAGTTGGCCCGATATCAATTTTCTTACATGCTTTCTTTATCAGTTGGTGATGGGAATGGGTTCCAATTTCTCCCTCTGACTGTGGATCGCAGGCAAGAAGCGCTTCTACATGCATCCTCCTGTCTGTCCCTAAAGTACCAAGGTAAATGGTTGATGTTGCGTTTGTCTAGGATGATATATGTTGGCTCTGTTCCGGTTCATCCGAGCAGTTTGGTGACTAATTTACTGATAATTTAATTATATTAATTAAATAAGTCGGGTGTATGGTCGTGCATTTATCTTGCCAGTAATGTTCTGTGATGCTCTGATGCACTTTGGGAATTGTTTATCTTGTCTTCAATGCAGAATATTTGTTTATTAATGCATGAGAAGAATCCTTGTTACTACCTTGAACCTGTTTTATAATCCATATTGTTATGCACTAAGCGGCATTAATGCGTGTGAAATAGATGGATTATGGTCCCGCACTCCAATAAGATGGATATGTGTGTGTGTTAGAGAGAGGAGAGGGGAGAGAGTGAGGAGGAGGAGGGAGGGAGAGAGTGTGTGTGAGAATTTGATGGTAAAAAGGTCGCCAATGTCACTTGATATGTATGAGAATATTAAATGTAATATTAACATAATTGATATTGAACTTTTAAAGTTAATGTGGCCCCGTTGCAACGCACGGGTATTCTTCTAGTGTGTTTAGTTGCTCACCATTAGGATAATAAGGATTGTCGGATTAACGATAATGGATGGCCGAGATCTTTTGGATCTGCCCCACTGGGTCTTTTAATATTGGTATAGATAGCTTGAACAAAAGTTCATTGAATTTGAAAATAAGTTCATCAAATTTGAAAAATGTTCATCGAATTTGGAAAAAGTTCATGGATTTTGAAAAGAGTTCATCCCGTTTATGAAAAAAAGTTCATCGCATTTGAAAAAAGGTTCACAAATTTGAAAAAAAGTTCATCGGATTTGAGAAAAGTTCATCGAATTTAGAAAAAGTTCATCAATTTTGAAAAGAGTTCATCAGATTTGAAAAAAAGTTCATCGATTTTTGAAAACAGTTCATAAAATTTGAAAAAAAATCATCAAATTTTGAAAAAAGTTCATCAAGTTTGAAAAAAGTTCATCAATCTTGAAAACGGTTCATCAGATTCAATAAAAGTTCATCCAATTTGAATAAAAGTTCATCGAATTTGAAAAAAAGTTCACAAATCTGAAAAAAGTTCATCGAACTCGAAAGAAGAAAAAGGAAACAACAGAAAAAGGAAAACAGAAAACGAAAAAGGAAAAAGGAAAACAGAAAAGGGTAAAAAGGAAAATGTAAAAGAAAGTAAAAGTTCATTCTAAACAAATAAGGTGTGTTGGCGTGCTGGTTGCACCCCCGGTACTACGTGCGCGAGGTCCCTGATTCGAATCACAGCTAACACAGGGCTTTTCTCTGATTTAAAACAGAGAAGAAAAAAAGCTATTGGGCCGGCCCATCGCGCGAGCGCTGCAGGCGCCGGTTGGCAAGCGGGCGCATATGCGCCAAATAGGAAATCCCCCTCATAAATCGACTAATCGCCTCCCAACTCGGCAACTCCCCGATGCAAAAAAAAAACTCGGCAACTCCCAGCCGTGGTCTCCGCATCGCTCGGTCGCCATGGCAAGCCCGCAGCGGCACATCCCAATCCAAATTCAAGCCATATGAGATCAATCATCAAATCTTCCTCTTATGCATGTCCAATCTAGCCTAGCGAGGTAACATCCATTGCCCTAATTTCCTAAAAAAATTCATAGACCTTGATTGATCTAGGCACTGGGAGAATATTTCTCAAAGCAAAATTGATCATCGGATTCAGATAATGATGCAAACACTTCAAGGCGATCCCAAGATGTAAGCAAGGTACATCAAATTGTTATTAATGCAATTAGGCTTTCAAAGCATTTATTCAGATAAAATTAATTTAGACCTGTCTTATGATATGTGTGTTGATCTGAAGAGAATTTAAGACCACACAGAAATTCTAAGAAGCAAGATTAGATAGACAAAGTTATTTAACCAATGGACCTTTCTGGCCACCACCTAAATTTGATTGGTGAAACTTACTTAGAACTAACTAATTTATATTTTCAATGTTTTCAGGAACATGAGAAGTTGCGCATGAACATGTGAAGTTATTTTGGTACTGCTCTATTTAAAATCTTCCAACCGGTATGTATTGCGCTATCATGTTTTAATGTGTCAACTGTATGTGGTAAGCGATAAAACATTTGTATTGATTATGTTGCCTTTTAGTGCTATACATTTATTGTAATGTGGCGCGAAATTGAACTTTATACTTAGTTAATTAATACAAAAAAAGGTTCCCGATAACTGCCGCACGTGTGGTGTATCGGGTAGTTGTGCCACACGCCTCGTGTAGCATAGACAGCAACCAGCCCACACACCTACGTGTGGGCAAAACAACTAAGGCCTTGTTCGGTTCCATTGACAAATGAGAGGGATTGACAGGTATTGGCAGGGATTAAATCCCATCTAGTTCAAATTCCCCCAAAATCCCCTCCATTCCACTCCAATCCACTTGGGGAGTGGCTTAACCGAACAAGGCCTAATGCCCACACACATCTTTTTTTTTCTCCCGAACCCTCTCACACGCGTGCGTGTGGGCGAAGTTGATAACGCCCACACGCCTGTATGTCAGGCCTCGTACCCTCCTCGGTATCAAGACGCGACGCTGCGTGACGCCCACCGCTACCGCGATTGTCATGGTCCGCAGACCCTTGTCCATGTTCGTTTAGCTGCGGTTGCCATGTCATTTGAACTACGGTTGCCATGTCGGACAACTGCAGTTGCCATGTATGGTCTGATCTAATGTAGTTGACATGATTTCATAACTTTAGGAGTTGCCACATACTAACACTAGGCAGTTGAGAGAGTTGCCATGTGCTCACAAGCATGCTAGGGCAGTTGCCATGTAAAAAGGCAGAGTTGCCATACGCTAACGTGCACGTTAGGCGATTGCCATGTCTGCGTGCTGCGTTGGGGCAGTTGCTATGTACCATGCAAAAACACATGGCAACTCGGTAAAAGAGAGTTGCCATCGCTTACGTGCACACTAGGCGATTGCCGTGTACCTGCAAAACACATGGCAACTCGGGTAAAAAAAAGAGTTGCCATCTGCTTATAAAGCACACTAGGGGCGATTGCCATGCCGCAAAAACACATGGCAACTAGCAGCTGGGGTGTGGGAGAGGAGACGAGCGTGTGGGCGAGATGGCAAATACCCACACACCAGCCCTTGTGCGTGATTGAAAACTGGTGATGGGTGAACTGCTAAACGCCCACACACCGGCCCCTCCGTGTGGTAAAACGGATGTGTGGGCGAACTATGTCACACACCACACACACGCCTTGTCCTACGTGGCACAGAAAATCAGTCAGATTGTGTCAAGATTTGTACATATAGTACTGGACAATGATGGTTGCGTGTGGTCGAGATGGTCAATGCCAACACGTGGGCGTTAACATTTCCGAAAAAAATCATACCAAATCCTATTGATTCAGTGAATGCTCCGCCCCTGAAGCCGAGGCGTATGTTGCGGGCCTCGTCGACCTGGAGGACTGCAACCGGCTGGCCAGCCTCGTCCTCAGCACGCATCCGCGTCTTCGGCGTCATGTCCAAGTTCGCCGTCGGGGAGGCCAGCACCGTCTCCGCCGCTTCCTTCCGACGCGCCGAGGTCGGCCTCCTCGCCCACCCCGAGCTGCGCGCTGTCCGCCGCGTCCTCGATTCCATGCGCTCCGATCCAGACAAGTGCGTCTCCAATCTCCCATCCAGTACCAATTGCTACTGCTTGCAAATTACTGTCGCCGTGGCAGTGGACATGACAAGAGTTCAGCTTCATCGAGCTTTGCTTGCCTTCAATTGCAGGGCCTCAAGGCTGTCTGCGCACATCCATCCCGGGGCAGTGGAGGCCATCATGAAGTGGGTCGCCTTTCATAATTTCATTTTCTTAGCAATAGCGTACCACTGGCCTGAGAAATGGTTCTAAATTTTGATTTCAGAAATATTTCAGGCCCCACTGAAATTTCCGAAATTTCAGTTTTTAAGGTTTTCAATTTGAACAAATGATCGGAAGTTTTACATGAATGTTAGTCCAACTAAGGTTTGGTCAATCGGCTTATTCGATTTGAATATTCCAAAAACCACGTGTCGCTGAAATATTTTTTTCTGAGCTTACATTGAAGTCAGAACCCTGTGCTGATTAGTATTGCTTGTTACAGTTTCTGGGAATGCAGAGGAAGGGGTCTGAATAACAAATCTGGCCGTCGAATCCCAGCACACATCCTTGCCCGTTGCTTTATGCGAAGGAGGTAGACCATGTGGCTTGAAAAAAAAAATCTCCTGTTTTTTCAGATTATAACATGCTCAACTTTTTTTGTTAAAGTTATTATATTTATATAGTTACAGCCATATTGTAGGGAAGTCTTAGATAAATATATGGGTCTGTCTATATCTCATGACCAAACGGTAGGGAACACCAGCTCCTACGGTCCTACCAACACAGCCAATAGCTACTGTTGTTGATTAATAAGTGGTAAACTATTGATAACAGCACACACAGCGCGAGATTAGAAGACATTCTTGATATTTTTTGAAACCTTTCTTACAAATTGTAAACAATTTTGAAATGTCGAATACTTTTGAATATGCAAACATTTTAAAACATTTGAAAAGTCATTTTAATGTGAATAAACTTTGTAGTTCCCACATTTTTTGAAAAATATGAACACATTTTAGTATTCCAAACAATTTCTTCACGAACAAATTTGAAAATGTAAACTATTTTTGAAAATCCCCAGCGGTTTTAAAAGTGTGAACACTTTTGAAATTACGAACATTTTATTAAAAACACGAATAAATTTGGTTTATTTTTATTTTAATCAAAAAATTCAATAAAACTAGTTTTTGGTACCATAAAAAATATTGACATTTGAAAAAAAATCATGCATTCGAAAAGATTGTTTGTGATGTTTAAGGACACATATTATACAATGGTAAACATGTTTCGTCACATTCAAAGAAATGTTCGTGACAATTCATAAAACAAACTTCACGCATGAAAAAAATCACAATATTTCTAGTGTGTATGCAATGTAAAAAAAGTGTTCGCGTATTTTTTATAAAAAATAACATTTTAAAAAAAGTTCAGCAGGAGTTTGAAAAATGTTTACCACTTATTCTAAAAAATGCTCGGGCCTGTATTGAAAAAAAATATTAATCATGTATTTTTTTAAAAGTCTAACGTGTCTTATAAAATGTTTTCCGTAAATAAAAAAAATGTGTATTACAAAATTTGATATGTATTTGAAAAAAATTACAATTAGATAGGGGTAGTACGTTGGGGAACGAGTTGCGTGCCGAGAGTGGACATGCAACTATGTTGGGCATGAGTTGCATGTTTGGCTTGGACATGTAACTGGGTTAGTAGGTTGCGTGTTGGGTTTGGACAGGCAACTAGATAGGGGTCGAGGGCAAGTTGCGTGTTGGGGTTGGACATGCAGCTGTGTCGGCGAGTTGCAAGTTAGTTTGGACATGCAACTAGACAGGAATGGGAGCAACTTGCGCGTCGAGGGTGGACATGCGACTAGGATGGCGAGTTGCATGTTTTGCTTGAACTTGCAACTACTACAAAAAAAATGGGTTGGGCCTTACAAGTACAAAGCCCTTGGTTGCGAGTCGAGGGTGGACTTGTAACTGGGGCATCTACAAGTACAAAGTCCTTAGTTACGAGTTGATGATGGACTTGCAACTGGAGTAGCTACAAGTACATAAATCCCAATTGCGAGTCGAGGGTGGACTTGCAACTACGAAACGACGACTACAAAAAAGCCCTATTTCCAAGTTGACGGTGGACTTGCAACTAGCGCAACTACATGTACAAAAAAAATCCCAAGTAGTGTGTCAAGGATGGACTTGCAACTATGGCAGCTATAGGTACAAAGCCTAGTTGAGAGTCGATGGTAGACTTGCAATTGGGGTAACTACAACCACAAAAAGAACCCTCCCTTACGATTCGAGGGTGGACTTGCAACTACGGCAACTACAACTATAAACCCTGAGTTATAAGTCAACGGTGGCCTTGCAACTAGGTTGCCTACAACTGCAAACCCTCAGGTTGCGAGTCGACGTTGTACTTGCGACTGGGATGTTGGGGAATGTAGTAATTTTAAAAAAATTCCTATGCACACACATGATCATGGTGATGCATAGCAATGAGAGGGGAGAGTGTGTCCACGTACCCTCGTAGACCGAAAGCGGAAGCGTTAGCACAACGCGGTTGATGTAGTCGTACATCTTCACGATCCGACCGATCCAAGCACCGAACGCACGGCACCTCCGAGTTCAGCACACGTTCAACTCGATGACGTCCCGCGAGCTCCGATCTAGCAAAGCTTCGCCGGAGAGTTTCGTCAGCACGACGGCGTGATGACGGTGATGATGATGCTACCGACGCAAGGCTTCGCCTAAGCACCGCTACGATATGATCGAGGTGGATTATGATGGAGGGGGGCACCGCACACGGCTGGGAGAGATCAACAGATCAACTTGTGTGTCTAGAGGTGCCCCGCCTCAGATATAAAGGAGCAAGGGGAGGCCGGCCGCCCTCAGAGGCGTGCCAGGAGGAGGAGTCCTCCTCCTAGTAGGAGTAGGACTCCCCTCTTTCCTACTCCTACTAGGAGGGGGAAAGGAAGGGGGAGAGGAAGAAGGAAAGGGGGCCGCCGCCCCCCCCCCCCCGCTCTCCTAGACCAATTCAGACCAGAGGGGGAGGGCGCGCGGTCGGCCCTAGGCCAGCCCTCTCTCTCTCTCTCCACTAAGGCCCATAAAGCCCACTATTTCTCCCGGGGGGTTCCGGTAACCCTCCGGCACTCCAGTTTTCTCTGAAACCACCCGGAACACTTCCGGTATCCGAATATAGTCGTCCAATATATCGATCTTTACGTCTCAAACATTTCAAGACTCCTCGTCATGTCCGTGATCATATCCAGGACTCTGAACTACCTTCGGTACATCAAAACACAAAAACTCATAATACCAATCGTCACCGAACTTTAAGCGTGCGGACCCTACGGGTTCGAGAACTATGTAGACATGGCCGAGACACGTCTCCGGTCAATAACCAATAGCGTAACCGGGATGCTCATATTGGCTCCCACATATTGTACGAAGATCTTTGTCGGTCAAACCGCATAACAACATACGTTGTTCCCTTTGTCATTGGTATGTTAGTTGCCCGAGATTCAATTGTCAGTATCTTAATACCTAGTTCAATCTCGTTACCGGCAAGTCTCTTTAGTCATTCAGTAATACATCATCCCGTAATTAACTCATTAGTTACAATGCTTGCAAGGCTTATAGTGATGTGCATTATCGAGTGGGCCCAGAGATACCTCTCCGACGATCGGAGTGACAAATCCTAATGTTGATCTATGCCAACTCAACAAGTACCATCGGAGACACCTGTAGAGCACCTTTATAATCACCCAGTTACGTTGTGACGTTTGGTAGCACACAAAGTGTTCCTCCTGTAATCGGGAGTTGCATAACCTCATAGTCATAGAAACATGTATAAGTCATGAAGAAAGCAATAGCAGTAAACTAAACGATCAAGTGCTAAGCTAACGGAATGGGTCAAGTCAATCACATCATTCTCCTAATGATGTGATCCCGTTAATCAAATGACAACTCATGCCTATGGTTAGGAAACTTAACCATCTTTGATTAACGAGCTAGTCAAGTAGAGGCATACTAGTGACACTCTGTTTGTCTATGTATTCACACATGTACTAAGTTTCCGGTTAATACAATTCTAGCATGAATAATAAACATTTATCATGATATGAGGAAATAAATAATAACTTTATTATTGTCTCTAGGGCATATTTCCTTCAGTCTCCCACTTGCACTAGAGTCAATAATCTAGATTACACAATAATGATTCTAACACCCATGGAGTCTTGATGCTGATCATGTTTTGCTAGTGGAAGAGGCTTAGTCAACGGGTCTACAACGTTCAGATCCATAGGTATCTTGCAAATCTCTATGTCTTCCACCTGGACTTGATCCCGGATGGAGTTGAAGCGTCTCTTGATTTGCTTGGTTCTCTTGTGAAATCTGGATTCCTTTGCCAAGGAAATTGCACCAGTATTGTCACAAAAGATTTTCATTGGACCCGATGCACTAGGTATGACACCTAGATCGGATATGAACTCCTTCATCCAGACTCCTTCATCCGCTGCTTCCAAAGCAGCAATGTATTCCGCTTCACACGTAGATCCCGCCACGACGCTTTGTTTTGAACTGCTCCAACTGACAGCTCCATCGTTCAATATAAACACGTATCCGTTTTGCGATTTAGAATCGTCCCGATCAGTGTCAAAGCTTGCATCAACGTAACCATTTACGATGAGCTCTTTGTCACCTCCATATACGAGAAACATATCCTTAGTCCTTTTCAGGTATTTCAGGATGTTCTCGAACGCTGTCCAGTGATCCACTCCTGGATTACTTTGGTACCTCCCTGCTAAACTAATAGCAAGGCACACATCAGGTCTGGTACACAATATTGCATACATGATAGAGCCTATGGCTGAAGCATAGGGAACATCTTTCATTTTCTCTCTATCTTCTGCGGTGGTCGGCATTGAGTCTTACTCAACTTCACACCTTGTAACACGTGCAAGAACCCTTTCTTTGCCTGATCCATTTTGAACTTCTTCAAAACTTTGTCAAGGTATGTGCTTTGTGAAAGTCCAATTAAGCGTCTTCATCTATCTCTATAGATCTTGATGCCCAATATGTAAGCAGCTTCACCGAGGTCTTTCATTGAAAAACTCTTATTCAAGTATCTTTTTATGCTATCTAGAAATTCTATATCATTTCCAATCAACAATATGTCATCAACATATAATATTAGAAATGCTACAGAGCTCCCACTCACTTTCTTGTAAATACAGGCTTCTCCAAAAGTCTGTATAAAACCATATGCTTTGATCACACTATCAAAACGTTTATTCCAACTCCGAGAGGCTTGCACCAGTCCATAAATGGATCGCTGGAGCTTGCACACTTTGTTAGTACCCTTTGGATCGATAAAACCTTCAGGTTGCATCATATACAACTCTTCTTCCAGAAATCCATTCAGGAATGCAGTCTTTACATCCATTTGCCAAATTTCATAATCATAAAATGCGGAAATAGCTAACATGATTCGGACGGACTTAAGCATCGCTATGGGTGAGAAGGTCTCATCGTAGTCAACTCCTTGAACTTGTCGAAAACCTTTCGCAACAAGTCGAGCTTTGTAGATAGTAACATTACCATCAGCGTCTGTCTTCTTGTTGAAGATCCATTTATTCTCGATGGCTTGCTGATCAACAGGCAAGTCAACCAAAGTCCACACTTTGTTCTCATACATGGATCCCATCTCAGATTTCATGGCCTCAAGTCATTTTGCGGAACCTGGGCTCATCATCGCTTCCTCATAGTTCGTAGGTTCGTCATGTTCTAGTAACCTGGCCTCCAGAACAGGATTATTGTACCACTCTGGTGCGGATCTTACTCTGGTTGACCTACAAGGTTCGGTAGTAACTTGATCTGAAGTTTCATGATCATCATCATTAGCTTTCTCACTAATTGGTGTAGGTGTCACATGAACCGGTTTCTGTGATGAACTACTTTTAAATAAAGGAGCAGGTACAGTTACCTCATCAATTTCCACTTTCCTCCCACTCACTTCTTTCGAGAGAAACTCCTTCTCTAGAAAGGATCCATTCTTAGCAACAAAAGTCTTGCCTTCGGATCTATGATAGAAGGTGTACCCAACTGTTTCTTTTGGGTATCCTATGAAGACACATTTCTACGATTTGGGTTTGAGCTTATCGAGTTGAAGCTTTTTCACATAAGCATCGCAGCCCCAAACTTTAAGAAATGACAACTTTGGTTTCTTGCCAAACCACAGTTCATAAGGAGTCGTCTCAACGGATTTAGATGGTGCCCTATTTAACGTGAATGCAGCCGTCTCTAAAGCATAACCCCAAAACGATAGCGGTAAATCAGTAAGAGACATCATAGATCGCACCATATCTAGTAAAGTACGATTACGACGTTCGGACACACTATTACGGTGTGGTGTTCCGGGTGGCGCGAGTTGTGAAACTATTCCACATTGTTTCAAATGAAGACTAAACTTGTAACTCAAATATTCTCCTCCATGATCAGATCGTAGAAACTTTATTTTCTTGTTACGATGATTTTCCACTTCACTCTGAAATTCTTTGAACTTTTCAAATGTTTCAGACTTATGTTCCATCAAGTAGATATACCCATATATGCTCAAATCATCTGTGAAGGTGAAAAAATAACGATGTCCACCACGAGCCTCAACATTCATCGGACCACATACATCAGTATGTATGATTTTCAACAAATCGGTTGCTCGCTCCATTCTTCTGGAGAACGGCGTTTTAGTCATCTTGCCCATGAGGCATGGTTCGCAAGTACCAAGTGATTCCAAAAGTCCATCAGAATGGAGTTTCTTCATGCGCTTTACACTAATATGACCTAAATGGCAGTGCCACAAATAAGTTGCACTATCATTATCAACTCTGCATATTTTAGCTTCAATACTATAAATATGTGTATCTCCACTATCGAGATTCAAAAAGAATAGACCACTCTTCATGGGTGCATGATCATAAAAGATATTACTCATATAAATAGAACAACCATTATTCTCTGATTTAAATGAATAACCGTATCGCATCAAACAAGATCCAGATATAATGTTCATGCTCAACGCTGGCACCAAATAACAATTATTTAGGTCTAAAACTAATCCCGAAGGTAGATGTAGAGGTAGCGTGCCGACCGCAATCACATCGACTTTGGAACCATTTCCCACGCACATTGTCACCTCGTCCTTTGCCAATCTTCGCTTAATCCGTAGTCCCTATTTCGAGTTGCAAACATTAGCAACAGAACCAGTATCAAATACCCAGGCACTACTGCGAGAATTAGTAAGGTACACATCAATAACATGTATATCACATATATCTTTGTTCACCTTGCCATCCTTCTTATCCGCCAAATACTTGGGGCAGTTCCGCTTCAAAGGACGATCTGCTTGCAAGAGAAGCACTCAGTTTAGGGCTTAGGTCCAGACTTGGGTTTCTTCTCTGAAGACAACTTGTTTGTCGTTCTTCTTGAAGTTCCCCTTCTTCTTCCCTTTGCCCTTTTTCTTGAAACTGGTGGTCTTGTTGACCATCAACACTTGATGCTCCTTCTTGATTTCTACCTCCGCAACCTTTAGCATTGCGAAGAGCTCGGGAATCGTCTTATCCATCCCTTCCATGTTATAGTTCATCATGAAGCTCTTGTAGCTTGGTGGCAGTGATTGAGGAATTCTGTCAATAACACTATCATCCGGAAGATTAACTCCCAGTTGAATCAAGTGATTGTTATACCCAGACATTCTGAGTATATGCTCACTGATAGAACTATTCTCCTTCATCTTGCAGCTGTAGAACTTATTGGAGACTTCATATCTCTCAATCCGGACATTTGCTTGAAATATTAACTTCAACTCCTGGAACATCTCATATGCTCCATGACGTTCAAAACGTCGTTGAAGTCCCGGTTCTAAGCCGTAAAGCATGGCACACTGAATTATCGAGTAGTCATCAGCTTTGCTCTGCCAGACATTCATAACATCTGGTGTTGCTCCTGCAGCATGTTTGGCACCTAGCGGTGCTTCCAGGACGTAATTCTTCTGTGCAACAATGAGGATAATCCTCAAGTTATGGACCCAGTCCGTGTAATTGCTAACATCATATTTCAACTTTGCTTTCTCAAGGAACGCATTAAAATTCAACGGAACAACAGCACGGGCCATCTATCTACAACAACATAGACATGCAAAATACTATCAGGTACTAAGTTCATGATAAATTAAAGTTCAGTTAATCAAATTATTAAAGAACTCCCACTTAGATAGACATCCCTCTAATCATCTAAGAGATCACGTGATCCATATCAACTAAACCATGTCCGATCATCACGTGAGATGGAGTAGTTTTCAATGGTGAATATCACTATGTTGATCATATCTTCTATACGATTCAAGCTCGATCTTTCGGTCTCTAGTGTTCCGAGGCCATATCTGTATATGCTAGGCTCGTCAAGTTTAACCTGAGTATTCTGCATGTGCAAAACTGGCTTGCATCCGTTGTATGTGAACGTAGAGCTTATCACACCCGATCATCACGTGGTGTCTTGGCACGACGAACTTTCGCAATGGTGCATACTCAGGGAGAACACTTGTACCTTGAAATTTAGTGAGAGATCATCTTATAATGCTACCATCGATCTAAGCAAAATAAGATGCATAAAAGATAAACATCACATGCAATCAATATAAGTGATATGATATGGCCATCATCATCTTGTGCTTGTGATCTCCATCTCCAAGCAATCATGATCACCATCGTCACCGGCGTGACACCTTGATCTCCATCGTAGCATCATTGTCGTCTCGCCAACTATTGCTTCTACGACTATCGCTGCCGCTTAGTGATAAAGTAAAGCAATTACAGGGCGATTGCATTGCATACAATAAAGCGGCAACCATATGGCTCCTGCCAGTTGCCAATATCTCGGTTACAAAACATGATCATCTCATACAATAAAATATAGCATCATGTCTTGACCATATTGTTGGAAATATGCCCTAGAGGCAATAATAAAAGCATTATTATTATATTTCCTTGTTCATGATAATTGTCTTTTATTCATGCTATAACTGTATTATCCGGAAATCGTAATGCACGTGTGAATACATAGACCACAATACGTCCCTAGTGAGCCTCTAGTTGACTAGCTCGTTGGTCGACAGATAGTCATGGTTTCCTGACTATGGACATCAGATGTCATTGATAACGGGATCACGTCATTAGGAGAATGACGTGATGGACAAGACCCAATCCTAAGCATAGCACAAAGATCATGTAGTTCGTTTTGCTAGAGCTTTTCCAATGTCAAGTATCTCTTCCTTAGACCGTGAGATCGTGTAACTCCCGGATACCATAGGAATGCTTTGGGTGTACCAAACGTCACAACGAATCGGGTGACTATAAAGGTGCATTACAGGTATCTCCGAAAGTGTCTGTTGGGTTGACGCGGATCGAGACAGGATTTGTCACTCCGTATGACGGAGAGGTATCACTTGGGCCCACTCGGTAATGCATCATCATAATGAGCTCAAAGTGATCAAGTGTCCGGTCACGGGATCATGCATTACTGCACGAGTAAAGTGACTTGCCGGTAACGAGACTAAACGAGGTATTGGGATACCGACGATCGAGTCTCGGGCAAGTAACATACCGTCGACAAAGGGAATAGCATACGGGGTTGATTGAACCTCGACATCGTGATTCATCCGATGACAACATCGAGGCGTGTGGGAACCAACATGGGTATCCAGATCCCGCTGTTGGTTATTGACCGGAGAGCGTCTCGGTCATGTCTCAGATGTCTCCCGAACCCGTAGGGTCTACACTTAAGGTTCGGTGACGCTTAGGGTTAATAGGAAGACAAGTATGTGATTACCGAATGTTGTTCGAGTCCCGGATGAGATCCCGGACGTCACGAGGAGTTCGGAATGGTCCGGAGGTAAAGATTTATATATGGAAAGTGGTTAAACGGACTCAGGAAAGTTTCGGGGTATACTGGGTAATGTACCGGGGCCAAGGAGAGTTCCGGAGGTCCACCGGAGGGGCCACCCCTCGGGGGGCCACATGGGCTAAGTGGGAGAGGAGCCAGCCCCCGGTGGGCTGGGCGCACCTCCCTAGGCCCATGCGGCTAGGGCATGGGAGGGAAACCCTAAAGGGGTGCCCCCTAGCTTGGGGGCAAGCCACCCTCCCTCCTCCCCTTTGGCCGCCGCCCCATCTAGGGTTTCCCCTAGATGGCCGGCCCCCTGCCCTCTCCTCCTATAAATAGAGGGGTGGGGGAGGGCTGCACACACCATTGAAGGCGCAGCCCTCCCTCCCAACACCTCTCTTTCTCCACGCTGAAGCTTGGCGAAGCCTGCCGAGAACTGCCGTACCAACCGCACCACGCCGTCGTGCTGCCATTGGAGTTGTCTTCCTCAACCTCTCCTTCATCCTTGCTGGATCAAGACGGAGGAGACGCCATCGTCCCGCACGTGTGTTGAACGCGGAGGTGCTGTCCGCTCGGCACTTGGTCATCGGTGATCGGAATCACGTTGGGGAACGTCTTCATCATCACCACTCCCTCGAACGCTTCCGTACTCGATCTACAAGTGGTATGTAGATGCAAACTCTCTCTTGACTCGTTGCTTAGTAGAACTCATAGATGGATCTTGGTGAAACCGTAGGAAAATTTTATTTTGCAACGTTCCCCAACAAAGTGGCATCATGAGCTAGGTCTATGCGTAGTTCTCTATTGCACGAGTAGAACACAATTTAGTTGTGGGCGTGGATCTTGTCAATTTACTTGCCGCTACTAGTCTTATCTTGCTTCCGGTATTGTGGGATGAAGCGGCCCGGACCAACCTTACACGTGCACGCTTACGTGAGACCGGTTCCACCGACTAACATGCACTAGTTGCATAAGGTGGCTGGCGGGTGTCTGTCTCTCCTACTTTAGTTGGAGCGGATTCGATGAAAAGGGTCCTTATGAAGGGTAAATAGAAGTTGACAAGATCACGTTGTGGTTATTCGTAGGTAAGAAAACGTTCTTGCTAGAACCCAATTGCAGCCACGTAAAAGATGCAACAACAATTAGAGGACGCCTAACTTGTTTTTGCAGCAATTGTCATGTGATGTGATATGGCCAAGTTGTGATGAATGATGAATGACATATTGTGATGTATGAGATCATGTTCTTGTAATAGGAATCACGACTTGCATGTCGATGAGTATGACAACGGCGAGAGCCATAGGAGTTGTCTTTATTTTGTATGACCTGCGTGTCATTGAAGAACGCCATGTAACTTACTTTACTTTATTGCTAAACGCGTTAGCCATAGAAGTAGAAGTAGTCGTTGGCGTGACAACTTCATGGAGGCACAATGATTGAGATCATGATGATGGAGATCATGGTGTCATGCCGGTGACAAGATGATAATGGAGCCTCGAAGATGGAGATCAATGGAGCTTTATGATATTGGCCATATCATGTCACTACTATATAATTGCATGTGATGTTTATTATGTTTATACATCTTGTTTACTTAGAACGACGGTAGTAAATAAGATGATCCCTTACAACAATTTCAAGAAGTGTTTCCCCTAACTATGCACCGTTGCTAAAGTTCTTCGCTTCTAAGCACCATGTGATGATCGGGTGTGATGGATTCCTACGTTCACATACAACGGGTGTAAGACAGATTTACACACGCGAAAACACTTAGGGTTTACTTGACGAGCCTAGCATGTACAGACATGGCCTCGGAACACGGAGACCGAAAGGTCGAACACGAGTCGTATAGAAGATACGATCAACATGAGAATGTTCACCGATGATGACTAGTCCGTCTCACGTGATGATCGGACACGGCCTAGTCGACTCGGATCGTGTAACACTTAGATGACTAGAGGGATGTCTAATCTGAGTGGGAGTTCATTGAAATAATTTGATTAGATGAACTTAATTATCATGAACTTAGTCTAAGACTTTTGCATAATATGTCTTGTAGATCAAATGGCCAACGCTCATGTCAACTTGAACTTCAACGTGTTCCTAGAGAAAACCAAGCTGAAAGATGACGGCAGCAACTATACGGACTGGGTCCGGAACCTGAGGATCATCCTCATAGCTGCCAGGAAACAATATGTCCTAGAAGGACCGCTAGGTGACGCTCCCGTCCCAAAGAACCAAGACATTATGAATGCTTGGCAAACTCGCTACCGATGATTACTCCCTCGTTCAATGCGGCATGCTTTCTGACTTAGAACCGGGGCTCCAAAAGCGTTTTGAGCATCACGGAGCATATGAGATGTTCGAGGAGCTGAAACTTGTTTTCCAAGCTCACGCCGGTCGAGAGATATGACATCTCCGACGCCGGGTCGAGAGATATGACATCTCCGACAAGTTCTATAGTTGTAAGATGGAGGAAAACAGTTACATCGTGAGCACATCTTGAAGATGTCCGGGTTGCACAACCGTATGACCCAGCTGAATATTAACCTCCACGATGAGGCGGTCATTGACAGAATCCTCGATCGCTCCCACCAAGCTACAAGAGCTTTGTGATGAACTACAACATGCAGGGGATGGTAAAGACCATTCTGAAGTGTTCTCTATGCGTCAAGTCAGCCGAGGTTGAAATCAAGAAAGAACATCAAGTGTTGATGGTCAATAAGACCACTAAGTTCAAGAAGGGAAAGGGTAAGAAGAACTTCAAGAAGGACGGCAAGGAGGTTGCCGCGCCCGGTAAGCAAGTTGCCGGGAAGAAGTCAAAGAATGGATCCAAACCCGACCGAGTGCTTTTATTGCAAGGGAGGGTCATCGAAGCGGAACTGCCCCAAATACTTAGCGGACAAGAAGGCTGGCAACACCAAAGGTATATCCGATATACATGTAATTGATGTGTACTTTGCCGATTACTCGTAGTAACTCTTGGGTATTTGATACCGTGCCGTTACTCATATTTGTAACTCACGGCAGAGCTGCGGAATAAGCGGAAGCGGCAAAGGACGAGGTGACGATGCGCGTCGGGAATGGTTCCAGAGTCGATGTGATCGCCGTCGGCACGCTCTCTCTTCATTTACCTACGGGATTAGTTATGAACCTTAATAATTGTTATTTGGTGCCAAGTTTGAGCATGAATATTGTATCTGGATCTCGTTTAATGCGAGATGGCTACTCATTTAGATCCGAGAATAATGGTTGTTCTATTTATATGAGAGATATGTTTTATGGTCATGCACCGATGGTCAATGGTTTATTCTTAATGAATCTCGAGCGTAGTATTACACATGTTTATAGCGTGAATACCAAAAGATGTAAAGTTGATAACGATAGTCCCACATATTTGTGGCAATCGCCGCCTTTGGTCACATTGGTGTCAAGCGCATGAAGAAGCTCCATCTTGATGGACTTCTGGAGTCTCTAGATTATGAATCATTTGACACATGCGAACCATGCCTTATGGGCAAGATGACCAAGACTCCATTCTCCGGAACAATGGAGCGAGCAACCAACTTATTGGAAATCATACATACCGATGTGTGCGGTCCAATGAGTGTTGAGGCTCGCGGAGGATATCGTTATGTTCTCACTTTCACTGATGACTTGAGTAGATATGGGTATGTCTACTTAATGAAACACAAGTCTGAGACCTTTGAAAAGTTCAAGGAATTTCAGAATGAGGTAGAGAATCAACGTGACCGAAAAATAAAATTCCTACGATCAGATCGTGGAGGAGAATATTTAAGTCACGAATTTGGTACACACTTAAGAAAATGTGGAATCGTTTCACAACTCACGCCGCCTGGAACACCTCAGCGTAACGGTGTGTCCGAACGTCATAATCGCACTCTATTGGATATGGTGCGATCTATGATGTCTCTTACCGATTTACCGCTATCATTTTGGGGATACGCTCTAGAGACAGCTACATTCACTTTAAATAGGGCACCGTCTAAGGCCGTTGAGACGACACCGTATGAATTATGGTTTGGAAAGAAACCTAAGCTGTCGCTTTCTAAAAGTTTGGGGATGCGATGCTTATGTCAAGAAACTTCAACCTGAAAAGCTCGAACCCAAGTCGGAAAAATGCGTCTTCATAGGATACCCTAGAGAAACCATTGGGTATACCTTCTACTTAAGATCCGAGGGCAAGATTTTTGTTGCCAAGAACGGAACAATACTGGAAAAAGAGTTTCTCTCGAAAGAAGTAAGTGGGAGGAAAGTAGAACTCGATGAAGTACTACCTCTTGAACAGGATAGTGGTGCAGCTCAGGAAAATGTTCCTGTGATGCCTACACCAACAGAAGAGGAAATTAATGATGATGATCAAGGTACTTCGGATCAAGTTGCTACTGAACTTCAGAGGGTCCACAAGGACACGTTCCGCACCAGAGTGGTACGGCAACCCTGTCCTGGAAATCATGTTGTTAGACAAAGGTGAACCTTCGAACTATGAAGAAGCGATGGCGGGCCCAGATTCCAACAAATGGCTAGAAGCCATGAAATCCGAGATAGAATCCATGTATGAAAACAAAGTGTGGACTTTGGTGACTTGCCCGATGATCGGCGAGCGATAGAAAACAAATGGATCTTTAAGAAGAAGACGGACGCGGATGGTAATGTCACCATCTATAAAGCTCGACTTGTCGCTAAGGGTTATCGACAAGTTCAAGGGATTGACTACGATGAGACTTTCTCTCCCGTAGCGAAGCTTAAGTCCGTCCGAATCATGTTCGCAATTGCCGCATACTATGATTATGAGATATGGCAGATGGACGTCAAAACAGCATTCCTTAACGGTTATCTTAAGGAAGAGTTGTATATGATGCAGCCGGAAGGTTTTGTCGATCCTAAGGACGCTAACAAAGTATGCAAGCTCCAAATGATCCATTTATGGGCTGGTGCAAGCATCTCGGAGTTGGAACATTCGCTTTGATGAGATGATCAAAGCGTTTGGGTTTATGAGACTTATGGAGAAGCCTGCGTTTACAAGAAAGTGAGTGGGAGCTCTGTAGCATTTCTCACATTATATGTAGATGACATACTTTTGATGAGAAATGATATAGAATTCTTGGACAGCATTAAGGCCTACTTGAATAAGTGTTTTTCAATGAAGGACCTTGGAGAAGCTGCTTATATATTAGGCATCAAGATCTATAGAGATAGATCGAGACGCCTCATAGGTCTTTCACAAAGCACATACCTTGATAAGATTTTGAAGAAGTTCAAAATGGATCAGTCCAAGAAAGGGTTCTTGCCCGTATTGCAAGGTGTGAAATTGAGCTCAGCTCAATGCCCGACCACGGCAAAAGATAAAGAAGAGATGAGTGTCATCCCTATGCCTCGACCATAGGATCTATTATGTATGCCATGCTGTGTACTGCACTGATGTAAACCTTGCCGTAAGTTTGGTAGGAAGGTACCAAAGTAATCCCGCAAGGAACACCGGACAGCGGTCAAGAATATCCTGAAGTACCGAAAAGGACAAAGGACATGTTTCTCGTTTATGGAGGTGACGAAGAGCTCGTCAGAACGGGTTACGTCGACGCTTAGCTTCGACACAGATCCGGATGACTCTAAGTCACAAACCGGATACGTGTATATGTTGAATGGTGGAGCAGAAGCTGGTGCAGCTGCAAGCGAAGCGTCGTGGCGGGATCTACATGTGAAGCGGAGTACATGGCAGCCTCGGAGGCAGCGCATGAAGCAATTTGGGTGAAGGAGTTCATCACCGACCTAGGAGTCATACCCAATGCGTCGGGGCCGATCAAACTCTTCTGTGACAACACCGGAGCTATTGCCCTTGCCAAGGAGCCCAGGTTTCACAAGAAGACCAGCACATCAAGCGTCGCTTCAACTCTATCCGTGAAAATGTTCGGGATGGAGACATAGAAATTTGTAAAGTGCATACGGATCTGAATGTCGCAGATCCGTTGACTAAACTTTCTCTTCATGAGGCAAAACATGATCAACACGAGAACTCTATGGGTGTTCGATTCATCACAATGTAACTAGATTATTGACTCTAGTGCAAGTGGGAGACTGTTGGAAATATGCCCTAGAGGCAATAATAAAAGCATTATTATTATATTTCCTTGTTCATGATAATTGTCTTTTATTCATGCTATAACCGTATTATCCGGAAATCGTAATACACGTGTGAATACATAGACCACAATACGTCCCTAGTGAGCCTCTAGTTGACTAGCTCGTTGGTCGACAGATAGTCATGGTTTCCTCGACTATGGACATCGATGTCATTGACAACGGGATCACGTCATTAGGAGAATGACGTGATGGACAAGACCCAATCCTAAGCATAGCACAAAGATCGTGTAGTTCGTTTTGCTAGAGCTTTTCCAATGTCAAGTATCTCTTCCTTAGACCGTGAGATCGTGTAACTCCCGGATATCGAGGAATGCTTTGGGTGTACCAAACGTCACAACGAATCGGGTGACTATAAAGGTGCATTACAGGTATCTCCGAAAGTGTCTGCATTGGGTTGACACGGATCGAGACAGGATTTGTCACTCCGTATGACGGAGAGGTATCACTGGGCCCACTCGGTAATGCATCATCATAATGAGCTCAAAGTGATCAAGTGTCCGGTCACGGGATCATGCATTACGATGCAGTAAAGTGACTTGCCGTAACGAGACTAAACGAGGTATTGGGATACCGACGATCGAGTCTCGGGCAAGTAACATACCGTCTGACAAAGGGAATAGCATACGGGGTTGATTGAACCCTCGACATCGTGATTCATCCGATGACAACATCGAGGAGCGTGTGGGAACCAACATGGGTATCCAGATCCCGCTGTTGGTTATTGACCGGAGAGCGTCTCGGACATGTTCAGATGTCTCCGAACCCGTAGGGTCTACACACTTAAGGTTCGGTGACGCTAGGGTTAATAGGAAGACAAGTATGTGATTACTGAATGTTGTTCGGAGTCCAGGATGAGTTCCCGGACGTCACGAGGAGTTCCGGAATGGTCCGGAGGTAAAGATTTATATAAGGAAAGTGGTTAAACGGACTCCGGAAAGTTTCAGGGTTATACCGGTAATGTACCGGGGCCACCGGGAGAGTTCCGGAGGTCCACCGGGAGGGGCCACCCCTCCCGGGGGGCCACATGGGCTAAGTGGGAGAGGGAGCCAGCCCCTGGTGGGCTGGGCGCACCTCCCCCCTTAGGCCCATGCGGCTAGGGCAAGGGGAGGGGAAACCCTAAAGGGGGCGCCCCCCTAGCTTGGGGGCAAGCCACCCTCCCTCCTCCCTTTGGTCAGCCGCCCATCTAGGGTTTCCCCTAGATGGCCGGCCCCCTGCCCTCTCCTCCTATAAATAGAGGGGTGGGGGAGGCTGCACACACCATTGAAGGCGCAGCCCCTCCCTCCCCAACACCTCTCTTTCTCCACGCTGAGCTTGGCGAAGCCTGCCGGAGAACTGCCAGTACTAACCGCACCACGCCGTCGTGCTGCCATTGGAGTTGTCTTCCTCAACCTCTCCTTCATCCTTGCTGGATCAAGATGGAGGAGACGCCATCGTCTCCGCACGTGTGTTGAACGCTGGAGGTGCTGTCCGTTCAGCACTTGGTCATCGGTGATCGGAATCACGTTGGGAACGTCTTCATCATCACCACTCCCTCGAACGCTTCCGTACTCGATCTACAAGTGGTATGTAGATGCAAACTCTCTCTCTTGACTCGTTGCTTAGTAGAACTCATAGATGGATCTTGGTGAAACCGTAGGAAAATTTTATTTTCTGCAACGTTCCCCAACACATATCACATCACAACATGCCCTGCAAATACAAGTTAGACGTCCTCTACTTTGTTGTTGCAAGTTTTACGTGGCTGCTATGGGCTGAGCAAGAACCGTTCTTACCTACGCATCAAAACCACAACGATAGTTCGTCAAGTTAGTGCTGTTTTAACCTTCTCAAGGACCGGGCGTAGTCACACTCGGTTCAACTAAAGTTGGAGAAACTGACACCCATCAGCCACCTGTGTGCAAAGCACGTCGGTAGAACCAGTCTCGCATAAGCATACGCGTAATGTCGGTCCGGGCCGCTTCATCCAACAATACCACCGAACAAAAGTAGGACATGCTGGTAAGCAGTATGACTTGTATAGCCCACAACTCACTTGTGTTCTACTCGTGCATATAACATCTACGCATAAACCTGGCTCGGATGCCACTGTTGGGAACATAGTAATTTCAAAAAAATTCCTACGCACGCACAGGATCATGGTGATGCATAGCAACGAGAGGGGATAGTGTGTCCACGTACCCTCGTAGACCGAAATCAGAAGCGTTAGCACAACGCGGTTCGTACGTCTTCATGATCCGACCAATCCAAGTACCGAACGCACGACACCTCCGAGTTCAGCACACGTTCAACTCAATGACGTCCCGCGAGCTCCGATCCAGCAAAGCTTCACCGGAGAGTTTCGTCAGCACGATGGCGTGATGACAGTGATGATGGGCTTTGCCTAAGCACCGCTACTATATGATCGAGGTGGATTATGGTGGAGGGGGCACCGCACACGGCTGGGAGAGATCAACAGATCAACTTGTGTGTCTAGAGGTGCCCCCCTACCCCCGTATATAAAGGAGAAAGGGGGGAGGCCGACCGACCCCTGTAGGCGCGCCAGGAGGAGGAGTCCTCCTCCTAGTAGGAGTACGACTCCCCTCTTTCCTACCCCTACTAGGAAGGGGAAAGGAAGGGGGAGAGGGAGAAGGAAAGGGGGGCGCCGCCCCCCTCTCCTAGTCCAATTCCAACAAGTGGGGAGGGGAGCGCGGCCTGCCCTAGGCCAGCCCTCTCTCTCTGCACTAAGTCCCATAAGGCCCACTATTTCTCCTGGGGGGGGGGGGGTTCCGGTAACCCTCCGGCACTCCGGTTTTCTCCGGAACCACCCGGAACACTTCCGGTGTCCGAATATAGTCGTCCAATATATCGATCTTTATGTATCGAACATTTTGAGACTCCTCGTCATGTCCGTGATCATATCCGGGACTCCGAACTACCTTCGGTACATCAAAACACAAAAACTCATAATATCGATCGTCACCGAACTTTAAGCTTGCGGACCCTATGGGTTCGAGAACTATGTAGACATGACCGAGACACGTCTCCGGTCAATAACCAATAGCGGAACCTGGATGCTCATATTGGCTCCTAGATATTCTACGAAGATCTTTATCGGTCAAACCGCATAACAACATATGTTGTTCCCTTTGTCATCGGTATGTTACTTGCCAGAGATTCGATCGTCGGTATCTCAATACCTAGTTCAATCTCGTCACCGGCAAGTCTCTTTACTCATTCCGTAATACATCATCCCGTAACTAACTCATTAGTTACAATGCTTGCAAGGCTTATAGTGATGTGCATTACCGAGTGGGCCCAAAGATACCTCTCCGATGATCGGAGTGACAAATCCTAATCTTGATCTATGCCAACTTAACAAGTACCATCGGAGACACCTGTAGAGCACCTTTATAATCACCCAGTTACGTTGTGATGTTTGGTAGCACACAAAGTGTTCCTCCGGTAATCGGGAGTTGCATAACCTCATAGTCATAGGAACATGTATAAGTCATGAAGAAAGCAATAGCAGTAAACTAAACGATCAAGTGCTAAGCTAACGGAATGGGTCAAGTCAATCACATCATTCTTCTAATGATGTGATCCCGTTAATCAAATGACAACTCATGTCTATGGTTAGGAAACTTAACCATCTTTGATTAACGAGCTAGTCAAGTAGAGGCATACTAGTGACACTGCTTGTCTATGTATTCACACATGTACTAAGTTTCCGGTTAATACAATTCTAGCATGAATAATAAACATTTATCATGATATAAAGAAATAAATAATAACTTTATTATTGCCTCTAGGGCATATTTCCTTCATGGGACACCTACAACTACAAAGCCTCGAGTTGCGAGTCGATGGTGGACTTGCAACTGGGGCATCTACAACTACAAAATCCCTAGCCACGGGTCGAGGATGGACTTACAACTGAGGAAACTACAAATTACAAAAGAACACAAGTTGCGAGTCGAGGGTTGACTTGTAATAAGGACAACCACAACTACAAAAAAACCGCAGTTGCGAGTCAAGGGTGGACTTGCAACTGGGGAACTACAAGTACAAAGCCAGTTGTGAGTCGATGGTAGACATGCAACTGGGCCAACTACAACTACAAGACTTCTAGCAAAAAGGTGGACTATGAAACTAGGATGAAACAAACTATGGGACAAGTTGTGATTCAACGGTGGACTTGGAACCGGGATGGAAAACAAAGCACAAGTTCCAGCTGCGAGCCGATGATGGGCTTGAAACTTGAACAACTACGAGCCCAGTAATGAGTCGATGGTGACTTGCAACTAGGACAACTAGAAAACTAAGAGCCTAATTGCGAGTCATGGTCGATTTGCAACTAGGATAAAACAAACTACTGGCCCAGTTGCAAGTCAAAGGGTGGACCTGCAACCGGGATAAAGTAAACACGGGTCGAGTTGCGACTCAAGGGCGACTTGCAACTGTGATGAAACAAACTATGGGCCTACCTGCAAGTTGAGGATGTACTTGCAACTGGAACAACTACACAAAACTACGATACAAGTTGTGAGTCGAGGATGGACTTGCAACTGGGACAAGTACACAAAACTATGATACGAGTTGCGAATTGCGAGGGTGGACTTGCAACTGAGACAACTACAAAACTACGAGCCCAGTTGCGAGTCAAGTATCGACTTGCAACTGGGATGAAACAAACTACTAGCCCAATTGCGAGTCAAGGGTGGACCTGCAACCGGGATGAAAAACTAAACACGGCCTGAGTTGCGAGTCAAGGGTGGACTTGCAACTAGGATAAAACAAACTACCAGCCTAGTTGCGAGTTGAGGGTGTACTTGCAACAGGGACAACTACACAAAACTACGATACGAGCTGCGAGTCGAGGCTGGGCTTGCAACTGGGACAACTACACAAAACTACGATACGATTTGCAAGCCGCAAGAGTGGACATGCAAACAAGACAACTATGAAACTATGAGCCTAGTTGCGAGTCAAGTATCGACTTGCAACCGGGATGAAACAAACTATGGGCCCACATGTGAGTCAAGGGTGTACCTGGAACCAGGATAAAACACAAAACACAAGCTCCAGTTGTGAGACGAGGGCGGACTTGCAACTCGGACAACTACAGGCGCAGTTACAAATGGATGGTGGCCTTGCAACAAGGACAACTACGAACTATCAGCCCAGGTGCGAGTCAAGAGTCGACTTGCAACTAGGATAAAAAGTACAATGGACCCATTTACGAGTCAAGGGTGGATTTGCAACCGAGAGAAAAACAAAACACATGCTGAGTTGCAAGTCAAGGGTGGGCTTGCAATTGGGATGAAACAAACTACGGGCCTAGTTGCGAGTCGAGTGTTTACTTGCAACTAGGACAACTACACAAAACTATGATACGAGATGCGAGTCGGGATGGACTTGCAACTGAGACAAGTACACAAAACTACGATAATAGTTGAGAGTTTAGGGTGTACTTGTAACTGGGACAACTATAAACTACGAGCCCAATTGCGAGTTAAGGGTGGACTTGTGATATCGAACTTGAAAAAGAAAATAGAAATATGCAACAACAAGCAAAATAGTGTGTCTCTTCCACTTGTACAACGCATGCTGGATGAAAGTAGGTCACAGAAGCACGAGCAGAAAAAAGCCCGACAAAAAAAACGTAGCGTGAACGTGCCGACAAATGAATAAAATAGAACAAGACGACATGAGAGTACATTGACTGTGGACGCAAGGTTAAGAGTTTGCGTTATAGTAGCAAAGATCCAATGGATAGCTATTTAGATGAGACTGGTGAGAAAATGAACTGAAAAGGCAACGACTGTGATAAAGCTCTTCTTTTATAGTCTCTTACAATTCTACGTAACAACATGGCAAGAACACGGTGAATGTGTACTAGCGCCCCGCAATAATGGTCGAGAAAAATGAAGCCAACTAACCAACAAAAATAATGCGTGACAAACAACTTGTGACCAGCAAGACAGGGGATTGAGCGCCTGCATCAAAACTACATAAACTAAAAATATTTACGAATTTAAAAACTGTTCACATACTTATTTTTATCAAATTTATAAAAATATTCACAAAAAATATTATTTATGAATTTGAAAAAAGGGAAAATAGAAGATAAAATGAAAAGGAAAGGAAAGAAAAGAAATGAAAACGGACACAAAAACAAAAAAGAGAAGTCGTATAGAGACAATAGTAAAAAACTAGAAACAAAAAAACTTATAATGAAGGAAGAAGAACGTGAGATGGAAGAGGGAGTAACAACAGATAGTGAGACGGAATACAAAGCTGTAAGCGCGTGAAACTACGGCCAGCTCCTTATTCGTAAAACAAACTAATGAACAGGCTGAAAGCTCGTGAAAAAACAAAACCAACAACGGCCAGACTTAGATGTGACACGGACGAGCACAAGAGACAGACAAGATTGAATGTCTCTAGACTTAGATGTAAGATAGTATATTGCATCTAGATGTGAAATAGCAATCCCGTAAATATATTCCTTCTTTCTTCTCTGCAATATGTCTTCAGCAATTTCTGCCGCCAGAATAGTTAGTCCTGATTATTCATGCTAGTACAGCCTAAAATCTTAAATGATACCTGCCGCGTGAGATAAAACTTTCTCCTTGTTAGAAATTTCTCTTTCTTTTTGGTCCTAATAACATAGCTCAACTGTTGAAACGTTCAATCGTCTGTCTTCAGCAATTTCTGCCGCCAGAATAATTAGTCCTGATTATTCATGCTAGTACAGCCTAAAATCTTAAATGATACCTACCGCGTGAGATAAAACTTTCTCCTTGTTAGAAATTTCTCTTTCTTTTTGGTCCTAATAACATAGCTCAACTGTTGAAACGTTCAATCGTCTGGGCATTCGTGACCCTTTAAGATTCCTGCAACGCTTACTGATGAAAGTCTCCTTTTTGTAAAGAGTTCAGATCAGGCATCATGTCCAAGAGAACTGCTGCGTCAAGCTCAGAAGGCTGAAACGTCATCTGTTCTTGTTTGTTTAATGTTGGTCACTTGGACTTAACTGTAAGACTCTGCTGGTGACCCAAGCAGTCTATAAGACTATTTTATTTTTATTTGGCCATCTGAAAACTAGGTATTAAACTTTATTTCCTCTTAAAGAATTTTTTGAAATGACCAGGATTTGCAAAAACAAAGAAAACGCTTAGATTCACAGACAAAAGAATATTTGATCTTTTCCTACTGTTCGAATATGAATGTAGATGAAAAAACAGGCAGTACAGATGCATTTTGCCCTTTTTTTTTCTTTCCAAGTTCATTTTTGATTGAATACAAATGCAGGATAATAATTCAGGGAAATTTAGAAAAAATAAGGATTTTTGAAATTATTTAGGGAAATGTATATAATAATCGCATGTTAATATCCAGCGGTATGCTATTTTGTGTGAATACTGTGTTGTATAATCACTTGAAATACTGTGCTTTATAATCACTTGTAAAGTATATTCTTGCTTCATTAATCACTCATAGACAAAAATGACTTTACAGACGTGATTTCTCCAGATACACAATTCATTCACCTGTTTTAATGGCTGAGCCAACTGCTCAACCACATAACTTTGGTCTTTCACAGAAGCACCCTTCCTAGAGTACTTCATTTGCACACTTGAGAAAACTTGCTGTTCTTACATGGCTTTTATTCTGAAGTGGAATGGGATCAGCAAGCTTTCAGCTCCCTGAGAATTTAAAAAATAATGACTTTGCATAAATGAATGAACAATCAGTCTCCACTATTATCACCACACCATCGGTCAATTGTCTTGCAATTCTTAGAGCATTTCCAACAAGTTGCATAAAATACTCCCCTAAAAGCGGTTTATTTTACGGAGCATTTCCAAACGGACGCGCGTCCGCTTTTCGTCCACTTGCCGACCCATTCCCGACCCAAATCTGAGTCTAATTTGCATCGGCGCGGACACGAAGCTAATTCGCGCGACGCGTGCCTACTCCTCCCCTGGCCCGCTAGTCGGTGGCACATTGGCCATCATCTTCCACCCTATCGACAGCAAGCCCTCGCCCGCCCCGCCCCGTCACCACCGCCACCCAGTTCCGGTGTCTCTGCCAGCAGTTCGTGCCTCCATACCTCCCCCCACGCCGCCACCTCCCACGTCGCCGCTAGCACCGCCTCGCCGTCGGGCCACCGCAGCTTTCGACCCCTCCCCCACTCAGACGTCGCCGGCAGCATGAAGTCGCCCCGGCCAGCTCCTTCTTCCGACGCCGCCGCGCTCGCGTGATGCCGCCACGCTCATCGGACGCTGCCAGGCCTGCCCGCTGGTTAAGGGGAGGCACGCGGCTCTTCGCTGGCTAGCTTCTTCGTCGACGCCGCACGCTGTTCGACAGTTTGCCTCAAGGTACAAATAGACTCCGCCGACGAGTTGTTTTTCCACAGTTTTCTGTGCGACTCCGACGATTCCTCATCCGATGATGAGGAGACGGTGGCTGCTGTGTTGGTCCATGACCACCTTAATAGGCAGCGGCCGTTGTTCCGAGGCTCGATCCTGGGGCACACTCCAACATTGAATCGCAACCGAGAGAGCAGTCATTTCCTTCTTTGGAAGGACTACTTTGACACATCTAACCCGCTATTCAAACATCAGAAATTTCTGCGGCGTTTCCGTATGACTAGGTGTAAGTGCATCTAGTGCCCCTTAGTGATTTTGGTGTATTGAAGACTTATAGGTTAAGGGACTAATGTGTTTGTGTGTGTACACAGGTCTATAAGTCTATGAGGAGTTTGATATTTAAAGAGAAAGTCGACACCTAAAAATGAAGTTCTTCGACTGAAGACTTTGGATTTCTAAAGACTTTCTGAAGACTTTGAAAGTGAAGAAATTGGTGTGACCTTGAAGACTTGGCTTTCATTCGAGGAACATGAAGCGTGAAGACCTTTGTTTTCGTAGTTTCATTTTCTCTTTCTTGAGTCATAGGAAACACCGTACTGCTAAAGGGGGTCGAGAAAATACTAAGGAAAAATTTCCATGTGATGCTCAACTCAAAATCCTACACCTACCAATCCCTTCGAGTGAAGTCATTGGAAATCTCGTACAGTCCAGTCAATTTCTTCAGAGACAAAGACGAAGCTCTTCTGGTCACTGAGAAATTTGTTCTGACTGAGGAGTTAGGAATTCTCCAGTGCGGATTGCCTGCGCTGTGAGGAACATGATAGCCCTGAGGAATTTGAACCTCAAATATCCGACCGTTGCTGTGCTACGCGCCAGCTTTTCCAAAATATCTACCCACCTAACGGTCATATAATTGAAGGGCATTTATGTCTTATCATGTCGGGCTGCTCCCTTGGCTATAAATAGCCGCCCCCTACAACCACTAGCTGGTTGGTTGGCTGCTCGAGAGAAACTGACACTTGTCATTTGAGAGCATCCCATCCTCCGAGGACTTTGAGCGAAAATCATCAAGTGAGGAAAACCCAAACCTAAACACCTACAAACCCAAAGTGATTGAGCATCACTGAAGAGATTGATCCTGGGTGGATCCGACGCTTGTTACCTTTGAAGACTGTGCTTCTTCCAGACGGTTAGGCGTCATGGTCTAGAGCATCCAAGAGGAATTGTGGATCACCGAGTGACCGAAGTTTGTGAAGGTTGAAGTCACCAAGACTTACCACGAGTGATTGGGCGAGGTCTGTGTGACCTTAGCTCAAGGAGAATATGGTGAGGACTGTGTGTCCTCGTGTTTAAATACCTAGCCGCTCCAACCAAACGCATAACCGAGACATCGCTTGAACCGGTCTACCAAATCATTGTCTTCACCAAGCTTACTGGTTCTATTTCCTCAACTCTTTCATTTCCTCATAACTGTGTTGTGTGCTTGTCCATACCTGTTTGAAGACTTTGACTGAAGACTTTCTCAATTTCCTCAGTTCAATTTCTTCAGTCTGTTTGTCTTCATCCTGTGTTATCCTGTGTTTACGCTTTTCTGTACTCAGTGCTTGTCTTCATCTCATCATGATGACTATGCTTGTGTTCTGTTATGTTTAGTTTTGAGTACTTATTCCGCTGCAAGTAGTTCTTCGCTAAGGAATTTCCTCACCCGCAAATTCCTCAGTGAAGAATTCATAAAAATCGCCTATTCACCCCCCCTTAGTCGATATAACGCACTTTCAATTGGTATCAGAGCAAGGTACTCCCTTGTTCTATGTGATTTTGGTTTAACCGCCTGGAGTTTTAGTTATGTCGACCGCGGGTATGAAGAAAGTGACATGCCACATCTTTGACGGTCATGATTATCCCAAGTGGAAGGCCATGATGAGGAAGCGCCTCATGGCTATGAACAGTGAGCTGTGGACCATCACTGAGATTGGTCTTACCGATCTGTGCAAGATGGCGGAAGCTGATGAAATTCGCAAGTTCACTCTTCTCAACCTAACGGCGAAGGATGTCATCTGCTCCTGTCTGTCTCAAAATCAGTTCAGGAACATCATGCATCTCGACCATGCGAAGCTTATCTGGGACCGTCTCTCTGAGGTCTATGAAGGTCATCGAACTCGTCATGATCCTTGGTTTGAGGATTTCAAGGAATCTCTCAAATCGATGACATTCGAACCAGAATCATCATCCTCTACTCCATGCCTTATGGCAAAAAGTGCAAAGGTAACTGAATGCTACCTATCTGAGTCCAGTGATGAAGAATCTGGTGATGAATTTGGACCCAGTTATGTCAAACTTGCTTCCCTTGCCACTAAACAACAAAGAGCTTTGGAAAAAGTTCAATACATGCTAAATAAGAGCGATGATATGTTGGGTGAAGAAATGGATCAGTCAAAAGCTTTGGCTGAAAGTCTTCAGAGACTTCAGTCTAGGTTTGACAATCTTCAAGGTCATCATAACACTCTCTTATCTGATCATGAGAAGCTTTCTTATGAATTTCTTCAGAGAAAGCAAGATCTTGAAAATCTAAGAGTGAGTTATGAAGATCTTCAGAAGGAGCGCGATTCATTACTTGCTCAACAAATCAACGCTTCTCTGGAAGAATTTGTTCCTCCATGTTTGAAGTGCATTGAACATGAATCTACTAATTCTTCACCTGAATGTTCAAATGCTTATAATGCTACAAATTCTTCAACTGTCTCTGCTATCACTAATTCCTCATCTGAGGACATTGCTAGTATCACTGATGATGGAGGGCTGAAGGAATTGTACATGACAGGCATGTACAAAAGCCTCAAAGGGCATCAGACTCTTTGTGACGTGCTTAAATAGCAGATCCTCAACAGGAACCCTAGGAAAGAGGGTATTGCCTTTGAGAGGAAACTCAATGCTGATGGTACATATTGGAAGCCTGAGCAGTACCCCAAAACCTCATGGGTTGCTTTGCAAAGGAGCTCCAGTTGATCCATCCAATTTATCTGGCTTTACATGTGAATCTCCTCATTCTTCCGATGAGTCATTTGACTCAACTATAAACTGTTCAAAAATCAGAATGGTGAAGTATTTGCTAGATATGTTGGCACTAAGCTGAGAACAGTTCCCCTATGAAGAAAATCTGGGTTCCCAAAACGTGCCTTGAAAATCTTCAGGTGAATGTCATCATGACACCACCAGTGAAGAATAGGAACCCCAGATCAAATTCTTCATATGGATCCAAGTCCTCATACGGACCAAATTCCTCACGTGGATCAAATTCTTCAAATGGATCAAAGTCCTCAAATGAACATCATCGTGCTAACACATCTGTTTCGCAAGGAAGAGCTAGGGGCTATGAATATGAGCATTACTCTTCTAACCATTATGTTCATAAGTCCTCGAAGAATTTCTCTGCTTATTCATATGCTTATCCTAACCCCTCTTATGTGAAACGAAATGGACTGGCTTCTATGCCACCTTTCTCATATGGAGCTCGCAGAGTGATGAACTCTTTGCCACCCCTTCAGATGTGGGTGGTGAAGAAAAAGAACTAATTTCTTCTGCAGGGTCGGGTCTCCAGACGTGCGTAAACGTCTGAAGAATTTGCTGGAGACCTGAGAATTGCCTGAAAGGACACATGCTAATCATGAAGAAATGAACTTTCATTTCTCACGTCCTCTACTGCTTTATCTGTTCTATTGCTTGACGAAATTGATCTGATGTCATATTCTTCGCTGATGAAGTATATGTGTTTGTAAGCTACACTATATCATCTGCAGGACGATCAACCCAAAGCCACTGAGTGGGTCCTCGATAGTGGATGTACAAATCACATGACTAGTGACAAGAATCTATTGATGGATGCTCCCTTATCACCATCGCATCTTAAGCATATCATCTTCGCTGACAAAGGAAAAAGTCAGGTATTGGATCTAGGTAAGGTTGCGATCTCAAAGGATCGACACATGGTCAAAGTCATGCTTGTCGAGTCCTTAGGATACAACCTCATGTCTGTCTCAATGCTTTGTGATCTTGATATGGTTGTTGTCTTTGGCAAGTATCATTGTGTTATGATCATGGAAGCTGACAATTCCAAAGTCTTCGAAGGCTTTATGAAAGGAGACTTGTATATTGTTGATTTCTCTACAGGACAACAACCAGCTGTGTGCCTACGTGCAAAAGCTTCAGAAGGCTGGCTATGGCATCGACGACTTAGTCATGCAGGCATGAGGAATTTGCACACGCTTGCGAAAAAGAAGCATGTCATTGGCATTGAGAATGTCAAATTCCTCAAGGATCACTTATGTGGAGCCTGTGAAGCTGGGAAGATGACTAAGGCTAAGCACCCAGTGAAGACTATCATGACCACTACTCAACCATTTGAACTGCTTCACATGGATCTCTTCGGTCCTAACCATTATTCTGCAGTTTCAAATGAGGCGTCTCAATATGGCTTTGTTATTATTGATGATTACTCTCGTTACACATGGATACACATTGTTACTTACAAACATGAAGTGCAGGAAGTCTTCAAACGATTTTCCTCGAGGGCTTCAACCAACTTTGGTGTGAAGATCAAGCACATAAGAAGTGACAATGGAACTGAGTTCAAGAATTCTGGTCTTGATGACAATCTTGATGAACTTGGTATCACTCATGAGTTATCTGCTCCATATACTCCTCAGCAAAATGGCGTCGTGGAGCGCAAGAACAGGACTCTTGCTGAGATGGCTCGCACTACGCTTTATGAATACAAAACGCCTCGTCATTTCTGGATTGATGCAATTGATACTGTGTGCCACATCATCAACAAAGTATATATTCACAAATTCTTCAAGAAGACTGCCTATGAACTCCTCACTGACAAGAAACCCAATGTGAGTTATTTCAAAGTCTTTGGTGCAAAATGTTGGATTAGAGATCCTCATCACAACTCAAAATTTGCACCGAAAGCACATGAAGGTTTTATGCTTGGTTACGGAAAGGACTCGCACACCTACAGAGTCTTCAACAACGTTCTTCACAAGGTTGTTGAAACTGTAGATGTGCGGTTCGATGAAACTAATGGCTCACAAAGAGAGCACCTACCTTCTGTGATAGATGAACCAGCACCTAAGGAATCTATCAAGTTGAAGGCTACTGAGGATGTCATTCCGACCGAAGAATCTGCTAAAGAATTCATTCCAGAACGTGAAGAACGCCGAGCTGGTGCACCTGAAGAAAATGGTGCTGAAGAAAATGCGGATCAAATTCCTCGATGACAACCAGCTCAGCCTCGCGTTGCAAAAGAAGTGCAAATTGAGAAGATCATCGATGACATTGAAGCACCAGGTCCTCTCACACGCTCAAAAGCTTCACATTTGTCTAACTTTTGTGGGCACTTTGTGTTGGGGAACGTAGTAATTTCAAAAAAATTCCTACGCACACGCAAGGATCATGGTGATGCATAGCAACGAGAGGGGAGAGTATTGTCCACGTACCCTCGTACACTGTAAGCGGAAGCGTTATGACAACGCGGTTGATGTAGTCATACGTCTTCACGATCCGACCGATCCAAGTACCGAACGTACGGCACCTCCGAGTTCAGCACACGCTCAGCTCGATGGCGATCCCCGGACTCGATCCAAAGCAAAGTGTCGGGATGAGTTACAAGACGACTGACGCAGCGTGGTGACGATGATGATGTTCTACGGCGCAGGCTTCGCCTAAACTCCGCTGACGATATGACCGAGGTGGAATATGATGGAAGGGGCACCGCACACGGCTAAGGAACGATCCGTAGATCAACTTGTGTGTGTCCATGGGGTGCCCCCTGCCCCGTGATATAAAGGAGTGGAGGAGGGAGGGCCGGCCCTCTCTATGGCGCCGCCTTTAGGGGAGTCCTACTCCCACCGGGAGTAGGATTCCCCTTTCCTAGTCCAACTAGGAACCCTTCCATGTAGTAGGAGTAGGAGAGAAGGAAACGGAAGAGAGAAGGAGAAGGAAGCAATGGTGCGCCCCCCTCCCTAGTCCAATTCGGACTAGTCCAAGGGGAGGGGTGCGGCCACTCTTTTGGACCTTTCTCTCCTTTCCCGTATGGCCCAAAGAGGCCCAATACGGATTCCCGTAACTCTCCGATACTCCCAAAAATACCCGAATCACTCGGAACCTTCACCACTGGCATCTCTTCCTGCACAACTCCTGATAAGGAATTTACTTGTGCTCTCCTCGGCTCATGTCGTGATACATACTTAATCCTTCTTCCTTCTGGTGTTGTGAGCAAAATCGTCTTACTTGCGCAATCGATGTTTCCTCCATACATCGACAGCCAATCCATACCGAGAATCACATCCAATCCTTGGGATTCCAAAACGATCAAATCCGTCGGGAACACATGCCTTCCTATACTTAATGGCACTTGTAAACATCCTTGTCTGGCCATATACTCCGCTCCTGGTGAGCTTACTAGCATAGGGGTTTTAAGAATCCGAATACTTCTCTACAAATCCCCTTGATATGTATGAATGCGATGCACCGGTATCGAAAAGAACTAGTGCAGTAAATGACTTAACCAAAAACTTACCGATTACTGCATCGGGCTGATCTTCAACCTCCTCCACATCAATGTGGTTCACATGTCCCCTGTTGAAAGGGTTTGGCTTCTTTCCAGAACTTCCATTTCCACCTTGGCCTTCGGGACAGTCATTTGCATAATGTCCGGTCTTGGAACACTTGTAACAGGTGACATGACTCAAGTCTTTCTTGGTTGGGGTTGATGGTGTGGTCCGGTTCTGGCCGTTGCTTCCTCCATTCCGATTCCCATTTTTGTGGCCATTATGGTTGTGCGAATTACCTCCTCCGTGGGTATGCTGAAACTGAACTCCCTGTTTAGGGGTATAACGGGGCTTCTGCTGGGCTCCAGAGTTATACTTCCCCTGCCCATACTTCCTCTTGCGGTTCTCAATTTGCTGCTGCTTTCCTTCAATCATGAGGGCACGGTCTACCAACTCCTGGTAGTTATTGAAACTTGCTACCATCAACTGCATGCTTAATTCATCATTCAGTCCTTCCAGAAACTTCTCCTGCTTAGCTGCATCTGTAGCAACGTCATCTGGGGCATAACGTGCTAACTTACTAAAATCATCCACATACTGGCCAACAACCCTTCCTCCTTGGCGTAAATTGCGGAACTCACGCTTCTTCATGGCCATAGCTCCTGCTGAGACATGGGCAGTGCGGAAAGCTTGCTGAAACTGATCCCATGTGACAGTGTCTCTGTGGGTAAGTGGCTGTAAAATTCTCCCACCATGCTGCTGCGGGTCCTTCAAGCTGGTGTGCAGCAAACTTCACCTTCTCTCCATCTGTACATCCTGCAGTGGTCAACTCCCTTCCTACCTTACGGAGCCAATCATCTGCTACTATCGGCTCGGTGCTACTGGAAAACACTGGCGGGTTCAGCCTTAAGAAACGAGCCAGATGGTCAACTGGTGGTGGTGGCGGTGGGTTGTTGTTGTTGTTGCCTTGATTATGTACCAGTGTTTGGATCAAAGTGTTCGCTGCATGAATCAACTGGGTGATCTCCGCGGAAAAACAAACCCGGTCGCGTCTCGGAGGCATCTGATGGGTTTAGAAAAGACGAGAAATTAAGAATAGAGTGGGGTCTAAGGAGAAACACTACCCAAATGTATATGAGCAAATGCACACAAAATCACTTCATTCAATTCAAACAAAGGGCTTACAACGGTCTAACTATCGCAAAAGTGCGTGAACTAAAATGTTACATGGAGGAATACTACTAATATGTGGGGTCATCTATTAATTTGAACCGGTGGAAGACTCCATGATGTCTGCTCCAGCTTCATCTTCAAAGTCGGGTTCACTTGGATCCGAATCGGTGTCGTCGATGATGATGTAGTTGCTCGGACAGTCGACGTACTTGTCTTCATTCTTGAGCGCCAATTTCTTCTTGAGTTCTTCAATCTCATACTTAAGATCGTTATTGTGTCTTGCTACAGCTACGATATCGTCCATGTAGTCCTTACGTGTAGACTTTAGTTCTTCTTCAAGTTCGATGATCCTTCCCTTCGCATCCTTCAATTCGATCATATCATTGCACATCTGGTTCTCTGGCGTCGGATGTGCTGGTTTAACTCTGGATGAAAGTTGCAATGGATCTATCCTTCTTGGTGCCGACTATCTCCCATTGTTCATTTCAAGGCGTCCACAAATCTGGTAGATAGTGTCCTTGAGGTCTTCTTGATAAACTTCTCCAATGCGTCCCATGGTGATATGAGCTGCCATGCTCTTTCCTGCACTCGAGGTTGGTGCACCGAAAACACTATCTATAGGCTTGGTGATTGGGGCGAATGTCCTTCCCGAACGTGAGCTTCAATCTTCCAGCTCCTCTTCAGCAGAGTGGGCGTTGAAAGTCGGTGAAGCTTGGTAGTCCAATATTCGTGCTTGGTGACTTCCTTCAAGTGAAATCCAAAAGGTGTTCCTTCATCTGTTTGGGCGTACTTTATCTTCGCGTCCTTCATCCTAAAGAGTAGAAAAGATGAGGAGTTAGAAAATGTGAAGAGAGTAGTGATCTATGGCTTTAACTTAGTGGTCGTGTCCTACAGTCAGCGTGTGCTCTGATACCATCTCTGTAGCGACCCGACCCGAATGGATCAAGTCTCCGTGCTCAAAGGCGTCATCCTCGGATCGAATGTCGACACCACACAAGATTTCAAGGATTTATAACAGAGTAGCAATCACACACTTATTACATCGTTGTCCAAAAAGGACTTATTACAAATAAATATGGCTTAAGGCCATCTAATAACGATAACAATGGAAGACTTGGAAGATAAGTGAGTCCATCAACTCCAGCATCATCGAGTATAGAACCACGACCTAAAGCACCTTACTGTCGTTCGAAAAGTCTGCAACATGAAAGTTGCAGCCCGAAACGGGTCAAGACATGGCATATGCCGCAATGTAACACATAGAGATTAATGAATGATAAGCCCGTACTACATGCATATGTGGCTGGTGGAAAGCTCCACGGTTACAGCTTTTGCATAAAGCCGCTTTTTCCCTCTGCAAAGGAATAAATTTATTTTAACTATCATGGTGGTTGTTAAACATTGAGAATGGTTGATGATCCTCAATCCCAATTAAAAGTACTCATTAAAAACCCAACAATATGAATTAGAGTAACATGTTGAGATTCACATGATATTCAAGTACTAGATACTCAATATGTCCATAACCGGGGACACGGCTAATCATGATTAGTTTATACACTCTGCAGAGGTTTGCGCACTTTTCCCCACAAGACTCGATCGCCTCCGTTTGGTTTCTCGCACTACATGGTGTTTGAGAGACGGATGACCGAGACATAGTCTTTCGTAAGCGCTTAGCACCTTACGATGGGTGGACCGGTACACCTACATCCCCTACATCTGCTAGTCCACCAATATAAGAGTTTGCACGACTTACTCAACTATGCCAGAGCCCATAATGGCTTGTGGCTGCACACGTAAGTTACTAGTATGAATAATCTTATGATCCCTTTGAGCCTGGGTGGCGGTCCCAAAAAAACAGGCAAGTCCTGGAACCTCAGTGCCTCAATCCACCCAGATGTGTGTTTAAGTTGCCACCTTAGATAAACCATTAAATTAACAATCTCACATCTGTCATGGATATCACTCACCCAATCCACGTCTACTAGCATAGCATGGCAAATAAGCAAACGTAGAAGTAACTCCCAAGGTTTCATAAGTAAAACAGGTAATAGGTACTACCTCATCTACTTCCCAATCCCACAATTTAATTAGATCCTATTCATGCAAGTGTTTGAGGAATAGATCTAATGCATAAAACTGGGTAGTAGAGAAGATATGATCAAGTGTTACTTGCCTTGCTGACGATCCGCGAAACCTAGAGATTCGAAATAACAAGCGGCGCACTCCGGGTGATCTATCGCAGACAAACAACAAGCATACAATAAGTACTCATCTAATGCACGGGTAAATCTCGAATAAAAGATCTAACCAGAAAGTTCAACTTAAGAACCCTGGTTGCAAAAAGAATCGAATCAAATAAAGCAACGAAAGTCAAACGACGAAAGAAAACAACTTGGTTCTAGCAAGTTGAAACTAAGTCAAATTTTATAGTAGCAAAACTTTGTTTAAGTTGATTAGTCGGAACGGCGGTTTCGAAACGAAACTCCAGGCGCTTGAATCACCTGATTCCGATAAACGAGCGAGAAGATAGACTAGAAAGAAAATCGGATCTGAAATCGCTATGAGAGAAATAGCGGAATAAATCCGATGAGAAAGAAAACGACGAACGGTTGAACGAACGGACGTTCATTAACCGAAGCAAACCGGTGATCACGTTCGTTAGGATGAACGGTCCGGCGAACGATTGCTAAACAAAACCGGAGACAAAAACCGGCGAGAAAAACCGATCTAGGGTTTCGGAAAGAAAACCGAAACAAAAAACCGATCTAGAAAATCGATCTAGAAAACCGATTTAGAAAACCGGAACGATTTACGAAAAACCGAATCGAGGAAAAGAAAGGTGACGCGGCGCGGGGCTAGTACCTCGAAGAAGCGAGGGGCTCCGGCGGCGGCTAGGTGGCGGCGGCACTTGGCGACGGCGGCGGCGTAGGGCGGCGGCGGCGGTGGTGTAGGGCGGCGGCGGCGAGGGGCGGCGGCGGCGACGAGGGCGGCGGGCGGCGACGTAGGCACTACTGCTGCTGCGGAGGAGAAGAGGAGAGGAGAGGAGTTGATTTGATGTGTTAGAGGGGGGGGGGTGCTTGGGTATTTATATTGGGGAGGGGAGGGGTTTTGCTTGGGGTAGGGGACAAGAAATAGATTAGGATTAGGAATCCTAGGAAATAAAAACGGAATAACAAAACGGGATCAAATCCTACTAGGATTTGTAAAAGAATAGGAAACTTGGGGCTCCCTGGCTCCCTTGGTGCGTGCGTGCGATGGCCTTGGCCTTCGGCCGGCCGGTGGCTTTGGCGGCTTGGGCCTTTGGCCCAAGGCGCTGCGCTTCTTTTTTTTAAACGGTTTCGCACGCAGAAAAATAACTAAAAAGAATCTAGACGAACTCCAAAATTAATAAAGTAAACTTTCCCCGACTCCTAAAAATGAGTCGAACAAAATGAACTTTAACATGGGGCCAAAAATGCAATTTTTGAAAACACGCATTTTTCCCTAAGGCAAATAAAAGTGAAAAACTCCAAAATAAAAATCTTATTTGATATTTTTATTGAATCTTCATTATTTCTTTATTTTGGGAAAGTCATTTTATTCCCTCTCTCATATTTTGATAGTATAAATAATTGAAGATAAAATAAATAAAATCAAATGATCCTATTTTCAAAATTTGAGAAAACTCAAATATGAAAATAACGAAATCTCCAACTCTCTCCGAGGGTCCTTGAGTTGCGTGAAATTTCTAGGATCGGAAAAATGCAATAAAATATGTAGTGCATGATGACTTAATGTATAACATTCCAAATTGAAAATTTGGGATGTTACACTCTAGAAGACCTACGATGTTCGGTAGCAACTTGATCTGAAGTTTCATGATCATCATCATTAACTTCCTCACTAATTGGTGTAGGAATCACCGGAACTGATTTCTGTGATGAACTACTTTCCAATAAGGGAGAAGGTACAATTACCTCATCAAGTTCTACTTTCCTCCCACTCACTTCTTTCGAGAGAAACTTCTTCTCTAGAAAGGATCCATCTTAGCAACGAATAACTTGCCTTCGGATCTGTGATAGAAGGTGTACCCAATAGTTACCTTTGGGTATTCTATGAAGACGCACTTCTCTGATTTGGGTTCGAGCTTATCAGGATGAAACTTTTTTCACATAAGCATCGTAGCCCCAAACTTTAAGAAATGACAACTTGGGTTTCTTGCTAAACCACAGTTCATATAGTGTCGTCTCAACGGATTTAGATGGTGCCCTTTTAACGTGAATGCAGCTGTCTCTAATGGATAACCCCAAAACGATAATGGTAAATCAATAAGAGACATCATAGATCGCACCATATCCAATAAAGTGCGGTTACGACGTTCGGAGACACCATAACGTTGTGGTGTTCCAGGTGGCGTGAGCTGTGAAACTATTCCACATTGTTTTAATTGAAGACCAAACTCAGAACTCAAATATTCGTCTCCGTGATCAGATCGCGAAACTTTATTTTCTTGTTACGATGATTTTTCCACTTCACTCTGAAATTCTTTGGACCTTTCAATTATTTCAGACTTATGTTTCATCAAGTAGATATACCCATATCTGCTCAAATCATCTTGTGAAGGTCGAAAATAACGATACTTGCCACGAGCATCAACACTCATTGGATCGCATACATCGGGTATGTATTATTTCCAATAAGTCAAGAGCTTGTTCCATTGTTCCGAGAAGCGGAGTTTTAGTCATCTTGCCCAAAAGGCACAGTTCGCAAGCATCAAATGATTCATAACCAAGTGATTCCAAAAATCCATCTTTATGGAGTTTCTTCATGCGCTTTAAACCGATATGACCCAAACGGCAGTGCCATAAATATGTTGCACAATCATTATTAACTTTGCATCTCTTGGCATCAATATTATGAATATGTGTATTACTACGATCGAGATCCAACAAACTATTTTCATTGGGTGTATGACCATCGAAGGTTTTATTCATGTAAATGTAACAACAATTATTCTTTGACTTTAAATGAATAACCGTATCGCAATAAACATGATCAAATCATATTCATGCTCAACGCAAACGCCAAATAACATTTATTTAGGTTTAACACTAATCCCGAAAGTATAGGGAGTGTGCGATGATGATCATATCAATCTTGGAACCACTTCCAATACACATCGTCACTTCACCCTCAACTAGTCTCTGTTTATTCTGTAACTCCTGTTTTTCGAGTCACTAATATTAGCAACCGAACAAGTATCAAATACTGGGGCTACTATAAACACTAGTAAGGCACGCATCAATAACCTGTATATCAAATATACCCTTGTTCACTTTGCCATCCTTCTTATCCACCAAATATTCGTGGCATTTCCGCTTCAAAGTGACCATTTCCTTTGCAGTGTAAGCACTCGGTTTCAGTGCTTTGGTCCAGCTTTGGGCTTCTTCGCAGGAGTGACAACTTACTTGTCTTTCTACTTGAAGTTCCCTTTCTTTCCCATTGCCCTTCTCTTGAAACTAGTGGTCTTGTCAATCATCAACACTTGATGCTCTTTCTTGATTTCTACCTTCGTCGATCACGAAGAGCTGGGAATCGTTTCGTCATCCCTTGCATACCGTAGTTCATCACGGTTGTAGTAACTTAGTGATGGTGACTAGAGAATTCATCAATCACTATCTTATCTGGAAGATTAACTCCCACTTGATTCAAGCGATTAAAGTACCTGCATAATGCGAGCACATGCTCACTAGTTGAGCGATTCTCCTCCATCTTTTAGCTATAGAACTTGTTGGAGACTTCATATCTCTCAACTCGGTATTTGCTTGAAATATTAACTTCAACTCTGGAACATCTCATATGGTCGATGACGCTCAAAACGCCTTTGAAGTCCCGATTCTAAGCCGTTAAGTATGGTGCACTAAACTATCAAGTAGTCATCATATTGAGCTAGCCAAACGCTCATAACGCCCGCATTTGCTCCTCGCAATAGGTCTGTCACCTAGCGGTGCATTAAGGACATAATTCTTACGTGCAGCAATGAGGATAAACCTCGGATCACGGATCCAATCCGCATCATTGCTACTAACATTTTTCAATACAATTTTCTCTAGGAACACATATAAAAAATAGGGAAGCAACAACGCGAGCTTATTGATCTACAACATAATTTGCAAAAATACTACCAGGACTAAGTTCATTATAAATTAAAGTTCAATTAATCATATGACTTAAGAACTCCCACTTAGACCGACATCTCTAGTCATCTAAGTGATTACGTGATCCAAATCAACTAAACCATGTCCGATCATCACGTGAGATGGAGTAGTTTCAATGGTGAACATCACTATGTTGATCATATCTACTATATGATTCACGCTCGACCTTTCGGTCTCCGTGTTCCGAGGCCATATCTGTATATGCTAGGCTCGCCAAGTTTAACCTCGAGTATTCCGCGTGTGCAACTGTTTTGCACCGTTGTATTTGAACGTAGAGCCTATCACACCCGATCATCACGTGGTGTCTCAAAGACGAAGAACTTTCGCAACGGTGCATACTGTGGAGAACACTTCTTGATATTTTTAGTGAGAGATCATCTTAAAATGCTACCGTCAATCAAAGCAAGATAAGATGCATAAAGGATAAACATCACATGCAATCAATATAAGTGATATGATATGGCCATCATCATCTTGTGCTTGTGATTTCCATCTCCGAAGCACCGTCGTGATCACCATCGTCACTGGCGCGACACCTTGATATCCATCGTAGCATCGTTGTCGTCTCGCCAACTATTGCTTCTACGACTATCGCTACCACTTAGTGATAAAGTAAAGCAATTACAGTATGCGTTGCATTTCATACAATAAGCGACAACCATATGGCTCACGCCAGCCGTCGATAACTTCGGTTACAAAACATGATCATCTCATACAATAAAATATAGCATCACGTCTTGACCATATCACATCACAACATGCCCTGCAAAAACAAGTTAGAGGTCCTCTACTTTGTTGTTGCAAATTTTACGTGGCTGCTACGGGCTGAGCAAGAACCGTTCTTACCTACGCATTAAAACCACAACGATAGTTCGTCAAGTTAGTGCTATTTTAACCTTCGCAAGGACCGAGCGTAGCCACACTCGGTTCAGCTAAAGTGAGAGAGACAGACACCCGCCAGTCACCTTTAAGCACGAGTGCTCGCAACGGTGAGACCAGTCTCGCAGAAGCTGCACGCGTAATGTCGGTCCGGGCCGCTTCATCTCACAATACCGCTGAACCAAAGTATGACATGCTGGTAAGCAGTGTGACTTGTATCGCCCACAACTCACTTGTGTTCTACTCATGCATATGACATCTACGCATAAAACCAGGCTCGGATGCCACTGTTGGGGAACGTAGTAATTTTAAAAATTTCCTACGCACACGCAAGATCATGGTGATGGCATAGCAACGAGAGGGGAGAGTATTGTCCACGTACCCTCGTAGACCGTAAGGGGAAGCGTTATAACAACGCGGTTGATGTAGTCGTACGTCTTCACGATCCGACCGATCCAAGTACCAAACATACGGCACCTCCGAGTTCAGCACACGTTCAGCTCGATGACGATCCTCGGACTCCGATCCAGCAAAGTGTCGGGGATGAGTTCTGTCAGCACGACGGTGTGGTGACGATGATGATGTTCTACCAGCGCAGGGCTTTGCCTAAACTCCGCGACGATATGACCGAGGTGGAATATGGTGGAGGAGGGCACCGCACACGGCTAAGGAACGATCACGAAGATCAACTTGTGTGTCATGGGGTGCCCCTTGCCCCAAAGATATAAAGGAGCAAGGGGAGGAGGCCAGCCCTAGGAGGCGCGCCAAGTGTGGAGTCCTACTAGGACTCCCTAGTCCTAATAGGATTCCACTTCCCTTGTTGGAGTAGGAGAAGGGGAAAGAGCGGAGAGGAATAAGGAAAGGGGCTGCGCCTTGTCCAATTCGGACCAGAGGGGGCGATGCCTCCTTCCTTTCGCCTCTCTCCTCTATTCCCATATGGCCCAATAAGGCCCATATACTCCCCGAATTCCTCAGAATCCTCCCAGACATTCAAAAATACCAATCACTCGGAACCTTTTCGAACTTGAATATAGTCGTCCAATATATTGATCTTTACGTCTCGACCATTTCGAGACTCCTCGTCATGTCCCCAATCTCATCCGGGACTCAACTCCTTCGGTACATCAAAACTCATAAACTCATAATATAACTGTCATCGAAACCTTGGCGTGCGGACCCTACGGGTGCAAGAACTATGTAGACATGACCTAGAACTATTCTTGGTCAATAACCAATAGCGGAACCTGGATGCTCATATTGGCTCCTACATATTCTACGAAGATCTTTATCGGTCAAACCGCGTAACAACATACATTGTTCCCTTTGTCATCGGTATGTTTTGCCCGAGATTCGATCGTCGGTATCCAATACCTAGTTCAATCTCACATCGGGCAAGTCTCTTTACTTGTTACGTAATGCATCATTCCGTAACTAACTCATTAGCTACATTGCTTGCAAGGCTTATAGTGATGTGCATTACCGAGAGGGCCCAGAGATACCTCTCCGACAATTGGAGTGACAAAACCTAATCTCAAAATACGCCAACCCAACATGTACCTTTGGAGACACCTGTAGTACTCCTTTATAATCACCCGATTACGTTGTGACGCTTTGGTAGCACCCAAAGTGTTCCTCCGTAAACGGGAGTTGCATAATCTCATAGTTACAGGAACATGTATAGGTCATGAAGAAAGCAATAGCAATATACTAAACGATCAAGTGCTAGGCTAACGGAATGGGTCATGTCAATCACATCATTCTCCTAATGATGTGATCTCATTAATCAAATAACAACACATGTCTATGGTTAGGAAACATAACCATCTTTGATTAATGAGCTAGTCTAGTAGAGACATACTAGTGACTATATGTTTGTCTATGTATTCACACATGTATCATGTTTCCAGTTAATACAATTCTAGCATGAATAATAAACATTTATCATGAAATAAGGAAATAAATAATAACTTTATTATTGCCTCTAGGGCATATTTCCTTCAGTGACCACATTGATGGTTGAAGATATTGAAACAGTAGCAGCAGTAGAACACTCAGCAACGGAATTAACGTTCATGCTCAAGACATTTTAAACATGGTGGTTCAAATCCTTCCTCGAAAGGTGATCGATCCGTTGAGCTGAAGTGACTGCTTTTCCTTTTGAAGATCTTCATGAGCCGCTCTCAACTTCTGAAGTTCTTGCTTCCTTTGAAGATAATCATAGGAAAGCTTTTCATGGGTTGTTGAGAGTGATTCATGACGACCTTCAAGCTCTTGGTACTTAACATGAAGATTTTTATATCTTCAATTAAGGACTGAAATCGGGTCATTTCAGCGTCCAATGATCATCGCTTTTGTCTAACAGCTTTTGAATATGTTCCATAGCTCATTGTTCGGTTGCAATTTTAGCAAGTGTTTTGTAGCTGGGTTTGGATTCACAATCGAGTCATCTTCACTTGATGTTTTAAATTAAGCATCGCGTGAGTTTACCTTGGCACCGCGTGCCATGAAGCAGTAAGTGGGAGTGGAGTCGTCCTTGTCACTGGCATCAGCGTTGGTGATGGATACATTGTCTATTGTCTTCAGTGTTGAAGATGGACTTGGCAACGTAGGCTGAAGCTAGAGCTAGACTTGCAACGCCAGAGTCAGATTCCTCTTCAGACTCCACCACTTCTGCCTCCTCAGAAGCAGACTCCTCCTCTGAATCCATTTCCTTGCCAACAAAAGCACGAGCCTTGCTGCATCTAACTTTTCTTGTGTGATGAAGACTTGGAAGAGGACTTGGAAGAAGATTTTGAGTATTTCTTCTTCTTGTCATCAAAATCATATTCCTCGCTCTTCTTCTTTTTCTTCTCATTGTCCCACTATGGACACTCAGAGATGTAGTGACCAGGTTGCTTGCACTTGTGACAGGTTCTCTTCTTGTGGTCATGGGAAGAAGCTTCATCATTTCTTGAGCTGGATCGTGAAGACTTTCTGAAGCCTTTCTTCTTAGTGAACTTCTGGAACTTCTTCACAAGCATAGCGACCTCCTTTCCAAGGTCTTCACTTCACCGAACTACTGGATTCTTCTTCGATGAGGAAACATCCTTTGCCTTCAACGCGTGAGTTCGGCCATAGTTGGGACCATAGATATCCCTTTTCTCAGATAGCTGGAACTCATGTGTGTTAAGCCTCTCAAGTATGTCAGATGAATCGAGTGTCTTGAAGTCAGGGCGTTCTTGAATCATAAGAGCTAGAGCGTCAAATGAGCTGTCAAGAGATCTCAGAAGCGTCTTGAGATTTCATGCTTGGTAATCTCAGTGGCGCCGAGAGCTTGAAGCTCGTTTGTGATGTCAGTGAGGCGATCAAACGTGAGCTGGACATTTTCATTGTGATTTCTCTTGAAGCGGTTGAAGAGGTTGCGTAGGACACTAATTCTTTGATCTCTCTGAGTTGAAACGCCTTCATTGACCTTGGAGAGCCGGCCCTGCACTAGCTTCGACGCTTCCAAAGCACTCACACGGCCATATCGCCCTTTGGTCGATGACCACAGATGATGTTCTTCGCAGAGAATCGAGTTGAATGAACTTCTTGACATCGAGGGAGTGACACCTTCACTAGTCTTGGGAATGCCGTTCTTGACGACATACCACGCATCAACATCATCGGCTTCAAGATGCATACGCATCTTATTCTTCCAAGAGGGATATTCAGCCATCAAAGACGGGCACGCGAGCGGAGACTTTGATTATCCCCGCAATGACATAGCTAAAACCTGTGGTTAAACCAAATCACACAGAACAAGGGAGTACCTTGCTCTGATACCAATTGAAAGTGCTAGTTATCGACTAGAGGGGGGTAAATAGGCGATTTTTATGAAAGTCTTCAAAACATGAAAGTTTCAAAGACAAACATGAAAACTAGACCTATAAACATGCAGCGGAAGATGAACTACACTAGACAAGCCATAGTCAAACAGGTATGAAGCTAAAGCATGATGACAAATAGCAGCTAGGTAGTAGGATCAGGATGGAAGTTAGTATGAAGCCAATCAGAACAAGTAGTCACAGCTGAAGTCAAACAGTAGAGCAATCAGCAATGACTTCACAAAGACAAACTGTAAGTAAGGAGAGTAAGAGATAGAACCAAAGGTGTTGTGAAGACAAGGATTTGTTCGACCAGTTCTAGTTGTTGTGTCAATCAGACGTCCGTTAGGGAGGCTGAGATTGAACTCAGAAGACCGTGTCTTCACCTTATTCCCCTTGAGCAAAGGACACACAGTCCCCGCCCAATCACTCTGGTAAGTCTTCAAGGTAGACTTCCAAACCTTCACAGACTTCATTCACCGGCGATCCACAATTACTCTTGGATGCTCAGAACGCAACGCCTAACCGGCTGGAGGATTCACAGTCCTCAAGTGTAACAAGTCATCAGATCACGCGGACAGAAATACTTCAGTGATGCCAAACACTCTTTGGGCTCTGGGTGTTTTGGGCTTTGTCCTCACAAGGATTTCTCTCTCAAACTCTTCGGAGGTAAGTTGCTCTCAACGACAAAAGTCGTGCACTAACTCGAAAGTACCGCCAATTTATGGTGTAGGGGTGGGCTATTTATAGCCACTAGGCAACCCGACCTGATTTGTCCGAAATGACCTCGGGTCACTAAGGAACCGACACGTGTCACAACGGTCGATTTCAAACACACGCTGCAACTTGACTTGGGCTACAAGTAAAGCTGACTTATCCGACTGGATAAAATTTGCTCTCATTGTCTTCGCTCAAGACATAGGATTTTGTTGAGCATCACTTGATCACTCGACTTTGATCACTTGGACCCCACTTAATAAAGGCGGTGGTTCCTATGACTCAACAAAGAAGAAAAGAAACAACGAAACAGCTAAGTCTTCGCTCCATAGTCTTCACTCAATGTCTTCTTCGTCATAGTCTTCAATGTGAATATCTTCACGCACCACCATTGTCTTCAATGTCTTCATGCAATTTTAGGGGTCATCTCCTAGAGGTAAACCGAATCAAGGAGGGACTACTACCTGTGTTATCCTGCAATTCTCACAAACACATTAGTCCTCAACCACGCTTTGTCGTCAATACTCCAAAACCAAACTAGGGGTGGCACTAGATGCACTTACAATCTCCCCCTTTTTGGTGATTGATGACAAACTGGTTGAAGTTTTCAACGGGGATATGAATATGTGAAATTGTAAAGGATGAGGTATTGTCTTCACAAGTCGTAAAAGGCTCCCCCTGAAGATGTGCATATAAGTAATTTGCTTCTAGAATGCAAATGCACATGGTAGGTTCTACTTGTGGAGATCCTCTCCAACTTATGAAGACAATTCATCATGCATGATTTGATGTAAAGAAGATAATGACATGCATAATGAAAAATGGATGTCTGCAAAATGACTTAAATGCGGAAGTTATCATCGCACATGCGGAATTTATCATCGCATCACAAAATAGCAAATAAGTAGCAGACGACCATCGAGTTTAAGTGTCACAACTCAGAGAACCAAATGTATCAAGAGCAAGAGTTGTAAACACTAGGCAAAATATAAAGCAACCGCCCATATGAACCCGCTTGAAGACTATCAACTCATAGCTTCTCCCCCTTTTGTCAATAAGGACCAAAAAGGGTTGAAGACATTGAGCCTCTACTGCTCCCGGAAGGAGTAGGAGAAGATGCAGGTTGGTGTCGAGGTTTGGCGGTGCAAACGAGCTTGGAGCAAAGTGTCGACACGTGTTGGAGGTGGCAGTAGCATCATCTTGATCATCGATCACACGAGCATTCACGGTTGCAGCAGAAGAGGAGTACTCGAGTCTTCAAGAGATGGAGGCGCCAGAACAGCCTTTCTGGGCGGAGTGGAATCAAACTTGAATCTTTCTAAGAAGCCATCGTCTTGAAGATCTTCCTCAGCACACATAAGCGTCAGCCCTTTCCATGTGCGGCGACAGGTTTCATGTGCGACAAAGGCATTCTTGCTTGCAAGGTTGCGAATGCGATTGACGTCAGTCATGAGGCTCTGCATCTGGCGCTTGAGCCAATCATGATGCCTATCCTGTTTTTGATGCAGGCCAACGAGAAGCTCTCGGTCATTGAGAACACGAGATCGCTTTCGAGGCCATTGAGCAATTGTGCTGTCAGTGGCTTCGGTTTGGGCACGGTGAGGTGCACGTGTAGTACCGGCCAACGGATAGACTCGAGTGGCAGCGAGCACACCTTCAATGGGCTGAGTGAAGCTCTAACGATCAAGATTATGAAGATAAAGTGGCTCCTTGTCAGGCTCTGGATAGATGGCTTCAACAGACATATCGACATCTGGCAAGAAGACAATGTGGTTGCGTGCAGATGGCTGGTAGTTGAAAGCAGTTTGAAGCTTGATCAGACGTATGATCCATGGAGCATAGAACTTCAAGCCAAAAATGTCAGATCCTGATGCATCAAGTTGGCGGATGAAGAAATATTGTGCATTGAAGCATTTGCCATGAAGAATATGGAAGACCAATGTCTTCATTGCACCTTCCAAATTTTAGCCTGTGGAGAATGTCCTTTGATGGGCCGTAGAGTTCGCCTAATGATGTGATAGATTGTGCGTGGCGAGATACTCAAGGTCTTCAACAAAGAACTCCTTAGGATATTCTGCATCTTGAGGCAATGGCTTCATCATGCTTAGCATCCGCTCATGTCGGGTTCTCGACTTGTGAAAGATGCTTTCCAAAGCTGCAGCATGTGAAGTCGACAACCGTGCTCATAGAGATCACCGGAGTGGGCAGGCCAGTAAGCTCAATGACATCAAATGCTTTGGCTTCATGATGGACATTTCGTGTCATCCACTAAAGGACCCAAGTCTTTGGATCCCTGTTGTAGCCTCTGATATGAAGAGTGGCGTAGAATTGAAGCAGCAATTGTTCATTCTAGTGCTCCTTATCAGTGACAAAATGAAGTAAGCCAGCCTCACTGGAGCAATCGAGAGCTTCTTCTAAGCAGGGCAGGACAGCTATGGCTTCAGTATCAAGGCGCATAGGCGGAAATATGTGGCCTTGGTTGTACAGAATGCATGAATAATAGCTGCTTGATGTCCTTTCTACATGCTTCTTGACGCCTCACAAAGTGAATATTCTTGATACCTTTAGGGTTTGGTATTGCCTTCACAAAAGTAGACCACGAAGGATATGTGTCATCAGCAAGATAGTAGCTCATGCTATATTGATGGCCATTGAATTTAAAGTTCACCAGTGGTGCCTCTCCAACAGAAACCTTGAAAACAAATGGGATCTTTGCAAAAATATTCAGTCATTATGAGATCCTAGCAATGCAAAAAATTAATGCCAACTCGAAAGATAATTTGATGCCACAACTTTTAGAATTATTGTTGCATCTTTACCTTTTCCTTTGAATTGTCCATGCAATGTTGTAGGACAATTCTTCTAGTTCTAATGCATGCAATTGATGCTTCCAAGCATACCAGGAAATCCCTTTGATACACCCATATCAAGGAGTCTTGAAGTGTTCTCTTCATTTGGAGCTTTGATATATTCTTCTCCAAATATCTGAATGATAGACTTCACAAATTTCTTCAAACTCTGTATGCAAGTGCTCTCAGCCATTCCAACGCAATCATCGGTAAAATCAGCTGGCTAGCCATATGCAAGCATGCACACTGCCGTCGCTACCTTCTGCAAAGCACCATGACCCTGTTAGCCAGCTGCATTTCTTCTCTGCACAAAGTACGATAATGATCTTCTATGGTGCACGCAATACGCAAGACCAAATCCCTCAACATTCGGGACGTTCCCCATAAAGTTAACATGACCGGCTTGCTTGTTCAAGGGACTAAAATACGCCGAGGGGCTAAACTAACCGCCTCAGCTTCTTTTTTTCCATTGTATCCGCATATAAAGCAACCGTCATTTCAAGTTTGTCATCCTCATTGATACGTCCATTTTACATCATGTTTTCCTACTGATATTTATAATGTTTTTATTCTTTATAAACTTTATTGAGTAATTCTAATGCCTTTTCTCTCATAATATGCAAGGTTTACACAAAGAGGAAGAATACCGGTAGCTGGAATTCTGGACCTGGAAAAGCTATGTCCGAGATACCTATTCTGCACATCTCCAAATGAGCGGAAATTTTACGGAGAATTATTTTGGAGAGAAGAACTATCAGAGGGGGGCTTCCAGGTGTCCACAAGACACCAGGGCGCACCCTGGTGGGTAGTGGGCAGCCTGGCCCACCTCCGGTGCCCATTGAGGGAGTTCCAGACTAGGGGGTGTCCGGATAGCCGAACTATCATCATCGGCCGGACTCCAAGACCATGAAGATAGAAGATTGAAGACTTCGTCCCGTGTCCGGATGGGACTTTCCTTGGCGTGGAAGGCAAGCTTGGCGATACGGATATGTAGATCTCCTACCATTGTAACCGACTTTGTGTAACCCTAACCCTATCCGGTGTCTATATAAACCGGAGGGTTTTAGTCCGTAGGACGAACAATAATCATACCATAGGCTAGCTTCTAGGGTTTTAGCCTCCTTGATCTCGTGGTAGATCCACTCTTGTAACACACATCATCAATATTAATCTAGCAGGACGTAGGGTTTTACCTCCATCAAGAGGGCCCGAACCTGGGTAAAACATCGTGTCCCTTGTCTCTCGTTACCATCCGCCTAGACGCACGCTCGGGACCCCTACCCGAGATCCGCCGGTTTTGACACCGACATTGGTGTTTTCATTGAGAGTTCCTTCCGTGTCGCCGCCACGTAGGATGCCTCACCTTGTCTTTAAAGACGATACTATCGCCAAAGGAGCCTTGGCCGCTAGCCGCACTCTTCGCTAGGTGGTTTTCTTATGACCGCCATCCGCCATCACGCCGACGATGACCTCTCGAGTCATCGAAACCAATCTCCGTGTTAGTTCGGAACTTGCCAAACAGTTAGATCCGATCGAGCTCTCCTCCATGAACGAAGCTCTTGGATCGCATCGCTACTCGAGTCGCCACAGACTACGACCGGATCGGGCCTAAAACCGATCTAAGAGAGATCAACTCTCCCTAGGCTACCCATCATGTTGATGTGATAGAGCAGCAATGCGGCGATTCTTCTCGTATCTGAAGGACTAGTTACGCCCGGATTCCCGATCCCTCCATGCCGGATTCCCGCAGAGAGACGGACGTTGATCAAGCCCTGAACTTAAAATCAGGCGGTGGGTTGGATTCATGGGATAACACTCAAAAATCCAAACTTCCAAGTTCGAAACTTCGCCCTTGAGTCCTAAACTGGACGGGTTCCGGATCTAGTTCCACCCGCCCACCCAAACATTAGCGATCTCTCTCAAATTCGCAAGAGCCCGATGAAACAAGACATCATTATCGGGCCGATTCCTCCCGGTTATGAACAGGATAAAGGATCGCCGAGAGGAGGACGCAATCCCAATTTTCTGCAATAATTGCACGGACAAGGGAATCTGAACGCCATCACCGTCAGCGAAATTACACGCTTTATCGACTTGGTGACCATAGTACAAAAGTACTGTGCGATGGAGAGCGTCTGGAAAACCGAAAGTAAATTTTGGGACAATCCGGCCCCGAATACACCCCTAGTCCGAAACAAAAGGGTGCATCATTATCAAGCACCCGGGTTGAATACCAAAAAACCAAAAGCCCCTAAAGGGTACGAAACCGCATCGAGGGTTGGCTCAACGGACCTCGCAAGATCCACAAGACGGAGGGCGCCACTCCAACACACAGCCTTCGAGCGTGTTGGATACTACTACAGTGGCCAAAAGCGGCGAGGCTTTCTAGCCCCGGTAACCAACCCAAAGAAGTACCAAAGACGGTATTAACAGTCTTGAGACTTTCGCATCAAATAACATGCGAAACAAACAATCCACGACCTTGCGTCAAGTCTACCAAGTAGCAACAACAAATCCATGGAGCGACACGGCTATCACCTTCAACGCCAAATGATTTAACCTAAATTCGCACCACCGCATTGGTCCTCAGCCCGATAGTGGACGGTTTTCGTCTTACTAAGGTACTCATGGATGGCGGCAGCGAATTAAACCTCATCTATGAGGAACCCTGCAAAAAATGGAAATTGACTAGAGCCGCATTGAGTGAAGCAGCACAACCTTCAGAGGGATAATCCCTAGTCGAGAAGTACGCTGCGCAGGAAAAATCACACTAGATGTAGTGTTCGGCTCACCGGACAATTACAGGTCCGAGGAGGTCACATTTCAAGTGGCCCCATTCGGCAGCGGATATCATGCTTTGTTAGGGCGAGAGGCATTCACAATCTTCCAAGCTATACCCCACTACGGGTACATGAAGCTCAAAATGCCCGGACCCAATGGGATAATCACTCGCCAAGGATTCAGAGCATAAAGACTGCGCTGAAAATAAGACAACCGACCGGCCCTAGAGGCATTGTCCAAGCCCTAGCGGCAGAGGAACTAACCACGCCAAGGCCCACGGTGGATAGGGACGATGTGATACTCGATAAGAGGTCCAAGTCCACCTCTTTAAACCAGCAGATTTAAATAGTCAAATTTCAGGTCCATCCAACGGACCCCACAAAGACGGCCTCCATTGGGGCACAATTAAGTCCCGATGTCGGGCCAAGACTACGAGAATTCCTCCGGAAAATTGGGACATTTTTTCCCGGCACCCTTCAGACATGCCAGAATCCCACGCAGTCGGCAGAGCACAGCCTAAATATCCTAAAAGGATTCAAGCCACCAAACAAGCTCTTCGGGCGATTTTCCGAGCCCAAAAGACAGGCAATGGGAGAAGAGCTAGCCAAACTCTTAGAAGCCGGATTCATCGTGAGATATAAAACATCCGGACTGGCTAGCCAACTTGGTAATGGTACCAAAAAGGACAAATCTCGGCGCCTCAAGGCCGATTTTAAGGACCTTAACAAGGCCTGTCCAAAGGACCCTTTCTCCCCCGTGATCGATCAAATCATCGATGCTACCGCAGGGCACGACTCATTGTGCTTCCTCGATGCATACTCCGGATACCATCAAATCAAGATGGCGGAGAAAGATCAGGCCGCAACGGCATTCATCACTCCATATGGGCCATTCTGCTTCAACACCATGCCCTTTGGACTCAAAAACGCCGGCGCAACATATCAGCGCATGATTCAAACATGTCTGGCGACCCAGATAGGCAAAACAAGAGAGGCATACGAGACGATGTGGTCGCCAAGACCAAACACGCCGTAACTCTAGTAGAAGACTTGAGGGTGACATTCGACAACCTCCGAGCATATGACATTAAGCTCAATCCGGAAAATGCGTCTTCGCATCACCGGAAAGCTCTTGGGCTTCATCCGAGCTCACACAATTGGATATTCCAAAAGACCTCAAGCAGATACAAAACTAACCGGATGCGAGCGGCCTTAAGTCGCTTCATCTCCCGCTTGGGAGAAAAGGCTCGCCCTCTACCGCCTCCTTCGGGCGCATCAACATTTCGAATGGACGGATGCCGCCACACTCGAAAAAATAAAGGCCATACCGGCAACAAATCCGGTTCCGCCGCTACCAACTGGGCAAACCTATGTTATTATATATCGCAGCAACACATCAAGTTGTTAGCGCGGTACTGCCGTTGAACGAGAAGCGAAGGGCACAAATTCTCTTCAAAACCAGTGTACTACGATCCAATCGCTCTAACTCCATGCAAATCCGGTACCCACATTATCAAAAGATAGCATATGCGGTGTTCATGGCATCCCTAAGCTGCGTAATCGCTTTCAAGAGTGTTCAATAACGGTGGCCTCCAAGTACCTCTCAACGATATTATAAACAATCGCGACAAGAAGCGGGCAGGATTGCAAAATGGGCTATCGAAGCTCTTACCATTTGACATAACCTACAAACCACGGCGAAGCTATAAAGTCGCAGGTTCCGCGGACTTCATCGCCGAATGGACCGAAGCCGAACTCCCTAAAGAGTACGGCGCGTACTCAACCGGATCATGCATTTCGACGGATCCAAAATGTTGGCTGGCTTGGGGCTAGCGTCAGATCGACGTCCCTAACCGGAGACACAATCCAATACGCATTTCAAATAATGTACATGGACTCCAACAACGCAAATTAACACGAGGCCCTTCTACATGGCCTCCGGATGGCAATCTCCATGGGCATTCAACGCCTAGAGGTGCGCGGAGATTCAAACCTCGTAATATCCCAAGTAAATGGAGACTTCGATGCCAAAGATCCAAAAATGGCAGCTTACCGCAACGCCGTCCTAAAAATGTCACCGGTTCAAGGACTAGAATTCCACCATGTAGCACGGGATAATAACCAGGCAGCAGACGTGTTAGCACGCATCGGGCGTGAAACGAGACGCCGCCCCTCCTAACATCTTTCCCCGAACGGCTCTTTAAGCCATCCGTATTATGGGAAGAGGAGTCTGGAAATAACAATCCGGAGCCAGCTGCATCACCTAACTCAGACCATTCTGACACAATCGGCGGCTCAGCCAATGAAATAACACCTTTAGCTCATGAAATAATGGCAGTCATTGCCCCGTGGACAGAACCATTCCTAGCCTACTTAATGCGGCAGTGTCAGGGAGGCTGATTGGACCCACGAACACCTATGGGGCCGGCGGACCAGGCCCCTTGTGGTTCGGACGGGGGCGGAGATCGCACGAAGAGCGGATCGAGGCGGTTAACACGAGCAGCTTTACCCAGCCGAGCTCTCCGGAGAGATAAAACTCCTCATCGCTGCTTGTTTGATTGTATTGTGTTCTTGCTAGGGAGCGATGAGAGCTACAAAACCTAGCGTGAGTGTCTCCGGGTCTCGAATGAGTCGAATCGGCGAACCCCCACGTTGCGCATGGGCCTCCTTTTATATGCTCAAGGGTCTCCGGCTGTGGCAACGTAGATGAGGGTACAAATGTAAAAAACAGAGTTGGTACACCTACTTGAACAAAGGTATGCTGCAAAATACCTAACTCGACGGCAAGGTACAAAAGCATTAATTGCCCGTCTGCGTGTCGCTTAAACAAAGGCAACAGAGACCGTCAGTGCGCCACCGCCGCCACGATGGCAAGCTTGTCGCCGCCGCTTATCGCTGCCCTCCGCTGGCTGCACAGCCTTCTTGACACGCTGCGCATGGAATGGTCTCATGGCGACACGTTGATGGATGAGCTGGAGCGGAGATGAAGAGAGTTTCTTGTCGCGGCAAGTGCCTTGCCGCGGCTGAATCTCTTGTCGCGTCCGGAGGCTTGTCGCGGCCTGAGCCTTCCCGGCAAGCTCCTCTTGCCGGGCCTTGTCTTCTGCGTGCCTTGAGTGGCCTTCCCGGCAAGCTCCTCTTGCCGGGCCTTGTCTTCTTGGTCAAATACTTTGTTCTTGAATGGCTCCAAAGGAGCCACGGAGGATCTTGCCGGTGATCAGCAAACCTCGCCGCATGGTGTCAAGTATCGTCTGCGGCACGAAGTTCGGGATACTAGGGTACCCCTACTCTAGTACAATCGGTCAGAGCCCTCGGCCTGGGTCAAGACACGGTGCCGAGCGCTGTCGGGCCAGGCCCAAAACAGTCTGCACGGTCACACGCGGCCTTGATCACGCCGTAACTCACCCCGGACCCACCACGCCCCCACTAACGGCACGCATCAAGGTGGCGCTGCGGCGAGATCATGGGCGTGGTCGTGGGGGTTTCTTTATTAGGAAAAGCGAAACGTCCGCCCCCTCCCCCTCCTTGTAAACAGGGGAGACAGGGGCAGGCCATCCACCTCGCAATTGTTGTCTTGTCAAGAAAACCACCGCCGCTCCCCCCTTCTTCTCCAGTGCGAAGAGAGCAGCACTCCGCCCCCTTTCGCCACAGCACCATCAACGCCGTCGGCCTCCTCCGCCGCCTCCGCCATGGCTCCGAAAGCCGACAAGGGGAAAGGCGTCAAGTCGGCCGAGGCGCAGCGGCTCACGGCGCTGCGCAAGGAGCGGGCCATATTCTCCCCCCAGCTCGACGCGAAGGAGCTGAGGGAGGGCTTCTACCTTTTCTGGTCGACGGAGACGCGTGCGCATCCGCCAAGACGAAGGTACTCCCGCCACCGCGCCGGATTTAGCCCCAACTGGGTATCCTTTCTTTGCCCTTTTTCTATTATGGCTCTGCCCGCCCTTTTCCGAATTCTTCTGTGATATTATGAACACATACGGGTTCCGCCTCCTTGATTTCACCCCCAACGCCATTCTAACCATGGCGGTTTTCGCACACCTTTGCGAAAACTTTGTCGGGATCCACCCCAACGTAGCCCTCTTCCGCCACTTCTTCATGCCCCGCGTTGAGAGAGGGGAGCCGCTTGCCGGAGGGATAGCTTGGGTCTCCCGGGTCGGCAAGAAAGAAGCGTATCTGGAAGGAGAGTTCCGCAGCAAGTGGGAGGAGTGGAGAGCCAACTGGTGGTGGATCGTAGAGGAGAACCCGCAGCCCTTCACTGCCGTGCGCCAAACCCTAATAGTGCGCGGCAACGATTGGAGAAGCTTGGCGCCGGAGGATGCTAGCTTGAAGATAGTCTGTGACCGGATTTTGCGCCTCGGGCTTGCCGGACTTCACTTGTTGGCAGCTTGGCGAGAGATTTCCTTCGCCAGACGCTTCCCTTGCAGGAGAGAGGAGGGGCCTGCTTGGGAGTTCCAAAATGCGGCGGACATCATGAGGCTGCGCCCGGTCCGAACTCGAATTTCACCGCCTTTGGAGCTGGATGCGATGCTGCTAGAGCTGTTCAAGAACGACCCCGATCACCCCGAGTGGTTCAGGTTGCCGAGGGGGGTCATCCCATTGTGCAACAACTCTGCGCTCGACCGCATTCGCGCCATGATGCCATTGTGCGATTCCTATGGGATCGTTCCGACCTGGCAGGAGCCTTCCGACGAGATCGTGCAGCAGTTCTTGACGACCGAAGAAGTGCCGATCCACTCCGACGAAAGCGTAAGAGGCTCACCCGCGACACCACCGACGAAGAGATGGCGCGACGCCACAAGGTTGGAGGAGGCGGCAGCAGCCGCTACCGGGCGTCTTCGGGTACACCGTGGAGGAGGCAGACGCAGCAAAGGAGGCAAGCCTTGCCGAGCGAAGGGAGCTCGCCGGTAAGGAAGAGCTTGCCGAGCCCGAGGCCGAGTCGAGCGGGCCAGCCGAGGGTGCTTCTTCTCCACCACCTAGCGACTTGCCGCCAACGGAGCCCCCGGCTCCGCCGAAGAGGCGTCTCCGCAAGGCCGGAGACGAGACGGGGCGGCACACGGGCCCACAGCCGCAGTGCCGCACGACGCGCTCTACCGCGGCAAGCGATGTTGCCGCGGGAGCACCTCACACTGCTGCGGCAACTGGGGCTGAATCCTCCCAGGCCACCGCCGACGCCTCCGCCAAGCGGCCAAGAGAGCCCACTCCTCCGCCTCGTCGCACCGGAGGCGAGCCGGAGTTTGACTTCTCCGCGCTCAGCTCCGAGGAGGAAGAAGAAGAGTAAGCTTTAATATTGTGCTTGTATTTCTTCAATTCTGTTGCTTCATCTTGAATCTAATTTGCTTCGCTCTGAACTCTTTCCTTTTCGTGACGCCGCCCAGAGCGCCGAAGAGAGCCAAGACCCCGGTGGTCGTCGTTGAGGACGATCCACCCGTGGCAACAGGGGACGCGGCTCGAGACCCCTTGCGGACCCGCAACCCTTCATCAGAGCAGCCCCAAAGACAGCCCCTGTGGTAAGTATGCGGTTTTCTCCTTACTGTTAGGTGTGCATGGGTGCTCCTTCTTCATTGATATCTCGATCGTTGGTTCGTAGGAGCAGAGCAGCCTCATCGGGAGGGCTCGGAAGCCGCCTCAAATTCTCGGCTCGCTTGACTACGCCGCCAAGGGAGGATTCTCCGACAAGGGAGCGTCCTCCGGCAAGGGAGGCTACTCCGGCAAGGGAGGCTACCCCGGCAAGGGACAGCGCCAGCGATCCTCCAGTGGTCGAGACCATGGCTGCAGATCCCATCGCAGGTAATCCCCTTACGCGAAAATTTCCCTTGGGCTTGTTTTCTTCTGTTTTTCTTTTTGAACATTTGCTTGACTATTCTTTCTTTGTCTGACGCAGAGCCGATGGAGGTCGAGGTCGTTGGCGAGGAGGAAGCGCGCGGCAACATTGACGAAGCCGCCGTCGTGGAAGAAGAGGTCGTCGCTGATGAGCCTGTCGGCGAGGAGGCCACCGAGGCTGCCGACGCAGAAGCCGGTGAGGGGTCGGGCGATTGCACTGACGGCCCTAAGGCCGCAGGAGCGCCAGGCGCTACACCGACCGCCGACTTCTGGCCGCTTGTCGCAGGCCAGTTCGAGAGCCCCAGGCCCGGCCGCTTACTTGAAGGCCGGCGACGGCGCCTTCATCAAACTCCCCGAGTCGAGCTCAGGCGCCGGGTCGAAGGAGAGACCTTCGATGGCGAGCTACTCGCCTCCGCTTAGGCCGACGCTGGTGGACGCGCCAAGCAGCAGCGGCGAAGTAGTTCGAGGAGGAGCAATGCTAAAGAAGCTGTTGTCGCTCTACCGCGCCCGGCAAGCCAAGTTGGAGTCCCGGAGGCACTTGTCGCGAGGGCAGGAGCAGATATGGAGAAGCTGCCAGAAGAGCTCCGAGCGCCAACCAAGAAGCTCTCCTAACGTAGCGGAAGAGTGGGCGCTACTACGAAGAGCGCACTGCCTTCAGCCGCGAGAAGGCCACAGCTGAGGAGGAGCAGCGGCTTGGCGCCGAGAAGGTATCCGCGCAGGAAAGCGAGCTGGCGCAGCGGAAGATCAACCTGGACAGCCACGAGGAAGAGCTTGTCGCGCGCGAGGAGTCACTTGGCGGGGCGCTTAAGGAAGCGAAGATGCTGCCGCAGCCGAGGCCGCCAAGGAAGAGTTGAAGACGAAGGTGGCGCAGCTGGAAGCCGATCTCGGAAGAGCGGCGAGGAGCTTGCCGCGCTCAAGCACGAGCGCGAGAAGGACGCCTACACTCTTGGCGAGCTGCAGGGCTGTCTCGCTGATAGGAGCAACGAGCTCGACGCCGCCAAGGATTCCAAAGCGGATCTTGAGCTGAAGCTGACCACTCTGACGCAGACGCTAGACATCGCCAGAGAGCGGGAGGTGGGCCTGTTGGAGACGATCAAGGCCAAGGAGGAGCTGCTGGCGAATGCTGTTGACACCCAGAGCGCCTTGAGGGAGAGTGTGGAGCACTGGACCGAAGGTCTTGTGGATACTGCTGCCGACATCCACAACGAGCTGATGGAGCTGGGGATGGCGGACCTTGCATACTCCTCCGACGAGCATCTCCAACGCAGCGCCAAGCTCAGCTTATTCTTCAAGGGCGTGGTGACGGGCCTCCAGCGACTCCGGGAAGAGGTCCCAAAGCAGCTGGCCGAGGAATCACGCCAGATCTGTGCAGGAGCCCTCGAGAAGGTGTTGATAAAGGTGGCCTTCCGCAATCCGGGCCTCAACCTCAACGGGCGTCCTCAGATCCTTGCCGCCAGATGCCGACGGAGGCGCTCAAAGCCCTTGTCGCACCCATTGTGGACAAGGTGAACAAGATCAAGTTGATTGACGACCGCGCGTAGACTAGGCCGCTAATTTTATCTTCCCTTGTCGTCGCCGATCATGTTTAGAACACTTTGTTAGATCAGCGACAAGTTATTTTGTAATATACTCTATCTTAGGCAATCATTGCAATGTTATTTCCTTTACTTGATTCCTTCCTTTGTACGTTTTTGCCCTACGCATTTAGGGAACTCGTCGGTGCAGCACCTTTGTCATGAAGCGCTGAGTGCGGAACGTCAAGAGTTCGTCAAGCGGTGCCGCCTCCGACAAGCAACCTTGTCGCGACTAGCTGCAGCTCACTTAAGTTATTGAGCGGACTCGAAACAAAGTAAGGGCGCGACTAGTCATGAAGTTGGTTCCTCTGCGCATGTGTTTTCCATACAAAGTACTATCGCTCGAGGAAGATAACTTAAAATTTAAAACTGATTGCTCAAACTTTGGCAACTTAGCTTTTTCGTCGCTTGCTTCCCGATATATGAAACTTCCTCGAGCGATGCTTGGTCCATAGTATTATCTTCTCTTTCCCCCCTGGTTAACTTGTGCGCGAGGGAGCCTTCCTTTCTTTGAGAAAAGAGAAAGAAGGGAAAATAAAGTTATGGAGCCCAGCGGCTCGATATTGCTTACGGGTGTGGGTGCTGCACAAAGTGTTAGCAAAAATATGCAATAAAATGATGAAAGCATGAATTTGACAAGTTGTGCGCAACTCATGAGCTTTACTGATGCACGGGGTCTGCACCCGGCTTTGTACAAAGGATTACATGCAACAGCGGCAAGACTTGGTTAAGGTGGTTGCCGGAACAGGTTCCGCAACCGCGCCTATGGGTAAAACTTACGAAGATGCTCAATGTTCCGTGAGTTGCTCACCGAATGCCATCTTCGGTCTCAAGGTGGACAGCGCCAGCCTAGTGACTCGCTTCACCCGATAAGGGCCTTCCCACTTTGGCGGCCAACTTATTTGAATTCTTGGCGATCGAACAGCGCCAAGAACAAGGTCGCCTTCCTCGAGGCTTCCGCACTAACTGCGGCTATGGTAGCGACGCTAAAGCTTGTCGGTAACGAGCTGCTCGTGACAAATGCTCGAAGGCGATTTTCCTCAAGGAGCAGCGTCATCTTGTCGCAGCTGCTCTTGCTCAAGCTCATCATAAGTGAGTACTCGAGGCGATCCATATACGAGTTCCGTGGGAGAACTGCCTCGCTCCATAGACTAGAGCAAAGGGTGTCCGCCGTTGGCTCGATTTGGGCGTCGCCCGATCGACCAAAGAACCACCGCAGCTCCTCGATCCAGCTTTCTTCCGCACTTGCGCAGCTCGTCGAAAGTTCCGGTCTTCAGCTCAAAGCACTTCAAAGATTTGCCCTCTCTCGCTGACCGCTGCTTCTCGGGTGAGCAATGAAGCAAAGCAGACCTTGGCGCCAAGATCTTGGACATACTGCATGAAGGTGCGACTCAGAATTGTGTGCCGTTGTCGGTGATGATCCTGTTAGGGATTCCGAAACGGCAAACAATCGACCTGAAGAACTTGACTGCTGATTGTGCTGTCACCTTCCTCACTGCTTCCACTTCCGGCCACTTTGTGAACTTGTCGATGGCAACGTACAAGTACACAAAGCCCCCAACGGCTCGGGGGAAGGGGCCGAGGATGTCGAGCCCCCAGACCGAAAATGGCCAGGATAAAGGGATCGTCTGGAGAGCTTGAGCTGGCTGGTGTATCTGTTTGGAATGGAATCGCACGCTTCACACTTGGTTACTTGTGCGATTGCATCTCGGAGGGCTGTCGCCGAAGAAACCTTGCCGGAAAGCTTTGCTTAAGTGCTTCCGCGCCAATGTGGTGACCACATATGCCTCCGTGTATCTCTCGCCAACACTTTTGTCCATCTTCCCGCAAATACACTTCAATTTCACACCGTTGAGTCTTCTTACATGCGATATCCGTCGACAAACCGGTACATACTTGACCGCCGGGCTACTCTTTCCGCTTCTTCTTGCTCTTCGGGAAGTTCTCCGTCTCAAGGAAATGAACAATCTGCTGCGCCCATGTCAAGCTTGTGGCTCGACAACAAGGACTAAAGGCACATCTGCCGTCATGGGAACATCAGCTTCCACGGCAAGAACCTGCGGCTCAGCCGGAGCTTGATGTTCCCGGCAAGCTTGCTGGAGCAAAACTTGTCGGGAGCGCTCGCTTCAACGAAACAAACCACAGGGCTTGTCGGAGCAGCATCGCCTCAGCTCTGTTGGTGTCGATCTTGGGGACCTTCTTGGCTGCGGCTTCGGGAAGCTCTGCCGGAAAGTAGTCACCAGAGATCAACTTCCTCTTTTTGCTCTGTCCAGTTGATGGTGTTACGGTTGGTTGAGTTAGCTTGAGCACAAAATCCCTGGTTCCATTGTGCAACTTAAGCGCAACGCACTTTGACAGGCCATCAGCAATATCATTCTGAGCTCTTGGAACATGTTCCATTTGTAGGCCGTCAAAATGCTCTTCTAGCTTCCTCACTTCATCAATGTAGGCTTCCATCAATGGACTCTGATAATCTTTGTTCACTTGGCGGACGACAATTGCGAGTCACCCACGACAATGAGCTTCTTGATCCCAAGGTCCACTGCGATCTCGAGATCGGCAAGCAAACCTTCATACTCTGCAAGATTGTTTGTTGCTTGCTCCTTGGGAAAGTGCATCCGGACTACGTGCTTGAGGTGCTCTCCGGTGGGTGCTATAAGCAGGCAAGACGCCGGGCACCGGGCGCTTGCAGCGAGAAGGCACCATCAAAGTACATCAGCCACTCTTTGCTTGCTTCCTTGACGGGAATGCTCGCTCTCGAATTTCTTCATCCGGTGTTGGCGTCCATTCTGCTATGAATTCTGCCAATGCTCTACTTTGGATAGTTGAAGTGCTTTCAAACTTGAGGCCAAAGCTTGACAGTTCCAAAGGCCCACTCGACAATCCCGCTGTTGCCTCCGGATTCTGCAAAGATCCTCTTGACGGAAAGCGAGTGACAACTGTGATCTCATGTGCTTGGAAGTAATGGCGCAGCTTTCTCGAGGCCATGAGGAGGCCGAAAAGCAATTTCTGCAAACCAGAGTACCTTGATCTAGCCCCCTGCAGGAGGGAACTGACAAAGTAAACTAGGCGCTGCACCTTCCTTTTCTGCATCTGCTCTTGCATCTGCGCAGATCCATCCTTGTCGGGACCAGAGCTTGTCGGCGAAGCCCCCTGCTTGTCGCTGGATGTGTCTGCCGTGGTTGCTAGCTCATCATCCGCCTCCCTCTCCGCTACTAACGCTGCACTAACCACTTGATTGGTTGCCGCTATGTATAGCAGCAACTTCTCTTGTGGCTTAGGTGCGACAAGTGTTGGAGTGGAGGACAGTACCTCTTTAAGTCTGCGCAGCCTCCGCTTCGAGTCCATTTCATTGGACCTGCCTTTTTCAAAATCTTGAAAATGGCGGTATGCGCCAGCAGAACCTAGAGATAAACTCGCTGCGAAAGCAGCTACGCAAACCGCAAGTCTTCGTACATCCTTGACACGCTTTGGTGCTTCAATCTGCTCAATGGCCTTGATCTTGTCGGGATTGGCTTCAATCCCCGGCCGAGATTGACGAAAGAACCCGAGAAGCTTGCCGGAAGGGACTCCAACCACGCACTTCTCGGGGTTGAGCTTGAGGTTGATCTTGCGCACATTTGCAAAGGTCTCATCCAAATCTTGAACCAGAGTTGCTTTGTCCTTGCTCTTGACCACTATGTCATCCATGTAGGCTTCTACATTTCTGTGCATTTGCGGCTCAAAAGCATCATGAACTACCCTTGCAAACGTTGAACCGGCATTCTTCAAACCGAAAGGCATCCGTATGAAACAATATGTGCCACATGGAGTAATGAATGCGGTTTTCTCCTCATCCTCTTCAGCCATGAAGATCTCGATGGTATCCTCGAGTATGCATCAAGAAACGAAAGCAAATCACATCCAGCCGTGGAGTCAACAATTTGGTCGACGCGGCAAGGGAAACGTTCTTTGGGACAAGCTTTATTAACATCCGTGAAGTCAATACAAAGTCTCCATTTCCCATTTTCCTTGGCGCACAACTACAGTGGATTGGCCAACCACGAGGGATGGAGCACTCCTCGACAAGGCCTGCTCCTTCCAATTTCTTGATCTCTTCGCAATGAATTCTTGGCGCTCCACCGCTTGTTTCGACTTTCGCTTGACGGGCCGCGATGAGGACAAACGGCCAGCGGTGCTCAATCACTTTCCTGGGAACACGGGGATGTCGACGGTTGCCATGCAAACACGCCGACATTCGCCCGCAGGAAAGAACCGAGCGCCTTCTTCCTATTTAGGGTCGAGAGAGGCACCGATGGTGAAGGTACCACCAAAGGCCGCCCTCCTTGGCGGACACTTTCTTGGTCTTTGGCGGAGCTGCCATCTTCTTATTGCACTTGCCGGTGGAGCTCGATGGTGCGTCCTCGACGGTAGCGCAGCACTCAAAAGATGTGCGCTTGCCGGAGTGGTCATAAGAGCTCTTGCCGGACTTGGACTTGGTCTTCTTCCAGGAGCTTCAGCGGCAAGTGTAAGCAACTGTTGCGGCTGCTGCATCCCGGTAGATCTTGTCGGCCCAGATAAGAGCATCCTTCTTGTCGCCATGGACAGAGATGATGCTTATCGGGCCTGGCATCTTGAGTAAGTTGTAGGCATAGTGAGAGGTTGCCATGAACTTGGGGAGCGCTGGACGGCCAAGTATCCCATTGTAAGGCAATGGGAAATCAGCAACGTCGAATGTGACCCTCTCAGTCCTAAAGTTCAGCTCGCTGCCAAATGTTACCGCAACGTGATCTTCCCTTCGCTTGCTCCTTCCCGGATTAATTCCTTGGAATGTGCCAGTCTCTTCGAGCTCGTTGTCAGGGATTTGAAGCTTCTGGAGCACCGCGGAGGAGATCAGATTCAAGCCGGCCCCGCCGTCAACTAGCATCTTGGTGACCTTGAGGTTGCGGATAGTTGGTGAGACCAACATCGGCAAGCACCCGACCGCAGTTACGCGATCGTGGTGGTCCTCAATATCAAAGATGATAGGCGTCTTGGACCACTTCAGAGGCTGCGTGACTCTACGGATGGTTCCGCTGCATTGACCTCCGCATCCATTGCTTGAGTTGGCGGTGGGAAATATGCAGGAAGCACCTCCGTCAACGCAGAGGACCTCCGTAGCTTTCAAACTCCTGCTCATCGGCCTCGCTGCCTTCCATATCTTCATCGTCGCCGCCGTCTTCATTCTTGTCGCGCCGCTGGGAGGTCTGTCTCCTTGTCGCTGCTTGGCCTTGCCGCGTGTCCTCCCGGCCGAGACGCTTTCTTGCTTGCTCCCCAAAGCACCTTCCTGGCCTTCTCCTTGCCGCGCCTTTCGTACTCAGCCTTCGCTGTTCAACAAGCTGCTCGAACTTCTTGCAGCTCTGGAGGTCATGGCCCTTGGTGCGGTGGATCTTGCAAGATTGCTTGCGAGCCGCCCCGCTTGTCGGGCGTCACACGGATCGGTGTGGTTGGCGTCAGCGGCAACCTCCTTGCCGGAGCCACCAGCCTTGGCGTTCTTGTCGCCACCTCCGCTGCCGGACTGCTCAACAGCTAGCACTTCTCCGCCTTTTCTTCTTCTGTTGCCCGCCACGGCTCTTCTTTGCCGGGCGGTCTCCTCACCGCCGATCCTGCTTCAGATTCTCTCCAGGAGTCTCCTCCCTTCCTCAAAGACGCACACTTGTTGGCCAAGGCATACAGCTCATCGACGTCCTTGACTTTGCACATCGCCATCTCCTCCCTCATCCTGCGGTTCCGACGTTACGATGAAACGCGCCGATCACCGCGGGGTGGACATCCGATGTTGTAGTGCACACGGCTGAATCTCTGAATGAACTTGCGCAGGACTCTCCTTCCTTCGGGCGGCAGATGAAGGTCACTTTCTTGGCTATGAGGCTTGTGGCCGCCCGTGAAGGCGCCAACAAACCGATGGCATAAATCTGCCCAAGAAGATATGGAGCTGTCCGGCAAGTGCATGAGCCAAGATCTCGACGTTGGGCTTGAGCACCGCCGGAAGTAGTTGGCGAGGATCTTGTCGCCTCGCCCCCCGCAGCTTGCACCGCAATGGTGTAGATGCCGAGGAACTCGACGGATGCGCCCCGCCATCGCATTTCTCTCGCACATCCGCTTGAAGTTTTTCCGGCTGGGCCACATCGGACTTGCCGCAGCTCACGAAAGTGAACGCAGGGCAACCTATCGCAGACGGCAACTCGCTCGTTCCTTCCGCATGCGCATGTCAACAGAGGGCCCGGCGCGCTTTGTCGGATCGACGTCGCGCTTCTCTCCGGGCGCCGATGCGAAGTTCGAAGCGCCCTCTTGTTGCCGTTCATGGAGAACTTGGCGCTTATCGCGCCGACTCGCGGATCCGACGATGCAGTGGAGTCGCTGTCGAGGTGGATCCGGCGAGTTGGCGACCCTGGCCTTCGGGGCGGGGAGTGCATGGTGGTTGCACCCCCACCGGTCTCGTCGCCACCGGCTCGCGTTCGACGTTCTTGCCGCGGCAGCGACGCACTCGGTTGCTGCGGAGCGTCGCCATCGGCGAAGCCGATGAGAATCTGTATGGTGGCCCTCCACTCGTCGACCTTGTCGGCTCTTGGAGGGTAGTCGAGGAGTAGCTGAGCTCTCGCCAGAGCTTCTGCTGGAGTAGTGGGTGGCAATGGTGAACGGTGCGAAGAGCGGGATACGCTCGGACTTCTAACTATGTTAGAAGGAGCAGCATCCCATCTAGGCGACCGTATCTCGCTTGTGCCAGCGTGTTTGCGTGCACGCTGGTCTTGAGGGTCTCGATCCAACGAGCGTATGGTGTTGAGAGTACCATGACGCTGTTGGTCCCGCGTCTCCTGAGATGGGCGCGGGGCATGTGCGGACGCCGAGGTTTGCGCGGCCTTGTCTTTGGACTTGGCAGCGTCACGAACTCCTTCGCCGGCGCCCGTCCTTCCACCAGCGTCTACTCCACCACCCGTTTGCTCCGGTGATGGTGGGTACGACGCGGACGGCTCCGCTGCCGCCGAAGCCTTCTTCTTCGGTGGCATGTTGATGAAGATGTTGAAGATGTTGCTCGTGTGATGTCGGATCAGGTTCACACAGCCTCGACGCCCCCTACCTGGCGCGCCAAAGATGTCGGAGAGGCTGATCGGACCCACGAACACCTATGGGGCCGGCGGACCAGGCCCCTTGTGGTTCGGAGGGGGGCGGAGATCGCACGAAGAGCGGATCGAGGCGAAGCACACGAGCAGTTTACCCAGCTTCGAGCTCTCCGGAGAGATAAAACTCCTACCGCTGCTTGTTTGATTGTATTGTGTTCTTGCTAGGGAGCGATGAGAGCTACAAAACCTAGCGTGAGTGTCTCCGGTCTCGAATGAGTCGAATCGGCCGAACCCCCCACGCTATGCGCATGGGCCTCCTTTTATATGCTCAAGGGTCTCCGGCTGTGGCAACATAGATGAGGGTACAAATGTAAAAACAGTAGTTGTACACCTACTTGAACAAAGTGTATGATGCAAAATACCTAACTCTGATGGCAAGGGACAAAAGCATTAATTGCCCGTCTGTGTCGCTTAAACAGTGCAACAGAGACCGTCAGGTGCGCCACCGCTCGCCACGATGGCAAGCTTGTCAGCGCCGCTTATCGCTGCCCTCCGCTGGCTACACAGCCACTTGACACGCGCGCATGGAATGGTCTCATGGCGACACGTTGATGGATGAGCTGGAGCGGAGATGAAGAGAGGTTGCCTGCCGCGGCAAGTGCCTTGCCACGGCTGAATCCTTGTCGCGTCCGGAGGCTTGTCGCGCTCCGAGCCTTCCCGGCAAGCTCCTCTTGCCGGGGCCTTGTCTTCTGCGTGCCTTGAGTGGCCTTCCCGGCAAGCTCCTCTTGCCGGGGCCTTGTCTTCTTGGTCAAATACTTTGTTCTTGAATGGCTCCAAAGGAGCCACGGAGGATCTTGGCGGTGACCAGGCAAACCCTACTGCTGAGGTCAGAATCTGTCGTCAGGCACGAGTTCGGGATACTAGGGTACCCCTACTCTAGTACACCGACAGGCAGGAACTTCCCAAAGACCAAAATGAGGCCCGCTACATCGTTCGGCGATCTAAAGCCTACAAGGTCCATGAGGGAGAACTTTATAAGAAAAGCACAACCGGAGTCCTTCAAAGGTGTATCTCCGAAGAGGAAGGGCGAAATCTCCTGGCTGAAATTCACGCCCGTACTCGTGGCACCACGCTGCAGCCCGGGCCCTTATAGGCAAGGCCTTCCGTACAGGATTTTATTGGCCGACAGCCCGGGCAGATGCTCAGGATTTAGTCCAACGATGCGTCGGTTGCCAGCTCTTTGCTAATCAGAGCCATATGCCACTCACCGCCCTCAAAACTATACCCATTACCTGGCCGCTCGCGGTCTGGGGCTTGACATGGTCGGACCCCTTAAAGGGGGAACACACAAGCACAAATACTTATTGGTCATGGTGGACAAATTAACCAAATGGATTGAGGCCAAGCCGGTTAAAACGGCAGAATCCGGACCGGTGATAGACTGCATATCCGGGGTAGTACACCGCTTCGTGTCCCCACAAAGATCATCATCGACAACGGCACGAACTTCACGGCCGACGAGGTTAAACTCTAGTGCAAAAACATGGGCATTAAGCTCGACACGCTTCAGCCTATCACCCCAAACTAACAGTCAAGTTGAGCGAGCAAATGGTCTAATCATGAGCGGCATCAAACCCGGACTAGTGCGGTCCTCAAGGAATCTAACACGACCTTTGGGTAGAGGAGCTCGACTCCGTACTGGGGATGCGGACCACGCCAAACCGAACTCACGGATTCACACCATTTTTCATGGTGTACGGCGCAGAGGCAGTCCCGCCTGCGATATAATTCATGACTCACCTCGTATGCGCGTATGCGAAGAAAGAGAAGCCGAGCTAGATCGGCAGGACAGTCTGACGCCTTAGAGGAGGAGCGGACGTGGCAAAGGCTCGTTCCGCATTTTATCGGCAGCATGCTCGAAGATATCAAAGCAGTAGAAGTACAGGCCAAAACTTACAATGTTGGTGAACTTGTTCTCGCCTGCCGGACAAGAAAAAGGACAAACTCAAGCCCAAGTGGGAAGGTCCTTCATCATCGACCAAGTCCTCGACCGGGCGGAGCGCACTGCCTATGTAACGCATCGGACAACCGACTCGAGCGAACCCATGGAACGCAGCCCGTCTCCGAAGATTCTACGCCAAACGCCGGACTCGGGTTCGTCTCACTCCCCCGTCCACCCCTTGTTTTTTACTGTCTCTCCTCCTCCTCCTTCTTCCCACTTTTTTTCAATACCTTTTATGGGCTGATTTGCGCTTTGTTCAAGACACACTTGATGTGCCCTGGCACTCATTATACTGGGGGCTTCTTTAAATGAAGCTTATTCATACGGGCTTCATGCCCAACACATGTGTCATACTTCCGCATGTACCTTTTATTCACCATTATAAGCATCGATATTTCTTAACTTTAGGCCAAGCAGGGTTGCCTGGCTCCTGTGCTTACCCCTACGTTCCCGATTGTTCGGCTAGGAGGTAAAGGGAGCACCTCTGCGATTGTTACTGCCGGGTCAGCCTGATGTGTACCTCAGACTGGGTGAAGCCGAAAGCTAGAATTCTTAAGAGAATATTCGGTCGGTGACTTGAAAGATGATTTCTTACTTACTTATTTATCTGCCCCAGATGCTTTTTCTGCTATTTTCGCAGTCCGGCATTGCACTTTAGGGCATGCCTCCTGTGGAAAGGAACCCTTAACGGAACTATTCTCCACGGAAGATGTTTCTTACTAACCATGTAATATAACATAACTAGTTGGGCACTTGTCTGATAAAGCAATTATGACCCCGACGCCTTGTCTCCATGCATGCCCCGGTTCTTTTATAACCATAAGGGTATTCGGACACACTCCGGACTGTTGGGTCCCGAGGTTGAAGCGAAACGGTCCGCAAAGACAAACGATCTACAATCTGGCTAGAAGGCATTTTACATGTCATTTCAAATTACATCGTCAAACCGACTGATTGTACTCCTCTTCAATCCCATCTAACAGGTTGTCTAATTCTGATCCTGTTGGGAATATTTCGCGGCCAGTTCTACTTGGCCGTACATCACGCTCACGAGGATCTCCTTCCCATCAGCCCCGCAGTCCGACCTCGGCCATGTGGTTTGGGTCGAACTTCCGGGTAACGATGTCTTCACCATGGCCCGAGCCTCCTGGCGCCTCGACGGCAGCCGATATCTTCCACAAACGGAGGCGCCGTGCTCCTGAAGCTTCTCGGCAAGCTCACCAAGGCCCTCGGGTAGGGAGACGGATGGCCATAAAGCATGAACGACGCCACTCATCGCTGCCGAACACGTTCGAGCAATCGCGCTTAGCTCGGGAAGTTGGTCACCCGTTGACTCGGGCATTTCCTCAAGGGTGACTGTGAGCACACCTAAAGACATATTTACGTCAATCGACTTCCTCGCCAATTCTTCTTTTCAAAGGAATTTGTTCAAGCACTTACTATAAATGTCATGACGGCAAGCCGATTCTCCTTCACGGAGCTGCAATTTGGGCCCGAACACCTTTCAGCTCTTCTCCTTGCTGTGTGTGGGCATCATGGAGCTTGTTTCTCTCCTGCTGCACCTTCATAAGCACCCTCTCGCCCGGCCTTTAGTCGACGCAGTAGCTGTTGCTTGTCCGGATCTAGTCCGCGCCCTCTGCAATATTATTGTCGATTCACGCCACACTTTGCTAAATAATTATCTTTTCAAAGTACGTCTTACCAGTGAGGTCTCTGTGGCTCCCCTGTGGCGGCCAAGGCTTGGCTTCAAGTTGGGCCTTGCACTCTTGGAGCTCTGGGACAGCTGGGTATTCTTCTCCGCAAGACCTGCACAATAATTAATCCTTAAATCAGTTATTTCAACTATTTTAAGTCTCGGGGCTCTTGGCATATATAACTATTAAAATTACTTACCCGTATGTCTTTCACATACCGCTCCGTGGCTCTGGTTAACCCATCTTGAGCGGCACGGAGGTGCGCTGCTTCCGCTTTAAAGGTATTTAACGCCTCCGGGGAGAAACACGTGTCACGAAGAACTGTCCGGCGACGCCTGTGATTCATGGCGCTCTCCACCTCAGACCGGGTGGCGGACAGCCTGTCGGCATCCTCCGTCGGAGGAGCGTCCGGTTTATGCCTTGTATTCGCCTCCCCTCCCGGACCATGCGTTGGAGCATGGCCGGCGGAGGCTTGATTGGCAACCTCTCCGGACACTGTCCGACGAGCGCTCTTTCTGGAAAAGTTAAGAGCATTAATATACCTTCTGGGGTTCCTTCCCTTACAAATAGCGGTGCTCCGTACCGTTGCAGCGACGTCTCGGTTCGCGCCGCACTCCTCTTCCGCCTGTCGGGCCGGACTGACCCTTGTTGGTCGGCGCCATGGTTCGCTTCCGCCTTAAAGGCACATCCTGCGATACACCATCAGTATGGGATGGTCAGAATTGAGCACAGATCAAACGATGGTGTCAAGACCTCGGTCGTAGTCACCTGGGAGGCCAAAAACAAACCGGGGTAGTCAGCCGTAATGGCGACTAGGGCATTGTCTATGCTACGTTGGTGGAACACCCTGTCAATCAGCTCCACCTTTATGTCTCGATCCTCTTCGAGGCCGGATCGAGGATCGTTCCGGATCCTCGGGCTGTGGAGCTAGGCTTCGTATGCCCTCCACGTCCCGGCGCAGCTCCTGCGTCGAAATCACAGAGTAAGATACTTGACTTTAAAAAAAGTATGGATCGGGTAGATGAACATCCGCTTACCCAGCTCCGAGGGTTATGCATAGAAACTCCATTCTACGGATTCTTGCGGAGGAAGTCTTCCTCCTCTCCCTTGTACAAGCCGGACGGGATCTTTGCGGATCGGCTGCCGAGCCTAGCCCTTTGCGGCCATGACGGGTGGCGTCATCTTCCCGTTGAAATCCCACATAGGGTGGCCCCTATATTGGAGTGGCTGCACCCCTCGCATAATGCACGTGGCCATGACTCCAATCATGGTCAATCCGGAATGGGCGATAACCTAATCCGGCCCATCAGATAATGGACGCTCCTATCATCTTCCCGTTGAGGGCTCCGCGGGCGCCAACTCAGGCGTTTCTTCAAGGGAGCATTGTTGAACTCCGGGAGGCCGATCCGGACTGGATCCGGCAGAGGGGCGTCCTCCATGTAGAACCATTCCGAAGGCCAGTCTTCGGACGCCTTCTTCGGGTGCGGATAGATATCCGGTCCGGCGATGCGCCATATTTCGGCTCCGCCCACTTGGTATATCGACCCCTCATGAGAACGAAGTGCGAGACAAAACAATCTCTTCCACAGGGCAAAATGGGGCTCGATGCCCAAGAACAGCTTCATAAAAAGCTACGAAGCCCGCGATGTGCAAAATGGAGGCGGGCGTGAGGTGGTGAAGTTGGAGTCCGTAGAACTCTAGGAGCCCGGAGAAAGCGGATGTATGGGAAATCCGAGTCCCCTTATTAGATAGGGGACAAAGCATACCCGCCCCTTTGGAAGGGTTGGGACGCTCTCCTTTGCTTTCCACCCTTGTAGGTGGCCATCCGGCTCGAACCGGAACCATGAAAGCTGGGGAAGATATCCCTCGGTTTGAAGTACCACTAGCTCATTGTGTGGGCCGAGCATCTCCCCAATCTCCTGGCTTAGGGCTGGGAGCGCGAGAGGAGGAGCCGCGTCGGCTATCCATGATGGAATGGATTTTTTGTCAGAGGCGCTTCGATGAGAACTTGCGGATGGAGGATGGTGTGAGCTGGATCTAGATCCTCGCCTCTCTTGTAGGCGGCTCGTTCACACGACTAGGGGGTGAAATGTAAAAATATCCCAGCCTTTCGCATTCGTACGACACGTGGAAGTAGGCCATTATTGGGCGTAGAAGCCAAGGAGCGCAACATTTATAAAGAAGCCGGACACTATTCGACGGGAACATGAAGACTGAAGGAGAACCCACCTTGCAACGCCGAAGGCAGATATCTGCGCGGACTCGTAAATCGTTTGAAGCCCGGTTCGGGGGCTACTAAGGGAGTTTCGGACTAGGGGGTTTCCGGATAGCCGAACTATCATCATCGGCCGGACTCCAAGACCATGAAGATAGAAGATTGAAGACTTCGTCCCGTGTCCGGATGGGACTTTCCTTGGCGTGGAAGGCAATCTTGGCGATACGGATATGTAGATCTCCTACCATTGTAACCGACTCTGTGTAACCCTAACCCTATCCAGTGTCTATATAAACCCGGAGGGTTTTAGTCCGTGGGGACGAACAACAATCATACCATAGGCTAGCTTCTAGGGTTTTAGCCTCCTTGATCTCGTGGTAGATCCACTCTTGTAACACACATCATCAATATTAATCTAGCAGGACGTAGGGTTTTACCTCCATCAAGAGGGCCCGAACCTGGGTAAAACATCGTGTCCCTTGTCTCCTGTTACCATCCGCCTAGACGCACAGTTCAGGACCCCCTACCCGAGATCCGCCGGTTTTGACACCGACACCCATCTTCTGGTATATAAGGTCTTTTGACCTAGAAAAATAATAAAGGGAGGAATTTCGGGATGGAGAACTGTCGTCTCAAGGCGGAACTTGGGCAGGAGCACTTTTGCCCTCCGGCGGAGCGATTCCGTCGGGGAAACTTCCCTCCCGGAGGGGGAAATCAAAGCCATCGTCATCACCAACAACCCTCTCATCTTTGGGAGGCCAATCTTCATCAACATCTTCAATAACACCATCTCATCTCAAAACCCTAGTCCATCTCTTGTGTTCAATCTTTGTACCGGAACCTCAGATTGGTACCTGTGGGTGACTAGTAGTGTTGATTACATCTTGCAGTTGATGCTAGATGGTTTATTTGGTGGAAGATCAGATCCATTATGCTATTTAATATCCCTCTGATCTTGAGCATGAATATTATTTGTGAGTAGTTGCCTTTGTTCTTGAGGCCACGGGAGAAGTCATGTTGCAATTAATTTTGTGAATTTGATATGTGTTTGATATTTTGATGATTTGTATGTTGTGATTCCCTTAGTGGTGTTATGTGAACGTCGACTACATGACACTTCACCATCTTTGGGCCTAAGGGAATGCATTGTGGAGTAGTTATTAGATGATGGGTTGCTAGAGTGACAGAAGCTTAAACCCTAGTTTATGCGCTATTCCGTAAGGGACTGATTTGGATCCATACGTTAAATGCTATGGTTAGATTGTTATCTTAATTCTTCTTTCATAGTTGCGGATGCTTGCGAGGGGGTTAATCATAAGTGGGAGGCTTGTTCAAGTAAGAATAGCACCAAGCACTGGTCCACCCACATATCAAATTATCAAAGTAGCGAACACGAATCAAACCAACATGATGAAAGTGACTAGATGAAATTCCCGTGTGCCCTCAAGAATGCTTTGCTTATTATAAGAGACTGTTCCAGCCTGTCCTTTGCTACAAAAAGGATTGGGCTACCTTGCCGCACTTTATTTACCATTATTATTACTTGCTCGTTACAAATTGTCTTGCTATCAAACTACCTATTACCGACAATTTCAGTGCTTGCAGAAATTACCTTGCTGAAAACCACTTGTCATTTCTTTCTGCTCCTCGTTGGGTTCGACACTCTTACTTATCGAAAACACTACGATTGATCCCCTATACTTGTGGGTCATCACTCATCCTTATGCAGGAGATGGAACGAAGCATCCGATATGGAAAACAATCCTTTGACGGATTTGTTCGGGGTATCTTCACCTCGACCGGGAACACAATGAGTTGCCCCTCAACCTACTGAAAATATTAGTTATGAAATTCTTTCAGGTATGATAGAAAAACTGCTAGCTAATCCTTATGCAGGAGATGGAACGAAGCATCCCGATACGCATTTCATACATGTGGATGAAATTTGTGGATTATTTAAGCTTGCAGGTTTACCCGGAGATTAAGTTAAGAAGAAGGTTTTTCCTTTATCTTTGGGTGGAAAAGCATTGACATGGTATAGGCTATGCGATGATATTGGATCTTGGAACTGGAATCAATTGAAATTGGAATTTCACCAAGAAAATTATCATATGCATCTAGTTCATCGTGATCAGGATTATATATATAATTTTTGGCCTCGTGAAGGAGAAAGTATCGCTCTAGCTTGGGGGAGGCTTAATTCATTGTTATATTCATGCCCCAATCATGAGCTCTTGAGAGAAATTATTATTCAGAATTTTTATGCTCGGCCTTCTCATAATGATCAACCCATGCTCGATACTTCTTGTGCTGGTTCTTTTATGAAGAAGACTATTGAATTTAGGTGGGATATTTTAGAAAGAATTAAAAGCAACTCTGAAGATTGGGAACTCGATTAAGGTAAAGAGACAGGTATTAAGCTTGAGTTTGATTGTGTTAAATCTTTTATGAATACCGATGCTTTTCACAAGTTTAGCACTAAATATGGACTTGACTCTGAGATAGTAGCCTATTTTTGTGAATCATTTGCTACTCATGTTGATCTCCCTAGGAGAAGCGGTTTAAATATCAGCCCCTATTAAATAAGAAATTAAAGAACCGGTTATAACTGAAGATGAAACTATCATTTACAATGTTGATCCAGTAGTTCCTACTGCTTATATTGAAAAACCACCTTTCCTTATTAGGATAAAGGACCATGCTAAGGTATCAACAGTGGTTCGCAAAAGTAATATTAAAGCACCTAAACCATTTGAACAAATTAAAGCAGCTAGAATAACTAAACCCGATGAAAAAGATAAACATAGACATGTTGTTGGCATGCCTGTTGTCTCAGTTAAAATAGGGGATCATAGTTATCATGGCCTACGTGACTTAGGTGCTAGTGTGAGTGCTATTCTTTTTACCTTATACCAAGAAATTATGAATGACACAGCACCTGCTGAAATAGAAGACATAGTTACTATTAAACTTCCAAATAGAGACACCATCACACCACTTGGGATTGTTAGATATGTTGAAGCCTTGTGTGGGAAACTAAAATATCCTACTGATTTTTTCTAGATCTTGGTTCCCACAAGATGACGTTTGTCCCATAATTTGTGGTAGACTTTTCATGAACACTGTCAATGCTAAGATAGATTGTGAGAAAGAAACTGTCAGTGTTAGTTTTGGTGATGTGTC